>CM037076.1:2400000-3600000 GCA_020882685.1 Aphelinus atriplicis | reverse complement strand
GTGCGCGCGCGCTCGAGCTGAGATAAAACTGCCGACTCGTCTGTCTGATGAATTCAGGTTTGGACACCGCCAGACGGATCCGGATCAAAGAGATCGCCCGAGCTCAATTCAGTTGAGTAGCCATTCAAGACCACGTACACCATCAGAACTCGGTTTACGTTGGCGGGCAAAGGCGGCTGCACAATGCGCTACCCTCTCGGCTCAGCTGCTCTACATACATACGTATATGCACGTACACACCTGGGAGGAAAATTGTTTTAAATACAAACTGAGTCTAGTCTCCCGAGAGACTCTGCCAGCTCAACGAGTGCAATCCGCCGTTACACACCCGAGTGTTCTTCTTCTTTTTTTTCTCCCCCGCGTATGCCGGCACGCAACCTATAAGCAATCATTACGCACACTGACTCGTCGTTAAACTTCTACAAATTAAACGTATTCCACTATCTATATTTTGTACAAAACTTTAATCTCTTCGAGTTTTGTTTGTTTTCTTTTCTTCTCTCATTGGCGATTGTCTTTAGAATGTTTCCATCGATTCGTTTCAAGCAGAAATCTATTTCCAAATCTCTTAAAGCAGTGTAAAAGTGAAAAGTCGCTGTATGAAGGTGGACGAATTATTCACTGGAACGACAGTGGATTTTTTATGTAACTAAGTCAATCTTTACTTTAATACGGTGGGTTTTCACTGTAAGCTCTTGATAGAGTATATATACAAGCAGCGAATAAAGCCTTTGGAGCAAGGAATAAATGTTCCTACTTCCGTGTATTTATACATTACGTAAATTAATAAATCATATTTGACTCGTTATCACGTTCCAAACGGCTATACTAAATATTACTTTTTCAAGAGAATAATGTTGCATTATTATTAATTTCATAAGATATTAAATTCTCAGAATTACGAATATTAATCTACAGGAAAGGATGTTTTTTCCTTATCAAGGATAAAAGGATAGAGGAAACATTCATTTTCGTCATTGTCGGAGATAAGTACCGTCTTAACTTCCTGGCATTCGCAAAGAATTTCTTTCGCTTGAAACGAAAAATTGTAAATGCAGTTCGTTAATCTAGATGAAACGTTATTCGTACACTGAAACTCCTAACCTCGTTCAGGCATATTATATTCCCGCTGTGGAACTAAAAATTACAGTAAAAATTGTTATTTTGCCGGCAATGCTTTACGGACATTCGGAGTATAATTATTAATCCGTACCGTGGAATAATACAACACCCCATTTTAGCCAGTTTTTAAGGTAACTCATTAATTATTTAGCTCCATAATATGTAGAATTAGTATTTTTTTTCACCAAAGTAACGCTTTTTACATTCGATAGAAAGATTAACTTTATTCCAATACCTATATTATTTATATTCAAACTCTGTGTTTTATTGTATTTTTTCTCGTAATTTTTGTTGAATATTAGTATTATTTCAATACTTCAATCATCCACTCTGGCTATTTTTTTACCAGGACAGATACGCATCTGAATCAATGTTATAAATCTCTACTGAACGGAATATTTACATGTCCATAAAACGTTGCGACGAAAGCAACAAATTTTGATAAATCAATGATAATGCAACGAAAGTGCCAATTTCCGTAGTAATTCCAAGTTTTAAACTGGGTAATGGAAGTTTTTATGCGCTTCTGCGTGAAAATAAGCTTTCTTTCTCTCGCTCTCAAACGACCTTTAAGAACTCACGATCCGAAAAACTTTTGAACGCGATCTAAAGGCGATCTAAATGCATGTGCTTCGAAAACACCTAAATTTTTCACGATCGCCCTAATCTATCGTCGAATCTGAATCATCGTCCCGTAATCCGTGATTGACGCTATTTCGATACTCTGGGTGGATGTTCCACGTAATACACGGCCGTAACGTATGTCCGACCGACTGAAAAAAAAAATATGAATTCGGTCGAAATGGTCGCTGTCGGCTGGCTCGAGGTACGCCGGCACGCACTTTGGCACGCATGCGCTCATTAATCTGCTCATTTCGTGTGTGTGTGTGTGGGGGGGGGGGCGTTTTGAATACGCTGGGGCCGCGATTTTTCCAGCCGCTCGACCCAGTTTCGGTTCTAATTAGAAACGCGCGCGCGCGACGAGCCGCCGAGAGCCACGTGCAGGCCCTATTTGTCAGGCCACGTGTGAATTTGGATTCGGCGACTCTCGGTCGGAAAAAAGTAATTTCGCGCACCGGCGTATGTATATAAAGTATGGATAACGCTCGGTCAGTCTCTCGAGCGCAATTTTTTTTTTTCGTCCTCCTCCACGAGGCTCTGCTCGGGATCAGCCGCGCTCACTTGTACCGCCGCCGCCGCCGCAGCAGCAACTCTATATACGTATATATTCTCGCCTTTGAGAAAGAACATTCATTTCAAAGCGTGTTTGCTCTCGTAATAGAAGCGTGGGCGATGAGAGGAAGAGAGAGAGGCTGCGCTGGTGAATGCAGCCCGCCCTCGCGGAAACATCCGATGCTATAACCGTTAGAGAGGGGGGCAAGATACAGAAGGGCTTTGAGGAGAAACTTGGCGCTATCCCCGGGAAAGGATATTGTTTTTCCAGTTGTTTATTAGGGGCGCGCCGCGGTGCAGCTGCACCTCGCCCACGCCCAGCTACTTGTTATTCAAATCCCAAATGTTGCACCGGCCAAAAGAAGCCGTCGGGGCTAAACTTTTCCCCCGACGGCCACGATTCGCGCGCTTATGAATTCCTCGCTCACCGAGAGATTATCCCGCCCGCCGAGCTTCATCGAATTTAAACCCCCGAGCGGCCGTTCCTTCGCGTTTCGCTTCATTTGCCGCGCTCGCGCTACACCCCTCGTCAACCCGTATATATATACACGTGGAGAGTAACGCGCATCGTACTGCGACGAGCCTCGAATCCCACGCGCGGTACACGGGTTATTTTAAAAACGACACCGACGGCTCCTTACTCTTCCCCCAGTCTCTCGGCCTCTCCACGGCTTTCTACCCCCGCGGCGGATGAAATTTTAGCTGCCGGCGAAAAGGAATCCAATAAGTCGCATATATACACGCCCTTGCCCGCGCGCGAGAGAATCGGGTCGCTCGTTTATCTCTTGTATACCTTGGCCCGATGCATCTCCCTTAGCCACGCGCGCGCGCGCGCGCCCGGATAAAAGGATACGCGCCGGCTCTCAAATTCTTCATCGTGCCCGCAACGGCTCGGGGGCAAGGCACGTACTCCACGACGGTGGCGGCGGCGGCGGCGGCGACGGAAGAGGGGAAGAAGGGGGAAAAAAACGTCGCAATTTGTGATGTACAACGAGGAACGAAACACAAATTCGCCAGAGTCAAGCTTTTTCCGACTCGCCGGCGGAAGATTGAATTTCTTTGCCTCGTCCCCCATCCGTCCCGGCACGCAAACGGAAGATCGCGCGACTGTATATTCAAAACGGGGCAGTCGAGTCCGGCTGTTTATCCAGCACTCGAGGCGCGGGAGGGCCGGGGCGCAATCTCGTTACCTTCCCGTCGAGTGTAATTGAATCCAAGTGGTCGGGGCTTGAATACTCGACGGGAGAGCCGAAATCGTCGTCGTCGTCGTCGTCGTCGCGGCGGCGGCGGCGGGGAGGCCGCGGAAGAGGGCCGAATTAGTCGCGGTGAGAGGAAGGGGGGCGGGGGGTTGGAAGCGGCGACCTTAGCCCGCGGCTCGAGTGCATGTAAAACAGCTGGACCGCGGGCCTCGTCCTCGACTTTGATAGATGCGTCCTTGCGCTTCCCCGGTGCGTCTGTGTGAGTGCGTGCGTGTGTGTGTGTACGGGAAAGGGCCACGTAATGCGCTTTCATACTTTACGCGGCGCTGCATTATTCAGCGGCTCGCTAGCGGCGGAGCATTGTTGTCTCCCGGACAATGGCGCGGACTCGTCTTTTCCGGTAAAGGGCGGCGTCGGCGGCGGTGCTCCTTCGGGTATACATATATTCGCGGCCGATTAGTGCGCGTTGCCGGCTGCGCGGCATCGATCTCCTCCCTCACCCCGCCTCCGCCCCCCCCCTGCGCCCACCAGGCGCGAGCATGATAACGAGTCGGGCACAAGTGGTCGCGGTGGGATTATTTCACGAGAGGGGACCGGCAAGCGCGTGTGCGATTGATTGGCCCTACGATTCAGCGCTGCGGGTGTCCCTTGGACAACGCGACAAGAGGCCGCGCGACTGGTGTAATACGATACGAGCGTGGTTCGTCTGGCCAGTTCGGCTTGATCAATGCGGAAACCCCGGGGACGCGGAGAATTTTGAAATCGTCGGCGCGTTTGGAAAACGCGCGGATTAGCCCGATGGCTCGGGCTGTTGGGGGATGTGGGAACTCCCCCGTTTGTTTCGCCTCCCTCGGCTCCGCCGGCTAATCTCTCCGGGCCAGCCAAACTTGCCTCGGCTACCACATTTGCATTTTCTACTCCGCTCGAACTTCCGGAGAGAGTTTTTCGATAACTGAATGGTACTCGTAGTTGCTCGTTGGTGATCGTGGCTGATTTTATCCATCCAAAGTGAGGTATGGTGCGTACCCAATACGAGCCACCTAATGTCGCTACATCGGATTGAATGGGAATTTCCGAACGCCGATGAAAATGAAAGGTCTACTCGCGATACCTTCGAAATGGGCCAAGCTGCATCCGGCTCGGATTTTCATACGCTGAGCCAACGAAATTATTTTTTCCAGCCATTAGACTCGTGGTATCGAGAGAAAAATCAATGATTCAGGAAGATTAATGAGCGTCATCGGGTTCACTCGACAAAAATAAACGAAGACCCATTCAAGCGATTGATAAAAAGGCGGCACGATGACAAGAAAAAAAAAGAGTTGGATGAAATGCCGAGGTATCAAATGGTATGTCGCTCGTTACTTTTTCGTCTGATCGTCGGAGTGTATTGAAAAAAATTCTTGCTCACCCGAGCGAAATTAGACGGAGAGTCGGAATTACCGAGAGAAATGCAAAAAATGACTGCTAACCAGCTGGTGCAAACGGCCTGGCGACTGGTGGTCAAAATGTTTTCTTTCGTCTACCCTCTATTATTCCGTACTACCAACAATATCTCGTGCCACGCGGCGCTGGTCTAGAAACACGTATATATACGAAATCCAAAAAGTGGCTGGTATTGGGTACCACCTCATGTTGGCTACACCTTATCTTGCATCGATATATACATGTACATGTAGATGTACACTGTTTGGGTAAACATATGACCATATATCTCCGGGAAATTGCAACGTCAGCCGATGAAAGGCTGCACATTATTATCTATATTTTGATCTTTATCCTCGAAGCGGAAATTTATAGCTCGAAAGTGAAATTTTAATGCGAGCGAGTGGCCATTACAGTTAAATTCCCACGGTAGTAGCATAGTAATTAAACACAACATACAATACAACTTTTCACCGCGAGCTCGGAGTAAAAGTCGAGTTAAAATTCGTTTCCATGGAACTGAGTGAATATTCATGAAAAGTTGGGATGATCGAATGAGACGCGCGACTCGAGTGAGCATAGTCCCTCGTATATAACATTGTGAACATTGGCTGTAGTGATCCAGTGAAAAAGTTATGCAGCGACTCGCGGGTCGGGACACTTTGACTGCGGATCCAACGGCGAGAGTTGCAGCTCGAGATCGAAGAGCCATCCCGAAAGATGGGGCGAACCAAAGCATCACCGGTGGATATTGCGTATAGGCGGGCGTTAACGAGCGCGGATGCGAGCCGAGGTGTGTAACCCTCCGAGGCGCGATGATCTGCGGCGCGAGTCCGCCTCCTCCTCCGGCAGTGCAGCGCTGCTCGCGGGAACGTTGCCATGGCAGCGGCTCGCAATATGCGAGGATATACGTCGAGTCGTCGAAAGTCACTTGGCCGCCACCGCCGCCACCGCGGCTGTACGTGATGCAGCGGCTAACGCGACGCCCTTCGCGTTTCCTCGCGCGGCCGTTATTCCATTACGTCGAGCGCGCGACGGAGCAGTTTTCTCGCTGGTTAAGAAAAAAGATAACCCAAGTACGTAGGTCGCGCTCCTTTGGCCGCGCCCCATTAAAGGCCGCTTTTCACCCCGCCCTTCGAATTAACTCGCGCTGCACACTCGGCGCGTCGTTAGCCGCTCTCGCCCCCTCCTCCCGTAGCACACAGCCCGAGGCATGATTCTTCGAGGAGAAAGCACATCCGCGAGGACACAATGGGCCCAGCGATTGTTTACACTCGTGCCTTTCTCTCCCCGCGCGAGCGCGCGCAATACCAAGACTCGGCTCGTCGCGCGAGAATCCTCCAGCCTGGGGCAGTTCGATCTCGCTTGTACACACCCCGGAATTTGGACACGCCTGAACCGGGGCTCCCGGTTTAATTCGCATTAGTGGCGGCGGCTCCGGCCGTGTGTATCGCTCTCGACTCGCACGGCTGCGTTACATACGCTTTGGAAATCTTCCAATGGATCGCCCCTCGGCGCCCGTATACCCGCTCGACGCGTCCGATGGAATTTCGGTAAAAGGCCGCGAGGGATCGATCGCCCGCGTCGCAGTCCGGAAGCGTCGTTATTTACGGGCCGCGAGCGGCCGATGCACGCGCGTGTACGCGTGTATACACGGGGGCGTGCACGCGGAAAAGATGATTTAGCGGGAGGGCCACTCGCGCTAAAGCCAATAGGGGCTGGGCGGGCGGTGTTGCATCAGCCGGTGTATAACGGGGAGCGATGACAATTATCGATGTGCCAGAGCCAGCCGAGGCCGAGCGTCTTGAGCGAGAGAGTCGGCCGGATGCATCAGCGGGGGACGCGCCGTGGAGGAGCCGTGTTATCCGGCTTTGCGCGGGACACACGCCGTTACTCGTCTGTTGCCGATGGCCCGTCGCAATTTCGCCTCATTCCGCCGGCTGGATTATACGCCGAGGATCGCTCGGGCATGTAGCACACTCGAGTTGGACGCGCGCGCGCGCGCCTATATATCTATATAGACAAAACGAGGGAGGGGTGGGGTGTTATCGATCGCGAATTTGAATTGCGAGGACCATTGAACAGACGTCTTCGTCTGTAGCTGCCGGCTCCGACTGCTCCCCTCCTCCCCCGCCCGTCTGGTCCTCTCCAAAGAGCCGCCGGGGCAAAAAAACGAACGAGACCGTGCACCGCGACGTCGACGGGATGGGATCGATCCTCCTCGAGGGACGAGTGTCGGGCTGTGCCCCGGCGGCTGCCAATTAGACGCATGTGGGGACAGCTGGTCGGCAGTGTGTCAAGCTCTCGTTTGGGCTGTATTAGATCGGCGCGCGGCCGCGCTAGTCCACGTGTTTACCGTGATAAGGGGGAGGGGGGACGGGGGAACCGCGCCCAGGCCGTTCGGGCGAGGGGCCAAATTACAACGAGTCGCCCCGAGGCAGCTCGGCGGTATTACGCCGAGCCGCCCCCGGGGCTGAGGCATTCACCTCCCGCACACTCGTTTTGTCATCGAGCCTCTCTTTGTTTGCGCCCAAGCGAGAAAAAACAGCCCCCCACTAGCTGGCTCGAGCTCGCGCTGCCAGCATTTTGCCCCCCTCCACCTCCTCCTCGTCGCGGCGTCCCTTCGGAGCAGCTCGTCCCGATCCTCTCGCCACGAGTCAGCCCGATATGTCTCTCCTGCCGGTGCCTGCCCCCCTCGTGTGTGTGCTCTCGCGAGATGGTTAGCGGAGAACACGGCCTATGCTCGACTCGCGAGTCGGAGAAAGACAGAGAGAAAAAATCATCTCCGCGCGAGCGTGTATATACTCGCTCGCTCGTTCCTTGGCTTGACGCTTTTTGCGTCGTTGTTGTATTTCCCCTTTTTTACCCGCGCTAAGTTCACTCGTGTATCCGGACACTGGGCAGGGGACAGAGGGGGAAAAGTGAGCAAGTTGTTGAGAGTTTTTTTTTCTTTCTTTTCTGTCCTCCCGTCCCCGAGCCCCGCGCGCACGCGTTGAATATAACAGAGATTTTCCATGTCCCACTTTTGTGTAGCTGCAAATTTTGCAATGCGCCCGCCGAAGCGAATTGTCAGCGAGCTATCTCGAACGCATCGTCATCAAATATTTCGGGAGGAACATGGCTCATTCAACGCGTCCATCCCCCTTTCAATTCCCGAGATCAAACGTCGCGGTGTTTTGTCCCGCGTCGCCCCGCGCCGACCGACGCGTGCAGTGCTTTGTGGCTGCCAAATGTAACGAGATTCTCGCCCCTCCCCCCTCGCCCCGGCCTACTTGAACTTTTCCGCTCTTTTACGTAACGAGTCGCGAGCGAGCTCGCCGGGGGGGAAGGAGCCTCGGGGCGAAGGGGGGTACAGGGAAAAAAAAGTTTTGCCCCGTTTGCCCGATTCCGGGCCGCTTCCCTCCCCCGCCGAATTATCGATATCAATTGATTGCTCGACGCGCATGCGTTGTGTCGGCGGGGGGCAGCGACGGGATTCAACTCGCCGACGAGCCGTGTAGGCCTGTAACATACATACGTAATAAAATGTTTAGTGCTCGGATTTATAGGGCGCAATTTATCGACTGCCAGCTATGTTTGGCCTCCCTCCCTCCCTCTTTCTCTGTGCCCGTCGGCCAGCCGCGGATGCGGGTTACTAATTGGTCCTCGTCGAGTGGCCGAGGCCAACTTTTTCCTTTTTTCGTCCCGCTGCGCCCCCCCCCCTCCCACGCGTAAACACGGCAGATTCGATTAATTATCGGGCTCTTTGAGCCGCGTGATTTGATTGTGGCATTTGCATTTATGTAAGTCCTTGGGCTCGCGGCCGCGGCCGAGATTAAAACGATTCGCCGGTCGGAATCGACAGAGGGGGCTATTCCGAGAACGAGAGGCGCAGAAAGCGAGCTCGGCGCAGCGCTGGCGAGTAGGCTCTCGAGCGGAAATCCCATTGACGGATCGGGCGCGCCCGATTCCAAATCACTCCGTGGCCGACACACGGCCGGTCTATCCGCCGTGCGACTCGGATCGTCTTGGGCGCAGTCGGAGCAGAAGAAAGATATATATCGGGTCGCGCGGCGATCATCCGTGGCGTCATACGCCCGCGAGCGGCTCGCTAGCGGTATGTGTTGCATGCAGATTGCTCCGCTCGGTGGCTCCGTGCCCAGATGCGCCCTTGCCAAGACCTTACGTAAACACAAAGTATTCCGGAGACCCGCTATCTCCTCCCCCGTCCCCGTCTCTCTCTCTCTCTCTCTCTCTCGCCCCGGCCTAATATCCTTCGATAAGCCTAACGGATGATATGCGCCGTACTTTTGTTTCGCGCCCGCCTTCTTCCCCGGCCAATTCGCTGATTGGATTTGTGAGCGGAGCCGCGCGAGACAGGACGGCACAGGCAACAGAAGAACAGAAGAATCGTCAAAAAAACAATCGTCCTTGTGCTCTTGTCTCTCTCTGTCGAGCAGCCTTCTATACCTACGCGAGGCCTGGCATGAAAACCAGTCGCCAATGCCGACGGAAACTTTTTTTTTTGGCTTTTTTGTTTCGCGTACGCCGCGAATCCAGGCCAGGCTTTTTCTCTATTCTCTGTCCTGACGCGATCGCTTTCCCAGCGGTTCACGTGCACGTATACACGCGTGTCGAAAGCCACACATGATGATTTTTACCGTTGGAATCAACGCCCGCGAGCCGCTGATCGATCGCTCGCCGAAAGTGAGACGAGTCATTAGCTGCAATGCGTCGGCGTGTCCAATTGACAAATCGCAGGACGGGCTCCCGCTGCGAGAGAGCCCGTCCATTCATACGCGTGAAATATTCAGGTCGTTCCAATATTCATTCGTCCAAATAGACTCGCGCGGGCGGGGTAGGAGCGCGCGAGAGGAGGATGAGCACGCTGAAAATGATAATCCGAGATTTAAGACGAACGCTCGAATAATTAATGCTCGCGGAGCCGGTCCTGGGGCGAAGTTTCTTTGGAATCCCGCGACGTCAGTCGGGCAGAAAAAAATTAATCCGGGTCTCGAGTTGTTCTACCGAGGTATGAGCACGAGTGCATATGCAGTGGGGCGCGCCTCGGCGAAGCAGGATAATACCACTGTGAAAATGCGCGGGGGTGGCCCTTCCTTGCCCCCTTCGCTCTCCGCCGTTTGTTTGCCGAGCAACTCCCCCGTGTGTATACACAGTCTTGAAGCGAAATAATCAGCCCCGAGACGGGATTGGCTCGCAACCGAGATCCGATGCATATGCAGAACCCGTCGGCCCGCACCCGCGCACTACACAGAGGAGAAGCTCCATAAACTTTCACCAGCTCGCGTCACTCGTACTTGCCGGATCAGCTCGCGGCGGTCGAACTTTTTTGAAATTCATATTCGCTCCGCGCGCTCGCGTGTATACACCGCGAACGGTGGTGTATACTCGCGGGCCGCCGGTTAGCTCGAGCCCGCGAATTTCCAGGGCAAACTTTCGTATTCATACGAGCTGTCTGTCTGTCTGGCTGTCGCGGCCGCGCGCCACCATCGTGCCTCGAAAAATGTTTGGCCGTTTGGAAGCCGCGGCTTTGCTCGTGGCGTCCCATTCGCTTTTATCCCCGAGACGAACCGCTGCGTTGGATTTCGAATGGTATGTACGCCCGATCGGCCCCGATACGCCGCGCGCGTTTATCGCGCTGCTCGCGCGCGCAAACAGCCTCGTCGCGTGCTTTATTCAGCAACGGCAGCAGCAGCAGTCGGAGGATCCCGTGAATAGGTGCGGCCTAGGCCATCTCCGGCGTCCAGGAAACCGTGGCATCAGCGCTCGTGAAATTTTGAAGACGCCGTCGTCTTGGCTTTTGCCCGCTCCTCTCCGTTCTACACGCGCCTGCTTTATATTCCGGGCGACGCTCGCTGCGCGCGCCCACACGTATACCCGCGCGTTTGACACGTCCGCGCTCGGCACAGCCCAACGAAAGCCAGCGCCGCCGCGATACGCCGGCTGGCTGGCCGTGATATCGCCGCGTGAACAAGTATTCGCGCGGCTCGGGTCCCTTCCCGCCCCGGGCAACTTTCGACAAAGTAGCTCGTCGTCGCGTCGCGAGTTGCCGCCGGATATTTCAAAATTGATTCCAAGTCGCGACCGCGGAGACAAAGCATTCCCGGGGCCGTCTGTCCAACTCTTAATGGGCCGGCAGTTGGCAATTGAATCACGCCGAGCTGCCTCGACCTAATGCCCTCGCCTCCGCTGCTCCGTTTCCTCCGCTCGCGCGAGCCTCGTGAATCTTTGACGCTGCCGCCGAGCGGATGTGTTTACATTTTCACTGTTTCACCCTCGCACGTAGTCTCTTCCCCCCGAGGATCGGCAAATGGAATCGGGAATACGAGCCGAGACGAGCTTCCCCGCGGATCGCAGTCCGGACTCTCCGATCAGTAGTAAAGCCCGAGCGTGGCCAGACTCTCGGGCCGGTTGGACTTTCATCAGGGCGTTTCAATTTTGCAACAGCTCGCGCTCGCGCGGCCTTTGTGAGCAGCGGGACAAAAGGAAAACTCACCTTGCGAGCTCACGCTGTTTGAGAAGCGGATTTACTTTGCCAGTGTAACCGAGCCCGTTGTTTTTCTTCTCATCGAGAGAGAGAGCGCAGCCTTTAAACCGAGTGGAAAAACCCACCGGCCCGCGTCGCGTCGACGCGCACGTCTTGGCAGCGGGATCACGGGCGCGCGCATGGGGTGGCTTGCCTCCGATCCCGTATAATCTTTAGCATGTTCCAATAGAGGACGGACTCGAGCCGAGGGTCGGAGTAAACGACTGTCGTGTGTACCGACTGTGTGCGCAAAGAGAGAGAGAGAAAGAGCGAGAGAGCAGGAGTGAATCGTTCCTGGGGGCATCCTCGAGCGCGGCTCGAATAATCAAGCTCCCCAATGGGAATCCATTAATCGGATTCTTCTCCTTCTTCTCCTCCTCCGTCGTCTTCTTCGTCTTCTTCTTCTTCTCGTGCAGCGCAGCCTGCGAGCGAGCAATCGAGAGAGAGAGAGCGAGTGGGAGAGAAAGTGTCGTCGTGGCACTTGGTCGCTAAGCGACCTCTCAATTTATCGGCGGGAGCTCGGTAAATACGCGCTCCAATTACCCGCCCCCTGCCCCTGCGATCCGATATTTATAACGCCCGATAGTTGGCGCGCGCGACTCGAGTCCGCAGCAGAGCCGGAGCCGCGCGACAAAGTTTGCCCGGAGGAATTCACCGCGCGAGTGTTGGTTAGGGGCCCGCATCGAAGAGCAGCAGCAGCAGCAGCCAACTTGGGCCAATCGCGGAAAGTTGGTGGAACGAGTGGCCATGCGGCCGGCCGGTGTTTGCCCTGTGGGCTAAGCAGCTACCCCGTGAACACGTGCTGCGCGGGGCGAGGCTGACGCGGGCCGGCCGGCCGGTCGGGGCGATGTGAGCCCGAGGATGGAGCCGCCCACGGCCGGGGGGCCGGGCCTGGGCGCGAGCGGGCCCCACTGCTGTCAGCACCAGCTGCAGCCCTGGATCCCGGCGCTTCAGCCCCTCCTGCTGGCCCTGCCCACCTGCCGGATGTGCCTGCGCCCGGTGCTGCCGCCCGCCTTCCTCCAGCCCCAGCCGCCGCCCTGCCTCGGCCGGCTGTCCCGCCTCGACTGGCATCTCATCCGCCAGCAGCAGCAGCAGCAGCAGCAGCAACAGCAGCTGCCACAGCTGCCGTGGCTGGCGCAGCCCCTGCCAGCCGACGGGCGCAGCTGCTACTCCCTGAGCAGGTCGCCCCCGGCGCAGCGGCGACGGCACCGGTCGCCCGGCTCCGGCTCGCTCGGCAGGCGCTCACCCGGCTCCCGCGCCCGCGCCGCCAGCCTCCTGCCGCCCCGACCCCAGCGCTGGATCGGCGAGGAGACCCGGCAAGCTCTGCCCTGCCACGTCTACAAGTACTACCTCGCCCAGACCCGCGAGTACCGTCGCCAGCATGCCCAGGTACACACACACACACACACACACACACACGCGCGCCAGCCTCGTGGGAGCGGAAAGCTTTCACGGTACAGCGCCGATGAGTTGGAAGGAAAACAAATTAAAAGCTCGCGAGCGCCGAGCTCTCGCGCCCAGGGGCCAAGTAGTGTGAGCCGAATGCGGTCAGACGTGAGCTGCGTACGCGAGCCACTGCTGCTGTAGCCCATTGTCGGTTGGATACACTAATGGCGGTTTGAACATCCTTTGAAGCACTCGCGGTGCCTGCGAATCCATAGTCCGAGTAGGAGATTCTGATCCGGCTGATAATGCGATTCCAACCATCTGTGTTGGGATGATCAAAAACCCCTGCCAACCGAATCGCTATTGTCGTCTCTCTCGAAAAGGCTTTTTTGTCCCGAGATACATATCGAAATCCGACCATGTCTCAAAACTGACTATAAAAATGATAAATCGCATTCTCAACTGTAAGATAAATCGTAACCTGGAAAGTTCGAAATCGATAGGTCTTGTGATGCATGACGACACACGACGAATCCGATCGATACCAAAATTATTAGAGCTCGTGACTGATCATACGTGGGTATCCAAAGGAAATAGATGTTCCATTCTTGATAAATTAAATTTCCATAAACAACAGAGAGAGAGAGAGCCAAAATCGATACCAGAATCAATAAGTCTCGTAACTGGCCGTCGAACAATATGCCTGCAAATATTCATCAGAGATTCGAAATTTAAATTTTGACCCTGGCGTAAATAATGTTGAACAGTTTCCTCTTGTTGAAAAATGAAAATCCTCTTTCAATGTTCCCGAACTTCAGAATCTATAATTGTTTGTTACATGAGAGTAACAGTGGAATCATTTTTCTCAAAAACTACTATTTCACGTGTGTTACGCAGTACATCAAAAAGTAACTGAGTCGATTTTTTTAATTTGGTATGTCATTCAATTATAGAGGGGATATAGATGCTCAATATTTTCGTGATACACATGGATACGCTGCACATATCATGATACATCATTACTAGCAAGTATAATTCCTCGTTTTTCAAATAAATCAAAAACAAAAAATTCAACCCAATCGTTTCTCCCAATTTTAAAACTACCCATGCTATTATGTCATTTTCCAGAACTGGAAAGATCGTAAGCTGGGATTTTGAAGCTGAACTTTTTCTGCAATTAATTTTTCTCATCCCGAAATGCATCAAACTATTGTGACTAAGATTTTTGTTTTACTCATTTTCACGTGTCGGATTTGTATTTTACAGATAAATATAAGTTCTAAATTCTCATTCTACTACGCCAACAGTATAAAATAACCACGTATTTCAACCATTTTCATGATAGTCATTTCCTATTCGTTCATTAGTGAAATTATGTTTTGCAATTTTTCCAGCGCAGCTGGAGAGGATTACAATATCTAGGTCGAAACTAAAAGTTAAATCTGAAAATATTTAAAAAAAAAACTATAAGTCGGTGGTTATTTCAAGATTAAATACAAATATAAGTAGTATTACGGATTATTTGAAATCATACATTACAATTCCCCAATTTTCTTATCCTTAGAGCCGCTACAAATGGATACTGTGCGTTGTATTGAATCGATCTCGTTTCATAACAATCCTTGACCAACTTTTTGAAAATTGGCTTTTAATGAATTTACTTTTGTTGTACTTCGGTTCTGGATAAGCACTAGAACTAACATTTAGAAGAAAGTTTTGGAATCTAGTTAATTCTAGTTTTTCGAAATCTAGTGTGCATACGAAGTAGCTGAAGCTTTTTCAAATTCAATCGGAGTTATTTTTTTTTGTTACTTTTTAAAATTCTACAAAAATGCGTAGAACAGAATTTTTTTTACGAGTTTAATTGTCACGAACGAGTGTCTTGTGAATCTCGTTGCGCGATGAAAGAATAGGTGCACGTGTAGAACGATATTACGTCAAACGACCTTTTTTTTTTAACAAGCGTCCATAAACCGAGATTTTGTATTCATAGGTTTCAGTGTGTAAAATAAGATTGTCCGCACTGAATACGTTCACGAGTGCATACTGTATCGGATAATTTTTTATGTTCGACGGAAACATTTAAGCGCATTTAATGCTCTAGCTCTTCTTTTGAAACGGTTCACTCCTCCGTCGCACGCACATGTGTGGAAAGGTACTATTTCGTGCATGAAACTATACCCAGCGAGATGTATTTTCTTGCCGAAACAATTAATGTACTTGTTGGAGATATACTTTTTCTCAGATGGAGGAAAATCTTCTGTGTGAAGCTCTCTCGCGAAAATAACTCTTCAGCTTTTTGTATTATTTTGAATGGGGGATCGTTGAAAATGAGAGGAAAAGAGATTTTTTGAGGTCAAACGTTCGCTGCACGATTAACTGGAGCATAGAGAATGACGCAGAAGATTGCTTAGATTTTTGAAAAATGTGGCAGCTCTGAGTGCGAGATATATTCCAAAATATACAGCTCAAGGATGTACTAGAGTCTCCTTGAAATATTTAAGTAGAAAGGTACAGAGACTAGCCAGACGCACGGACACAAGACGAAATTTTTTTCCCTTTCACTTCCTACCCTTGAGTTTATATTTCTCACAAACGATATCTCGACGAGAGAACCCGTTAATACCGCACCACCTCTGAGATCAGTCGACGAATGGGTGTATTTTTAATTTTCACCCCGATGAATTCGAAACCGTAGTAGCCAATCAAATTTCAGGCTGATTCATCTTTCAAAATTGAAATTCAATGTCCCGAGTCCCCGTGATGCTCTTCGCAGTCCGGACACGAGTCCTCGTCAAAGAATGCAAATCGCACACCTGTGAATAACATTTTCACTCGGTATTCATAAACTTCAGAAATCCCTCATGCTTTTCGGTCTCGCATTAACTTCCCGTTGACCTAGTTCGTTTTTTTTTGTACCCCAGTCAACCGACATAACTCTGTGTGGGCTTTGAAAAAAAAGGGGGGGGCAGGAAAAAAAGGAGTATCTAGCGCGGCTGTAAAAAGACTCGGTGTCTAATCTAAATGTGACGCGCGCGTCGCACGAAGTCGAGAACCATTGTGCGGACGCTTGAGCTTGGCATCCGTGGCGCATCGCGACTCCCCCGTGTTGTGTGTGACAGTGATTTTGAGAAAAGTGTGAACTTGCAAGAAGTTGGGTCTGGCTCGGCGAGCGGAAGCGTTGCGAAAGTTTTCCCATCTTATTGCTCAGCCTCTCCGCATCCGAGCGGTTATTCTAGCTTAAAGCGCATTATCGCCTCGGGCGGGAAATGCGAATTCAGACAAGTGCAAATTTAAAGTGCCGGCCTAGGCCGACGTTGCCTGCCGCCGCGCTCTCGAGAGCATAAGGAACTTCTTCTCTCCCTCTCTGCGTCGTTCTCCCCCGGCTTCACTTCCCTAACCACCCTTCCATCCTTTGCCGGGGGCCAATTGATTTTTAAAATTCTCCTCATTCGGATTAATTTCGCGTAGCACTTTCTAATTAGTATGTCCTCTCCCGAAACTCCACTATTACACCTCCCAAGGCGAGATCAGTTTGATCATTATTCTACTCGAAATGAGAACGAAGTACAACTCGCGCGTACGGATGAGAGGGTATATATTCCGTTGACGGGGTAGTATGGGGACCGGCCAAGCTTGTATTTCTTCGACGATCGCAAGAAGTAAATTCAATTATCCCTGTATACAGCCGAGTTTCGTTCCTATTGAATCATTGCCGTGGATTTTATTGATCTGCAAAGCTGATTGACGATTGTAGCCCCCGATCTGCAGAACAAAGGACTTACGTTTAGGTATAAGCTATTGATTTTTACGTAGCTCTCAATTCTCCTCCATTTCCGTTCGAACATAGTAGGATCGAAGCAGGGAAACTTGAAACTAATTCCATTTGTTTCGGTGTAGCACTCTTTCGCGAACATCAGCGAAGAAGTGCCGTTAATCTTTATCAGAGTGAGGACTGTTATTTATGGAAACGCGTCTACTGTTTATTTTCGAAACAATTAACGTTCCCACTGTATCGATTCTATCCCGTTTAATAATATTTCTCCTACGTCCAACGAAGATTTTTCCCTCCTCGCGAGAGATGCGAGCAGTTTGCTCGGAGCGCATCACTCGTGTCCCCATCGATCATCATGCGCCAAGAA
This sequence comes from Aphelinus atriplicis, assembly GCA_020882685.1. NCBI lineage: Eukaryota > Metazoa > Arthropoda > Insecta > Hymenoptera > Aphelinidae > Aphelinus > Aphelinus atriplicis. The sequence goes on along the minus strand of CM037076.1, from coordinate 3,583,027 downwards.
ATTTTCACGAATTACGCGAACGCTTGGAGCACGAGTCTTGCGACAAATTTTTTGATCGATCGATATCTCATCAATATCGCGCCGCCGTAACGTCCAGTATTGTAATTAAAAACATCATTCATTCAGGACAGCTTCATATTATTTGTCCGGAATTGAATTCATTTACACAATTAATCGTCCCGGTGGAACGTGCAGGGTAATTTTTCCCCCCCCCCCCCCCGAGCCGGTTATTTCTCTCCTATTCCTCCCGCTCGATTCCGTTCAAAATATCGTATCCAGTTGAAATTCATCGAATATTACTTGCTGTCGAATTTCGACATGGATTCCTCGAAAATCCAGGACGTATTTACTCTCTCGGCGTATCCATGAAACAAGCGCCCGGCACAGCTCGCTGAAGCATCGGAAAAGAGAAGGAAAAAAGAACAAAGAAGAAAAAAAGCGCTTCGTGTTTACACTCATACAATCGGAACGGCATGTATGTAAATCCCGCGTTCACGCGCGCGCGTCACTTATTTCTGATTGAGCTCCCAGCTGAAATCAATTTAACGTACTCTTTCGCCCCGTCTGAACGCGGAGCCACTTGACACGGCATTCCCCCCAGGCTCGAGAGTGTTGTGCGCGCACTGATTTCGAACCACGGGAGAAAATAGGGCGAGGGAAAACACGGGAATGTTTTGAAAAAGCCGAAAACAACCAATGTCGCAGAGAGGGCAAATTGTAATAGCCAAGCATGAAATTGGCTTTGCACAGTACTCCCAAGGATTCCGCCCATTGCCGAGCTCTCGGAAGAGGCTCTTCTACTTTTGAGCGGCTGCAGTGGCATTAAGATGCAACCACTCGGCTCTACGTGCAAAGGGAGACGAGCGCGAGCTCGCAGATGTATATAAGTTGCGCCGCGGCGGATTACGCTACGCGTTATAGCTCCGACAGAAGCAGAGCAGGCTCGCAATGGAATACTTGGATTAACAGTATAAATTTTGAAGCCTAGTTCCGCGTGGCAGCGGCGGCAGTATAGAATATAGAACAGAAGGCGCGCACGGCTAAAAAGCGAAGGGGGGAAAAAATTGGCGAGCCAGCTCTGAAAATTAACCCTGACAAATGGCATTTTAAGCGCCGTCCCCTCGGACAGCTCGGGAATTTAATAGCGAGGTGGACTTTTTCCTTTTTTCTTTTTTATTTTCTCCTCTCTCTCGTCCGTTGCTCGGTCGGGGGGGCAGTTCTGGGTGTGCACACGTGCGGCAAATAATTCGCCGGTCTCCGTAGCGGACGAGCAATAGCAGCGGCAAAGGTGTACATCGCGCGATAGCCCGAGGGGTATTGATCAAGGTACACCGGCCGTAAACAGGCGTTTGTTTCGGTACGGGACGGGGGGTGGGGTGGGGGGGGGGGAGGCGTGGAAGCAGCTCCGCTGGCGTGTGTAACTCGTGGTGGATGCCTCGTGGCCCTAGGATTCGGAGGCCTATAGCCTGGCTCGCGCGCGCCAAGAATCGTAATCCCGGCTGCGAGGGTCCGGGAGCGCCAAATCGCTCGGGGGGCCGGTGGCGTTTGCGCACAGCGAGCGGCTCTCGACACGCGGCTCGTGAAAAATCGATGCGTTCGTTTTTCATTCAGCGGCTAATCCCACGCGCCGCCGATCCATCGACGTACGTCAGCGCGCGTCTCCTTCTGCCCGGCTGGCAGAGCTCCCCTCCTCCCCTGCAGCCTCCCCTGCAGCCTGCCCCGTCCCCCGAGTCTCCCTCCCCCTGACACACGCGTGCACGAGGGATTAATTTTACCGCGGCGGTGGCGCTGCGTCATAACTCATCGTGGGCTGCCGGCGGCTCTGCCAAATCGGAGCGACGGGAAAAAGCTCGCGAGCGGCAAAGAGGAGCGTGAAAAGGAGGAGGAGGAGGAGGAGGAGGCGGAGGAGGCTGGAGGCCCTGCCGCTGGTGGCGCTGGTGGCGCTGGTGGCGCTGGCCGCCGCCGCCGCTGCTGCGGAGCTCGGGTGCGCGCTTGCGCCAGTCGAGGCCGCGAGGCTCGCGCGAGAGGAACGCCTCAGCCGCTTGAGCTTTACGGGGTCGTGTTCGCGACACGCGCGAGTGAGGGACATGCGCCACCGCGAGTGAGTCAACTGTAGCAGTAGTAGCAGCGGCAGTAGTAGCCGAAGCAGCAGCAGCAGCAGCAGCAGCAGCAGGAGAGGAGGGTGGGACAGGGAGGACATGGCCCCGGACAGGGCCGACAGGGGCCGCCCGTGACATGGAGCGCGAGTTGGGGGGCTGGGCGGCGGGCGGGTGCCGCTGGGACCGGCCCCAGTGCAGGTCGACCGAGCCCATGGCCCAGCGGCCGATCGAGCTGCAGCACGGCTGCCTGCGCTCGGCCGAGAGCCTGCGCTCGGTCGACTCGCTCAGATCGATGGACTCGGTGCTGCGGGGGCCGCAGGACGGCTTCGACCAGCAGCAGCAGCAGCAGCAGCACCACCACCACCAGCACCAGCAACAACAGTCGCGCTCGGTCGAGTCGATCCGCTCGGTGCACGAGCAGGCCCTGCAGCCCCTGCACCCGCAGGTGCACCAGCACCAGCTGCGCCCGTGCCGGCTCCTCGACTACCACCACCAGCAGCAGCAGCTGCACGAGCAGCACTGCAGGCCCGCGGCCCTCCACGCGCACTGCCACTCGCTCGACCACGTGCACCTGCACCAGCCGCCGCCGCTGATGCCGCCCCCGCCGCCGCCCGCCTGCCCCGGCCACTCGTGCCGCTCGCTCGTCGAGTGCCCCCGGGGCCCGCTGCCCCTCGACAGCGTCATCTTCGGGCCGCACCACGCGCACCCGCTGCCCATCCTGCCCGACCCGCGCCACCTCAGGCTCAGCTGCCCGGTCCACAGCCCCTACAGGTTCCGCATGCACGACGCCGGCTTCGAGTTCGCCACCCACCAGGTACACAGCCAGCCAGCCTCCCTTCGACACCAAACCGCATTCAAATTGTCCTCGGTGGGTCCGGGGGACGCCCTGTGTGGCGATTCACCCGCTGCAGCTGATACACTCCATATCGAATCCAATTAGCAGCGTAAACATTGCGCGTTCTTGCTTGTGGCGACCGGAGCTTGCAAAATTGTGAACAAACACAAAGCCCCAGCAGTGCGGGCTGAAACAGCGTGTGTTCGTCGATGTAGCAGCAGTGGCAACGCACACGCGGAGAAAGCTTGTCCTGCCCCGCGCCGCGCGCGCGCGCATTCCGAGGTGGCTCTCGTTGGTTTGGGCACCCTTGGCGCGCACGAGGCAGCGCGGCTGGCTCGCGTTTCACGGCTCATTATACCCCGGGCGCAAAACTGCGCGACACGCGGCTAATGGCGGGCGTGTTCGGCTCTCGTCGGGTGAAAAACGGGCCAGGACGACGAACGAGCCCGCGAGTGCGGTTGACGGCCGCGAAAGAAGAACGGCGAGAGCTCGGGCGCGTTGCAGGGCCAAGCAGTTTGCAAGCTTTACCGCCCGTGAGCGCGCGCGAGCTCGGGTAATCCGCGCGACTGCGACATGGGCGTCCTTCATTATTCAAAACACTGCGGTCGTTGTTAGCTCGGCTCGGCCTCTGCGCGCACTTCTTCAATGGAATACATTAGCCGAGCTCGCCCCGCACGCCGACCTACGGCCCGTATACAAACCCCCCTTCACCCACCTCACACGTCCGACGCTTTCAATCTCCCGACCATCCCGGGTTGCGCGGTGTGCCTGTCGAGCGCACCGGAAACAAAAAGCCCACGCGGCTGCCATTCGCGAGCTCCTTAGCGATTCAGGGCTCGCGCGATCGGATCCCGCCAGTCGCACACGACGTCGCTCGGTCCGCGGTGAAAGATTAACTGCGGCCCGGACGGGGGGAAAAATCACACTCCAACGACTTGGACGGACTTTGAGGTCGCGCGAGACGCGTCTCGGCCGGCTCTCCGGTGTCAAGGATGAGTACGTATATGTACATGCGGCTCAATGAAAGAGTCATCAGCCTTTCACACCTGTTTCCGCGTGTTTTATCGGTTAATGAATAGTTTATCGCGCAGCCGAGCGCGGGCTTAGGTGGTTTCGCCACCCGATATCGCGGTCAGCGAGACTCGTACACGAGTATGCGCGTACCGAAATAGTCGGGCCGATCGGGCCGTACATGTACGCTATATTTTTCGGCTCCCGCAGCAGCCAAAGTGCTTAATCTCCGTGTCGTTACTGAGGGAGGAAATGTTTTTTTGCTTCAACCGTCGATCAAACTCGTCTATTCTCGTTTCAGAGAATTAATTTCGCGAAACCAGCGGTACGCATCGTGAGAATGAGCGAGTCGCAGTCACGGGTTAATTTGCACCGGAAAGATACGTACGACCTCGGCCCGAGTCGTGAGACTCAGAACCGTCGCGAGCGAATCAAATCCGCAGGCTGCGGTTCGGGTGCGCGGGGGTGGGCGCTAACTCGCGCGCCCGACACATTGTCTGAGGACACGAGCGCGGCGCCGCCGCAGCGTATCAAAACTTGGAGCACCGGTAACAACTGGTAGCGCGCCCGAGTTACCTCACCCACCTCCCCTCCCCGCCTCGTCCCACCTGCAGCTGCGCATCCAAACTTTCCGCGTTTATTTACCTTTTAGGACCGCACACCGAGTGCCGGCGCTAATGCCGCGCGCTAACGACGCGTCCCCTCCCCGATTCGCTCTCTGCGCGCCCGCGACAATATTTTGATATCAATGTTCCGTTGTTGGAGAAACCGTCGGGACAACGAGGCGTCGCTCGGCCAACTTTCGGGTGTACAGCTATTTTGCGTTTATACCCGCGCGTGGGGGGGGGGGCGGAAAAGGACGCGTGCGATTGCGGTGGGTCGGGGAAGTTGGCGTGCCCTCGAGGCCGGTCGAATATTCATCGGAGCGTTTATTATCATAACCCGCGGAGCCGCCAAGGGTCGCGCGCCGGACGACCAGGGAATTTGGGCTCGTGCAAAAGTGAAACTCGATTGTGCTGTTGTCTCTCGGTGAATTTTGGATTCGGTCGGTGCGCGCATGCCTCGGATCGTTGCACACTGCGGCGCGTGGCCCAGTCCGGACTCGACGCGTCCTCGCGATGCTCTGCCAAGCCGCCGCCGACGACGATGACGACGCGAGAGAGAGAGAGAGAAGTAGATCAGTGGAAAATCAATGACGACGGGGCTGTGTGTGCTCGAATTCGTAGCCTTATGCACAATTCACAAACTCCCGGACCGCTGAATTCGTCGTGGCCGATACACACTGCGCACAGGCTTGAGAGTGAGAGAGAGAAAAAATTTTGGCCCCGAAGGGCCGCAGTGGTGAATCCTCCGCGTCCCACGACGAATAGAATATATATACGAGGAGGGAGGGGGGTCGAGTCGCGCAACAATCTCCGTCGTCCGAATTATTCAAGCGAGCTCGAGCGGGCAAAACTCACGTGCGCGGCCGCGAACGAGCGGCTGCTTTAGAAATTCAAGCTTCATGCGGGGGAGGCCGCTGCAGGACTGTTGCGCGGACGTCCCGGAGGACCAGAGCGGCGTAATTCGGTCGGATCGTATTCCATCAGCCGAGTAACGGCATCGTCGGCTCCCGGTTTATTGCATTAATTAGACAAAACGCGGGCCAGCTTTGACGCTGCCTGTGCGATAACCTGCTTCGCGAACCGAGCGTATGGTCGCCATTCCAAACCGAGAGAGACCTACAATGACGCGCGCGCATCGACAGAAAATCATTAGCAACGTGTGTATCGCGTGCTCAGGAGGATCCACACTCATGCGCGCGGGCGCGAATTAATAAAGCCTCTTGCTCCACGACACATAGTCGATTTGCTGATGCGACGCGCGGCTCAAAGCTGCACACACACGTGGGGTCGCGCTCGCGTCACTCACGCGAGCCGGCTTGATTCGAGGCTCTTTGCCGGCTTATCGCACTGGCTCTCGAGTGAAAGGTCTTTCGGTGGATGTGTATGTATAGGTAGCGACGTGTCGCCGCGGCTCTGAACGCGACAACTCATTTGGCAGCTGAGACACTGCCATCCAATTTTTTCCTTCCTTTTCCCGCCCCCGCGAACGAGAGTAGCTTCGCTCGCGACTGCGGCGCTGATTAATGCCGCGCCTTAGTACCGGCGCCGCGGCAACTCGGGTATATCTTATGCATAAGCATGAAATAGGGCGGAACTTACGGCTGCACACCGGCTGTTACCTGGAGTACCCTAACTCTCGCTCACGTCGTGGGACACGGGGCGACACGAGTCGCGCGAGCCCCTACGTGATGGAGCGTCCTCGTAACTCTTGCATTTTAAACGAATTACCCACTATCGGCTCGACGCAAAATTCAAATTACTCGATTAAACGACTTGCCGATCGAGCTACCGACTGTTCGACGAGCGGCTGAAAACGGGAGGCAGCTGCTACTTGCTCTCAGCGCCTTGCCCCGATATATAGAGAAATTTAATAGACGACAGAGTGATGGGAGTCGGGGGACGAGAGGACGGGAATTCGGAGCCGCCGCCGCCCGCCGTATAGAGACGCGCGAGTTAATGGAATGGAGCGAGTGTTCTGGGAGGGAAAAAGCGAGATGGACGAAGGGTGGGAGGGAGGGGAAAAATTATAAGTGCGGATCTCGCTTGCGCGACACCGCTGTGGGCTTTAGAATCGAGCAGTCGCGTAATGCCAAGGGAAATTTCGTCCGTCTTCACGTGACGTTCGAAATTGCTTGTCGACTCGGGTAACGCGTGTACAAACTCGGGTGGGATACGACGTTTCGCGGGTAGCTCTCGATTATAGAAATAATAGCGGCCCCTCGTAAAAGCGTCGGTCAACGTTTTAACAGCTTTTTCACGCGAAGAATCTTTTCTGAGACAACCCGACTGCGGACGTTTTGACGAAGGGAAAAAAAATAAAACACGCGTGGCACGGCATAACTCTCGCTTGAAAGCATCCTGAGAGCGTTTCACTGGCTTCTGAAATAATAATGAATTTGCAAAAAATTGAAAACTAACTTTTGATAGAAGTACGTTTGTGTGCATTTTTATGTGCGTGTGGGTGTGTGTGGAAACCAGTGGATATTTTCTGACCTTTTCGTTGGAACTTGGCAAAACTCCTAGAAGAATTTTGTGATTCGTTCTTGCTCTTTCATCGTCGGGAGAACGAAGGATCAAACACTTTTTTCCTCTACTGCACAAAACACGAGAGCGAGTTTCCTTGTAGAAATACATTTCACAGGGAGCAAATTCATCAACTCAAGCCCGTCAGTAGATATTTTGAATTTTTTTTTTCCGCGTAAAAAAACACGACATTGCGACTTTGCCTTCTTTTTCCCCCTCTTGACACTGATCATTTTTCGCTGCATGCACGGGGGTCTATATCTGCCGTACGCGTGGCAGTTCCTTTCACAATTTTTTCACGTGTGCACTCAAGCTTGAGTATTATCAAAAGAGGTTTTCTGTGGGAAGTTGAACAAGTTCCTCGAGTCATCGGGTGGGCCGCGTCATATCGTACAGTATAAATCCTACGAATATTACCTCATAAAAATGTTTATGATCTCGAAAAAAAAATGTCTACCGCACGACTGTACTGTAACGAGGCGACATAAAAATAGTACTACGAGCGGAATTACATACTCCTTCTATTTTGGCAGCATGTCAAAAGTTCATTGTATCAAGATGTAAATGCGTCGCAGTAAAATAGTTCATGCGGACACTTCAGCCCCCAAAAAGCTTGATTGAATCCTCGCACACTTTCAATTATCAAAATGTAACTAGTAACGAATGTTACAACATTTTTTACAAACAATAAATTAATCAATGATTTCGCGGTACTATTACCCCGAGCAAACTTTTCACTGCGCAAATAAGCAACATTAGGAATATTATATTGCATTGAATTATTCAGCATGAAATGTATATGAAAAGGCTCGTTCTACTTGGAGGAAATGTTTTAGTTTGGCAACGCTCACTGCTACAAAACTCTTGCTTGGCCTGAAAGCAAGAGTTCAGTACTGCGGGGTGATGTGCCAGGCTACCCTGAAAATACGAAAGTTGCATTGAAACAAAAGGAAAAACAAGTTAAGCATTTGGTTCGTATACACAACATTCGAATGTCGTACGCGGCCATAGAGAAATTCTGGGCGAATTCGCGTACGGATAGTTAAGCCCAAAAGGGTAACGAGGTTGTTCCGAACATATTTAAAAAATCATAATCAAATTTCATCATTGATACTCGTCATACAAATCAATTCGATTATCGTATGTATATATATACGTTCACTATAAAACTCCATTACCGCAGAAGAGGAATTCTGTTGGTTTTCGCACTTCCCCCCCAGTAGAAAGTTAACTTTGACCTAAATCGTTCCACCCTTTTTCCCCGCTCGACTCTCAGGACTCGAACTATTCCACTTTTGAATTCTGAAAATTTTTTCTGTCCCCCCTCGACCTCGTAGAAAGTTCCATACGCATAACCTCCGAGTGAGTTCTTGGTTATCTTCAATTATAAATCAGTGAAAGTTAAAAATGCAAATATCGCCCTCCAAACGAGAGCCATTGAGGAACAACGTGTAATAATTCCAACGATGAGGGGGGCGGACGTCTAATTCGAGCCTCGCCAAGAGCTGGGAGCCACGTGGAGGGGATTTCGAATAAGCCACAAGCGGGGAAAAAAACAAAAGATAGAGAGTATGCAGTTGCGGGGCGGTGAATAAGTTACGGGGGAACTGGGGAAGCTCGGGAATCCGCCATGTCCGTTTACCAGAGGCGCACACGCGGCGGCTCCTTATTGAAATATCCGTGGACGCGGACTCGGTTAATTTAGAGTCCACGAGAGCCAACCAGACATTCCGAGACATTCTCCAATGTGCCTCGTGGTCGAGTTGGATATTGAATATCGGCCCCGAGTCGCCGCGGCTCGGCCAATGCTCGGTCGCTCGGGTTCGGCTGGCTAGCCTTGAATCTCAAGATCGATCAATAAATTACCTCTTTCCCGCTCGACTCGTCCCATCGTGTATTATTTCTCTCCTCGCCCTCTGCAAGATTTTCGAGACAAATCCCGCTATAACGCTCTTGTCTCTTGTCCCTTGCCCTCCATCTCATTCTGATATCGCGCGTCCCTAACATCCAATTCATTGTTACGCGCGCTACGATTGACTCGATCGTTCATTTGTAATGTCCTCAAGTTATTACACATATAGACGAGTTTTATTATAATAAGGAAATAGCTTATTTTCGATTGATCGCGTTACCCGCTGCATCTCCAGACCCTTATTCCTTTTTTATATGCCCATCAACGAGGAAATATAGTCAACTTTTATCTTCTTCTCTTTTTGCTCCCCAAGAAGAATAACCGCTGCCAACTGGATCGGCAGTATGCTTTCTCAAAGAGGCTTCGTGAACTATACATATTCGTAAGGACTCCCAAATAAATTGCAAACTTCTTCTTCCTATTACTCATACCAATGCAATATACTCCTGTAAAAGTGCCATCTCTTCTACCGTGTACTTTGGCACGTATAAAATAGAAATATGTCTATAACTAATTTCACAAAATCAGATGGTACATTCGCAATTAATCGCAGCTTCAACGTGAACACAAAAAAGGCCCAAGTCGAATCCGATCGAAGCCAAAGTCAATAAGTCTTGGTAACTGTCCATTCACGTATATGGCCCGCAGAGTTTCATCAATATCGGATTATCCGTTCTTGAGAAACCGTCCGTCAGAAAGACGTAACGTACATGCGCGTGAGCCCACCCACGCACATACAAACGTTCCTGGGAGAGACGCCATTTTGTTTCTAAATGAGGAATTCGAATATTTCCACAAAAATACGAAATTACAAAGTTGTATTTCAAGTTCGCGCCGCCGAGCTTTTTCCCCGAGAAAGTAAATAGCCTCGCGACTTTATAAACCTACAGAGTCTACAACGGCCGAAATGGGTTGACAGTACTCGTCCACGATGTGGGCTATGCCTGTATCCCAATATTTTCCCTGTCGTAAAGGCTTTGACGGTCAGGCGTATATTCCTCTATGTATTCTCGTCACGTGTCTGGGTAGAAGAGAGCGAATAAAGAAGATTGAGCCGGATAAAAAGTTGAAGCGTCTCCTACGCATATAAATATATTAGCTACAATTGCAGAATCACATTGGAGTGAATTGCCAGGGTGAGAAATAAAAAAGTCACCCGGCGTGCCGTAGGGAGTTGGCAATTTCCTCGACATTCAAACTTTATGCATGCAATTATCCCGCAGAAAAAGTGTGACTATGCAAAGTATGAGCGCTCAACGGGCTGGCGTATTGTCTACAGATATACACGCTGAAAAAAAAAAAAACAGAAAGAAATCCGTAAAATTACGACTGCGAAGATACTGTATAGCCGTGGAATAAACTTGCTAGGACTGCAGATATAACATTCCAACGGCCCAATGAATTGTAATGTTGTTGTTCTTGATGCGGTTTAAATTGATGAAAGTCAAACATTACAATATGTTTTGCTTTCCGGGGAATTGGTTGGAAATTTACAGTGTGTAGATATAGTGATATAGTGGCGGGCGAGTCCTTTGTTCGAATTTACGGTTCAAATATAATGCAGTGCCAATCATGTAAAGCCCACGTGGTAATAAAATACATCCCGCGTGTCAAGTTTCACGGGCTAATGAAATTTTGAACTCGCAAACTGAGATACGCAACAATAGCTTGCTGCTGGAATCGAACTTTCATTCGAATTTTTAATCAATTTACTCACGAACGAACATCTCGAAAATTGTATTGTCTTTTTTTTTCTCATTTGAAAGAGGAACTCGTTGAAAAGGTTATTGGCTGGGTGCGGTTTTCATTTAACCATAATAAGGACAAATGTATGAAACAATGATAGTAAAATAGATGGGCTGAGGGTAATAGAGGAGTGAAGTATGATTAACTTTAGCGAGTTCTAGTCAAGAAAGCACGCATGAAACTAATAGCTCGGTTTAATGGCGCGTCCTCAGTAATAATGACATAATGAGTACCCGAGATACAACATTTATTACAGCGATTAGTCGTGCGTCAAAGAGTTTACTTCCCTGAATTTTACAAATGAAGAAATATGAAATTAATACTTCATCGGGACTTGCCGAGATTTTACAATCTGGATTTATTCCTCAGATCTAAGCACGACAAAGCCGAGTCGATTTACTGGCAAAGCGAAATATATATCTGAGCAATAGCGCGTCGACCTTGTTTTTCCTTTCATGTTTTTTTTCAGCCGAAAATCTTAATTTACGAAGGAGTTTTGCCGCACGCTCAAGACCATTTCTAACAATTACCTTTTGTACCAAATCTTTCTTAGCTGACCCCAATAAAACCAGGCTAAGCGCCGAGGGAAACTCCTTACTCTATCCTTCCCTTTTGTTTAAGTTACTCCTTCCTCGCTTCAGTGGATACTCCAATAACATATTGGCTGCAGTCAAACTGCGTCAATATGAAGTAGTTTTATAGCGGGTGAATTTAAAATTTTAATGGCGGGACAAACTCAATTTTAGACGAGTTATTGAACAGCTGTTGAATCGCATCATTCAAATGGATTCAAAGTATCATAAATCACGCGGGAAACTCATTGGTCGCACGCGCGCGTGTTGAATTTTCATCCTGATATGCCAAATGAATTTTCATTAAAAGTTCAGCCTGATGAAAATTTCAAATATAACGAATACACATTGTTCCAAGCGGGTGAAATGCAAATTAAACTTTAGATCATGTATTTGATTCGACGTGTCTTTTTTTGACATATAATTGTGTGCACTGCATATCACTGTAATTTGAATTCAAACGGAATGGCTGGAGTTGAATTGAATGCCAGTTCCATAGGAATCTATATCGTAATTCTTTTGCAAATAAAAGGATGAAAGAGAATTTATCGCCCCCATTGCTCCGGCCGAGGGGAGCAATTGACGCTCTCTTATTGTTCCTGCTGATGAGTGCGGAAACGAAGGAAAAATATTTTCCATCTCGCAAGAAGTAGTGCAGAAGAGAGATTAGCGATGTTTTCCTAGCACGTTCTGAAAAGATGATTGCGCCAACAATAAAGTGACGGGATGCCCTGGTATGTGGTTTATGTACGAATCCATGTAGACTATCCGCATTGCGGATCCTCTACTTTGAGCTAGCCAGCGTGCAGCAGTTCCACCAAAATTTTTATTCTCTTTTGAAATCCATTCCAATTCGTATGCTCGACTCTATTCTCAAGCTCATCTACCCAAAGTTCTTTCCCTGATAATTAACAGGTGCAACTACTTAGGTTGGAAACTAATTATGAACAAGGCTCCAATTATATGAGTTCTGTTCCTGACAATGGCTTGGCACCATATTGTGTCAAACCGGGATCTCATTCGCTCTGACAATGAATTTCCAACATTTCATAAACTACTAGATGGATTGTTTTTCCCATTTTCAATTCGTCTTTTTCATTTCGTTTCAGGTGAGCCAACTTTCAAGTTGCATTTGAATTTACTATCAAGAGAGGCTACGTGAGTATGTTCACATGAGTTGAAAAAAGGAAAATCCCCAACTGTCAGTTCGAGGAACAAAATCAATCATTACTAAAAATATTTTTAAAAGGTTTTTAAAAGGTTTTCAAACAGTTTGTCCCAGATTTCACAAATTCGTTAGATAATAATATTCTGTATCAGGTATTTAATCGATCATTTTCAACTAATATCATCATGATTGTGAAATTTATTTAACGCACTACTTCAATGTGGATTGTGAAATTCCAAGGTTGTAGAATGGATTCGAACATATTCAAGGAAAATTTAATAGATGATCGGTCGAGCCTTCTTGGTAGATATACTTTTGGTATCCTTGAAATTTCACATTACTCAACCCAGAATGAACAAGTAATTTGCATTATTACCAATTCAGATTAAAGTTAGTACAGCACTCGAAAACTGACAATTTGCCCTCGACCGTAGCGCTTTCACGATTAACACGTAGTACTCTTATGGAAAACTTCCTGCGGACGCCGCGCGGAACTTGAAATCCACATCCGTAAGAGCACATGTTAACCGTAAAAGCGCTACACGGAGCGAAATAGAGTATTTCGCTGGTTCTTACGGAGACGAGCAATTTTCAAAACTATGTAATTTACAAAGCTCCCGCACATCAGTTGAGCAATTGAAATTTCCTTGAAAAGAATCAAAATTGGTAAAGCAGATTGCGAGAGGTGGTGTCATCAAAAGGCTATATATAATACGTAGAAACTTTTCGAATAAAATCTAGAAACATATCAAAATTTGAATGGCTCGTAAGGCTCGTCGATATAGACTCGTGGATCTATTTTCGCCTGTTTTGACACGTCAATATTATTGCATAGAGAAAAGGTACATTTTAAAATGGGTAATTTCTCGGATTTAACGTCGGCAAGTGAGTTTCGATTCATCCTATTGCTTCTCAGACATTCGCATTCAACCCGAAAATATGCGACCGTTGACTAAAATAATTAAAATTAAAATGAGTAACGAGCGCAATCCCGAAGACGGTATTTCAATAATGAAATTTATGTGTTACGGAATAATTGGTGCAAAAAGTACGGAAGAAGGAACTTTTCAATGTGATTTCAAGCGTCTTTTCAAGCTGTTTTTTCAGCAAACGAGGTTTCCCGAGTATAGATTGCACACCCGAGCGGCAAAGTCAAGAATTCTTGAATTTTAAAAATTGCATGAATTCATGTCAATCTGTCACTGCTAGTCAGTTTTTCCTACATGTTTTTCTCCGTAGTTGCGCGAAAGCGATTTCCGGACGGTTGATTAAAACAAACTCGCTGCTATTTCGTCCGCCGCAAAATCTCGCTGGTGGCTCGCGTTCCGGCGCTCGGTAGCTGGAGGGAGAGTATTGCGTATAACGTAACGTTACCGAGTGATTCATTAATGGACGGATCCGCGAAGTGAACAGGCCGTGTACTATCTCTTCATCAGGTGCTTCATTAGGCCAAACGATTTCGCCAAGAAAGCTGACAATCCTATTAAGCCAGCGACAACCCGGTTAACGTTCAATCTCCAATGCCCGCTGCAATTCACCGCTCTCGTTTCATTTCCGCGACGCCACACCTCACCTTCACCTTCCATTCCACTTTTTATTTCTCTCTCCCTCTCCCTCTCCCTCTCCCTCTCTCATTCTCTATTCTCACTCTGATGATCGCTACATTTTTCCTCCTCCATCCAAATCTCTCTCAGCCAGCCAGTCAGAGTTCCCTCTGAATTATGCCGAATCAAATGGGACGCGCCTCGTTCCACCTCGAGCTCACTCTGACTTGTCAGATATTGGTCAGATGTCTAATATAATGGCTCGTCAGCGAAGCTGATATACTCATGGTAACGAGAGAAAAATAAGCTCCATTCCAGAACTAAACAAAAATCTTGAAATAAATGGGTTGGATATTAAGTCGGGAAGAGAACTGCGTTAAACCAACCGTTCATGAATTATTGGAAAAGAAATTATTCTTTATGAAAATAGAATTTATCTGCGAGAGAGAAAGAAAGCTAACTAGGTTCAAGCACTATGGAGAGAGAGAGAAAGCGATTTCCGTTTAATCTAGCGATAATTTATAAAAACGGATGGATACAAGTTTCGAAATTGAACTTAGCTCGAATCTCTGATATAATTCGAGTTAGCTGGCAAGGAGTGATCTTGAAAAATACCTGTATCGAAAACGATCGAAGGTAAAACTTTATAAATCTGAGTCGAAAGAGTTTGCCGTGGTACAGAGACATCGCGATGGCAATTCGTAATGAGCACTGTTAACTTTTAAATTCGACGCGACAGAAAGCGTTGCGTAACAGTTCAACGTCTTCTGGGCTTTGAAAGATGTTTTCCTCCTACAATTATCATGATCCATCCTAATGGATGACGTATTTGTCGCGTGATATGAATTTTCACGAATCGATCGATCGCAAGTCACGAGCCGAATAATCTGAATGACATATTAGTACTCTCGAGAACCTCTATCGAAGAAAGCTGCTTTTTTCTGACATCAATCCTATTCCCGCGGCGAAGCTTACATTCATCCTATATATATTGTAGCGACCGGGGTATTCGGTCTCTCATTCTTTCACGTCTCATGCGAACACGAAAAACCTTTTTGGCGTCTCTCGAGTATAATAATGATTTTTACGTGCTAAAATATCTGATTGTCCTTCACGGACACGTTGACATACGATACACCCAAAGTACGCGCGACTATGTATATATACACGCGCACGATGAACATAACACAATGTTTTCAAACTTCGGGTTCTTTGCATAAGGTGGTGTTACTATCTTCAGGAGCTCAACTTTTAATCTCGGGAATCTTGAATGTTTTTATCGTATCGCTCCTTCATTTTCCTTCGCAGCTTATCTGTATATCTATGCTCGACTTGCCTCCCATGTCCCCCGCTTAGCGAGCTTCTTGCTTTAAATTACGTCGGGATATAATAATGAACGATTTGGCATACTTTAAAGTCGGCCGCCTGTACCATCCTTTGCTATTTAAGAGAAACGACGGCGCTTCCGAGGCAAGTTCTCTTGGGGTTATTTCATTGAATCTACTTTGGCTTAATCACCCGAGTCCGGAGTGAGAAGATCGAACGGATCCCGTGCGCGCTTTTCAAGACTAAAAACATTTAGAATTTAATATCTTGTTAGGGAATATCAAGATAATCTCGAAATTTTGACTCCAGCTCATGCACTATCCAAAACTTAGTTTTCTACGGGGAAAACTCATCAAACTCAATTTCTCGCTTCATCACTTTGCTGCTAAGGAAAGTGAATAAACTTGTGAATAGTTATTCCACTTTATAGTTTTGATGACGAGAAAAAGAAATTTCTCACTATTTCAAACTATAGTTATCTTTTGAAAATTTGTTTCGATTAATCCATTGTTATCAAAGATTATTCAGCTAGTGGAAAAGCTATTAGAGAGTAAAAGTAAAAATGGTTTCTTCGTAAACATAAGACCAGAAATATTTGTAAATTGTTTAGACAGGTGAGAACTTTGTTATATACTTTCAAAAAAGATTCGCCAATCACTGATGAAGTTAGCACACCACAAGTTAGTAGTTGAGCAGTGGCCCCCTGGTGGATTTGGAAGTTTGCGAACGTTAATATGACCATAACGTTCGAAAACCATTAAAAACGAAGTTGCACAAAATTGCGTAGTCGTGCTGCGATTGAGGCCAGGACACTGTAACGAATGCTAGCCTCGATGACAGCATAGCTGAATTCGGAGTTCGGGAGTAGCTGCATCCGATATACCTAAAGTGGAAAACAATGTTACTTGTTTCAAGCTCCATCTACCAATTTTAGTAGATTAACAAATAAAATCTGCCTGAGACAGCATTCAAGCCTCCAAGTCAAACTTTTAACCCCATTAGACATAAGCCCCATCAGTCGAAAGCTGAGGCGGTAAGCCGTCAAATGAGTCCCAGGGTCGGTCGAGTATATTTGATGGCACTCTGATGAGATACATGAAAAAGGCATTTTTTTTTGTTAGAAAAGTGCACCAAAGTAATCCTGCCTGACAGCGTTTGTTTTGTCCCAACGCGCACGTGATTGACAAAACATCAGCGATAAAAAGTAAAATAATATATGAAATACGTTTGTCCGCGGTGAAGATAATATGTGTTTTTAGTATCGTTCGGAGGTCTTTCTTTTTGAGGAATAACCGATTTTCATTCTGAATCGTATCAGCTGGATCAAATTTCTAATTGCTTCGTTTTATCTTGGGAAACGGAATTAGGACACAAGAGACACGTCACCGAGAAACAGGGGAAGATTGTTTCGCTTGCCGGTGTATTTTCTCTTCGCGGGTCTGCCACTTTGATGGAAAGAAAAATTCTTCCGCAACTTAGTAGAAACTTTATTAATTTTATCTTTCAGTGTGGCGAGCATTCGCAAGGAAGGTTTCCCTCCTCGCGGGATAAGTTGAGAGCGCTCGGTGAAGATATACCGCGCGAGCAAACTTATTTTTCGTCCTAAGATTCCGATACTCTGTAGAATCAAGTTGTCAGCTACCATATTAGATTCCAAACAAGATGCGCGAATAATCATCTACCAAGCTCCGGTCTGTTGGAACTTGTTCGAGAACAAATATGAATATCTATTCGCTGGATAAATAACGGGAAGGAGAAAGAAGACTGGGGAAAAACGGGAAATGCAAAACTTTCGCACTCGCACGAAATTCCCGACTTGGATTCTTCCCAAACACGCAAAAAGCGCATCGAACGCGTCGAGACAATCGCAAAAAGCGTCGGGTAGGTGGGAAATGTTCCTCTCGCCGCGCTGGGTCGCCCAAACCCAGCGTTCAGCGTGACTCGGTCTAATTGAAAATAACACGCAGCTGTAATTACGCAGCTTTAAAGTCGAGTCACGCATGCGGCGAGGCAGCGAGGTGTGCGCGCATCGCTATTGTATTCCCGGCCGAATCTCGGCGGGCTGCTGCGCGCCATGGCAGGATTAACGGGTTAAATTTGCGAGGCAAACAATGGCCGAGCGAGGGGCCGCTTGGATCTTGGGATGGAAAGTGATAGTGGGCCGCCGGGGGCACAATCGCGGGGCTCGATCGGAGCGCATATTGGGTCGCGCGCGCGTACGTAGTTGGCCGCGCAACTGGGGCGGACTGGGCGGATATAATTCAGGGGCGTAACGGCAGCTGCTGCTGCTGCTGCCGCCGTCGCCGGACTGCAGTGATCGGCGAGTGGGCGGCGCGCCCTGCCACCGACACCTTGGCCTTCGGACGCTAATCGTTCATCAGCCCGCGTCCGGCCCGATTAATTTGCCGCGGGGACAAACATTGACGTATCGAGGAGAGCCGCATCGCGGGGCTGTTGGAGCGGAGCCAGGCCAACTTTGATCGTTACTTTTCCCCGGATCGAGCAGCGAGACTCGCCGGAGAATCAGCTGCGCCCGCGCGCCACTCGGACGCGCGCTCGGCTGCATCCTCGGGAATCCACACCGGCAAAGCCTCGTCAACCTATACATATACCGATCGGCCAACCTCCCAACCGCCTCGAGTGTCCCGAGGTATGAGCTTTATGGAACGGCTGTAACTTTGGTTGGAGTCGAAGAATATATGGGTGATTCGACCCGTCGCCTCCATCCATTTATACTGACAAGGAGAGTGCGACGAGGCCTCCGAGTGTGACTTATTATCGAGGAACTTTTTCTGATGCTTTTTGCTCATTGTTTCACGGCGAAATAATTCCAATAATATTTCAGTGAAGATTCCTCTCCGTTCCGAATTGAATAGCTAAGCGACCGCATGTAGTCAATCGAACGAACCTCCATCTCGTTCAACAAATTATTCTTCCATTTTTTTTTTACATTTGTCATAGTGATGATGATTCAAATCATCATTATATGTTAAATGGATCTTAAAGTTTGAATTGTCGAACAAATTCAACGATAATTATTTGAAAAAGTTTAGAGCTAATCGGCCAGATAATCGGTGACCTACCGTCTATGAAGGAGGACAATCTCTCCGTCCCGATCCGTACTCTCCTCTTTTTAGCAAATTGAATATAATTAATTGGTGGAGGTGAAAACACAGCCTACGTAGTGGTTTGAATGAATCCGCCACCGCATGAATAGCCATAGCCTCAATAATAATAAACCCAATCAAATCTCGATTAAATGTCAGCTATCAAATCCGGAACAGCTGATACAGACGCGCATAGACGAGAATATCTTAACGCCTGCAGATATGAGATATCGAGACATCCAAAAACAAGCTCAGAATCAACCTCGTAAGAGCCTTATATACTCTTCTCGAGGAACGACACTCGAATAGCCCAATAGACTCGACGTCGCACAGCGATGACTAGATCAATTTCGCAAACCACATTACTGATCCCAAAACAAAAGACTCGAATTCCTTCAGCACTCGAGAATACGTCGCGAGACAGTCACTATAACCATTTCGCCGAGTGATATCCTGGCAAATACACCGATAAATCGAGCTTCGCAGAGTCGGAGTTTCTCTCGAGTTTTCACCCATCGATATGTTCGCGCTCGGGCGTCTCTGCCTCTCGGGAAGTTATCGGATCTGGACGCGAGATCTGGACGCCGGGTGGTTTGGCCCTCGGCTACGTTACGCTGCCCGGGGCGCTGTCTCACTCTGGCCGCTCACACAACCCGGTGACAGGCCACAGTCTGAGCTGCCCGGGCGAGTGGCCCTTCTCGCCCTCCCTATATCAAACAGCTTCCGGCCATATCTCTTGGACTCGCCGCCGCTGCCGTCTCCGATAAGCACAGCCGTGTGTATATATCTATACAAGAGAAGCGAGGCGCGCTATATTCAGGGGAGGAGGCCAGAAAAAAAACTCCCTATTACCGCTGGGCCGCTCTTGAATGCGCGAGAAAACCCGAGCAGTGGGTTATATCGCGAGCTGCGCAATCTTTTGCCGCTCGCGGACAAGCGGATCGTGATTTTTCGGCGCACCCGCCGAGTATCGACAAGCCGTGTGTGCGCGCAGTGTATCTTCGAGCCCGAAGACACGCGTCAAGCGTATCCTTTGACTCTAACTGGGTCACGTATCGACTCGGTTCGTGTTTATTCGATTGCGGCTCGTTGTTATATCCCCGTTCGGGGGGAGCAGATCGTCTCTTGGATATTTCCCGGCTCCCCAACACGCGATACGCGCGTTGGAAGCTCGAGGTGTAAGGTATCCGGCGCGCCACCCTCCCCTCCACCGACTTCTATTAATTACCGAGTTGCGCGAGCTCGAGCGGGGAGCCGCGCGCTGCATCCGATGTATCAAGAGTCTTGAATATCGACAGCTCTCGCGGATGATTATTATCCGGCTGGCTGTATCTCTCGAGGGCGCCAGCCTCATTCCTCCCGAGTAGCCGCGTAATTTGCGGGGGGCGAGCCCGCGATGGTCCGCTACGTTAAGCCCCGCGAATCGATTGCAGCTCTGCCCGAGCAGCCGCGACTGCCCAACGAACGAACGAACGGACGGACAGACAGACGGACGGACGGACGAAAAAAACGGGCCGCGCCCCATTGAACGTCAAGAGAGTCCTACAGTTGATGTAACTCGGGCCGTTAATGTCGCGGGAGTATTAACGAATGGATCCAGCTGCAGGAGCGAGCGGGCGGGTAAGAAAATGATTGGAAGCCAGCCAAACGTCGCGCGGGGCTGTCTGCAACCGAGAATCCAACGAGCCAATGTGTCTGTGTGTGAATCCGAGGAGGTGATCTTATCCGACGTTTCATCGGTCGGTGCAGTGCGCGAGCGAGATAAAGATGAAAGGCACCACCGCGCCGCAGTGAGCACAAAATACCCGACCAAATGAAGTTTTTCATCCGTCCCGGGCTGCAATGGGATTCAATTATGTAAGTGAGTTTACGTCAAACACACGCTAAACGCCCGAGCGCGGAGGGGTCGAGTCGCGCGCTCGCCCAGCAGCCCACGCGGCCCACTCTACATTACATACATGGATACACGCCGCGGAAAGTGTTGCAGCCACTCTTGCCCCCCCCCTCCGAGCCCCCGCTCGCCTGCATGTACAACTTGCTGCGCGCCAGCTACGTCGCGCGACCCACTTCTCCCGCTCGTCGTCTGCCACTTCGCCTTGGCCGCTCGCGCGCACGTGACAAGTTCAGCGACATTGTACGTGTGTGTGTGTGTTGTTGCACGACGTGGCCGAGAAACGCCCGACTACCCCGGTGCAAAAGGACCCAGCAATCCGATCAATTTTTATCGCCGCCGCCGCGGCCCAAACAAACGACCGGCCAATCCGTTAGCGCGATAAGGCAACGGGCGCCGACCTTCGCGCGGCCGCGAGCCAACAAAATATAACCATCAACTTGGCCCCGCTCTCTCTCTCTCTCTCGAACGTTACCACTCGCCGACTGCAAACGATCCGACGTTTTTTCTCTTTTTCCTCCCCCCGTCCACCACCGGCTGCCTTAAAATCACCTCCTCCTCCCTCCACCCGCGGTACACTACGGAGGCTGCAGCACCCGGCGATATTTCACCGAGAGCGAGCGTTTATATTTCGAATTCTCGTGTGCGCCAACTCGGTTACGAGGTGCTCACACCCGGCTGTTTACCATAAACGTTTATTCCCGGGCATTATCAGTGG
The DNA here is from genome assembly GCA_020882685.1 of Aphelinus atriplicis. Taxonomy (NCBI): domain Eukaryota; kingdom Metazoa; phylum Arthropoda; class Insecta; order Hymenoptera; family Aphelinidae; genus Aphelinus; species Aphelinus atriplicis. The sequence continues at coordinate 3,561,970 of CM037076.1, read as the reverse complement.
CCGCCGCGTCTGTTTGATCCAATAAATAATGCCCATCTGCTGGTCCGCGTTTCCCCGAAAATATTTCACGTCCGGGTTATTCCTTTTTTTCCTCCCCTCTCTCGCTCTCTGGTTTAATTCTGGATAAACTCTCGAAGTGTACGAAAGCACCGGGCTTAACTGCGGACATTAGATTATGTGGGTCAACGTTGCTCCGCGAACCAGCTCAAGTTGTGTAATTTCGATGCGACGTCGCGCGATCCATAAAAATACTGTGCAACACATTCCCCCCGTGTGTGCAGTACGAGCATCATCGCGGCGATCCGAGCCTCGAAAAAGGAAAATTCTTCGGCGGGGAGGAATAAAGTGCGATAGGATCGAACGAAAATCACTGGATTCGCGGTTGGGTTTCGGTTGAAACGGCCGCGAGACTACGTTTGTTTTTTACCCGACCCCTCGCCCCCTCTCGCTTTTCATTAGTCCATTGAGACTGGAGACTCTACGACTGCACCAGCATTTCAATTGGCTGTTCGATCAGAGAAGCAACTCCCGCAACGGCCCACTGCAATGCAATTGAAAGCTCATGATAAAATTGTTTCAGGCCACTTTGCTTTGTGAATAATGGTATCCCGCAAAGACTTGGACCCATGGATTTGTTCTCGATAATTCAAATGAGGGATAATCGTATCAACCTCAATTGTATTGCTTACATCAAAGAAATTATCAATTTACGGGCATGACGAAACGAAAATTTCCAATGATAATAAATTCTTTGATGGATGTACGGCGTGGTTGTTATGCTAATGCTAATTATGGATAGAATTTATCTCGGAATAATACTAGACGCGAGGCAGAAGAAAATCGGCAAAGTTTTTTGGAAGAAATTATACAGGGAACTGTTCTGATCAGTTAGTATCGAACTTTTTCGAAAAATGAATAATTTCTTTTAATATTCTTATGAGAAGGAAACTCTCACGTAACATTGGAAAAAGCGTTCCGTCTCAGCGTCTAATGTTTCGCAAGCCTACCCGTAATTTTCGTACGGAGAATTCTCCCACTCTGGCCCTGAGACAATTACAGAGGAGCCCTTTGTAGTTTCCAGGCTCCGTGAGATTTTCATACACGTGGACAAGAATTGCAGAGGACAAAGCTAAGTCTATGAACTTTTTCCTCTCTAGGATTACGTATTTCGTCCTGCTTCATTTGCATATGTACCTGAGTCGCGAGAGTCAGGTTACTCCGAGCATTGTATACATAAATTACGCAAAAAAATATAAAAGAATTTCCTGTCACGAGTGAAAACCTAGAGCCTGATAAATTTATGGGGGAACATTTTTTTCCCTGAATCTTCGCCAAACTGCGGACGCGAGTATAAACTCGAAGGAAATTTGGATTTTCAACTTGACAAGTTTGAAATTCAAACAGCTCTCGAATGTATCCCCGGTGTGTATGCTCATTCGTTAACTTATCTAATTGTAAGTTTAGGAAAACTAGTGCAGATGTCATGAGAATAACATCTGGAAAGTTTGCACTCACACCCGGGAAGTTTGCATAGCGCGTCAGCCCGAGACTCGCCGCGAATTCTTGTGTATTTATTAAACGAAGCGTCGGCAATAGTGAGGGTGAGCTCCGGGCGTGGACTACTTTATTCGGAGTACGAGATATTCCTCGGTACGAGAGAGCGCGGTTTTTCCCCGACGAGTTTCTTGCCAGCAAGAGGGGGAAAAAAGAGAAGAACGCGCGCGCGAAATCAGAATCTCGTTGGGCGCGAGAGGAAGCTCCGCGGTGAGAGAAGCCTGTCCCACATCTAACCGTTATATATATATGTGTGTGGGCAAAAGGGGAGAAAGTGGCAGGCGGTGTTGTGAGAGGGGGGGGGTGAATTCGGTATATCTGCCGCGCGGCCTGGCGCATCCGCTCGACGTGTATCGAGGCTTAGCAGCCTGCAGCAGCGGAGAGAGGCCGCTCGCGCGCGGCGCAGCTCTTTTCAATTATTTCATCCGCTTTGAGCATTGGGCTCACATGGCGCCCCCGCCGGAGCCGCTGGCCCGTACTTGGATTATTGATTCGGCCCTCTGCTCTCGAAAATCTCCATTTATGATACGAGCAATATCTGTCCATTAAGCCGAATTACTTTTACGTTGGCGGTTGGTTTTAACGAGCCGACGAGCCGCTGTGACGGATTTTTGCACGCTATAAATTCGCACACCGACGCGCGAAAAAAGGAGAAAAAATATGATGTGCACTTGCGTGTATAGAGCCTCTGTATCGTGTACCGCGTACGGTGCATGTGCCGCGCGTACACGCATTGCTCTTTTCATCTAGCTGCCGTTGGGAGGTGGCTCGGCCGGATCACCGTAAATCCCCGAGCAAGTCAGTTTTCTTTGACGTCGAACGGCACATGCAGCTAAATAAATAATCGAAAAAAATGAATCGAACGCGCGACTACGATTTCAACATTGCCACGCGGCCGTTCGACTTTCCAAGTTTTATTTACGCGCGATATTTGCCCTGAAAAGCTCAAGCGCCAATGAATTATTCCGCAATTGTTGTCAATTCGTTTTATCCCCTGCAAAGCGATAACAAAGCCAAATGTTACCGGTCGGTCGGTCGCGCCTTTCCGTCCAGAATATACTCTGTACATTTCGCAAATGCGTGATCGAACAAATGATTATTATTGCGTATATGAAAAATTACTTCGGGCGCGTCGTTGGCGGTGTAGCTTAGAAAATAGCTGCGAAAGTAAATGTAGCTTCTTGAAAAATTCGATTCAATCTCTGGGAGAACATGAAGGGCATCGTCGTGGCCGTGGCGAATGCAACAACGACGCAATTGAAATATATCGGATAAGTAAATCGATACGACGGTAAAAGCTGATGCGATTTATCAAGCGACGAAGCTTCGGCAAAATTTTTGCTCTCGATAAAAGAAGCAGAGTTGGATTAGGTCGTTGCGAGAGGAGTTCGATCCATCGACAATGGGGGGGGGGGTATAGACGACCGGCTCATTTTACAAGTTCATTTCCAGCAATGGTTTCTTCTCTCTCTCTTTCCCCACGTCTCTATGAGCAGAGCGAGGCCTTTTTTCCCCGCGGCGAACCAACAAACACACTCATAAGCCTGGCCAGCCGTGTGTATACATGCCGCAGCGGTGGCGGCGGTGGCGGCGGCGGCGCGTGTCCTGTTCACACACATACACACACACACACACATACACTCGGGCGCATACACACACACGTGCGCGTGGGAGAGAACTGCAGTAGAAATCGCGTCGTCGCTACATAGACAGGCTCGCCTCTTTGTGTTTTACAAGAGCTGAGTCGACTGACCTATTTTGATGCATTGCAATATCAAAGAGCTCGCGGCGGGCCCCAGTGCGCCCGCGCCCGCCCACCCCCGCGCACCTCGCGCTCCGCATATACCATTTCGCTTCAATATGAATAAAACACAGGAAGAACAATTCAATGTTTAACTCCCCTCCGACCCCCGACCCCCGAAAAAGTTGATCCGCTTCCCCTGGCGCGTTTGGCCAACTCGAATTACTCCGTTCATTTGTGGGCTCTGCGAATTTTCCACGAGAAGACTCGCGATTTATCGCGTTCGAAACGATTCGTTCCGGTCGGATTGGGAATATCGTGGATAATTGCTTGGCGATCCGAACCCGCCAGATATACTTTATTAATTCAACCCTTTTGGCGTATAATTCTTCTTTGTCGCCGCGTCGCTCGGCCGGAAATTCAACTGGGGAATCGCGGGTTGGGAGTTGGGGGTGTGTGGAGGAGGAGATCCGCAGTATTGATTTTGAGGCGCTCCTTGAATTAATTTATGCGGTGTCTGTAGCGTTGCTCCATCCCGTCTCTAAGTCGACATCAACAATTCAAATCGTATCTAATGATTGCGTAACTGTATATCAAAATCAAATGCGGGAGAGGCGTTTCGATATCCATTGTTGCGGGGAATCCACAGGACGAGTGGCTTTTGTGAGCTGGCATGCGGGCCACGTACTTTTGCGCTTCTCCCTCTCTCTCTCTTCCTCTCTATTCTTCGGTAAATGAATAAAACACCCCCCTTTCGAAAGAAGAATTCGCAGCAGCAGCAGCAGCAGCAGCGTAAATTTCAATTTCTTGCTAAAAAGTTTAGTATCTTACGAAACCATGTCAAAGTGCATCCGTATCTCAAGGGTATCGTATGCGCAATTCCCCGGTGATGGTCTAAGTACATTCCTCTGTAGCTGATACAAGGATGCGCGGATTAAACTGCGACATGCTTTGTTTGTTCTTGATTAATTGTTGAAGAGACCTACCTACCTACCTCGTCCTACCTCGTAACGATTCCCTAAATAACGTTAAAAAAAACCCTACAGCGCATAATTAATGCTCCTTCAAACATTACTCGCTCTCAGCTTGATGATGAGGATCAACGGTTCAGAGAGCTCGCTCGAGATCCATATCAACAAAGTTCTCCCCGCCAAGAGTGCAATTAATCTCGTTTAAATATGACGTTGTGTATCTTTTAAATTGCTTGTTATACCCGGTTTTACGTTAATTAGTGGGATATATGAAGAACCGCGAATAATCATTTGATTCCAATCAAGACGTCGCGCGTCGTAGCGGCCCCGCACATCCATCCCAAATTAATTGCCAAACTTGTGTTTGAGCTGAGCCAATGCTCAGGTAGAAAGCGTCTATATTAAATGAGGCCTCGCCACCGATAAACATTTGGCGGCAGGAACCGTTAGTGAATTAGCAAGCGATTGCCGCGCGGTATCGAAGGCTTGCATACATATAGTATCGCACCTCCGGGAGCAACTATTCACTGCAGCTGCATCCACTTGTAAGTACATCCAATCGAGGCTCGATCAGTTAATGCACATTTTGAGCGGTAAAACGAGCTCCCGAAACCGATCGGCGCTTTTCAGATTGGCCAATCCTACAGCCGACCAATTGAATGCCAGTTAGAACATGCCAGTGTATTCGAATGCGAGACGAGTGGAATAAACTGCGCGATTATCATCCTGCTCGACTTTTCGTGCCTATTAAAACTAATTTTATCGTTGGGTAATTCATCGCTCTGTGTATTGCGAAGGCAATTCCCCCGCGTGCACTAGTTTTCTCTCGAATTCATCCCGTCTCTCAAACAATTGACGATCAACGTCCATTTTGTTTTGCTCCAATAGTTCGTGCCGAATTCAAATGCGCTGTTTTAATTGTCGGAAAAATTGATTCGCGTCTTTGTTCTCTCTCGCGCGCGCAATTGATGGAAATTAATTCGATGGAGATTCGGGGCCAAAAAAGTTCATCGAATCGAACGGGAAATCGCGGCGGGGCATTTTGGAGTTGACGTTCGGGGATTTCGCGTTAAAGAATTTCAATTAGCAGGTGGCCCAGGGCCTCGGGTCAGGATGTTCGAATGACTACACGCGTCGCAAATGACGCGGAAAACCGGCCTACTTTCGCCGGATCCCTCGGGCACGAGCGAATTTATCTTCCGAATCCCGCAAAAGACTCACTCCGCGGTGATCTCCATGATACTCTTTCGCCCGAATAGCATTTCGATCAGATGCTCGCACGGCTCATTGTCGCCCGCAAAGTGTCTGTCTCGATACATATTCCTTTAGCGACGCGCTGCGGGGTAAATGCACAACGCCTTTGTCGCTCTTCACGCTTATTTCAACGTCTGAGAATGTGCTCCAAGTGAAACGCTGGAAAACGCGCACGAGTCCGTGTGTGTGTGTGTGTGTGTGTGTGTGTGTGTGGTCGTGCGCGTTCAGTTGAAATTATCCGAGGGGAATATTTTTCTTGGATGCATTCGAGCATCCAATACAGATGAAGTATCGCGCTATCGTGTTTCCGTTATAGCAGTCCCATACCGGCAGTTAGACCGAGCATGAATTCACTGTAAGGACGTGCTTCGACTGGGATTCTGCCGTTGGGCTTGGCAAGCTACGACCTATAATAGTTTTCAAGTTTTGAATCTCCTTAAATCTGCACGCGAATTATTGGTCGAGCACTACTTCCCTCGGAATCGCTACGAAGTACTTACATGTGGCTAAATAATAGATAATTAAGATGAAAGAAGCCAAATTGACAAAAGAACAATTTAAATCCCAATTGAGGAACTGATTTTTCTCCACTCCAAAAGCCTGCCTCGTTGAAGGCTTCTAGAAAGCTTTTCAGCTTGTGAATCGTTATTCAGAAGTAGAATACTGTCTAAGAGCTGAAAATGAACGCACGCATTGGTTCGTTAACCAACTGCATTTACGACAACCCATTAATTTAAATTACGGGAACTCATAAAATTCTGTCATTTAATGCTTTCATTCTCTCGTGCTTCCTTCGGATCTTTCGATGTTATTAAGCCTGAAGAAAGTTTCAAATTGTTGTAACGCAAGTTATATGACAGTATCAAACTCCTAATGTATTTGCGATGAGAATAAAAAGACGAAAGGTGAAACGGATTATTTCACATATTTCGAATACTCGATGACTATTGGATCTTTACTTGAACAATAATACAAGTTTGTGAAAATAATGGCTTAACTCGAACTTTCTCAACTCATACAAAACAGTCATCAATAATGCGACTGAATGGCGTGCTTGTCAGAAGAATATTCAAGCTCTTAAGCCTCTTTCAGCTTTGGAACTGAACTAAGTACTAAACTCCGTGAATGTCATCGAGTTTTACAAATCTCTCCACTAAATTTTAAGGGAATAAGTTATGTGATGACTCGAATATTGATCGGTTGGAGGAACTCCCGAGCTAAACTGCAGGTGATCATTACGGAGCTTTTTGCTGTCGCGTTGAGATGCAAATCAGTGGGTCAAACTTATGACAAACTGTCATCTGTTCTTGATGTGAATGCTTTTAGCTCTCAATCGCATTACATCTATACACGACTGTAACGAAATTTGTTCCGTAGCTGGTTCGTTATCCCTTGTGAACATCAAAGTGGCAAGGATTTTGCACACTGAGAGGAAGTATGCAAGTGAGGTCAATTATAATTTATCGATGAAGATTCTCGGGAATTCCGTTTGCCAATTCCGCGTTGAACTACACCGGTTACAACGTCGTCAGGTGGTTTCAATAATTCCACCCTTTTCAACTGCGTAAAATCAAGATATGTACTTTGAAGGACTTGCGTTTTCTGTCTTGACGATCAAAAAATGATCATTTTCTCGAAGCAACTTTGATAACCAAAAGAAAAAAACTTGCAACTACTCGGAATTCTGGTCGTATTGGAAACATAAGAGTATAATGAGCGATTCTTACGCTTCTGTAATGCCAAAGATGAACCTTCCTCGCCCAAGAAAAATAAAGGATTCTGTGGTCCTTAGAGATTGTTCTTTGGATATTCAACATTCACTTTGTGAAATTATCTGTTCTCGTACAGATAAATGGGTTAAAACAAAAAACTAATGCGATTCAGCGTTTAAACTCTCGATTTCCTGCCGGTAGAAGGTGGTGCTATTGAAGCTTCCAAACGCAGGCCACTGGGATTAGTTGAGCTTAATCTTCTCAGAGCCCTCGAGTATTGTACTAATATTTTAGATATAACCTATTCAAAGTTCCGATCACGCGTGGGCGTTGTATTTGGACTTGACGGTGGTCCGTTGCACGACAAGTAGCTCAAGGAGGGATAGGTAGGCAAATGTTAATGGGCTCCTCACCGATGAATACGATTTCACGACAGCTGCAATAGGAGCAACCCAAGTGTTAATTACGCAGGCTAAACCAATCTCACGCGTGGAATAGGAAATCTCGGCAGCTAGTGGGATAATATTATACTCACGTGCTCTATAAATAGTTTACTCTTGGTGGAGTTGTTGAGATATAGCGCCACCGTACGTGATATATGAGAACCTTTTGAGTCTTGGGAATGAACAATACCCTCCGAAAGTCTGAATAGACGCACGGCCTACATGTAGTTCGAGCAACATCTTGACTCTACCGACACTAGTTCGAGCTCTCCAGCAGAGTCCTTTGAGTTATTGAACTCACACTCGGCCGCGCTTTGGTCGTTGGAGTCTTTCCAGAGATCCCAATCAACTGGTGCATTACGCTCTCGTTTGTATATATTTTCAAACAAATCAGCAATCAGGGAAAATCCTATTAAAACCGTTCAGTGCAAACTTTGTACGGTTTTTCGCTGGTTATGATGATACCTTCCTCTAAATTAGCCTAATTACCGAAATTTTATTTTTCAAGTTCACTTCTACTCTTTTTTTCTACCCCGGAATATACAACGACATAATCACCCACCAGTTGTGCCGCAAAGAGTATGGTGCACAAAGGTGCAGATTATTCTTCAAAAAAAAAAGTCGAGAGCTTGGAGTACCGGCTCGACTACTTAAAATTGGAGAGTCAAGTTTTTCGACATTTTCGTTGAGTTTCGTTCTTACTGCGACCTGCAACGTAAACTCGTAGATTTAAAATTTTTTTTATTTTTGACTTTTTCTTGCCTCGAAGCAAAAACAAAAGTGAACCAACTCGTGACTTGATAAATTGAACTACCTCGACGAATCAAAAATGAATCGCGCCACGCGTTTCGCGCGGAAAACTGAATTCTTCCAATTCGTTCGAAGGGTGAAAGTTTTGCGGCACCTCGGACTCGCCATTTCGGATTCCTTTCGTACCCTCTAAAACCGACTCGCTGCATAAAAGCAGAGAGTTTGAGCCAAGTCGTCGGGGGTGAAAAGATCCGGATATCGGGTCAGCGCCGCGTGAAATACGTAGTATAACGCGCGAGTAAGACGTCGCGCCGGGAGTAAACTCGTCGAATACGTATATACACATCAGCGAACTGGTGCAATACGCGCATCAGGGAAGAGTATGCACACACAGATCAGGCTTGTCCCTCCCTCGGTCGATTCGCAGCTCTGTGCATCGGGGGCGCGACTCGGCCGCGGCTCCGAGGCTCGGCTATGTCGATCTACGCGCGTCGCGCCATGAATTCCCAAACGTCCGACGCTTATCGGCCGGCCAGCACCGCTGCCGGCGCATCAAACGTCGAGCCCCACCACTGAACACCGGAATGCCGTGCAGTACGCGAGTCGCGTCCGAACCCAGCCGCACACCCCACACACGGACCGCACGTGCGGTATCGTCAGTGCGACTGTACGGCGACGAGTTGGCACTTTGCGACTGCTGGCCTGGATGAAGTGCGCCCGGGTATATATTTGCACACGACTCTTGCGCGCACTTTGTTCGCCGGCCAATTCGGAGCCTGATAAATCACCCGGATGATTATACGCGCTCGGCCTGGGACATTGTTGTTTTTAATAATTGCGTGCGCCGCGATAACGAGTTGCGATACGCGCCCAGCCTCGCCGGCCATTGTTCCCTCTCGCGTGAAGCGATACCCAACCGAAGTGGGACGCGCGTTAACGAGGGGTCAATTTTTGCGAGCGAGCCGCGAAACCCGCGGAGGCATCGTTGCAGGGCGAATCGCGACGGGAACCCATACGTCGACTCGTCGCGTTTCCGCATATACCCCACTGGCGTTCGATTAATCGTCCCGACTCTCAATTTCCCCGACTATTTCGCGTGTTATTACGTTATGCCGGGCGTATAACGCTCGCGCGCGCGCACCACCATTTGCCCCGGAGTACAGCCCAGCCCGAGAGCCCGCGTACGTATTGTTTCTGGTTATGGGCCGCTTGCTTCTGTGAGCGGCCAAATTAGAACTGCCATTCGCGTTTCCATTAGACTGTGCGAACGCGGTGCGGCAAATCCAACAATGATAAAGTCACGCAACGCTGCGCATTCCTTTGGAATCAATTTTCTATACCAAATCTCGTTATCAACCGAGTGGATTTTGACTCGGGGCAACCGCGTTCCGAGCCAGTTATCAGATTGATGAGCTCTTCCCAATGGGATATACGTTGGATTAGAAGTTCCATCCGTTGATCCATAATGGTCCAAATTCATAATTCATTGATTAATGTATACTTGGATGACTGAAGAAAAAAATAAAATTTCAATCGGAATCGTGAATCCACATTATTTCAAAAAAAGCAAAACACTTCCTCGCAGCTTTCTCGTCTGCGAAGGTTGATAAATTTATAGGTACTCTACGGGAGTAATCTGTTTCCGTGAATGTCGGAAAGAATTCAGTGATGGTATACTTGTATACCTTATTTGTTGCCCTTTTTCCCCCTGAGCTTGCCAAGTAAGGAGCCATTTGAATTTTAAATAATTTTCAAGCTCTAGAAAGATTGCGAATTATATTATTTAACCAGAAAAATCTGTTAACGGTAATGGAGTTTCATGAATTGTTAATTCGATTCAGCCCGAAAAAATTTTGTATTTTGTGTAAATACGCACCTAAAATCTATCGTCGCACGGATCTCGGGTTTTTGGCTGGATTGAAAAGGAAAACCACGTACAAATCGTGTAAATTTGATTGCCGCGAGTCCATATTCATGTATACAGTTCTAGACCAACACAGGAAGAGCTAAATACAGCGGGACATAGCACATGCATAATGTTTGCGGCCATGCTCATTTGTCTTTCAGAGCTTCGTTAATTCAAAATATCCACTAAATGTAACACGCTGAAAAATGCACTCTCTCCTCCATTGAGTGTAACATTTCTATAGCGTTCGTTGCAGCGAGAATATGTATTTCCATATATTTTTTTTATGAAGTCATATTTCAACTGCTTCCTTCCGTATTGAACAGAAATAACGCTGCATGTTTCATGAAACCCTTTTCATACAGCATCACCGTTCACACCTATATCTATTTTCAATTAATTTTCTATACGAAGAGATTTCATCCATACTTGATTGTAATCGAATATCATAATATTTTGAGGCAAAATATTAATAAGCAAAGAATAGTGTGGGTGTAATGCGTTCACTGCACGTAGCCCAAATGAAAATATTATGTTCGCTAATTGAATTGCGATGCCTCTCAAATTTTACTTTGTTATGGTTTATTTATTCCGTTATTCAATCGTCAGGATTTTAATTAATACCAAATGTGACTCGATCTATTCGTTCATGTTTCATTTCAATAAAAATGCGAGTAAATTTTACAGCTCGCATTCATCTGAATGTGCAATAATTATTTAATCATGTAGTTGAGGTGAGAAAGTTATCGCTATAACAAGCTATCCGGGCATTATTTTAGCAAAGCTTCTCATAAAGCTTTTCATCAAGTGCTCATAATTAATCTTTTGCCTTTTCCGCTCTGAAATTTTGTGCATATTCAGAGTTTCCGTTTTCATATTATAACCATCAGAAGGTAACGAGGTAGTACACTGTATTGTTTTTCATCATCCCATTTGTTGTATTATGAAACAACAATTTCTATTCTTAGCGCTAGCAAACGAGCGCAATAATTATGTTCTACTTAAATACCGTAATCATTAATTGCATTTGTTCCGAAAGAGCATGTAATTTCATTTCTTCGGTTAGAAAATGCAATGCAAATACGTAGAATACTCACATTTTTTACGTGTCAATCAAGAATCACGAAAGATTTGACACGTCATACGAACCTATACAAACTCACACAATCTTGATAACACTATTTTTTTTCGCACTTTGTAATCAACGTTGGAACTATTTTGAAACAGTAATAAAAATGAACTTCACTCGATATACCTACGAGAATTGATATGTATATAAAAAGTCATCTCGCATTAGAGATCCTGTGCGCTACCTACAATCGAAGGAATTACACCCGACTGGGAAGATGAGACGAAAAAGGAGAAAGATCGCTGATGCAACTTTTTACTCGAATCGTTATAAAGTTGACGTGCTGAACGCGGCATGAGATATCAATTTACGTCACACGGATCCACCAACAATGAAATCCAATGATATTTTCAATCCCGATCCAACGAGACCTACATTCCGTCTCCCCCCAAGACGATCTTGCCCGTTGTTGAAGATCATCGGCATTGATATGCTGACTTGATTAAAATCAAGGTGAAGATGTCTTGCGCTGATTAATTCGCTTGGTTATAACGAGTCGAGCTATTCAGCCGACCTACTGAATAGGCTGCCCCCTCTTATCTTTGAAAGTGTCAGCCGAAGCCTTTTTAGCCCGATGCTCACTCTTTGGTAATAAATTAGCAGCGAATCGCCCTTGCCGGGGCACTCGGGGATTATCGGAAAAATATATACACTCATGAGCGGGTCATCGATCAGTGCCTCCTGTCCTCGATAAAAAATTTTTTTTAATGTATGCGCGCTTGTATTTTAGGCTCTGCTGCAGGCGCAAGATGTGACGGGCCAAGAGGTTTACGGGGAGGACGCGAAGAGAGCCACGCCGCCCCCGATATTCCCCTACCTCAACGGAGCCGACGATCTCGAGGGGCAAAACGGCGACCTTGAACTCGAAAACGTCACCCGAGTCAGGCTCGTCCAGTTTCAGAAAAACACCGACGAGCCCATGGTGAGCTGCCCGTATTATTATGATCGTCAATGGAAAATGAAAAAAATTATCTCCCCTGTCCCCGCTGTCTCGTCCAATTGGGTCGAGTGCACCGAGTACACTCTCGGCGTGTTTTTTTCCCTCCGCCCCGTTTCATCGAGTTCGAAATTCCGCAATTCCGACTGGGTCGAAAATGTTATTGCGAATTGATAACAGTCGGCCCACTCCTTTGCGGGCGCGAGCGCGTGTCAACTCAAACTACATTCGCCCCGCAATTAATTACAAACTCCCGTGTGAACGACGTGTGCGACTAATCTTAATTGAAATCGTTCCAGGGGATAACGCTCAAAATGAACGAAGATGGAAAATGTATTGTCGCGAGAATAATGCACGGTGGTATGATTCACAGACAGGCCACCTTACACGTCGGCGATGAAATTAGAGAAATTAATGGGATTGCAGTAGCTAATCAGTCGGTAAACGCCTTACAGAAGATTTTGGTAAGTAATCCACGAATTACTAGATCTAATTTAATTTGAATTGGGTGCGGCGATGACGAGACGTAGCGGAATTAAATTGCAGAGAGTCGTGTATTCCGAGCCAGTCGTACATATATATCGTTAGACAGCACAAGACGAAGCCGCTATAATCCTATAGCCGCGCGAGAGCGTGCATGATTATATATATATACGTTGAAAAGATTAGTGCTTCGCGGGCTTGCTAACACGCGCGCAAAGCATCAGAACGCTTGAGCTCGTGATTCATGTCGACTTTTACTCGATATTAATCTGCCACGCACAACATTTACCAAAGACGCATGGCATCGATTCTCTCTCCAACACTGCAGCTTTCAAATTAGAGATGTCACGTTGGCGATATATATACATATAGTATTCCGCCAACTTCATATATGTAATATGCATTTCATTCGATATTCACTCGCGGGACCATTTCAAAAATGATCATATTCGATACGCGGCATTGAAGCTTCATGAATAACGAACACCGGTATATGGATTGTTAGTTTTGTGAAATCGAACGTCGGAAGGGACACGAAGACGCGCCGTGAAACATGGTCGATAGCGTTGGTCTCCGGGCAACAATAACAACGACAACAACAACAACAATAACAGAGAGAGAGAAATTCACGGAAGCTAATTTTGTTTGTTCACAGCGAGAAGCTCGCGGCTCAGTAACGTTCAAGATAGTACCATCATATAGGAGCGCGCCGCCTCCCTGCGAGGTACAAGTAAGCCCCAAAAACCAAACCTACTCCCAATCTCACACCGCCACTCTCACCACCAATGTCACAACTGCAACCGCATCCACGTCCGTAGAGACGACGGCCCCCACCACGCCGAGCAGTTCGAAATCGGTGAAAACGCAGACTCCCAAAGACATGAAAAGCCAAAAGCCTAGCAAGACCCCCAAGCTCAAAGCCGGCGGCTCCTCCTCCAGCGAGAACACGCCCAAGCGCCGCTTGAACCCCCTCTCGGTTCTGCGCTCGCGAAAGTCCAAGAGTTAGACGTCCTCGCCCGGCTTCCGATTGATTGCTCCGCGCGCGCATGTATTGCCCCTTAGTCCAACTTGCAGTTTGGCCCGCGTGCCACGCGCGAGTCGCTCCAAAGCGCGCCGCCGACCTGCAGTGTGCTCGGCGATCAACACACGCGAGCAGCCCAAGTAATTCACCTAACGATTTGCCATCGGCTCCCACTGTACATACACGAGCGCGCTTGATCGACTCGCTTAGTGCCCCCTCCTAAGTTGTTATGCCAAACACGATTGTAGATTAACCCACGTGATCGAGCAAATCAGTAGATGCCTGCGTACGATTGGTTCCGTTAGTTTTGCCGATTGGATCTCGCGGGTGTCGCGATAATCGAACAACGGTTTTCCCGACCGGATTTTTCGAGATAGACAAAATAGAAAAAGAAGTCAACGTGAATTGATAGTGCCTGTAGACGAGTTTTGTCGAGGGGAAAATTTTTATTCGAATCAATCGAATGCGTTGCAACGAGGGCTCGCGATTGCCTTGTTGCAATGTTGATATAATGTGTATCGGTCTAACGAGCATACTCCAATTGATTAACGGACTGCTGCGTTTGAAATTGTGGAAACGTGAATTCGTGAAATTCAAGGGAAAATATGGGGAGAGAGAGAGGAAGAGAGAGAGAGCCCAATATGAGATAGCTGCATTGCATTCTAATTTATTTATCGGCATTCCGCCCGCGGAATTAATTAGTATCCTATTTGCCGTAGAGCGACGTTTAGTTTGCTTGCAAATTGTAGAATTTAATGGACAGACAGTCATGCCGAGGGTTTCTTAACTTTTTCCCCCACCCCATCCGAGCAACAAAGCGCTCTTAACTTGCAGGCTCGAGGGGTTTTCAGTGATGATAAATAAACGGGGCACTAGCGAGCGAGATTCGTCAAAATGGGTCAGTCGAGTTTGTTCCAAAGACGAACTTTAAACGGAATTAAAGCTTTGTGCTGAAAATCCATTCAAACTCGAATTTGGGATGAGTTAGACAGATGCACATTCCAATCCTGCGAGAGTCTCGGCCGTACGATACATATTTGCGAATGAAAAAAAAAATCCGATCGATTCCACCGTAACTCTGTTGTTTTTTCGAATCGCAATCGAGAGTTTGGTTGTTTCATTGTATAGTGATGTGTCTCTTGTGTGTCT
Source organism: Aphelinus atriplicis (assembly GCA_020882685.1). NCBI lineage: Eukaryota > Metazoa > Arthropoda > Insecta > Hymenoptera > Aphelinidae > Aphelinus > Aphelinus atriplicis. Next base: position 3,546,920 of record CM037076.1, on the reverse strand, counting down.
CATTATTTATTTTCCAGTGTCGGTTTGTACAATCACTGATTTCAGAATTATTCACACCAATTTGTTATATAAGCTGTAGTAATTAAATCGCTTTACGAGTTTCAAACATGTCTGTCTGTCTGTCTGTCTCTTTCTCTCTCAACCTCACGTTATGATTGGTTTCCGATAATATATCAGTCCCGAGTTGGAGCTTTTTGATTTGCGACCCAATGCACTAGCACACATCCAAATACTCCCACCCGTTCCCTCGCCGAAAGTAAGCCCTGGTTTAAACAGTTCACTCAACCATTATACGTCGTTCTTCACGAACCTATATAAATATATACATAGACCGTTGCTTCAGTTGTACGATGTACGAAGAGAGTGCATGCGTTATACATGGGGAACCTCCTTCCTTTTCTTAGGATTGCGCATATATATAGATATATTATTAAAAAAGCACGCCTCTGATCGTTATGGTTGTCTGTCTCTTGCGCGTTGGGTCTGTCAAATCTACCCCAGGCAATTAACGAAACCGCACGGTGACTCGAACTCTACTGGAGAGGGAAAGCGAGAGAGTTGTAGAGCAATTCAATAGACGCAATTACTCCCGTTTCGTAATTATGCATTTCACGGTTCGGTTTCTTGTAATTCTTGGGTACTTCTCTGATTGATCCTGCGCCACCCGAAAACTCAAGCCAGACCATTCGATATGACTTGTAATTAGTTCGTGACTTCATTGTGTAAGAGGCTGTGCCAAACTCGACTAATGTAACAAAGGCTGAGTTGTTGAATCTCAAAACTGGCGAGGGAACTTGATTGAATTTCCAGCTGATGCCCGACGGGGAAAGACGAATCGAGTGTGTGTAGTTGGGCATCGAAAATTCACACGGTCACGCTTTTGTTACATTGACGTTGAGACCCTCGCCTGCATGACCGGTAAATTATATATCTTCAATCCGATTTCGCTTTTTGTTGTTTGCTATTGTGCATCTCAATAGACACTATGTTCAACTGTTTATCGATTTTCACGTTGTTCACATAACAGTACACTGTTAAAAAATGATGTAATGTCTCGGTAGACTGAATTATCTTTTTTCCAAAATTAATAATTTAATATTAATAATTTAACATTCTTAAATTATTAAAATAATTCCCATCTTGTCGATTCCACGCGGGTAGGACTTTGCGATTAGTGTGTGAATTAATCAAGCCACCTCGTTATCGAAAAAAGTCGATGGTAGGAAGCGATCTTCCTAAGTGCAGGAATCGTTTCCTCGTGAAATCGTGATGAATTTCAAAAGATTCACTGATACATTACAATATTATTTTAATAGGTAGCGCTTATGTGAAAATTCAGTAATTCATATATCCAAATTAGTTACATCGAGCTTTGTTGATCAGCCCATGCAGTTGAGGGTAAACTTATCATTTTTTTTCTCCATTTCCCTTTTATTTTTAAGGAATCAGGGTAACGAAAGAAAAAATGTGGCCTAATTTATAGTATCTACTATTTGCCCCCTTCCCTTGCGACATCATAGAATATTCTTTCATTAAAAATGGTGGAGTGGTTTATAAATTTATTACGTATACGTCGTAATTTATATTTGGATGTAAATATATATAATCAATATATCCACTGGATTTCATGTTACTGTTAATTAATTTGATCAATCCATGACTCGAATACTCAACAATTCAGGACTACTTTGGAGTCGAAATGTATTGCCGTAGGGCACATTATAAATATAAAACTTTTAAATGGTTACATATTGAAAATGTTGTATATTGTGAATGTTACAAAAATGAAATGTTTCTGCTGTAACAACATTTTTCAATGAATTTACCAAAGTTATTATAAGTCAGCTTACATAATAACATAAGTGATACTAATTGTTCATCTATTAAGTACAAATATAATCTTCCGTGAATTGAATCGATATTGTAAAATTGCTTGGACAGATTCTGAAAACGTTGAGACTGTATGATCATATTACGATATAAGACTGTAGTGAATTGAAGTAAATTGGATTTTTAAAGAGTCGATTAAATGATTCGAATGGAAGGATAGAAAATAATATTGATTCTAAAGTAGCGTTACTAAAATGATCTTGCATAATACTAGCGACATTATGATAAAATTATTTGCTATGTTTGTAATACAAGGTAAATAACTATGATGTATGTCGTCTTATAAATTTAAGCGAAAAACCAAACTTTCAGCTATTTCTTAATTCTTTCAATCCGAATAATAAATGCACTACTAGATCGCGAGCGAGCAGGAGCAGTGTTATTTCGATGACGTATTGTATGAAGATAAAATAAAGCATGAGTTGCTGAAAAATATTTTGTCAAAACGAATCGCCCACAACTGACCCTCTTCACGTAATAATCATAGTATTAATTAATATACTATAATTATTTTCTAATGCCATCGCTCGTTATCCATATACATATATATATATATATATATATATATATATAATATATACTTTTTTTTTCTTCCATTTATACGTAATCACGTTATAGAACCAGTTAATGTCATATCACTTTATTTTTTATAATTTATACACTTTCCTACACGGTCATGGCTGTGCATGAGATGAATTGATGAACCCAAAGAGAGAAAAAAACTTGCAGTCTATTCTGTTAGAAAGTGATGATTATGAATTTCGTTCGTATAATTTCGTTCTAAATTGATTATATGTCTAATTAGACCAGACTGGCAAAAATAATCACCATAAGGGTTCTCACTGATATTTCCACGATTCGTTTGTATACGTAGACTTATCTGACCTATACACACACACACACACACACACACACAAACACAGATACATATATTTCTATTTATATCAATTTCGTTTCTCATCCTTGATTCACATCCATCTCCATCAAGGCCTTCCTCAATCGTATTGTTGCAGTATGCCGGAATATATTGGGTAATGTTATGTTTCTCTGTTTCTAATGTCTGATATTTCCTCTATCATGATCGTTGCACTGGCATCGCGATAATCCCGACTGTTGTTGAGTCGTCGTGGGGACACGTGCTTTCAAGAATCAAGGGATACAGGAGACACGGCGTATGTCGGGAAGTTTGATCAAAAGCATACGTTTCGGCCGCATGACAAAGAATACAAGACAGGACGTGCGACAATAGCAGCAGTCAGTCCACCAGACGAGTTGTCAATAGCGTGTACCTGTTACTAACTGTGTAGAAAATTGTTTCACCAATTCCTATACAACCTTTACCAATATCACGCCGTTCTTCACGTTGATTAGTCCAGACCGGAACTTGGGTCAAGTGCAGCCAATTACTTTCAAACTGAATTTGGAGTTGATTAACTACTTTTCAGAATGCAAAGTACAGTATAATCGGCTAAATACTAGTTGATTCATTTGAAATTCCAACTGTTGGCTCCGAACATTTGCACTTCGTAACTGACCGAGCGTCGATGCATCGTTGGTCGACTGTATATACAGCCGATGCTGTGCCCCGGTCACGATCGCAGTGCAATATTTCGCAATCAAAATCTCGCATTATCTAAAATGAATTTGAAAACTTGAGACGCCTGACCAGCTTAAAGAATGTCAATGATTTTTTATTCCCGTAACCATGGTATTCGTAGGTCGTATTGTTCAGTGCACGCTGATCCTCTTTCGATATGTTTATTTTGCAGAAAAATAATAATAGAACAATAAATGAACGACTTTTCAACTAGGCAAAATTTACTGATCAGTCATTTCCAATTGGTTGCGTCAAACAAAATTATTTACGTTTGTCTATCCTGAATTAAGTTCTCGTTTTGTAATAATTTGTCGTTGTTTAATATGTATAAATAATTGCCCAGTGTGACGTTGAAAGGAATGCATGAAATCGTGCGTGACGAAATAATCAGTGGTTTGAGTTTAATGTGCTTAATGTATATATTATATATATAAATTGTTTGTCGTCCGTGCATAATTATATCAATGGATGTCGTTTTCTAAAACCAACGTAACCGGGAAAATTGGTGAACTAGGGCAGAGTAAGCTAAAGCACTCTCGATTGTGATCCAATAGCGATGCACTCCAGTACGATCGATAATCCCATATTTATTATAAAAGTTTGGCAAATAAATGGAACAAATGTGAATATGAATATGAATCCATTGAACTGTGCAAATAGTTTGACATTTTCTTACATTAGCATTGGCAATGCATGAGTCTCGGAGCGCGCACCAAGTAGCAGTCTTTCAAAAGTAAAGTGTGACGAATGAACGCAGAGTCAAAGTATCTATATTGTGCGTCAATATTTAAATCTGAAACTGTTGAATCTTTCTTTCATCTGAGCAAATTCAAGAAACGAATTAATAATCGCATTCCTTTTTTCTGTTTCTTCAACAATCTAGTTGTTCAGGATAAAGCCTCTGCCAGTTTTAGTAAGTACCACCACTTGATCTGGTGTGATTGGACTGCTGTAGTTAGAAGGCTATGCGTTTTCTCTTTATCCTTGTTTTCCTGTAACAATTGTTTTGTACACATTCAATTTTTCCGGCAAGTTAGGCTGTCATCAAAGCATCCATGGCTATAATATTTGAAAAAATTACTATCAATCCGATGACACGCTGTGGTCCATCAATTAGGTTCTTTTACCCCCACTATATCTCACCATCACCTTCAACGTCCTGTCGCTCTATCACTCACACAACACACGCACCCAGTCACACATACCCACATACACACATATATACTCTCTGTGCAACTTTTGTTCCCGAAGTAATCCGTTTACCTTTAGTATTCGTCGATTATTATTTACACGAAAACCCTGTGTTCAAACAGCTTTTGTTTATTTCGAATAATCATACATAGCATGCATTTAGTTTGGTGAAATCATCAGAGGCGATATTATGAATACGTTGTTATCGCACTTACCAGTAGTGAATATACATTCATCATGCAAGCAACTGTCGACGTATGCTTTTTCAATTTCTCTCTCGTAATATATACATATACAATCTTTAGGCTTCTTATTTGCCATGATGCTGGAATGTATGAATAAGCTTATGTTACCAATATCCACACATGCCTCAAAGTAGCTTAAACATTTATAAGACGACAGATTAGTTGTTTATCACTCACGCTCCCACACGCCATTCCGACGAATAAATTGTCTTTCGACGATGTGTTAAACGTCCAATGTATCAGTATACGATCGTTGAGTTTTCTCAAGCACTATGTGTACGTGTGTGTAATGCCGCTCGGCAACATTGTAAAAAGCACATGCGCGTTGCGTGTATTGAGAACGCCACTCGTATATGCAATTGGAGAAACTCAATGTATCTCACGGATCGCGTATTGCTTTTGTACCACTCATAATTGTTCGTGTATGTACCCTAGAGTGCCTCTTGTTAACGAGCAAAGTGAAAATTAGAAAAACATCACGAATCAAACTCAGTCGCTATGTTCACTGTACATAAACATACTACTTATTATATATATATGTGATCGACTTGGAGGGCAGTCAATGCGGCGCGAGCTAAAGCAAACGTTTTCTTCCTGCCTTACAGATTTTCGTCCGCGCGCAGTTCGACTACGACCCGTTGGAGGACGAGCTCATACCCTGCGCACAGGCCGGCATCTCGTTCAGAATCGGCGACATATTGCAAATCATCAGCAAAGACGATCACCACTGGTGGCAGGCCCGGAAGGACCAGGCGGGAGGCTCCGCCGGCCTGATACCCTCGCCCGAGCTGCAGGAGTGGCGAATCGCCAGCATGGCCATGGAGAAGAACAAGCAGGAACAAGGTAAACCATTTCTGTCTCGCGCGTCTCGAGCCCCCCGAACCTCGTGGCTGTAGTCGAGATCCACGTGTGTGTGTGTAAATACTGACAATGTACGGGCCATAGTATATAGACTGTATATCCAAAACATTATATTCATCCGTATTGAATTTATTCTTAGGAGAGAGTCGTATATAAAAATCATTTGAGTAGGAGAGATTGATGTGCGATTGAAACGCGCGCAAGTTCGACTTGCCCTGTTCCAGCAGATCGCACTTATTCATAATATCACTTGACCAAAAATCAAAATCGCCGTCTGTTCAACTCTTGTATATCGATATTATGTGTTCTCACGTATTACATGCAATAGTGGACATGTGTAAAATTTGATATATATTTATATATGTATGTCGTAATACCATATTCAAACGAATGCGCTCATTTATCATTTGTGTAAAATATTACGCCATCGATTGTACATACCTTTAATGTTTGCTGAATGAAATCTCCTTTTTCTCGTGAAGCATGCTCTTTGTCGTATCATAGAATATAATACTTATCGGTCCACGTGTCACAAAGTTTTTCATAATTTTTTTTTTTGATTCTCAAACACCCTGCCAATCTCATCGTTGTGTATATAAACATTGTTGCCACAATAGTATTTACAATATTCGCGCCGCGAGATCCGACGGGGACGTGAAACTCGCGTCTAAGTGTCAGGGACGTGTAATTTTTACGAGACACAATGAAGCGCGTTTGGAGGAAAAGAGAACAAAAATTCAGCTTCAGTAACGTGATATTATTGTATATTATGCCGGGTTGTAGACGCTGAAGGAGAGGGAGGCTGTTCGTCTCACACCGAAGGATGTGACGGCTCGACAGGTACGGAATTTCTGCCTGCAGCTGTAGAAACCTTACGTTTCTTGTAGACTTTTTCGAACGAAATATTGTAGAATAGCATGGTAAACAAAATGCAGCATATATATTTACGTATATAGAACACTAATCATATACTTACATCTAAGAAATATATTCCAATGACGATATTTTTGCACAAAACGTTTGTTTGGCCATTCATGATGGACTTAAATGATTCTGTAAATAAACAAAGGTCGATAAAGATTCTGAGAATAATCGATAAGGCCGCTCAGCAAGATTTCATCACGTTTCTCTATTCTGGCATGAACTTTATCATTGTTACTCAGCAGGGCTGTCATACTATTTATTAATGATCTGTGAAAAGTTGCAAATTAAACATACAATCAATAAAACTCCAAATGATACTGGAGGATACAATTCATGGGATATAGACATGTGATAGAGTATAGAATTTCTATGTATCCTTGCATGCGTTATAGCATTTATATGTGCAGTTACATTTTTCAGACGCTATCGAGATCATCAACATTTATATATTTTCGAAGCATGGATCGGAATGACGTTTCTTTTCCCCCTCTTAGATTCCAACTTTTATTACCAATAAATACGTTACACGAAACACTAGTCATTTTTTCGACATGTTGAATATCAATTGTATTAGCAAGTTCAAAAATTGAATCGTTGACCGAGCTGTAATAGGTGTACACTCAAATTCCAACAAACCCTGCATGTGTCGAACCAATTATTCAAACCGGTGTTACTCAAACACTATTCCATAATCCATGCAACAATTATCAGTGCATCGTTCGATACGAGTCAATAATAAACCAATGCGTACTTGGTTACGTCTACGTCAGTTACAATCGCTGCACGTCGTGACCTGCTGGAACGTCTGTCTTAGATGCTGTACAAATCCAATATTTGTTTCTCTATATATTACAGAATGAGCTTTCTCACGTTCTCCAACTGGACAGAGAAATTTTTTGCAGAATTATTTTTTAAATCTATGGAATCGCAGAGGATTCTGTTTTGTGAGAGTATCATCTAACAACAAACTCGTTGATTACTACGGTATTTTTCATGGGAAAAATTTCTCTGCTGTTGTCTACGATTAATTCTAGTCATATACTCGAAATTCTTATCTTTATTCAAATTTTGGAATAATTACATTAGATTTAATGTTCTAGTCAGTTGAAATTACTTACTACGGCGAATCGATTGAAACATGATAAACTTGAGACTTTTTTGCCGTATCGAATTTGATTTAGAAATTTACTCACTTGATTAATGCAATTGTATCAAACAAAATCTTATAGAAATCAATGAACAATGAAAAAAAATGCAAGGTCGAGTATAGTTTCGCGATTTATTATGCTTCAATAAGTATTAATTCTGTCAAGTGCCAAATGTGAAGCATTAATTAGTACATTCACTCTTGATGCATTGAAGCGTTACAGCTTCTTAATTTCGCAGGTTAATATTTAATTTGTTAACGAGGGCTTTAGGAGAGTATTTAAAGTTTGATGAAAGAAGAAAACTGCCCAGAATAAAAAACTCAATTCAATTCTAAATTCAGATGTCTATCAATTCGCTTTACGTGTATATATACAAACGTACCTGTTTGAGTTTAGAGTTAAGCCTGTTCCGATGAGAAATAGTTGAAGTTTACTATGTTAATTTTCAGATTGGATTGCATTGATCTTTTAATTGATGGAACTCGGAGCGATAAATTAATGAATTTCGAAATTTTTCAGTCAATTGCTCGATTTTTGGCCGCAAGAAGAAACAATACAAGGACAAGTATCTTGCGAAGCACAATGCGGTGTTCGATCAATTGGACCTGGTCACGTACGAGGAGGTCGTCAAACTTCCGTGTAAGTTGCAACCCCCGAGGATGACAACGAATTCCGCCAACCTAACCATCAAATTAATAATACCGATGAACCCTTTCAGATTCTGCCTTTCAACGTAAAACATTGGTCCTGCTTGGAGCTCACGGCGTCGGGCGGAGGCACATAAAGAACACAATCATCGCCAAGCATCCCGACAAATACGCATATCCTATTCCACGTGAGTTTATTTCCGAGATACTCGTTGAGTGACGCTTACCCAGCGCCCATTGCCCTCTGATTCTCCGATCGTTTTTCAGATACAACGAGACCGCCGCGTAACGACGAAGAGAACGGAAGGAATTACTACTTCGTGACACACGAGGAAATGATGGCGGATATTGCCGCTAATGAATACCTCGAATACGGTTGGCATTGTTGAGTTATTTTTGCTTTTCACGTGTTTCGCACGCGACTACAGTGTGAATTTTGAATGTTCAGGTACCCACGAAGATGCCATGTACGGAACGAAAATCGAAACGATCAGGAAGATTTTGGAGGAGGGCAGACTGGCGATTCTCGACATCGAACCACATTCCTTGAAGGTCCTCCGAACAGCCGAGTTCGCACCTTACGTCGTATTCATAGCGGCCCCAATGCTGCAAAATCTCGCGGACGTGAGTAAAATCTGTAGCCAGCAGCTTTGTTAGCGAATGAAAACTTGCGCCTCGTGATAATTGATAAATTTGATGCTTTTACAGTACGACGGGAGTCTGGAAAGATTGGTGAAAGAGTCGGACATGTTGAAGCAAGCATACGGCCATTTCTTCGACTTGACGATTGTTAATAACGACATCGACGAGACAATCGCGCAGCTGGAGGACGCCATCGAACGGTTTCATACGACACCACAATGGGTTCCAGTCTCTTGGGTATACTGACAGCGGACGTCCCCGACCCGTCAGATCTACGCGTCAGATTATAATGGATCATCTAGGGGAAAATAGTCATTGAAACCAATAATCAATAAGTAATTCGGGAATAAACGAAAGTGTAGGGGGAAGCACGTGGGAAGACTGTTACGAAGGAAGAAATCTGTGGATACCGCGAAGAAGAGCAATTGATATAATAGAGATCTTATATACATATATATATATACATATACATATAAAAAAAATATATATATGTATGTATTACTCTAGACCAATCAAATACAAATATTGCTGCCAAAAGCAGCAATGGCAATGAACGACGTGAGTGATTGTGACTGCGTGTTCATAAAAAAAAAAACAAAAATTAGTTATTATGTACTCAACGATTGAAAATTCGGAGTGCATGTGTGTATGTGTGTGTGAGTATGTGTGGGTGTGTGTAAGTGCGCGCACAACGCCAACAGAACCTTGTGATTTGCTTTTGCGATTTCGCAATTGGTGCGGATCACTAAAGGTAATTGCTCTCAATATGAAAGAAGGATATAGAAGAACTCACAATTCTTCTGAAACTTCTCCGCGTTTTTGTCGGAATTCCCTAATCATAACGCATAAAATACACCGGATCGATTTTTTCGGAAGGACCGTTAGTCAAAGCTGTATATTTCCTCGCGCTTCATGAGAAAATAATGAATTATAAATGAAAAATTCCTTCTAGTTATACATACGTGAAACAAAAATTAAGTACTCATATTTAGAATAGAACGACGATCTCATAAGTTCGTTGCTTCGAAAAAAAAGCAAAGCAACTTCCGAATATGTATGTACAGTAAGAACGAAGGATCAAAACGAATTATTAAATTACGACTACTGTTTCGCGTTACATCTCTTAAAAATCTACTATATTTGTAACACATAAGTTACTCCTTTATCGAAAAGTTAAGATCTTATCGCAATAAAGAAGCCGTTGCTTGTCACTGCGAATTTAAAGGAGCTAAGCGACAGCCGGTTGTACTCTATAATTTTAGAAGTTTAGAAGTATTACCTATTTAGATAAAGAATTTCGTAGCACTTCGATACACATTTACTGATACACATGCATTAATCCGTAAAATTTGAATTCCAGTAAATTCTTCTAATATTAAGCTGCTTATCGTTTTATTTTTGGAATATATATATATAAATATATTTATATATTTTTTTTCAATACATTCATGAATTTTTTCGTGACATTAACAAATTAATCATTAGTACTTAAACTTTGAGCTGTTTTCATGCATTTACTAATCAATTAGCATTTACTTAATGTTTTGTTACTATATTTATTATTGGATCAAAGTTGCTCATTTTGATCGACAGTATTTAATATTTTCAAATGATTTTATACAGTATGAAAACTATTTATGAGTATTTAAGACTTTTTTATAGTAGCCAAATTTTTCTATTTTATAATTGTATTCAAGGAAAAACTAAGTCAATAGTAACCAAAAATTTATCTTGCAATCCAAAATATTGCAATGCGAGATGTTAACGCACACTGACTGATTGGTTTGAACATGACAGGACATATTACGCAAGACAGAATCAGGCACGTTCGAGAAAATTATTGTTTCGGTATAAACCCGCATAAATATACAGACGAAAATTTAAAAATGCTGTTTAGTAGAAGACCTTTGTGGGGATACGTGAATAATTAGATGATTCACATGGTTATACAAATAGCGCAATTATAAATATATGTTGAAAAACACAATCAGAAAGTAATTGAGGATTACTAGTAAAAGTTAATGATAATTACTATTATAAAAGAGCGTCATGGCAAAAGTTGAGAAGGCGACTATATTCACCCTTACGACAGGCGTATAGAAATTTATCGTTAATGAGTGCGAGATTTTCTGTTTGTGAGGGTCGATTATCGTTTGAAAAATACTAAATTTTTAGAGACCTTAGATGAAAAGTTACGAGTTTAAATACATTATAGTATGACAGATCGCGTGTGAATTAGACGTGCGTGCACAGAGAATCGTATAAACAATTTGGGCCAGGACCACGCTAACGGGTGTGGAATAATTCTGATGTACGTTTTGTTTTCTCTCAAAGATCATTTATGTAAAAAAAATTTGCTAAAATGTTTTTCTCCAAAATTGTTAGTGTTTTAGCTTAAAAGATTGTTTGTCGCGTGCTGTTGTATCCACCAAACTATCTTCCTTGCGTAATTATCTGCTATTGTCTCACTCTAACATTGTAACAAAACTCTCGGAATTTTCACTAAAAGGTACTTTGGTTGAATTGCACATCTGGGAAAGAGTTGAAAAAAAGGAGAAAAAACCATTTCTCCGGTAGCCCAGCAGAACGTGCGAAAAATCCGGAATTTTCGAATCGTTGAACGATTGAAATGATCGGACAGAGTGTGCACTGCAGGTAGCCCGTCAGTATGCTTGATAGAGTACGTGGGAGTAGCGCGATTAGCGCCTCGTGCATAATAACGACAACTCATCAATCGCTAAGTAATTTTATAATATTTTTCTTATAAGTTATAGCTGCCATATCCAATGATAAAAGAAAATCAATTATGCGTGCGTCGGATAAAGATACGATTGAATGTAAATCAAAGTATCGATGTATGATTACGATAACGATTTGTAGAATTGATGATGAATGCTTGAGAATATAATGCGCGTGCGCAACGATACAAATATATATATCCTTCGTTCTGTCGGAAGTGTGCGTTTGTGAAAATGATTAAGGTAACACAGGCGAAATGGCGACGGGTCTAAAAAAAACAATAAAGAATTCATTATGATTATGTGATTATAAATGAGAGAAACAGACGAAGAGTATTATAAAGACGTTGTTAATTGAATTAATAAAATTAGCCCAAATTAAAAAGTTCACATTGTCATTCTCCCCAGCTCCGTCTACCCAGTGGTGAATCGACGACAATCCTCCAAGTCACACACATCGTTAAACCAGACGAACTTATATAGTTTTATTGAATTTCAAGGCTTACAATAAGGCAGGAGAAGCAGTAACAGTAACAAGTACAAGAGATTCGATTTGTCAAGAGTGAATCGTGGTAATAAAATGCTAATAGTGTATGAACGTTGAACAAGAGTGTATCGACGAGCATACATGGCACAGCCGTCGAGCGGCGCGGTGGTGTCGCGCACCGGTCGATGTGAAAAAAAGTCGACTCGACGCCTGCGAGCCGTCATCAAGCGCGCTTGTGTTTCCGTTTGAGGGGATGCCTGCGCTGGTTGTAGTTCCTCTTCGCTTGGAGGATCGCCGGCGGGACAAAGGAGTTGGCGTACGGGTCCAGAGTCGTGCAATTGTCCTGGTCCATGGGGAACATGTACTCCAGATCGATGTCGTATCTGCATGACAAAAGCATAGCGCGAGGCTCGGTTTGTTATACGCGTATGTGCACTCACTCACACGCGAGCGAGCGGATAGGAGAGGAAACAAGATAAGCTAGATTACCGAGGAAGTTTCTCCCGCAGATAAGAAATGACGTTGTTGCCGAGGCTGGGCTGCCGGCTCATGATGAAGCTCGACAGATACCGGGGACTCTTGCTCTTCTCCGCGCAGTGCATCAGCAACGCCCACGTCTTGTAGTCCGAGTCCAGCACGTACGTGTTGTACACACCCTCGTCTGCGCGAGATCAAACAGATTATCGATCCGCAGCTAGATTGTTCGAGCGATTTGAATGACAATGGCCAAGCGAGCGTGTCTCGGTTATTGCTCTATTATATACGCTCTCACTGCTCTGTTGCGTGTCGCGGCTTTTTTTTTTCCAACGTCGTTGCGCATTGTACGCGACGGTGCAGTTCGTTCGAGCGCAGATCGGATCGTTTGTTTCAACGCGACGAGTGATTTTTCATTCTAATTTCTAATCTCATCCGAGGCGCCATCGTGGAGATGTGGATTTCCCCAACGGCTCGTAGTTGATTTTGAAAGAGAATACACATTAAAACTCCGTATGGTATTGGCCGCGTTGTGGAAATCGCGGCGCGGAGATCAGAACCGGATCCACGCTCGCCCCGATAAATCACACTCGATGAGAAAAAAAAAATCCGAAATCTTAAAAATACCCAGATTATACTCTCTTGTATGTTTCGACCCGAGAATATTTTATTCCTCCAAGAGGCTCGCGCTCGTACGAAATTCAAACTATCATCGCGATTGAATATGTATATACCATCAGGCATGAATCAGCTACGCGTTATGTGGAATGCCGATTTTTCCAGCAACGACAGAGTCGAAAAAACTGAACGCTATCGACCGTCGGTCGGGGTAAAAAAACAAGAGCCGACCGTTGCGAACGCGGGTTGCAGCGAGCTTCAGGGGCAACAAACATAAATTGATAATCAGTGCAGGCTATAATATAGAGATACGGAGTAGCGACTCACATGGCAGCTCAGCGTGGAGCCAGTGGGCGGGCAGATCCGGCGAGGGTATCTTCCACGTTATGTTGCCGACGAGCTGCTCGTTTATGGGGTCGTCGGTGAAGCTGTAGGTGAAGTTCATGGTGACCTCCGCGTGGTCCGCCACCATCGACAGCTCGGCCCTCATGCACCTGTACGAGATCGCCTCCTCCGAGCTCGCGTAGTACTGCACTATGTGCCACGCGCCCAGGAACTAAACGCGAAACATCATTACATGTATAACAACATATAGCACACGCGTTATTGCGTGCAGCCGCACTCCGTTCGAATTTAAGTTTCGCCAACGGCATATTGATTCGTTTAGGAGCAGAGCCCGCGTTATGTATAATATATACATCATGTAAATTGGTCGGGCGCGCTCGCTATGCTCTCCGCGGCTGATCTAATCTCATGTACATACATATAGGGGATAAGAAAGTTTACGCTGATTGTAAGCTCGTGGGACATTACATATATTGTATAGAGCGCTGTACATGACTAGCTATGTTTCCAAGTACATACTTCGCCCGAGTTCGTCGTCGTTATTTTCGAGTGATGTTGAAATGTATCGATAGGGGAACACGATAAAGTCGACAATAGAATCTAAATTTGAATTATAAACGCGATTCACTTCAAATATAAAAGACGATGCAACAGTTCATGACCGATTCTATTCGAAGCATCAATACACTGCTGCACATAAAATGATATGATAATAAAAAAAAAAAAAAAAAAAAAAAAAAAATGATATGATGCTCTCGTCGAGAGGCTCCGCTGATGATCCACGTTCTTATCTAATCAAGATTCTGCATTGTACTATTTTCAATCGCGCCGTATTGTTTGTACATATAGAGTAGAAAGTCATTATTAATTAGGTAATTGCGGTAGCCCGAATAATAAAAAATGATTGAGCTTCCGGTGTCGAGCGCTCCCTGCTTTCTATATATATATATATATATATGCCGACTAAATTATGACCGTGAATAACTTGCTTGCTGTAAATAGTATCATAGCTCTCTGTCTCGCGCGCGCGATTCGCTTTGGTTGTTTTACCCGGGCAAAATTCGCCGGCGACCATATTTATGCATGTCGCGGCCGGCGAATGGCAAAAGTTTGTCAAAACCATGAATTTCAATGGGGGCAGAAAGGGAGAAGAGGGCTCGGTACCCTCAACTCCGCGGGTATATCAATTATGCAAACTTTCCGCGAGCGCATCTTTATAGTCAAATTGACTTATCTTGTTTCGAATTTAAACAAGTTTCGCGAGCGGAAACATCGTGTTCAATTCATTAGCGATCTTGCGCGGATTAATTTGTTTCACGGTTCATTTTATACGATGCAGAAACGGCGAACAATCGAATTTGGGAGAAAAGAAAAAGCAAAACACGCGCGACCTCTTGGGAAACCGAAGGGTATAACGATTGGTTCCGGGTCGCGAACGAATGAAATTCGTAGCCGCAGTTACAAAGAGCCGGAGAAACAAAAAAAGACAACTTACGAAAATCGAGTGTGAAAAGAGAATAAGGAGGTGGAGAAGAAGAGGGCGAATACCTGCGAGATGTCAAAGTTGCGAATGGCTTTGACCTTGGGGCACTTGGTTTTGTCGTCGTGTCGCTTCCAGGGCGCGACGCCGTCGGCGAGGGAGACGGCCGTGGCGGCGAGGGCCAGCAGCACCGGCACCAGCTGCATCTCACGTGTGCGTGCGAGAGCCAAGCTCCGACTGACACTTCCCGCCGCTCGCCGCACGCCCGCACCATATCTTTCTCTTTCTCTCTCTCCTCCGCGCTCGACTCTCCTCCCTTTGCATTCTTCGCGAGAACAGCTATCCTCTCGCGCGCGCCCAACTCGTTTCCGATCCGCGTATAGCCCTTTTATGAGCCTCCTCCTCCTCCCCCCGGCCGATATGCGTTACACACATACTTTCATTGCACGCGCGGTGCATCTCGATTAGTATGTACATAAATGCATGACCCGTAAATTGCGATTGTCCAGAGATTTTTGAGATTCCAATACGAGCAATTAGTCGACGGCGAATACTCTCGCGTTTGGCGCACGGGCTCGATATCGCCCGGCTCCACACACCGCGGCGCATCCATTCATCGAAAATAGGCCTCTGGAGTGCAGCCTCTCGCACACTCTCTGTCATGACGTATTTTCGGCTCTGCCACTTCATCCTTTTATCATCTTCCCACTCGTTCGCGTTTTCTCCGAAAGCCGTTTGTGCCAACGGCCACCTCCCATGTCCGATATATCGCTACGTTACGACGTCGAGATTTTTCCATGATGATCCACGCGACAAATTCTTTTTACTTTTTTTCTGCAATAATGGTTCGAGGGTTCAATAAGGTTCAACAAACTTGATTGTGAATGGAAAAGTGTATTGTGTCTATGAGCCAAATTATAAATTAAATTCCATTGCGATAAATTTATCGCACTTCCTCTTCCTGCTTTTTTCTTTCATACGAATAGAACATATCAAACCGACCAGGCAGTTGAATGTCTACCGTGTCAGTTTTTATTTCACAATGTGGAATAATTTGATAAATCAATGTACAAAAATTGCAAGTCTCTCTTATTTCTATAATATAAAATTATCGATGAAAAATCCTTACAACTACGTATAAAAATTATTTTTAATTCTCAAAATATCATCTGTACACTATCAACTTCATCTACACCGTTATTGTCTTCAAAATCGTTTGGATAAGGTCATTTCCACGGTGGCTTGTACTTGCATTGATCGCTTCTCAAATTAAACCTCTGTGGTACACTTAGATATTCACTGGTATCGTGAGCAGATATCTGAAAATGTAGAAAAAACTAACAACTCTTGAAAGTAAAATGCATTATTGCTTATAAAATTCTCAACTGACCTCAGAAACTGGTTGCCATGTGGAGTTAGCGTCATTCGACGTATTATTATCTTTCTGTTGATTTGGGTTTTCCCTTTGCACAAAATGAGGGCTATCCCCGAAGAATTTTGACTTAGGATCTTCCTTGGTTTGCTGCATATCAAATATCTGAATCAATTTGTCAAATAGATTAGAACTGGATTTCAAAGAATTAAATGGAAGAATAAAATGTCTACAGAATTTTAAATATTCATATTTAGTACGATTATTATTTACCATTTTCAAATATTTCTTGAGATCATTTTTTGAATCTTTTCTACTAGTTAAAGGAGTTTCAGTGCTAGAGGTAAGATTAATGAGGCTTTCATTTTGATTCTCCTGACCATTTTGGATATATTTTTGAGGATCAAGTTTCATTGGCTCTCCATGTAGCGTACTGCAATGATTTGGTATTAATTCGTGATTTGACTCGTTTGGAAGATCAAACAATTTGTCAACACTAATTTTTTGTAACGAAGACATGGCATCTCCATTACCACCTGAGAGATTGAAAGATTTCAAAAATTAGTTACGGTTCAAATAGTCGAGACAGTGGAAAATTACAAAGTACAGTAAGCCATGAAGAAAAAATCAATCAAAATACTAATGATTGATCAATTTGTACCTGAAATAATCATAAGAGCCTGCTGCCATTGTTTTTGCATCATAGAATGAAGTTGTTCCACTAGTTGATTTTTACTCTTTCTGTAACAATTCAACTGAGCTTCTAGCATTGAAGATCTTTGCATTGCTTGAGCTAATTTGAGATCAAGTAATTTCTTTTCTTCCTTATGCTTTTCTTCAACAAGATTTATTTCTACTTGATGCCTATTGAAAATTAAAATGAAACGTTCAAAGGTTTGAATACATTTCTATTCTGTCACACACGAGATTAAGACTTACTTGTCAATGACACTTTTCATTTTTCGAGCTGCAATTTCGGCTATGGCCCTTTGTTTCATGTCAAGTTCATTTTGAAACACCATTTCAGCAGAATCTAGTTGAGTCTGGAACTCTTGGAGTTTAGCTTTGACGACTTCGTCAACTTGTTTTTGATAAACTTCGCGAAGTTCAGCTCTCAATTTGTCTTGTTGTTCAGTGAGAATTTTCACTTCGTTCTTTGCTGTTTTCTGAAACATTAAAAAATTTAGAATCAATTGCCAAAATCAATCCCTAAAATGTAGTCAATTATCGTAACTATTCTCATTTACCTCCGCTTGTTTTGCTTCGTCGACGGCAGCTATAAGAGATACTTTATCATCCTGTAGGATTTTATTTCTGTTATTTTCTTCTTTCAATTTTAAATGTAAATTTTCTTTCTCTTGACGCAAGATGGTTAATTCAGCCTCACAAGAATCTAAAGCTTTGTGTATAACGGCCATCTCGGCTCGTACTTCGCCACCCTTCAATAGTTCCTTATTCAAGTCTTGTTGGACAGCTCTCAAAGTCTCATCCGTCTGTTGATTCTTTTCCAATAGTTTCTGGCATTCCACTTTCATTTCTTCATATTTGTTCTCTGCTTGCTGAACTAGAGACTTGTAGCTTTGCAATTCATTGGCATGACTCTTCAGTAGGTCTAGTTTCTCTATATACAGACAATCGCTCTTTTCTTTGTAACCAGTTGCCAAATCTAGAGCTTTGGACAATTCCTCTTTGTAGGATTTAATTTGTTCGTAGTAATTGACGACTTCTGCTTGATGTTTTCCCGATATTCCTTTTAATACTTGCTGGAGACTATCTCGTTCTGATTCCAATTCAAGTAATCTTTGTTTCATTTTTTTCCACGACATTTGAAGTTTGACAAGGAGAGTATTTTTCTCATTGTCTACTCGAATAGCAACAGCTACTTTCTCTTGTTGTTCCAACAATTTTTTCTGTAAATCTTGAATCATTTGTTCGCAGTGCTAGAAATTAAATTCATCAGAATTATACAGTTGTGTATGAAAATGTATGAAATGATAACAATTTATAAAAGTACTGTACCTCTCTCCTAAATCTTTCTTCTTCAAGTTTGATTCGCAACTGTTCTTCCAGTGATTTACTAGAATCATGATTCCAAATATCTGAAAGCGTTAATAAGCGCTGTGGTCTCTGATTACGTTTTACAGTATTATTTACAGTACTATTTACAGTATTATTAGCGTTTTGTTCAAAAGAATGGGCACTCAAAGTCTTAGATGATTCAGATCTTTTAGATGAAGTATCAACAGGATTTGAAATAGATGCATTACTTGGAGTTTTGAAGATACTCGGGCAGCTTTTGCAACTTGCCAAGAGATTATCCTGGACAATTCCAGGTGTTGAAGGAATGGTTTGAGACCTTGTGAATTCATCAGCATACTTAGACATCAAGCTTGGGTCAAACAATTTTTGCATATTTTCTCTTTTACTATTTTCTGAACAAAATTCAGAATCTCTAGGAATACTAGGGGTCGGTACATAGCTACCATTATCAACTACTTTTGATTTCTGATCTGAATCTTTTTGTTGATTTACACTGGTTTTTTCATTGTCATCAAATTCAAAATGTTCAGCTAAGTCAATTTTACTACTGCTCAAATCATGTTGGAAGTTAGGAGTCCATGTTTTGAGTTCATCCATGAATCCATTTGTATCCATAGACGAAAAGGAACTATCATTGTGCATTGTATGATCAGTAGCATCTTTTCTCTTGTCATGATCAGATTGTCGAGACAATCCTCGTGATGAATTGTACCCATTGAAATTCCATTTCAAACTCTGATGATCCATTGTTTTCCGCCGATCTCTGTCATCCTTTTCTCTCAAACAACTTTTACCATCGGGTGATCTTTTTGAATTCATTTGGAGATTTTGGTCACTGCTACAGCCATTTTTTGTTGCCAGACGCTCGTCATTGGTTTCTATCTCATGGAGGAAGTCTTCAACCTCAGAGAGACTCATGTCTTTGATAGGTTTCAAGCCTGATTGAAAACGGTCTGTTAATGTACTAGAAGAGTTAAATGCAGATAACGAGCTATGGGATCTAGTATGAGCTTTGCTATTAGTAACATTTGTGGTAGATGATAATTTTAATGACTCTTTTCCAGAAGACCCAACACCAGCATGCAAAGTATTTTTATTTTGTAAGATAGTCTGCGGTAGAACGGGCTCTGAAAGTAACTTTGGATCATCATGCTTGCTCCAAGTATTAAAGTTCATTGCATTGTTTGAATCTTTTTCATGTGAATTTGTGATGTGATGAGTTTTATTAGTAGGAAGTAAACTTTGTCGATTGCTAGGAGTCGGTGGCAATGACGAACAATGAGGATGTTTAGTAGGAGTATTCTGTAAGCTAGGGTTTTGACTCACAGAAAACCTAGTTCTTGGTAAAGTTTGCCTACAGTTCATAATAGAATCTAGAGCTAACTGATGACTATAATCTATGGAATTGTTGAGACTTTCTTTTGATTCAATTGCTGATATTCTAGTTTCTAATGTTTGCACATGGTCAATCAATTCGGATACAGCACTTGATTTATTTTTTTTATTACTGACAGTGCTGTCATCGGAGTCTGATGAAGGAACAACAAACAAGTCTGGCGGTACTAACAACAAGACGTCAGTATCATCCGAGTCACTCATTATCCATTTATTCCCTTATCCGCATAATGCAATTCTAAAACACATTATCCAAATTATTGATCTTACTCTGTCTTATCACTCAAACAACGTAGAACAACAATGACTCTAAAATACTCTAATATAACGAATGATTTCATGCCGGACAACCAAGGATTTTCGAGGTTATACACCCACCACGCACATGTAATCAAACAAAATTAATATAGATAACAGCATGCAACACTGAATGTAAATGATGTATTTACATGATCACGCCAGAACCTATTCGCCAGGGACTATTGAGATTATTTAACTGACACGATAAAATGTGCGTCTTTCACGTTATGACTTTTGAGAATAATCAATCGCCACTGCACATGTATTTAGAACTCACACTTGTACATCGCACTTATGCATCCTGAAAAACACTCGATTTGCTATTCTTCAATAGGCCGTGTAAGCAATTTGGCCTCGCTTAGATGTTGTGTTGTTATGGGTGGAGTATGTTGTGCATCGTTGTCAGGTCAGGTGCTCCAAAGTCCAAGGCCAATATAGTATTACAAGAATACGAGGTAGTGAAGAATAACTTACATTGCTAATTAAATTCAGTATCTGATTATTTGGACACTATTTTTTTCGCATTTTTCGATTAGAACCAGAGTTCATTGAATGTTCAGAGAATTTTCCGAGAGTTAGTAACTGCCGGTTACGCCGGATGCCATAAATGCTCCGCCAGTTTGAAAATTCAAACGGTGCATTCCGCAGTAGTGCGCACATAAGATAACAGATGGCAGCATGAAGCGATTACAGAGGAAACTTCTGACTTCACAGCGTTGGTTTCGATATCAGAAAAGCGTGGTTCATTTGAGCAACTTCACATCGCTCCAGAGGATCGCCGAGCTATTGGCTAATGGTAGTGGACACTGGACGCGAAGCATAATACCGAATGACACCGAACAGCCACTCGTCAGATAGACGATCGACGACCGGCGTAATGGGTATCCTACGCCAAACACTATCTGACATAAATGCTACAGTTGACCGCACTCCAGAAACCCAGGACACTAATAGCCCAGTGCTCATCTGTTTTCGCGGCGACTTTTCATACACCCTCTCTAAAAATTATTGGATCCCCTCCGGAAAAGCATTCTAAATCAAATGAGAAATGTGCGGAATTCCAAAAAGTACGGATTTCCAAAAGTGCGTTTCAGTGATTTCCATTAACCTTCCACTCGACTATTAAGTATCAAGAACATCACTCACGTACATAATAATTGATACTTAAGTAAAACAATATTCAATCTACCAGAAACCGTTTCAATTATTCTTCTACTTTGTATACTTTTGCCGGAAAGTTACCTCGACTAAAAACCTCTATATCTCGGGATTCACGAATCAGATTCGAGTGAATGAAAATTCAAAATGAGCGTTTGTTTATCTTCTATCATATGCAACTTCAAATTTCAAATAGATAGAAAAACCGCGTTGCAGTTGCATTTTTTTCGAAAAAAAATTGTTCGAAAAATTTTCAAAAAATCATAAAAGTGGTTAAAATTGATAAAATTGATACTCTCCCGTGGGGGATCGATAGGTAGTATCTAGAAGAGTACGTGAAAAAATTGGCAGGTCTCAGGGACACTCATGAAGGACTCAATAACAATTGCAAAATCTAAAAATTTTTCGAAATTGCCTTAGGATTGTGCGAAAACTATCAGAGATATGATGAAAATTCTTTGTATTTTCATTACTATATAAGGCACTCTAATTTAAATTATCATAATCGTAGCTATGATTTGGAAACTTGAAAAAAAAATCACAAAAATGGCTCATTTTTAGAAGTCACTTTTTCTTTTATGACTATTTTGCAATAACAATAATCGAGATTAATGTTTCGGAATACTTAATCCTTATGCAAAATTTCATAAGGAAACTTTTTTTCCTCTTCCATTTTACTCTAGGATGGATAGTTTTCATACTAACTCAAAATCAAAAGAAAAAAATGCATATTTTCGAAAAAAAATATATGAAGCCATACTTTTTGGAATTCCGCACATCTCTCATTCGATTTAGAATGCTTTTCCGGAGGGGATCCAATAGTTTTTAGAGAGGGTGTATGAAAAGTCCGAGATAGCTTTTTTTTGAACAGATGCGCACTGGGCTATAAGGGCGTCCGGGATATCTCGACGCGATCTATATACTGATTTTGTTAATGAATAAATAAATGATATGGTTACAGAGATTGAGCGTGAAAAATTTCTATCTTAAGGGGGAGATTATTATTTCTGGGCGCCGCGATTTGAAGGCGGATTCTGATCGAGTCAACCTCAGCGAGTGTGGGAAAAATAGTAAAAAAATCCCAGCATGCCAACGTTTCGAGATAACGAAGGTCGAAAATCGAAAAATGACTTGGTCAATTTTGGTTAACTGAGTATGTATTCTAATGTTTTTGGGTGCAGACTCCACCATTAAAAAAAGTACCACGACTTGGATTTATGGGCTTTTTCATCAGAACTTATTAATTCATTGAAAGAATAGAAAATAGAACAATTGTTTAGTTGAGGATGAAGAGAAGGATGTTTCCCCATTTTTGAAAGAAAACATAAATATATTGGGGGGCGTGTATGGAATAGCTGCAACTGTTAGGGATGAAGATATTGAGCAAATACGTTGTGAGAAAACTAAAATGTAGTAGATACTAAGATTGTTAGCTATTCATATATATTTTGATACTGCGGATCATGGTGAAAATACCGTTCTCTCCAGCTCATGCGATCCACTTCAAGTTCTATCGGTATTGAGAGTTTATTGTGTTTCTTGGGTTATTTGGGTTATTTGAGTTATTTGGGTTATTTTTTCCTAAGGCACAACGAAATCGGACATACAAATAGGATACACTTTGAGCTTGGAAACACGTTCTTTGAGTTATTTTTACCCATCACACGAACATTCCCGCGATTCTGATCCCAAAAACGGTAAATAATGCATGGGATTTTTTTAGGTCAATATTCAGTGTGCCCCTTCGGAACTCGAGAGTTCGTCATTCAGTCAGCAGTCGTCAACGAGACAGGACCTTTCGATGAACTTTTTTTTTTCCTGATTCCGATTACGCCAACTAGGGCATGTATCGGTTCACCATGAACCTCCCAGGACCAAAAGTTGAATTATAATTTATCTCGTAAATGCTGCAATCTGCTTCACTTTATTCCTCTCATCAGAGAAACTTGAATAAACTAAGGCCGCAGAAGGGAAACGACGACTGACACAGCATTGGCCACCAGCGCATGCGCTGAATGACACCTAGTCGCCGCCAAACTCAAACAGCCTGTATGGATAAGGAAAGGGAGAACAAATAAGAGATGTCAAAGATCTACCGAATTTACAATCAACAAGTGTAACAAATGACTAAAAATATTGATTGGGATCGTATTTGCCAAATCCGTAACACTGCCACCGGGGTCAATATTTTCTTCCCAACAAAATATCATCCAGTTCATCTCGAAACGCGTTTACCTCCGGGCAGCTCCAGACCAAGTGGTCCAGGGTATGATAATCCGATCTAAAATTACACATAGGATCAACGTCAAATCCTTTTTCCCATAATAGAAATCTAGATTTGACATGTCTAGTTAATATTCTATTTAGTAAACATATGGATTTACGACCCAACCTCAAGGCCCCAAAATTATCACATTCAAAATAAGGAGAACACGAAAAAGCCTTTCCATGTTTCATATAAGATTGCCCCTTTCGACCAGAGCCATAATTCAAACAATAAGCATTCATATCAAGAATAAGTCGTTCTCTAATCACATATGTAATCTCACGTACATCAATTTTAATATCCAGCGAGGATCTTAAAGCCAGGGCCCTTTTTGCTAAAAAATCAGCTCTCTCATTACCGGCCAAACCAACATGAGAAGGGATCCAAAAAACACGAACTTGTATACCCTTCCGTACAATAGAGAACAAAGCCTCCCTGATACAAGAAACAATGTGACGCATTCCAGTGTCCAGACCACTCCGCATCAAATTTTGTACTAAACTCAATGAGTCCGTGAAGAGAGCGACATTCGAACAATTCATTTTTAAAGCCATTTCAAGAGCATCACTAAAAGCATAAGCCTCACATCCGAAAATAGTGAATTCATCTGGTAAACGAATCGATCTTGTAATATGTGGAGATGAACAGAAAACACCCGCCCCGCATCGTCCATCAGGAGTCTTAGAACCATCCGTGTAAAGCTGGATAAAATCAGGGATATGAACCTTAACGTAATCATTTAGGACCAAATCAGGACAAGAAGTAGTAGTCTGAATTTCTCTACCCAACTTAGTATCGAAGATATCACTTAAAAACAGAGATCTATATGGTATAGAGAACGTGGAAAGAATAGGTTTGATTTGAATTTTATTCAATATTGATGTTTCAGACAGCCAGAGTTTATATAATATATTAACCTTTCTAGAATTAACGAATTTCAATTTGTTTTTGTCGAAGTTTCTAACAATAATGTGAAATTTGGAAAGAATCATGGAGTCAGTGAGTGATTTCACTCTGAATAAAAATTTTTTTGCTAAGGCTTCACTTCTAAAGTGTAAAGTCGGTATTCCGGCTATGTGTAAAATATTGTTGATGGGGGTAGTTCTCATGAAACCCAACGCACATCTCACTGCGGAATTTTGTAAAACGTCCAATTTTTTAATATAATTAGTAGGGGCTTCTTGGAACAAAAATCCACCCCAGTCCATTTTTGGTCTTATAATTGCCTTATAGAATCTAAGAGCCAATGAAGGGTGAATACCCCAGTTGAATTTACATAAAGATGCCAACATATTGATCCCTTTTTTGATGGTTCCAATCAAATAGTCAATATTGAAATTCCAACGACTTTCCTTGTCCCATATAATACCCAAATATTTGAATTTGTCAACATTCTTCAATTGGAAACCATCAATATTTATCGAAACACTTTCTGTATCAATTTTTTAGTTATTTCGTAACTAGAAAATGGAAATCTCCATTCATTATTAATTACAAATCAGACAAGTTTTCCGTATTGGCATCGGCGGACGCGCCATTGCCCTATTTTTAATCTGATAGAATCGCGTGGCTCTAATTTAAGAAACTCAATTAATTATAAACTGTAACTATCTTATAATTATATCTAACTTGATTTTTAATGTTTGTTTCGTCTCAGTTTGTCTCGTTCTCGCACTAATTTCTCGCACTGGTGCGGAGAAAAGCTTTCTCGCACCACTTTCTCGCACTGGTGCTGGAAAATACTTTCTCGCACTGCTTTCTAGCACGGTGAAAAAAAAGGTACTTTGCGCACCCTAGTCCGTGAAAAAAAGACAAACTGCACACTAAGATACGAAAAATAATTTTGTATAGTATGTACATGAATACACTCATAGTTGTCGAAAAGATTCGATCGATTTGAATAAAAACTGCCCTTGTAAAACGATTTTCAAAAATGAGTTCTTTTTATCGTTCTAACTGTATACCTCCCCTTAAGATGGGAAATTGAACAGTGAAAAAATTTTTCAGTGTTTCCTTCAAATTTATTTGAATTTTTTCAAGAATCTCAAAATTTCAAGGCTGAATGACTTTTAATTTTGTCTGGGTTAGAATTTAAATTATTAAAATTAAAATAATAATATTATCGTAATAGTTCAAAGTATTTCCAAGTATATGTTGACGTTTAAATTTTTTAGAATAATATCTAATTTGGAGAGTTTAATAATTACATTCAGTGAGAATACACTGACTTAAATATCTTTTCGGATCAATGTTCATCAGATATGCTCTCTGATATAGTGCTATTCTCATGCGCACAACCAGGGGATATTTGAACCATTAACCGCGATTCACCCGAGATTGGCTTATGTCACTTCAAAGGGTATTTTGCCAGTTATCAAATTCATATGAGCTCGAGCTCGGGCTCGTTACATATCTACAGAATATACAATACGCGCTCAGGTGACTGACGAGTTTTCTGTGCGAAACGTCTCCGAGCCCCGTTTTGCTCCTCTTCACAGCTCTTATCACTAAAGGACGTATACAGATACATAGTATGTATAGATATTTTTTTTTTCTTTCCAGGGGTTAATGTATAGATATTTGTACGCTCATAATACGCTAAAAAATGGCTCTGCAGGTGCGTATACTGGGTTGAAAGTGCAAAAACTCCTTCGAGCCGGATAAATGTTACGTCAGGACCGAGTTAGCGCACAATAAAACATCATAAATGTTTGACGCTCGAATTTGTGCAGTCGCACGTCTATATCCTTCCATTTTATCCCCCATGTATATATACTTGGCATGTTTGGCGCATTGTCATGGCAAGCCATCTCTTATTCTTTCTCGTTGCGTTATTTTGATGGCGTGGTGGGGAGGGGGTGGCGTTATGAAAATTAGCGCGCAGCAGTACGGCCCAATGAGACGGTGCGGCAAATCCATAGTTGCGCGCACACGACAATACCTGCCCGCAGTTTGCCGACGAATCTATCTAAACTTTGGTTTTCATCTTGTTAATGTTGTAGATTGAAATTTGTTCAATTAGTCTTCCTTGGAATTACTTTGGGTGCTCGTTTCCGAGCGAAATTTGTACATGAACGAAGTTAATTTATATCCAATTAACACGAATAAGTACTCTGGAAAGGCTTATGGAATCAGTTACATGAATGATAATCATACCAGTGGATAGAACAAATTACAGTTGGATATTGCATTCATATATAAATGCTGGGTGATAGTGTCTGCTTAATTCTTTGTGCTAGCCTAATATTTTATTGAAACAACAATCACAGAAGTGTATTAAATAATTCTACCATTAAAAAGATTTCAAATTTTCCAGAGCCCACGTGTAACTTCCCGCAGTATAAATAAATTAATAGATATAAAAAACAAAGATAACCATTTCTCATAATAATCACGAGATTATTCATCTGATATTTTTTCAAGATATATATAGTTTAAATTCTATCCTTTGCCAACCGTTCCCGCTCGATAAATATGAATTGCCACGTTACCTGCAGCAGGTACGATCGCATCATTATCACGTGCAGATAACAAAGAACTACAGAAATCTCCCCCTAACCCATAACAGTTATTCTCGTCGGTGCCGCGCAATGTGGGTTCGTGGTTGGACCGCACAGAGGGCTCCAGTCGTGCCGCCGAGGCGACGTTTACCCCCACTCCGGGTGTGCAGCACACCGCGACTACTCGACTACCGCGCTTGAGTGCTCTCGGCGCAACAATAAATTGTTGTAATTACAATAATTCTGGTGTTTAAGGGCGTCGGGGCTTTGTGTTGACGCGCTCGGCGCGGTTTAGGGCTCGGGCGCGTTTCTCTGGAGAGCGGCAATTTTAATTAATTACGCGCAAGGGGGGCAGTGCAACGAGTGGTGTGCTCTCGCTCTCCTGCCACGTTGACCCAAATACCGCGCGCAAGATGCAATCGAAGATCGTTTTGCGTTTGACCGACACGCACGTTAACTTGGCCGCGCATCGGTGCGTTTGCCGGCGCCGGGTACGCTAGCCTCTATGTCCCCCGTTTTTGTCTCTCTGTCGCCGATGTTTCGTGTTTTCGCAATCGGTTCTTTGATTTTCGAAAGAAGCCCATGCAATGTTTCCCACTAGCCGCGAATTTCACATTGTTCGTGGGTTTTTGACGCTAGCGGATTATCCCCTGTGCGGATGTATACGTGTGGCTTTCTCCGCGAGCGGGACAGTAAAATTTACCAATCGTCGAAACATTCCTAGCGCGCAGGTCACGTGTAAAATTCAAAGTACACACTCGGTGGCGGCGGCGGCGGCGGCTGTGCACATGCTTAAGGTAAGTGCGATTCCGTGAAAACCCGTAAAGAAAACAGGCGCAGGCAGAACCGAGAGACAATAAAAACTCATAATGATTATCTGGAGAAACGCGCGCGCGCGCGCGCGAGCAGCCCAACGGGCGCATTCAGAGGCGAATTTTCCAAAGGCACATTCTTACGCTCGGCCGAGCTCGCGCTCGCAAAGCTACATAGCCAACGGATTTTTCTCTTATTGCCAATGTTCCGTGGCTCTTGTGCCGCGTGCGCCGCATTACATAATAAAATCGCGAGCTCGAGCGCCAAGCGGCTTGTAAAGTCCCAGCGATTACATACGGCAAAACCACTGTATTCTGTTGTTTTGCCTCGCCCACTTAGCTGAACGCCTATAGCGTTTTGTCTCAAAAACAGTTCGGGCCTATCCTGTGATTATATGTATACCCTCTGCGTAAGATGAAGAAAAAAGCAAACGATAAATTCTCGTCATTCCTGAGTTTTTTGGGAGAGAGCCGCTTTTGAATTGTTCAAATCGATACTCGTGTAAATACAGCGAATGAAAGTTCTCAATGACCTTTGGGTTGGAACGTATCTTCCCTCGTTTTCCCCCATCGCTTCGGCAAGAGATTTTAATTATATGGCTTTGGGGGCAAAGAGTAAAACCATAAGAATCGCGTGAAAAAATGGCGACAGTTCTTAAAGTGATAATTTGCCTCGACTTTATTATTATTGTCGTCGTTAAGGAGTGACATTGAGCTATGGTAAATGTATTTTCATGAACAATATTGACCAAATACCATCAATGATCAATTCAATTAGGAAAAACAAAAGTATTCGCGTGGCGATTCAAGTATCCATATGATTACCAACCGACATTAACTTCCGACGCATTGATGATTCAACGTAAATTGTGATTGAATAGCCGACGGAAATCACTCGTGTCTATTGACAATTGTTTATGTTATCCCTTCCATACAAATTCTCCCTCTCCCCGACCCCTCTTCTATCTTCATTGCGCATCCAAAGTTTCTGCTAATTGATAATGATATGATAGCTAAATTGCCGCAAATACTTTGCTTCTCGCCGGGTGAATAGATTATCCATGTTATTTGCAGGGCAATTCATATTTTTCATTTTTCGTCACTCATGTCATCCGCGTCATTTTTTCAGCAAAGTAAAGCAATTTTTTTGCTTTTTCGGGTAATTGATTGTGGAAACTGTGGAATCTCACGGTTCCTTCGTAAAGTAGAAAGGAACAATGAAGTATCAATCGCAAAGATAAAGAAAAGGCTAGCCAATATATTGGCCACAGAGAATGAAAGGATTCATGCCGCGGTTCGCGTACAGTGACCGATTGAAAATCGTGCCCAACGGGAATGCGTTGCGGAGTCGCGGAAGGGAAGTTTTCCACGCATCCATACATTTGCGAGTGTAGTCTGTCCGGCGACAAGATACGTACGCGGATCATTTGCCGAATTGTATTATTCCAACTGCGCCACTGCGACGCGGTGCTGCAGCTCCGCGGGTAGCTGACAAGAGTGAAAAGCGCGGCAAGGGCTTGGGAGGGGGCTGGGGCGGCGCACGGCACATACGCAGAGTAACGATCGCCTGGCTGTGCCATACGCAGAGAGAGAGAGAGAGAGAGAGAGAGAGAGAGAGAGAGAGAAGCGGGTCGTTAAAATTTTCCAGGAAGCATTCGGCCTGTCCCTTGGCGGTGCTGGCGCGCGCGCGCGTGAGCAGCTCGAGCCAATTATTATTCCTTTCACATCGCTCGGGCTCGAGCTCCACGTCGTCTCTCGTCGTCCTCGTCCATCGGCGCAATTTTCGCGAATTCGCGGAAAAGTCCGCGTCATAAAAGAGCGAGAAACAGCCCGTACACGCGCGCAATTTTACGGAAACCGCACGTAACGCCTCTCGGGCGCGCGCAAGCGCGCGTGTGTGTGCCACCGCCGCAGCCACGTCTTCTTTTTTTCCCCGAGCTGCGCGTGGAGGCGTTCGCTCATTGCGTAATGCACCTCGTCCGCGTACAAGCGCATTTTTCTGCCTTTTCGCGCGAATTTTTTTCCTCCGCTTTTTTTTCTCCGCTGCTCTTTCGAACCGAGCGGATGGCAATTAAGAGACGCGCGCCTGATCACTCGGCGCCGCATACGAGTATCGAGCTTCAGAGATTTTTTTCCCTCTCTTCTCGTTCGGAGGAGGAAAGGAGGGAAAAACAGTTGGAGAATCGGTTTCGTATGAGTACATGCGTGATAGCGAGCGAGAAAATTTTGGGCGCGTCCCCGGATCGACCGAGTGTTTCGTATATGTGTAAACGGAGCGTCGATGAAACGCGGCACGTGACGGAGATCCATAAGAATAGTTTGACGCTTTGTGAGTTAAAAAAAAGTAAATTTGACCACTTACTGATTTACCCTTCACTCCATAGTAACGGTTGCTAAGTACGTTAATAACGGTTGCTATGGTAAATGTCGGGGCTACGATGTTAGATTACTTTTTAGTCGCATCAACAGTTCCGAAAAATGGATCTCGAAAACCACTTGGCAGCGGTTTTTTTGTCAATTTTAACCCACTCATTTTAAGCTTTCATTCCATGTGTTTTCTTACGTCAGAAAATTCTCGGATATGCGAGATGTGTTCTTCTTCGCGGACGGAATTTTATGTATATTATCTATTTACCGTATCATTCTACACATACGCTGGGGAGAAAAACTTTTTGAAAATCTCGACTCTGGCTTGACGAGGAGCGTAGTGAGAGCCCAAGTGAGCAAGTTGAATTGATTATTGAGATTGAATCGATTCGAAAGACGCCGAAAGGTGTTCGCTTGCGATTTTCCAACTTGCGAATAGACGACGAGACGATAATTGAATATGGAGTGAGCGATCAGCCGATGGTTGGGTAGAGGGAAGGGGAAGCGCGCAGGGGAAGGGACGAGGGTGCGCGCATCTGTATATTTACAGCCACAGCTCGTCATGCCAATTGCGTAAATATTTGAGCCAATTTGCGGCATGCGATGAGAGAGACATGCTCGAGAGAGAAATAACCGGGGACAGCACCAAGCGTTTGATTCGACATATCACGCGATGAGCCGCGCATTAGTGACTCGATCTGATTTATAATACGGGCCGATGCGCGCCTCTGCCGAGATGAGCTGTCTCGATTAGTCCGATATTCATCAGGTGTGAAAATCTTTCGCTCGTCTCTGCCGCGATCATCCGACCACGAGATCAACCGCGAGATCCTCGTCTCGTGGAAAATTCGAGCGCGTCGTATTTGAAGCGGCCGACGCGTCGTCCCGTGTCAGCTGGCTCGAGCTTTATACTCCCAGGCCGATAATCTGATTGTGCCTATCCACATAATCGACGATTGAATCGTTAATGACGACCCAAGTATACTGTGAACTGCTCGATTATGATTCGATCTAATCATTTTATTTTGTCTCGCTCGAGCAGCGTATACGATGGAATACGAGCGAAGCGTATACGTATATGAATCGATTGATCGACCTAGTAAAGGGCTCGTATACAATGCTAAATTCGTCCGTTGAAATGAACAGTTAATGAAAAACAATCGGGCCCCGGTAATCGTAGCGAATATATACGCGTACCGCGGCAAACGCGATTAGACGCGTCGTGCGAAGATTAATCGTGAGAACTAACGGGCTTTTCAGCGATAAATTAAATTGAGTGTTTATAACGAAAGCCCCATTACTCGTATCTAATTTTCATCGTAACATTTTTTATAGCCCCCATCGAGCCTCGGCCTCGCGGTACTTGCGCATCTTAATTTCAAATGTAATTTTATCGCGTGTACACGGATGAGCTCGATTTGTTGTCGAGCGATGAAAAATCAACTCTGTACGCGTTATCGTGGAAACCGATCCACGTGCATGCACATATGCGCGCGAGTTCCTTTCATCTTATATGCGCAGTATATATCGAGAGCTACTTTGCCGCGCGGGAAATGCTATTTCAACTTGACTGACCGCGCGAATTGTCTCCAATCGAAAAGTGACTGCAGCCCCGATCGAATAGACATACAGCAATATCTACTCGGGTGGTTTTTTGTCTTTTGAGCTCGAGCCACTCAAAACTATAGTCGCGCCGTATCTGCTCGGACCCGTGTATGTGTGTGCATATGGATATATGAAAGATGTATAGATGCGGAGAAAGAGTCGAGCATTAGAGCGCGGGGCAAGGCCCAGCAAGGCCGGAAAGGAAAAAAGAGGCGCGAGTGGCGCCCGGCCGAGTTCCCATCGCCGCCGGTGTCGCCGCCTTCTTCGTACGCACACACACACACACACAAGCGCGTATACCTATGATGTATATATATATATACAGGCTCTAGAGACTCGAGCTCGGCTGAAGGCGCATTTGGTAGGCGGATCGCGGCGTGTTGGGCAAGCGCGGGTAAATGTACGAGTTTTTTACTCCCGTCCAGCTCACGCGTGGCAGGTTCTTTCAACCTGCGCCGCCTTTCCACTCGAAGCGCACTCCAACACGTGTCTATATGTATAGTGGCTTTAGTGCACCTCCATTCATATATATGCGCGTATATACTTTCCAAATCTTCACCTCGACCGGAGACTCGGATCGAGTCGAGTTGGTACATACGTCCAATCCACGTGACGCACGTACGGCTGTCGCTGGATCGAATGGCCCGCAGCTATCTCTCGCGTTAGCAAAATCGGATTGCAAAAATATTACCATATTGCGGATGGTATATTTTTCACTACAAATAAACAGTAAAATTTCACAGCATACTTAACTAAAACTACTCATTCGTCTATCGAATTTTTAATCTTGGTATCAAATAAAACAATTTACTGTCTGAACTCGCTAGAATCACTATTCAATAGTATATACATTGTACAAATTTTACCATATTGAATAGTAATTTTCAACTGTTTTCAATTTAGAGAGTATGTATAGAGTAAAAACAGTTTCCAAATTCGTGTGAACTTTATAATAAAGATTAACTCGACCGTATCTCAATTGAGTTCAGTAGTCGAAGTAAAAACAGAGTTTCGATGGGTTTTTACCAAATTCGCATATGAAAATACCACGCGAAGACCGAAAAACTCGAAAAGGTTCAAAAAGTTCGAGTTTGTCTTCGAACTGACCGAGTTCAATTTTAATTTGGGATGTAATAATTATTAAGCCATAGGATTCACATTTTGCTGTAAGCCTTGAATGGAACCGTCGTAAGACGACACGTTGGAAAGGTGCGCGCGCGCACATATACATGCTCCCAAGAGAAATCGAACAATCCACCCGAGATGATGACTCGGTGGGAATTAAAGATGGCTCACTTAAAAATGTTGTCCGGTTGAGAGAGAGAGAGAGAGAGAGAGAGAGAGAGAGAGAGAGAGAGAGAGAGAGAAGGCAAAAGTGTCGATATGTATACGCTCGGCTTTCTATCGGTCGAATGAAAAGCTCGAGCGACCGGTGAATTATAGAGGAGCCGGCGCGCGCGCGGCATTGCAAAGAGCACATATACATACATCGCCGAGAGAGAGAGAGAGATGACGAAAGCTCGGCCAATGGGGAGCGTGTGAAAAGTAGGTGTAAGAATAGGCAGCGAGCAGCAAAAGGAAGGCGCGCATCGGAGCCAAGAGGCGCTTTGTCATGCCGGGTAATGATGGCGGCGGCGGCGGCGGCGTCAACGGACGCACGCACCACTCCTGCCATTAGCGATGACGCGAAACCCGCGAGCCAGCTAACGACTCCTCCATTTTGGTCGCATCACCACTCGGCCGCGACGCGATCAGCCCGTTCGTCTCACACCCTTTGGTTCGTATCAAACCCTCCGAGCTCAACAACATTCGACATGCGCTCGTGCGCTGCAATATTCGATTCCCTCCCGCGGCTCTGCTACCACTGGCGCCCAGTCTCACTTCGCGACCAAAAAAACCCAGATTGTTTGAGTGAGAATCTAATGAGCCGCGTAGAACTTGACTGCGTACTGGAGCCTATGTCAAGACCTGACTTCCGGACTGTGCTGGGGTCCCCGACTGATGCGCTCTTGGAATTTTTCATTGCAGAACAGAGGATTTCTTGTTGTCGCGTGGTCAAAGTGTATAACCCGCCGGGCCACTGACGTCTGCAGTCCCGTGCTCACCTTCTTCACATCATCTCTTCATCTCTGGAACGTTACTCATTCCAAGTAATTGAAGAAAAATCGTATAGAGATTCTAGAGAATAAATTTTTTAATATAAATTTGAAAGCTTGAACAAACTTTTTCTACCTGCCCAGTGGAATTCGCATATTGGTCAAGCTGGCATTTTTCTTCTCCAACCCGCGAGATTCGACTTTGCAAGTCTATACCGCATTTTTCGTGCTAGCCAAAATACTATTATTTCTCAATAGCCACTAACGATTGTCTGTACGAGTATACATGCCCAAGGTTTATTTTTCTCGATAGATATATATACTTTGCTGCGTATGTATGAGAGTTTTGAAATTTACCGGCGGAATGCGACAAGGTCTGTACGTGTAAAATCAAAGTACCCATAATGTTTTTTTATTACTCTCTATGATTTGTTTCGTCGACTATCCTGCATGACCACCAAATGTTGTTCTAGACAATTTTCCGCAGATAGCTACACTTAGTACCCAACTTTTCGAATTCAACGATCTGAATCGGAAAATTTTCTGTCATTGCTCGCTTTCTTTCTACGTCGAATATATTTCATCGTTGAATTTCCCTGTGAGTACGTACAAAATGACTTTCTTTTTCTTTCCCACGAAGACGTTGGCGCTGGGAATGAAAATATTTAAATTTCCATGAAGAATCATCAGATTCCCCTGGTATAACTTGAGATATATAACTCGCTGTAATATCCCTCGGCAGAGTTTCAGATTTTTTATTCACGAGACATCACATGTATATATGTATCCGCGAGTAGGTCAATCTAATTCACATGAAAGATGGAGTGTGTGAATATCACTGGGCGCTGTTTACTTTGGCTCGCAGTTGGTAATCCAGCCGTTAACACCTGCCGCGTGTTTATACATCAGTTGGTCGAGATGAAAAAAGAGGGAAAAAACTCGCCGCTAATTTGTCTGTGTGGATCTCGACGGGCCCCAACCGCTCGTCGTCGGCTCAATCCCGCGTGTCGCTCCCGCAACACGTTCGAATTTTAATGAGAGCACAATGTATACACAAAGTGTATATGAACGCGCGCGTGATACACGCGGTATTGGGACTCGGCTGCAACACGTTTGGCTGACACTAAAAGGCGTAATCTCCGATTTACGCTCGACCCAAATCAATAAAGCCGGACATTAACGAGGCCATCGAATTACTTTCAGTGCCGTCCGACGAAAGGAACGATCGCGGCCGTGTTTCCTTTTTCTTTTTTTTTCTTTTTCGTCCCCGACAAACGAGAGACGTTGTATAGTCGTTGGGGCAGGCCGCCTGAAATCAAAGAGAAACTCTTAACACTTTCGTGTGTATATATATGTGTGTTTGAGCCGCGCGAGACCTGCTGCGCGCGTGGATGTAAAGCCGAGACTGATATTGTACCTGGGCTTACGCCGAGCCCGACGGCCGCCGCTTCATTATACCTAGAACAGCGCTCTCAACTTTTAATGCCCGCGATAAATCATTTATCGATCACGCAAAGTCCTTTGCGTGGGACTCTTTCTTAACTAAGTCTAGCGCTCGTACACTTGGGTGATCTTTTTCAATCGTTGCGCCCGCGACCTCTTCAACCTAAGTCAATCCCGTCCTCGAGTGGAACTTTGCTCAAAAAGTGTTCGCGAACATCATGACCAGGGGACAGTCGGGTTTTAACGCTGATTCACAAGCGTTCAAGTTGCGTGTGTCAGTACTAGTCGAATTATACTAATAATCTAGCACTAGATTGAATTAGTTCAAAATTATTATTCTCCAGGCTTATATAAAGAAAATAAGTTTATTCACTATTCGTTATGTTAACAAAAGTAGTTTTTCACTCGATGATATATATGTAGTGATAGTTAATTATTTATTAGTAGAGAAGTAAAGTATCCCTGTGTTATTGCAGTGAACTCGAGCTGCGAACATTCGCTATTATTCGTTAACCGTGCAGTCACTACTAATTAACAGTTTACAAAAATTTTGAGTTTTGGATATGAACATTGTGAGGAAGACACACGGCTAAAAGTGTAAAAAGCACTGGGCGCTCTAGATAATTGTGTTGTGGGCACTGCAGAGTTGTGTGTATAGGCTTGATTGGATTACGTATTTCACCGAAATTGAACGCGAGGGCGAAGAGAGGAAGGATGAAAATCGCCATAAATCATGCGGGGAGTAAAAGTAGCGCGAAAACAGGCAAGGCCAAGGCGTTAAATGAAATTAGCCCGTATGGTATGGTCAAGTTGGACAGGTCGTTTAGCTGATTCTTCAAAGGTTATAAATTATTCCCGGGTGACTCGCCAGAAATGCAAAGTATAGCCGGGGCAAGATAAGCATCGCTTTCGTACACCTCCACGCGCTGATATGTATATATATATGTGTGTCCGTTTCGATTCGTTTCATCGCGGCGTATCCACTCAATTACGTGTCGGCGAACAAACCAACTCGGTGGCCGGTGTACATGTATATCTCTCCCGAGCCTCATTATACGGTTGCACGTCTTTGGTAACAATATCGATGCGTAAATGAAGTCGGCGAGGAATAGTCTCACACAGATATTTGGGAGGGTCGCTGCGGGGCTGGTCGCTCGTTTCAATCCGGCGAATCGATAAAACGATCCAGCCCTTAATTAAGTATAGACAAAGGATTAGCCATTACGGGGAGGGGTGAATGGAATTAGAGATGGTATATAACCCGATGCCGCTCGCGCGGGCATCAAAAAGCTCGGATGAACGGGACGTCGGATGGTCGGGCGGCGGAGAGAGAGAGAGAGAGTAGCGCGTGCGCCACGCCGATCCAAAGGCCCCGGCTCATAATTTACGGACCGAGGGACGAGCCGAGAGAGAGAGAGAGAGAGAGAGAGGCGTGAAGCATCGGCGCCTGGCGCCCGCCACCGACCGACCCCCCACCTCCCCCTGCCACGAAACCCTTCCAGCTCCAGCTGGAAATTGAGGAAAACCCCTTTATACACAATCGCGCGCGCTCGCAGCGTGAAAACTGGATGCGACCCTCTGCTTCTATCTCGTTGTATCGGGAGCACGCATCTTTCGAGCCAGGTCCATGAGCCAGGTTATTTTTCATCTGGTCCCGAGCCGCCCGCCCGCGCAACCCTGATTTAGTGCTGGGGTCTCTGAACTCTTCGGCCGGCCTATATATGTATACATAACGCATTCGAACACTCGACACTTACCCTTTATCCACCAACCCCAGCGTTTTCCCTCATATTTTTCTTGTATATACTTGCAGCGCTGCAGCCTCGAGATGGCTCACTCAGAATAAACCAGTCGATTCTCCCGGCTCGTTTTATATATACAGTCTCGAAATTATTCGATGAGTTCTTTATCAATGTAGAGCTAGCTATACGCTGGGCCAAATCCCCCACACATTATGCTTAAATATTCAATTGGTTTTTCTTTCGTTACAAACAATAACTTCACTCCATGAATGCAATAGGATGTTGATTGACATCAATATCCTGTTGCAGATATTTCAACTACATTTTCAATGAAACTGACTGCAGTATACTATAATGCCGCACGTTGCATTTTTTTTCAAAATCGGAACACGTGCGATTTTGAGACCAATGAATAAGTTAGATTCACTCATATGCTGTGTATTTGAGAGGATGTTACATATTACTTCATAAGATGAATAATGTACATGAGGCAGTTTCTCGCCGACTCAGCAATTTTGGCAGCCGATTCCTCCCAATTTGTTGTTAATGATCGCTGTACAGCAAACTTGCAGATTTCCAGCGCAGATTTCTTTACTCTCTCAAGAATTAAGTTTCACGGAGCACTTGATTTTTGAGATATGAAATTCTGTCCATGTTTCCGTCAACTTTGTGGCAGGATTGGCTCGTACTCTGGTAATGGGCACAAAATCAAAAAATATCTAAAAATAAAAGTAGGTCTGAAATGTCCATGTCCTTATAGAAAATCATTTTGTAATCTTGAAATTGATCCCTTCCAACTATCCAGTAAAGGACCCGAAACGTATGGGAAAATTCCAACTTGTACGTATATATATCGCAGTATACACGTATAACGTGTTAATACCCACGTATTATTTAACGGCTGTTATATCAATTTCATTTGTGGATCGATTTTCATGCGTATCGTATCTTAATGCGCGGCATAAATCACATTATAAATCGGGCGAGCGGGGCAGAGCGGGGCAGAGCGGGGCAGAGCGGGGCAGAGCGGGGCAGAGGTATACGTATAACAGGGAAAAAAGGATGCTGTATAGAGAGGCTCGCGCGGAGCGTAGTGCAATATATCAGAAGTAGGCGATAATAAGAGTGCGGTGCCACACGTGCGCGGTGTGTTGCGCGCGCGGCCGCACGGCTTAATTATGTCTTCAGCTTTTCGGCCGACGATTCATTATTTCGAGAAAGCGAAACGGCCACGAAAAATCAATATTCCGTATAGACACTTGCCCCCAGTGGACGGATTGGCGCGTGGGTAAGTATTACGTCGGGCGTCTGAGCTGTGCAGGCTTTCCTCAAAACGATCAAATAATTTGTGGCCAGCCGCCCCCCGTGAGAGAGAGAGAGAGAGAGAACAGTGAGAGACGAGAGACGCGTCTGATGTTTTTATTCGTGGAAGCGCCGCGGACGCGGATTCCCGAACCAGGTGAAAAAGGAATCGTAGCTCCGGGCTCTCGGCTCTCGAATCCACCTACATATACATATACACATCTCGGGAGAGAGGTGGCACGGGGTGGCAGGGGGGCAGGGGGGCCCAGAGAGGTCGGAAGTAATTATAACCGGGCAACTCTTTAAATATTCGCCGAGGGATGAGCTGCGCGCTGGCTCTTTGTTTTCGGCCCCCGTACCTGCCGACACGAGTTTCACAAACGAGACTAGGAGAAACGAGAACTACAAAGCTCCGGCGAGCCGCTCGCTCGTTTTTTTCTCCTCCCCCCCGAGCGAGCGCCAAACTAACACACACAAGTATAGCCGGGCGCGGGCGCGTGTGCGTGTGGGCCGAGTATAAAAAATACGAGCTGGAGAATTGCCACACACATGCCCGCGCGCGCGCGCGCGCGAGTCCTCGTTTTTTCCCTCCTCTCTCGCTGGCTCGCGCTTCTTTTTGCATCGGATGCACATTCGCGCGGTTTTATTGGGTGCTAAAGCCATTCGGCCGAGCCGTAACCAGAGGCGCGCCCGCGCGCGCACGAGAGCACCACAAACCGAGCGGCACACGCGTTTTCTAATCTACACACACACACGGACTTTCGGCCATCTCGTTAAGCCTCGTTCGATCCTCCCCGGGCTTGTTTATTCCCTCGTTTATCCGTGTTTTTACGCATTTTCGGGCCGGCTATTTGGACGTTTCGCGGATACTCGCACACTCGGCGGAGGATATATGCGATTTACTGCAGTATCGGTCACGCCCTCGAGGCACGCGACAATCATGGCTCAATTTCAACGGTTCGCTCATCGCAACTTTGGCCCCGTTCAAATCGTCGGGCTTTGGCGCGAAAAACATCCGTCACGGTCGCGACTGGAGGATACAGGGAATATAGAAATTGAATTTGGCCGCGCGGCCGGCAATAAGTAATACCTGTAATCCCTGCTCAAACGGCCGGACGCCCGACAGTTGCGCAAATGTAAATAGAGGCATGAAGATAATCCCATGGAATTTGAGAGGCGCTCGTTTATTCGGCAGTCAAGCTCTCGCGCCTCGTCCGAGTTAATTTAATGGCCCCATCCGGATAATGCGTGATGTTTATCACGGGCGTTTAGCCACGAGGTAGTGGCTGGCTGGCTGGTAGTGGCCGCGGCTCGCTAATGAGAGCCGATATATCTCACGGCCAAGTTGCTCCTGGAGTGTGTCGCCCACACCCCCGCCAAAACTGATCCGATCCGCTGTAATGTTGATTTTCCCTCGCGGGTAACGAGAATCGAGGAAACACATAATAAGAAAGGGCTGGCTACCTGTTGTGTAATTCTTTCGCCTCTTATTCGCTCGCGCGAATTCGAGAAAGTTGCGCTCGAGCGATACATCCAAGCCGAAGATTGGCGCGTATTATCGCACCCTCGTAGTTTATCTCCATCATCGTTGGGAGCAAAAATTGCCCCGAAACCGAGTGAGAAAGAGAGGGAACAGTTGGCAAAGTTAGCATTCTCGTTTCCTGGTAAATCCTCGAGGGATTTCTGGCCGAACTGGGCGAAATTAGTAGTACAAAACGCGGAGATGGAAGATGAGTGATTTGTAGACTCGAGCGGAACGCCCATAAATCTGCCGATCGATATAGCCCTTCGATACTTTGATGGCCTTCGATGAGAAATTATTATAGGCTGCAATCATTAAAATCCCTCCTTCTTTTTTTTCTTTTACCTTCTTTACTCCCTCTAGATCATAGGGAGGCAAAGATCCGTTGAATTAGATTTGAAGAAAAATGTTCTACCCCGCATATACCCTTTTATTTGCCTTCCCCGATCATATATAAATATATACGCAGCTATACACACAAAACGGTTTGACCTATATACAGTTTCGTTATCTCTCTCGCGATATTGACTCAAGAGCAACAAAATCGTCACGAAGGGCAATGCATATGTTTCGTTGAACGATTGATACTGGCATGATTCGAATGACGAGGAGACGCGTGTGTCGGTTGAAATGTTGATTGGTACCCTCTAGACGAGCTCACCAACTTGTACAGTTGGCAAAGTTTTCCGCCTCAGTGTAGTGCAGGACTTGAGGTCGCGATGTCACTAAGACGTTGGCAACTAGTCGATCAAAGTCGAAGCTAGTCGAGGAATAATGGATCAGTCGATCTAAGATCTACATACAATCGATCGATTTTCCCCATTTCAACGAACGTCACACGCGCGAATCGCGCCATCGAAATACGGCTTGGAATTTGTAAGGAAGAATCTCCCCCTCTGTCGATCGGATTCATCCAGGCTGGGTCTCCTCGATCGCCGAACCAAAACCAAAGACCAAGTACAAAAGATGGTGGTCCGCGATCGGGGTAGGCTGTGGGGAACGGCGCGGGGGCGCGAAAGTGTCAAAAATGTCGCGGGAAACCGGCGCGGCCGGCGGGGCCCGCTTGGCTGCACAGCTTTTTGGGCCTTGAGTCGGAGGCCTAGGCCGGCTGGCGCCTCGCGGCCGCGGCGCGGCTGGTGGCGGCTGGCTTCAAAGGCATGTATATGCGGGCACGCGAGCGAGGCCCCAACGCCCATCTGTCTCCGGCCCGCCCCCTCGCGGCCCGCCGCGCAACCAACGCGCTCCACTCACCTGCCACGGCTCTCTCGCGCCTCTCCCGCGGCCACGACACGCAATTCATCCCCAAAATTCCTCCAACTGTAATCCTTATCTACATTCGTTCGTGTATATTCGCTGCGAAAAAGATTCTCCGATTCGAGTGGTAACTTTTACTTGATTCTACATTTGCAACACTCGGTCGCATTTCGGCATTGGATTGAGTATTAATCGAACTCAATTTCAGGGAGACTGAAGCACTTGGACGGAGAATTAAAAATCCAGTACGCAACCAAAAAAGAATGAATTAACAGATTTTCTTCAATTTTATAGCTTCAATAGTCTATTTATATTTGATCCAAGATTCCCTCCTCCCCGAGTCAATTTGAAAATACTCTCCCGCGACACGGAACTTTCCGCAGCTAAAATGCAAATATACAGGAAGAACTTTTGTATCGTGTCGGAGGTCCCGTGATGTCACGCAATCAGATATTGAGTCGGACGCCATTAGGAACGAATCGAGCCGAG
Organism: Aphelinus atriplicis; assembly: GCA_020882685.1. Lineage (NCBI taxonomy): Eukaryota > Metazoa > Arthropoda > Insecta > Hymenoptera > Aphelinidae > Aphelinus > Aphelinus atriplicis. The sequence goes on along the minus strand of CM037076.1, from coordinate 3,504,970 downwards.
AGGTAAGGAGGTGCGCAGCGGCAGCGAGGTGAAAACACATCTCAATCAGCGGGGGACCACGGAATATAATCGCACGTTCGCACTGCGGGCATTGGAGAAAAAAGAGATGAAAAAAAAATGGTAAAAGAAAAAAAAGAGCAGCAAAAGCAGTTCTCGAGGGCCAAGTATGATGAATCGAGTTTTAAGTGGTGAATAATCGGCGTAAAATCAGTCGGGGAAATTTGCAAGATCATCGATGCTACTGCAACGCGCGACTCGCCGAGTCATCGGCCGCGCGCAGCGCCAGACGAGCCTGACTAATGAAGCGTGCAGCCGCGCACACGTGAGACGGGGGTCCGTGGAAGATGAATGCGCGCAGTGCCCGGGCCGATAGGATGCGCACTGCCATGGCGCCACTTTGCCCATTCGAGCCTCCCGTTTCACATAAATATAACCATACATTTCGGGGAATCAAGTTTCAGATTTATCTAGATAAGCTATTACGTACGCACTGGAGTCGACTGTTTACACTTGCTCGTGTGTCAATACGTATAGTAAGAAGAAGTTTTACTCGCGATCAAACCGGATTCTATAGATATTTCGATCGTTGAATGCTACAATTACGAGCGAGTCGATCAATATCGATGAGTATTGGAATACTGTTGTACACGTATAACGAGGTCCGCACAAAATTATAATAGAGTGCGTGTATTCGCGAGTGCGAGTGCACGTGTGTGGCGCCACAGTGGTGAGTCACCTAGTTAAAACTCGATTCTTCACGTGTCGAATGCGTGTGTGTGTGTGTGTGTGTGTGTGTGTGTGTGTGTGTGTGTGTGTGTGTGTGTAGGCGGATAGGAAGAGGATCGCGGCTCGAAGCCCGCGGGTGTTTGGGAGCGAGAGAGCGAGCGAATCGCGGCGCGCTTTGCAAAAAGCAACGAACGAGGGCAGGAGGAGGAAAGGGTCGCGAAGGTCGGGAGAGAAGGTCGCGCGCGCCCGAGCCGCTCCTGTGATCATCACTTGCCCCGAGACATCGTCGAGTCACACACACACACACATCTGAGTGCGCCCTCGTCGGCCAATTAGCTCGCGCGATTCAATTAATCCACGCTAACCGTCCGATATCACTTGCGGCTATTTCCCCCATACGCAGTCCGATTATTCGTTATCGAGCCACACGCATTTTCAATTGACCGATATACTCTACCCTACATCCAAATGATAGATATGCTTGTTGTTTTTCCATAACAGATTTCGTTGCGGTGCTTGGAGTTCCGGAAACCGGAACATGGGAGGGCGATTTCTCACCCATGGAAAAGGAAATTATGCGTATGTAGTCATGCGGTACAGCCCATCGAGAACAACATTGTCTTCGCGAGTCTCGCTGGAAGTCGCTGGCTGAGGATATAGTAGGGGGGTTGGAGGCTTTGCGAATCTGCTCAACGAGTTGAAGTACGGCCGGGAATGAGCCAGAGCGGTTGGCAAGAAGGAGGCGCTCGCGCGAGAGGGGAAAAAAACGAGAGCGGCTGGTTTTATTGGTGTGAGCGCGGGGCGCAGGAGCAGCCCCGGGCGGCCGTGTTCGAAAAGACTGGGCCCGACGCCGCCGCCACTGCCGCCGCCGCCGACTCCTAGAAAGCCCTCGGGCGAACCGCGGCGGCGGCGGCAGCAGCCGAGACTAGACTACAGAAATGCAGAGGAGAACACACACCGGCCAATTATCCAGCACGAGCGCTGTATCGCCCACCCCCGCGAACTATCCTGTAGCCCAGCGTCCTGGCTGATTTTCGCTCCGACACCTTGCCACTGAAATCGTACTACCCCTTTTTTGCGCGCACTGCTCGACGTTGCTGGACGGAACCAAGTAGTTATTAGTATAAGACAATGGAAAGTCGAACGGGGTGAAAGATTTGTCGCGGTCGAAACGATTTTGGCCAAAAGTTTCGCGCTCGAGTGAAGTGTATGCGCAAGAGAGGAAGATCTCTTTGTCTCCCGTGACTTTCCTACTCGAGTTTAGTTTGACTCTCAATGAATTTCGTATATAATTTCCCTGAGATTCAAGTATACTGAATTCGATTGTTGCGATTCCATTGCGCCTAATCGCTATGCGGCAGCCCAATGAAACAAGCTGGTGCATTTGATAATTGGTGAAAGTGCCAATTAATCTGATGCCACCCGGGCACTGACGGTCTCCCTCGACTTAGGGCAAATTGAAATTAGCGTGGCTACCGCCCACCGCGCACGTTCATCTTCATATACCGACATTGGCCCAAGTCAATCAGCTCTTGATTCAAGTACTCCAGTCATCGTGAAATTCACAACTCGATTTAATGACAAAACGACAGTAGTGGTACTTGGGTCGTAGGTTGACTTTTTTTTCACGTCTTGGACTAAGTAAATTTTCACACTCAAATCAAGGAATCGTTTTGGCAGTGTTACCCGAGAGCTTCGCGAAACCGTCTCTTCTCTCTGGCTTATCAATCGCGAGGGGAGAAAGAAATGAATCAAGCAATATATCGGCGTGTAAATGGCAGTCGAGCCGCGTATAGGTATACACATACACACAAGGGAAATAGACTCAACGACGTGACGATTGCGTGGTATTACCACTTGTGGGAATTGCCGGCGGTGGGGGGGGGGGGGGAGGCGCAGTTTTGTTATGCAACGCGCGAGTATATATATATTATTTCGCCGGCGATGTGACACAGTGCAGGGGCGCACGTCGGGCTGCCTGTCGCTCAAACGGCTCTGGCCGTCGCGCGTGCACGGCACAGAAAAGACTCGAAGCAGTCGACGTAAATATGCAATGAAACGTAAGTGTGAGAAGTTACTCGCTGTGTATATGCAGTCGAGCCGAATGAGCTCCCCTCCTCGTAAATAAACTCACCGTTTAACCGTGTGCAACTGAATCTAGTTGAAATTACGCGCGTGAAATGGATTAAATGCGTTTTACGAACCTTCCCTCGATCCAACATCCTACAATCGTTTCACAGGACGAATCCATTCTTATTATTCATATAAGTGAATTAACAACTGCAACGCCTCGAGTCGGCTGCGAAAGACTTCGATTCGACTATACACACGTTGCGCGACTCAACTCGAGCGAATTTAGCTTGGTTTTACGGAAATCAAGCTGCAACGCGTTGCCGAATCAGAGGATGACCAAATCTCTCGAGCTTGGCTCTTTCAATTCGCATAGAAAACGTGTATAGTATATACGAGCGGTAACAAACTCCCGACAAATTTGAAAAAAATTAAAAAAAAGCGTCGCTGCGAGTGTCCGCATCGACATACCGCGACATGCCACACGTATATAGCTGCGCGGCCACGCGACATTGCGGGTCGGCTAATACAATAGTAATGAAACGGGGCACATATATACGCATACCGGGTGGCTGTCGGCAGTATATATATAGGTATATATACAGGGGCGCGCGAGGGACGGGCCAGACATACGTATACCCATCAGACACGAGTCGAGTCCGTCAATGATGCGACAGGCCAGCGGCAGCAGCTCACGCGAGCACAAAGTCGTCGTTGTCATCGCAGCCGTATATTTTTGCCCGGTCGCGAGCCGTGTGTATGCCTATATATATACACCGGGCCACGCAGCTCGCAAATTACTGGTTGAGCTTTTTTTTCTCCTCCCTCCCTCTGTCTCTCTCTCTCTCTTTCTCTCTCGCTTTCTCGAGGGAGGAAAGTTTTGGGCTATGCGGCGAGCAACTCGCCAAGGCCGCGCTGTTGGCTCAGCGCCGAATTATCCACTTTGCGAATATCACCATACGCTTGATGCTGCTGCGTCAGTACTCCTAGGTCGAGACGACACGTTGTTCATGTATAGATATAGCTTATGTTCAATTGGTATTTCCACACTTGCCATTCCCAATTGGCCATCAGTGACAAAAATTAACTTGTTCGGGTGTCTAATCAAGACAAAGTTAGGATTTTTTTTTACAAAATGTCCCTGTCATGGTTGTAAAATTTGCCACTATTTAAAGGGAAAACGCGAGTGATACATTCGAAATTCAATCGAAAAGAGCGTCTGGTGGGATTGACGGAAAATTGATTAGCCTACATTTTTATACAATGGAGTTGACTCATAATAAAGGACCTTCCGTAAAAGCTGGGAGAGAGGAGCAATAAGTATGCGAGTGAAATTTTCTACAGACAATATATAACGCAATCCCAGTATAGAATTGAACAGAATTTTTGAAATTAACTATATTACAATATGGATAATAGAATCGCAACTTTTAGATAATGAAATCAACACGTGATATTTTGGCAATCAGTATTCGTTTAGTGCATATACGGTTAACCTGTATATAAAAAGGCAGTAAAGTTTCCGAGGAAAATCGGGACGTTGATCTATCTGGTTAAATTTCGAATCAGAATCGGTGTGCGGTCGAAAGGTCGAAAGCGGACCTCCGCTTGCCCAGAAAAATTTATCATTGCTCGAGCGCTACCAGTTTGGAAAATCAAACGTATTGAAACAGAGTCGAATATAGGCATTGGAACCCTCGAGTCCCACGTATTGGATCGCGTGTACCTCTTTGATTTTCCACGCGCCCTTGTTTCAACACGCGGATACATAATCGATTCCTCGCGCGTGTGAGAGTGTGAGCGTCTGGATTCGGCCGGCGAGAAACGCGCGATGAAAGAAAACTCGGAGAAGGGCTCGACCCAAGGGAAACACCCGTACGATCGGGCTATCCTGATTTATCGACACCACTCGCGCTCGCTCGCTCGCTCGCTCCTTCGTTCTACGGAGGCGATAATTCATTTTGAAAAATTCCTCATTGGAAACTTTACGCGCTTCGCTTACATATATGTATGAGCCAGAATCGGGGCGAATTTCCAATGGCATTTTATTTTCTCCGGCCGTCCGATGATTCGAGAGAAAGCTATTAGCATCAGACGGGACGACGAATCATGGCACAGCAGAAGATAATGGAAGAGAGACACTGTGGTGAATTCAATACGCAATTGATTCCTTTTCGTTCGAGTCTACTGTCGATGCAGATGGAGGAAACCGCTGTCAAGTCAATCAACCCTCTCTGAAACACATTGAAAATTAACTCTTCATCACTTGTATTGAAAAGTTGATCATTAAACCTTAGTTTGCGTGCATTTGTGATATTGTCCGATACTTGACTTGGAAAAGACGATTTGTAGGCTCTTGTGATTACCAGCAGCTCGCAATTCGCTCGGACGGCAAACGTCACGCGTGCCTGCAATTCTTCTTCTGGTCTACATTAGATTTCTCTCGGGTTTTTAGCAACGGTATAGAAACTTATGATGGTTCCACGACGTTCCACGACAAGCACAAGTTCTCGAAACAAATCTTATATTATTTATAGCAGAGTGCTTGCCCCACCGCCAACAGTAGTCACCAGGGAAATGTGTACAACGCTTGCTATTGGAGCGACGACAGGCTTAATATGCTCAACTCTATTCCTCCGAAAGTTATCGTGTCTGAAAAAAACCGCTGTCAAGTGCCTCAGCAGTATGCTTTCTCAAAGTATTGCAATTGAACCTCAACTTGCATTATTCACCACTTTTTGAGAAAGCAAAATGAACCTCTAACTCATTTCCTCCACTCCATAGTAACGATTAATAAGGACGTAAACAACGGTTGCTATGGTAAATGTCGGAGCTTCGATGTTCTTACTTATTAGTCATCAACAGTTCCAAAAATGGACCTCATGAAAAACACGCTAGCAACGGTTGCCATGGAAATAAACAACGGATATTGCTGAACACCGAACTCAGTTCACATCTTCCGGAGACCGACCTGTGTGCAGAATTTCAGGACGATCGGACTATTCTTTCGAAAGTCATCGTACGACAAAAAAAAGTGCACGCACGTACACACATACAGACATTTTTGGATTTCCATGTTTTTCGACCGGTAGATTACGAAAATCGAGGTGCCGAAGTCCGATTCGATGGGTCGATTTTTACCCCATTACAAAGCTTTCTCTATGAGAAGGCAAAATCAGACTCGACATTATTCGCCAGGCGCAGATAACGAGAATGAAGGTCATGTCCCACGCGGTGGAATGGAAAGTCAAATTCTCACCTGACTCGGAAGCTTTGCGTCCTTGAGAAAGGAGGGAAAAGGGTAAGGACGCGGGGTTAGAATGAATTGCTGCTGCAGTGCGCGCAGAGCCGAGTTGACGAAAGTGCGCGAGCGGAGGAGTCGATGCGCAGATCGGCCGGTGGAGATAGGCCCCCGCGCGGTTGACGTACGGCATCACCGACCTGAGCTACGTGCTATCTCTCCCGATCCATATCTGCATCGGCCTTCTCCCTCGCGCTGTCGCCATGTTGGCCGCGCACGTATACCCGCCCTTGTCGCACTTATTACCCGTCTCTCACGTGTGCTCTACTTATACTTCATATATATACCGCCGCCCGACCGGCTGAGCTTCTCGGTGATTCATTTAATTCATTCGACCCATGCCTACATGACACTACGCGCGGCACACGTTTCAATTTGGCTGAGAGAATCGCGCGATCGCTTAGCCCTCGGCGAGGCTTACGTGTTTCGACATCCTAGCCGCGGCTACGCGACAGCTAATTATATACTTGCCGGGGCAGTTTCCCCCCGCCCCCTTTTCCTTTCCTTTTCCCTCCCTTTCCTCAAAAAACGTCACGAGCCGGGCTTTTCAACTCATCATCATCATCACCGAAAAAGTGACATCCGAGCCGGGGGGCCGGCGTAATTAATCCTCTCTATCGATCTCTCTGTGCTACTCCTCCGTCATAAATTCTGTCATTGTAAAATTAAATATACTTCTAGACTGTACACATTTCAGCTACACTCCTTATATTTTTTGTAAAAATTCAAAATTACAAATTATTCGCTTGTAAATTAGTCCACATTTCCAATATAATATGACGATACTTCTAAAAAATGTTCCTATGTATTGAAAATATAATAAGTTGTACAAGTTTTCGGTTATCGCATCCAGAAATTGAAGATTTTCGTGCAGTTCTGAAGCTTTATCAATCGGTCGGTATAACTGGACATTGACGGTCATTCCGTGATGAAGAGAACAATCAAATCATGCTAACGAACGTGGCTGTAATATTACACGACAAGTTAACACACGTATAGTGAATGCGGCAACGACCCGATGTTGAAGTATGAGCAATCAATTTTAGGCGCATCTACAGAGAGCCTCGAGTGGTCGGAGTTGAACCGATGACAAATCGGGGTTCGGCTCGCGGGAGGAATGCCGGTGCCTCCTCCTTTGCTGGCTACTCTGCGCGCCGCTCTTCAGCCTGTACCGCTATACTGCACACGCGCGCGCCACTTACGTACGTATATCGATCGGCCTGAGCCCTTCCGATCTGGTTGAGTTTATTTTTTCTTTTTTTCCCCCCCAATAAGATAGAATAAATTGAATGAAAACAGATTGAAAATTGAGCTGAATGATAAAAATCCGTCGTGTGGCGCATGCTAGTGCATTTTTCAAATAGTCTTTGAACGAGCGCTCGCGACATAAAACATGGTATCCGACTGTTGCGTTGAAATTTTCAAACTTTTTTGCACATATCACACCATTCCGACCGCGTATTTAAGTTTTTACGCAAGTTGCATAACATACTATCGTGAATTTAAATTACGGAGCCGAGTTGTTTTTTTTTCCCCAAAAAATCACTAAAAAATACTTAATTTGGCAAGTTAAAGTCAGGGCCAAAATTTTAGAAAAAGTTTTCGCTCCAAATTAGACCGAAAAAGATCGAAAAAAATGTACTCGAGCGAGTCCGAGAGGGGCCAAGCCGATCGCTAATTAGAACATGCCCCAACAACGCACAATGCATATATATATGTATACGTGCACAGTGTGTTGGAGACGCAACGCAGCTCTGGGCAGCTCCGGGCCGCGCTCGCGTTTTACTGCCCGGTACGCGGCCGAGCACTAAACCGCACCAAAATTACGATCGGCCCGGCTTGTCACTGCTCCGGGCGCTCTCTGCACTCCTCCCTCCCCGAAGCCCAGTCGCCGAGCAAAGGAAGGACCAAACGACTTTGGCGCTTAGCACCAGGACAAAGTCAGGCGCCTGAAAATGCTGCGATTATATATATATACTTATATGCCCTCTACAATTTCTACTGGACATTCGACACGTTCGTTTCTCGAGTGAGCAACATCCGCATTTGCGCCTGTATATGCATCGAATTTTGGAGAAATAAATCGCGGAGTGTCGGGTAATACCCAACACAGTTCGATTATCAGATGGTACGGAGAAAAAAGCATTGTGTAGACGTTACTAGATTTTACGAGTTTTAGTGCTATGTGTTTGCAGTAAAGCCTATACAATCATCTCATAGTACAATTTGATAATACAGTTTAATATGTAAATTATCCATCATTTTATCAGCTTTTCACTACAATTTTACTCGATCGTGCAATGTAATTGCTGATGAAACGTTATACTAAATTATTCACGAAGCATTATTGCCAATTAATTTTCATTGATTATTATTAATTTTTTTCATAGACATTTTTTTGCTCTACATATATGTTGTCCCGTGCCATCTGCAATGTGATCCGACTCCGAATGGATACTCAAACTCTAATACGCCTATTTTCAATTCGTACTGCGACTTAACCATACATTTAACGGGAAACGCATATCATGTTAATTGCATATCATAATACTTTACTATCTACGCGTAGAATATCGTATGAACGTGACAATCGTATTATGATCGTGGAATATGATTACATATATCCAAGTAAAATCAACGTAGTGAAAATATGGGTAGCCATAATGGTATATGCTTTTCTCTGGACAAGGAGAGGGTTCGCGGGGACGAGCTGCCCCTGGTTCACCGCGATCTCACTGAACTTTTGTGCGAGACAAACAGGACACGTGCGCATACACGGCCATTGGGCAGCTAACGCTTTTGCGAATTATTCTCGAGTTTATATGCGCGCACGCGTGCATAAATCCGTATATTTACACAAGTGCTCGCAGGCATGTACTGCTCGCGCGAACGTCCAAAATCAAGATCGATTCTTGAATGCCGCACGACGTCGGCTGTTTCGGCAACAAAGGTATAGCAGTCTTCGCCAGCGTGAGGATACAAGCTCGGAATCATGGCCGGGTCGGGCGACAACCCAATTTTTCCTCGATAACGCGGAGAGCCGGGGGGAGGCAGCTCGAGTCGCGTCGCTTCGCGGTTTAAAATCGCCCCGTGGAAGGGGAGTGAATTTATTGCGCGCGGAGCGAGTCGTAAAGTTGGGAAGATCGCGAGCGCACAGTCGGCCGCGCACGGACGGACAGACGGACAGACGGACGCACATGCGCGCGCGAGCGGTTGTATATAGCAACTCTTTGCCGCTGGCGTCCTTGCAGCTGGCCGCTCGCTCGCTCGCTGGCGCGCACGCACATCCAGTTGGACGGCATTTTATTTAGCTGCCTCTCTCCGGAGTCGCGGCTGCTCGCGGCCCTCTTTGGATGCGCGTACAGCCTGTATTTACCTGAATTGCGTAATCCCGCGACGCTCGCTCGGCATGGCTCGACTGATCCGCTCGGCTCTGCGCTTGCACACGTGCGCACCGACCGCTGCTGCTGCTGCTTTGTGCGAGTTTTACGCGCAAAGGCCGGGGCAGCTTTGCGCCGCGCGCTAGCCTACAGCACGGCGGGATTAACGACGCGAGGCCGCAGCTTTTCCGCCATTTCATAACTGTTTTGAGCCGTCGATGTAAGCTAGAGCGCCAGTGTGCACAGGTGTGAGCCAATTAAACATTCATGCGAATGATCTGGAACACGTACATACGTCTCGCAGGAGATACGCGTCGTTTTTTCCAACGTTCAAAGCTCGACGGCTCCGCCAAATCAAGCTGTTTCCCCGGTGTAAGCGTGTGCTCAAGTAAGACAACGCGTTACTATTCCACTACCATTGCTGCGGTGCTCATTCAATTTTCTACGTAGCTTTTACGCTTCTGCGCGTTCGTCGGCAAACTCGTCCAACTCCACAGCTCAAATTTGTATTTTCTTCGTGCTAATATTTGTCTGTCGCGATATATCGACCCTTCACTGCACTCCACCGTCATTCAATTCATTTGCTATTATTCTTGTACTATAACAAGGAGAGAACACTACCTTCAGGTGTGCTGCGATTACACGATGCAACTCGTGTCATATGGGACATGGCGTCGAATCTGCAGTTTATTTCATTGTATCTCATTTGAAGCCCATGTCAGAGTAATAGGCGAGACTATACGCGCATATTCACCATGGAGATCTCCATAAATATTGACGATCTGCCGATCCACCTGTAGAACGTGTCATGTTCAGATACGATATTTTTACCAAGACAATCTTAACTTTTAAGGTGATTCGCCAATTGTAATTTATCAACTTTAGCTTCTGCCGGGGTCCGATATACAAATTGGTTGCTTGAGGCGCGCAGGCCGACGGATCAAAATAATGACAACCATCACTTCGTACTTTTGAACAGTACAGCATAAACTCATTTTCGCTGGGGACTGATGATTTGGTCAGAATTCAAGAACGAGATACAGAGCGGGGGATAGTCGCTGTTCCCACGCTTAGCTGCGCGAATGGAAGAAAACAGGCCGAACGACGCGACGATCCGCGCGCGCAATTCGTTTGTGATCAAATGATTTTGTATTACAAATGTTTCAGTACTTAAATCTTCTGTACTTGAATAAAGTACAGAAAACAAACGAATTTCCTAAAATTCTGTACGTTCCCTACTTCATTTTGTTTAAAACTAAGTACATAAATTCATACATTTGTCTAATTTATTAATTCTATTGTTGCAACATGATTGTCTCTCTTATTGCTTGATTTCGATGGCAGTCCAATTTATTCAGGCAACGCTGTGAATTCATCAATTTTCCTTATTTATTGTGTTCATGGATTTTTAACATGACTTTTTCCCCTCACAAGCAAAACTAACTGCTATCATTCTCAACAGCATTTGGAAGCTTATAAAATGAGAGAGAAATAATTCAAGTATTGCAGAAATGCCACAAAAATTATATTATATATTCTCATATTGTATTTCCCAAGATAAAATGTAAAATAATCAAATGAGGAAATAACGTACAAATCTTGATTCAGATACTTCAGTCGTATAGAGAAATTCGATTCGATGAATACTCAATTGAATGACGAAATGCGACGAGTGTTTATTTTGCTCACTATACTCAAATTTAATCAATCTTAAATTGATTATAAATTCATACTCGAACGCGAGGATAGTTTTTGTAGTGCAATGCGCTATCCGATTCGGATGCCCAATAACAAAGTGTGAAAAATTGCACGTGCACGCGCGGACGAGCCAAACATCCGAATGAACTGCAGCTTGAATGCAAATTGAATGTATATATAAGAATAATGACACGGAAATTACGGGTGATTCGGTCGGGTTAGTGAAATCGGCACGTTGATTTGGTATACATACATCTAAGTACGTAAATCTACTGCAACGCGTATTAGTATACTCGGATGAACTTAATAATCGTGCCGGTGAGTATGCGGCAGCCGCTGGGCTCGATCATAACAATCCGATGGGAATGAGAGGGCTGGGGGCCACGGAGGAGGGACAACAGAATTGCATTCCAATAATTCAATGCCGATGGGAAATGACGAAATTCCAGTGGCAGCTGCCGGAGCTACAAAGAAGCTCTGGTGGGGTGGGGTGGGGTGGCGAGTAAATATCAGGCTGCGGTGGCCGGGACTCTCGTGCAGCCAGCGCAAAACCCGAGAGACGTCCGACGGAATCTGCGTCATTACGGAATTACGCCCACGGGCCCTCTCGTCGCTAATAGCACAATATTTTCTCAACCGGTGGCACGGCGGTGGCGCGGCGGTGGCGCGGCGGTGGCGCATATTCGCCGTTGCGGCAGTGATCTCGCGCAAAACCCGATCGGTGTATCTGGCGGTGGTCGCTGCAGTGGTGCCACTGGTGCGCGATCAGATGTTTGTGTGCACGTAGACAAGGACGCAGAGTCGCAACAAGTTGTCCCTGGGCGATTGCGTCCCGCACGAGTCGAGCGGGTGGCGCGCCCGGACGAGGAGCCAAAGCCTCCGGGCAAAGTGGCCCACTCGAATCGATGACACGTCGGTAAATAGAGAGAGTCGGGGGCACGGGGCCACCGGCTTACCGAGCTACCTGTCGCCCGGCTTTCCCAAGCCTCCCTTCCCCCTTCCTCCCTCGCGGCTCGCGCAATCCACAAAGTACACACGACGCGACGCGCCGCCGGATTCTTGCATAACCCCAGCCGACGAACCGCCGCGCGGCTTTTGAACTCTGCCATCACGGACATGGCCGTGTGTATATATACGCGCTCCCCGATCGCGTAATCCTCGGAGCGCAAACTCCTCCGTCCGAATTATCCGGACGACAGATCCTTGTCTGCAGCCGCTACTGTCCAGCCAAATCCCCAGCGAACTCACGTGTTCTTTTGCGCACCGCTACGAGTCGCAGTTGCACACAGATAGACGCGTGCGAATTATCGTTGCAGGCTGATCGCTGACCGGAGATACCCGAATGCCGCCGCTTCGTTCGACTCTCATAACAATTGTCCGCCGGGCTTGATGATACACCTAGCGAGGAACGGAGCGTTTACCCCACAATAAAATCCGGCCAACCTGTATTTTTCCAGTGAGGAAAAATTACGATGCGCGAGCGGTCATCTGAAATTCATATGGGGATTCGTGCGTTTCCACGTGCAGCTAGTGTGAATCTTCCCATTCTCAAACAGACATACACACACACACAGGTATATATACACATCCGTATTGAGTAACATGTGCAGAATTTCGGACGAGGAAGCGAAACTCGGTGCACGCCACGACACATGCAAGGGCAAAAAGCAGCATCTGATCGTAGCAATTTAGATGTTATCAGCGAGGCAGAGTGAGGGAGAGAGAGAGAGAGAGAAAGAGAGATAGAGAGGAGGGAGCACTCGTAGAAAAAGCTCGAGCTCTTGCAGCAAGAAGCGAAACAAGACATTCCGGTGTAAAAAGTCGGGCGCGCGCAAAAAGGCTCGAGCTGCACATTCTCGGGGGGCCCGGCAAGATCGGAGAGCGCAATCGCGTAACCACGGGTTCGTATCAGCTTCCGGAATCAAGTGCGCGCACACAGAGCGCGAAAGCCTCTGTCTCCGTCTCTGTCTCTCTTTCTTTCTCCATTTCTGGAGGAGTCGCGAGCGAGCGAGCGAGCGCCAGGCCGAGAGTCAACGAGGGAAAAGAGGAGCAGAGGAGCGCGAGCGGAAAAAGGCGAGCCGCGGGAGAAGGAGTAGTAGTAGGAGGAGGAGGAGGAGGAGGAGGAGGAGGAGGGAGAGTACCCCCGGACGAGCGGCAGCGGCAGCGGCGGCGGCGGCGGCGGTGCAGGTGACGCACACTGGCGCGCGGCGAGCGGCTCACTCACGCACCCACACGGGCCCGCGCGGCCGGGTGGAGGGGGCAAGTGGGCCGCTCGGCCGGGCCGGCCCCGCCCACCGGGCGCCATGATGCGCGCCGGCCGGCCAACGGGGAGCCGGCCGCCGGTGGGCGGGGCCGGGGCGGACGAATCGCGAGGCCGGGCGGGCGGGGCCTGCGGTGGCGCCGCGCGCGGCCGCCGCGGCAAGCGGCTCGCCGGGCTCGGGGAGAGGCTCGGGCTTCATTATGTATCATTATACCGGTCCACGCCGCGGCGAGTGCACTGTGTGCGTTGCGTGGCAGTTAACGACTGGGCTAAGCCAACGGCGCGCGTGTCCCGCTCGGCTCCGCAATCCACTCGGCCCGTCCGTCGAGCGGTGTTTCCTCGCGCGCGTGCGCGCGCCACCAGGTGCTCGCTGCTCCCCGTTGTCCTCGTCCTCGTCGTCGTCGTCGTCAGCCCAGCACGACACGGTTCGTTGGGCTGTGCAGTTGACACGTCCGCCAGCGGCAGCGGCAGCGGCAGCGACGGGATAAATCAAGTGCTAATATAGTGTGCCGTCGCTCGCGGTCGCGCGTTTCCCGGTGCTTCGTCTTCTTCGGCAGTGAGTGCGTGGGCATGGATTTCGCGTGGTGACGTTAGACTAGTGTGAGCCTCTGTTTGTGGCGCCGACGGACGTTGTGGGGCTGCGACTCGCTGGCCTGGCCTGGCACACTCGTAACATGCGGATGAGCTGGCCGATGGACGTGTTCCCCAGGAGAAGCTGACCCAGCAGCAGCTATACAACCAGCAGCTATACAATCAGCAGCGAAAGTAGCTCGAGCAGCAGTGGTCGATCGTCGTAGTGTGTAGCTCAAGAGGAGGTGTGCGAGAGTGAACTGCGAAGCGTGGGGAGGGTCGTTGGCGCGCGAGTGGCCAGCTATGCCCAGGGCGGCCGGCTGATCCGGACCTCGGCTGCCCACATCGCGACGCACCGTGACCGACGCGAGGAGTCGTCGGTGGCGGCGGCGGCGGCGGCGGCGGAGGCTGCGGCGGAGGAGGGGCGACGCGCGACCCGGTCGCGTCTAAGGTGGAGCTCCGGGGCGCCACGACGACGCTCAACTTCACGGACCTGGGGAGCCCATTCGGGGCGGGCGACCCCTGTCCGTCCAACACCCCGACGCCCAACTCGATGTCGAACGCCGGGGGCCCGGGGGGAGGGGGCGGCGGCGGGGGCGTGCCGACGCCCGGGGCCCCGGGCAGCACCGGCTCCGACCTCGAGCAGCACCTGCAGCACCACGGGGGCCTGGGCTCCGGGACGCCCGGCCCCGGCGGCAACCCCGGCGACAGCGCCTCCAGCACGCCCGTCTCCCAGTCGGGCAAGTCCGCGTTCATCGAGCTGCAGCACAACAACCTGTACAACCCGGGGGGCCTGAGGCCCGGCTACCCCGGCCCCGGCCACAACGTGCCCTCCGCCCACCAGTTCTCCCACCAGCTGGGCGGCCACCAGGGCCAGCCGGGCGGCGGAGGCGGCGGCGGCGGCGGCCCCAACCAGCAGCACGGCCCCGAGCCCGGCTTCCCGAGCCCGCGCAGCGCCCTCGCCGGCTACCCCTTCGCCCCCATGCACCAGCACAACGCCTACGGCTACCACCTGGGCTCCTACGCGCCCCAGTGCCCCTCGCCGCCCAAGGACGGCGAGTACCCCAACTGTACGTATACGCACACCCAAATAACTCTCTAAGTCGCAGCTCGACTCGCAGCTCGTCCAGTGCACCCTGTCCGACAAAGCCGCCCTTCTCTCCTCAGCTAATCCACAAGACTAGTGCGCGTAAAAAATATTCACCAAGCGTGGCATACGGTTGCTCGCGTCTCGCTCGCGTACACCACTAAAGTGATTCTTCCATCCCTAAGTAGTTTTTCCTTGAATCGAGTTGTAAAACATGTACTTGAATCGAAAAATCGGTCTCGCAGTGTAGCTAGCATACTGAAATATTTTCAAATCAAAGATTGTCGGCCCAATGAAAGAGGGATCTGGGGTAGGTCGGTGAATTGCATCGAAACAGTCTTGGTTGAATGTGCCGTCGGAACGTCAGGCGAAACATAAAGCGATATTGGCTCATATTTTACTATTCGTCGATAACGCGTATTCAATGATCAATCGTGTCAGTGGCGTGGATGATAAACCGGGTTGGGAAACTGAAGACGTGTCAGTCGATGTTCTGACCGGGAGAAACGAGCGCGACTCGGGCCAGTCCATTCGGGTAAGAAGCTCCCGGGCGAGTTGAACGCTTGGAATATGAATATAGCGTCGTGGGTCGCGCGCCCGCGCGGAGACATGGTTTTGAGGTCGCGGCGGGGTAAAACGCGGGCTTCTTGCTTCGGCGAAGCAGCCACGACACGGACGAGTCGCGATGTTCTTCGGCTTATACACGCGCGCCGAGTGTATGTCTGACTCGCAAAAGTCGCCCCCGATCGATACACGCGCGCACGCCAGCAGCAGCTAACCCAGCAGCTGCATAATTACGCGACGAGAGCCGCGCGCGCGACCCCGTTACGCCGCTCGAAATAAATCCGGGAGCCGTGTTTTGCGCGCGCGGACACCCCCGCGGGGGGGCTCGCGTAAATTCTCGACTGGCGCGAGCGAGCGACGGGCAGCAGGTAGTCGCGGGGGCGCCTAGAGAAAGCGAGAAAAAATATTGGGCCAGTTGTCCGGCGTTGACGGGGGGGGGACAGCCCGCTGTGTTACAGTTTGGCCCGGGCCCCGGGACTTTTTACCGTAAATTACCATCTCGCTCGCTCGTGTTTCGCCGGCTGGGCAAGTGTCGCGCAGCGGGACTAGCGGCCGCCGGGCTGCTGTTTGACGTTGACGGATAATGCACCGCGACGCGTGGACGAGAGATAGAGAGAGAGAGAGCTGTGTCGAGGGATCGACAGCTATTAGCGCGATACGTCCTGTCGATTCAATGATCGATGGTCCGGCGGCCGCCACGCGCGCCACAGCGAGTTAGACATGAATAAACATAGATTCGGACTATAAAACGTCGCTTCGAGTCGGCGGTGACAAAATAAAAAACCTCGATATACGTCAAATTCAATTAGGCTCTCGATCGAGCGCAGTCGCGACTGCCGCGAGGCAAAACACATTCGGTGCAGAATCGTGCGATTACGCGATTTCGATCGGTATAACCCATAAGATCGGAATTGTTTGAAGATTAGTGTGCACTTCGATCCGACTTCGATTGTCATCCAATGTTTTTGGGGGAAAAATTAGTTTGAGACGAGCAAATCGGAAATGAATCGAGCACAAGTTTATCACTCGCATAACGAGTTGGGAAGAAAGTTCCCGTGAATCGAGCTTTTCTTCTTGGGCAGACGCGACGTCTCGATATTTGCGAAGATCTGAAACGTGCTCCACTTGTCCGGGAGATTTGTCCCGTGGTTTTCTCCGTCGGAGCCGTATCGGTACAGCGAACCTCGCTCCGATTATAATTATCCACCGGGGCGCGAGTGCACGGGGAACTTTTCCAGCGCTCGGTTCCGTCGGACCCCTATCCGACTCCGAATTGGCGAGCGTCGCCTCGCCGGCGCGCTTGACCCTCGCTTACGCGGCGCGACGACAACATACGCCCCGGTGAATTGTTGATGACTCGCGGGGGGTGGCGGCAGCCAAGGGTTGCACGCGCGGCTCTGCGGTCGCGCTGCAGTTCAATGCCCACCTCCTCCTCCTCGGCCGGGAAAATCCAGTTGCGAGCCCGAGGGAGAGCTGGTGGCGCGTAACTTATGCATCCGAGCGATTAGCCGCGCGCGGGGCAACGGGTTAACCGCGCTCTCCACGTACAAAGTTTGCCGCCCGTTTCTTTCTCTTTCCAACAACATGCGAATCCCCAAAGTTGGGCTGTTTCTTGCGCGGATTAGCCGCGGCTAGTTGTCGTAGTACTGCGCGAAATTAGACGCGTCCAAACGTCGCTGCATCACGTAACGCTCGCTCGCGAGTCCGCTCAATACTTTATTAAGCTCGAGTCGCGCGCGGGCGACGCATCGTCTCCCGCATACATGCGGGAATCCCGCGAAAACTGCGCACACTCGCGCGCACTTGGCATTTCGTACTCGCGGAGTCTCGCGTGCGCGGCGCACAGACACGCTCGCGCAACTTCATATGCGCGCGATAAATATGTATCGCGTCGTTGCGAGCGTCGCGCGCTGCGGGCTAAAATGTCCCCGAGTGTGGTCGCGATATAGCTTCTAGACCATAAACTCGCCGCCACCGCCGCCGCATGAATTTTTGATCGAGCGGTGGCTCGAGAACGAAGCCCGCGGCTCGACACGGGGGCCCCACTTGCCCAACAGACGCGACTAATTGTTTAAATCTACCCCCGCAAGAAAAGCCCGCACAGTCTGTCGGACAACTAAAAAGCAACCGTGTGATAGAAACTGGAGTAATTGACAGAGTAGGGAGTCTCACGGATGGACCGAGAGTGTTTGCCTTGCAGATAAATTTCTTAATTGAATAACTACAATTATTGCATGTAGGAGTGTGATCTCTACGAGGAGTGCGTGAAACGGAATTTATCATTATTAATCCAATCGTCAGTGTTGGAATGACAGATGAGCGATCGAGTTTGATATTTCTAGGAGCTGGTGATATCATACTTTTCAATTCGTCAGATTCGTATTTGTCGCGTGCATCGTTTGACAATTCATTCAAACAGTCGGGCGACTCATATTTGGAACACAGGCTTCGTCAATGATATTCACTTGGTAAACTCGTTGGGAGTTCGTACGTCGATCTCTTTCAAAGAAACCATCCGCTAAATTCGTATATTTGTAAGTAGCAAAGTACACATATTTACTGGGAGATCGGAAGAATTTGACGTTTCTCATAAATCGTGGTAAACGCGCTGAAACTTTTTCATTCCGACCAAGAGACGGAGGAATGGAGATTAGATGGATATCAGAGGTGGCGGCTTCATCTCTCTCTCTCTCGGTCTCTCGGGTGAAAATTCAATCAGGCAATCGGAGGCACGCGCGCGTGCGATCTGCTCTCTCTCTCTCTCTCTCAGTGTTGCCGGGGCCCCCCGACACAGCTGCCAATTAGCACCGCGGGGGCTAATGCTCGGGACCCAATCTCGGGTGCAGCGCGGCCGACAGACGAGAAAAACACCCGCCGACATCGGGCACGCATTAGTCAGGTGTCTGTGTATGTATGTGTGTGTGTGTGTGTGTGTGTGTGTGTGTGCGAGTCGGCCGCTACCGGCGCTATGCTGGCACACGAGCTCCGGACGAATGCGGGAAATGAGCCTGGAAGACACACCCGCCCCCGATTAAGCAAGATCGATCGTTGCGATTTGCGCGTGGATCCATCGCTGCGTTGCTTAGAGCGACAGTCGGGCCAACCGCGAAATCGCTCGCGACGAGCCGGATCAATGTTCGAACGCTCTCGCGACGGGTGAATTATCGATCCCTAAATTTCGTCGCTGCGTCTCGCTCGTGCGCAACTTCGATGTCGCTTGTTTTTCTTGGCTTACGCAAGTAGTGCGCGCCGCTTTATCGGGGATAATAAATCGACCCGGCAATTGACGCGCTCCCCGATAATACCTTCGTTCTTTCTTTTCCTCTTTCCCCGCGACGTTGTATCAACCGACTCGCGAGAACTACAATTTTTTTTCTACACCCGTTTCTGTACTTTTCCTGCAATTTCAAGGATTCGACGATCCACGAGACAATCGCAAGAAGGTCGCTTTTTCGGATATAAATTCGTGTCGTTCGAAATTCCTCGAGATCCCTCGAGCGAATCCACGATGCTTTGGCAGTTTCATAAACGGCAACAGGAATCTGTTCGAACTCAACAGTGTGACGGTGGATCGCGAAAAGCTTTTGTAAGCCTCACGTGTGCGTTTAAAGTGTCGAAAGAGTGCGACGACTCGGGAGATAATTTCATTGTCAGTTCTACGTGGCTCGCGAAGCGAATCTCCTGGGGAAATTCGAATCTGTCAAAAGCTCATTTCGAAACGCATCCGAGAACAGCCCGTTAGCCGGCGCTGGTTTCGGTGACGAAATTTGAAAAAACAACGCTTTGTCGACAGAAATTCCACCTAGGGTATGGCACACCGCGGTTCAACCAGTTCCGGAGCATCCGGGGGTAGAAATATTCGGGAACGAGATGAAAAGTTGTATGGAAACGTTGGCTCTCGAGTGCATATGTAACTGTGGAAAAACACAAGGGGCGTGCGATGTTGGCTGAGCTTTTGCCAAGCGGCGGATAGACGTATGTGCGCACACACGCGTATAGGCTCGATATAGCTGCGGCAACGGAATTTAATAAGACACTGAGCGCGAGACGTGCGTCAATGTGGATGTGATGGCGCGAGCCGCTCGCGACGGACATTACGTGTAGGCACGTCGAGTGTGGCGCGCGGGAAAACCTCGACGTAGATATATGCTGAATCGGCTCGACGAGCCATTAGTTCACTCTCTCTCTCTCTATCGTGTTTTGATTGATCCTGGCTGATATGCAACACACAAACACCCACGGGCCGAGAGACAACACACGATTGCAACGTAACAAAAAATCAATCAGTTCGGATTGTTCGCCGTCCAAAGTTTGGATTATCATGTCGCGCGGCAAGTTCGTGCGGCCTGGCTGTACTCGGTTCCGCGGGATATTGGACGCTTAGCTGGTATAGGGCAATATCGCGATCGAGTCATGATACGCGGCTCGCAGCTGTCTACATCCCTAATGCGCGCGGCGGATAATCGAATGAGCCGAGCGAGTGAATTTTTTTCCCCGACTAGTCCCATTTGACTAATTGTCACATACCATTGGGAGATATGCGCGGTCGAACAACCAAGTTTCATTTATTTAATTAATCACCGGGTGGCTTACGCTCGTGACGATCGACAAACTGATCCAGTATATTTTGGAGACATATAATCGAAACGTGTGCAGTGCATACAGGTCTTGATAGATTACACTATTGCATATGAATGTGTAACAGTCGCCGTGCGATTCAAGCAATTTTGATTTTTCCGATGTGGAGAGTGAGAAATCGATACAAGTGGAGGCGACCTTGAGGAGGCGACGTTCCGCCGCTTTGGTGTCCAGCCTCACCGGCCAATTAAAAATTTAATCGCGCATTTCTTACTGCACTAGTTTTTGTCGAGTTAAAAATTTATCCAACCCAATGAAGCTGTAAAAATCAAATGCATGTAATATTTGACGAAAGGCACTGGGTGAACTCGGGTCGAGAGCGTACACATCTCTCTTGAATCAGCTACTTTGCAAAAATGCATTGCTCGATAGTGAGCTACAAGGACTGCTTAATACAAGTGAATTGGTCCTGGAGTATCTTCAAGATTTGGTGGCAACAATTTTTACCTTGAATTCGTCGGATGAGAGAAAATGAGTGAAAATTCGTTGGAGTGTCGTCGGTGCGCAAATGACCAATCATATGGTTTTGAACAAGGGTTGAGGAGAATGAAAGTGTGAATTTGTCCAGGGTATTTTGACTCCACTGCGATATCGAGGTAAACATTGCTGCTTCGAAATCTCGTGTCACTGTAGCTCCAATCGATGCAGTGTTTTTCGACTGGGGCGATTAGATATCGAGCTGGGAAAGAGGGAGGGAGATTAATATTGTTGGTGTGTGTGCAGACCTCTCGCCGCTGGACAACAAGGGCGGCATCGTGGACGACCTGGGAGGCGGCGGGGGCGGCAGCCTGAGGAACGGCAAGGGCAAGAAGATGCGCAAGCCCAGGACGATCTACAGCAGCCTCCAGCTGCAGCAGCTCAACAGGCGGTTCCAGCGCACGCAGTACCTCGCCCTGCCCGAGAGGGCCGAGCTCGCCGCGAGTCTCGGGCTCACGCAGACACAGGTCAGAACCTACACACACATATATTTTCACAATCTCCAACGTCCTCGGCAAATCTCATTGACAAATACGCGTTTGTCAAACGTCCGAGCTGTCGGTGCAAACCTCCTCGTACGTATCGACCATTACCCGTCCAAGCTAATTCTCATGAGTATAATCGTCACATTTTACAAACCTCGTGCAAAATATACATATATAATGTCAGTATAATATGAATCGAATTGCTTCGAGAAGGAATACACTTCGGAGCCAACAATCAGCTCGTGATTCTATTGTTTTGTTTATTCCTCTCGAGATAGAAGCAATCAAAGTAACGCGTTGGAAATAGGGTAATATATATCAGACTCGGTATTGTCCGGCGTACAAAACGGCGCACGTGACCAACTTGCGCGGATCATCCTCGTGATTCTCGTCGCTCTGTATATATCTATCTAGTGAATTTTCAGGGCCCACACAGGCTGTCTCATCTTGTAAACCGTGCACGCACCAGTGAGCCAACCTCAAAATGATTCAATACGTAATGATTCATTATGATTTGGCCGCTCGCAGCTCGATATAGATATATGTATACATTTGTATATAGGAGCGCGTGTGTATATTCCCACTCGAATTTGCCCGCGCACGAGATGTGCGGCTCTGTGGGCATAACTTTTTCCTCTCCGAAGCCCGCGGCCAGTTGGGCAGCTCGGCGCCGCCGATGCTTGTATTGGTGCGTGCCACGTGAGATGCTGCAGGTGTGGGAACAACAACGCAAACACCCGATTTGACGCTACGACAATTGATAACTCTATCTCGTGATAGTTTCTATATATCAATGGAAGTATAGAAAACTCGGCATTGCGGATTAGCGGAGTCCGAAACTTGAAAAATTTCCGTTGTGTTGAATCCGTCGTCCCGAGTTATTGTCCATTTCGAAATGAGTTTTCTCTAGAGTCAAACAGTCCACAACAATGAGCTGTTGCGTGTCCTTCGATGGTCCGGCCGATTTATCATTTTTCATAGTGCTAAACCGTATGTTTGCGTTGTTGCTCCCTGCACACTGGCGACGATATATGAATATATATATGAGTGTGTGTGTGTCGCTGCAGTGCAGCGCAGTCGTAAATTCATGCGCCACGGCCACTTTGGCAATGGTCGCGGTTTCCGCTCGGCAGTCCAATTTATGGACAGTGCAATTAGGCGCTAATTGCAGCTGGACACGCGTCGCACGCCGCCGCAGCCGCCGCCGCGCCGGCTCTGACTAACGCAGGAAGCTCGAATTCCCCCCTCTTCCCGGGTTACCAGCTTCTCCGCGCGCGCACGATTGCATCTCTCTCTCTCTCTATCTCTGCCGGGGAATGCCGCGCGCGCAAACTCCGCGCTCTGGAAAAACTCGATTTGATATATTACATACGTACGTGGGTGGGATATACCATGTAGCGACTTTTGTCTGTAGCGCGCGCTCGTCAGCTGTAACTCAATTAGCGACGCTCTCGAGCTCGGCCACCGCGCGTTAAATTTCTCTCTCTCTCTGCCGAGCCATTTGATTCGCAGCGGGTCTGACGCGCTATTGTGCAACGCGATCCGGCCATTTATTAATCTCCGCGATAAATCACTCGGCCATTTGCACTTGATTCCAAGCGGCCGCTCGCGCCAATCCATTATTCAGATGCGTAAACACACGCGAGCGCGACCGCGCCGCAGCAAAACAATAATGCCGCGCGCGATTGTCTTGCAGTTGGGCAAGAAAAATGACGGATCGACGGGTCGGCCTGGCAGGTGTGTATGCATAGGCTCGCGGGGATCGTTGATCCTGGATCCGAGACGCCACTTGGGCCATTCGGCTCGATCCGATCCCGCTCAAATTTTCCCAGCTCGTCTGTACATCGTGCGGTCGTTTGCCAGCTAACCTTTCGATTTGCTACAGAAATTCGCGTGTTTTTACTCGGAAAATAAATCGATACCTTGAATAAATCAAATCGCATGCGGGAATTATACAAAAAGACTATCCCCAAAAGTTTGCAGCTCCTTATTTCGAGTCTGCCTATAGCAGCTGCAGAGGAATCTCAGCTTGCAACAGCAGAATCCTCGGCGTCGAGTACATTTGCCTTAGCATCAAACCGGCATCACATTATTAGTTTGGTGGAAATCGACAAAATGCCTCAAGTCCAATGACAAAATATGGCTTTATAAGAAGAAGAAAAAATAGGAAGAGGCGTAGGCCGGAGGATATATAGACGGCCGCGCGAACACAAGGGGGCTACCGGACCGGACATAATTTCATTCTCTAGTCCGAGAGCTCGTGGCGGCCACCGCGGGTATCATCGTCTCTCGTTGCACCGCAGTGGACACTCGGAGGCTGGATCGAATGGGCCAAAGGCTAGTTGGCCGGCCGCGTAATTGGCACTTTGACCAATTAAAAAAATTAAAACGGCCAAGCAGCCGATAATTAAGACGGCAAATTTACGAGGAGGGGGTCCGCGTCCGTCGGTTTGCGCGACCGATACGCCGACGTCACCTACGCGGTATATCGAGTTCACCGCCGCCGCGCGCGTCTCCGCCCAGATTTCACGTGTGTGCCTGATATACCGCCGTGGCTCGAGACGCGAATGTGATACCCCTACTAGATATCCTTGCTTCGGTAGCTAAGCCGAGTTGGAGTTGCACCTAGCCAACCAGCAGCAACCTCATGCGCAGATGAAGTGAAAAAAATATAAAATAATTCAGGTAATACTCTGTTAAAAGCTTACAGTGAAAAAATCAGCGTACGAAGGTGGATGCGAGTGGTTGAGTTGTTATTTTCGTATGTTGCCAGAAGATTTTCATCTTGTGTAGCTCGTCGATTATGCGTTTGTCCGTATTCCAACCGAAATTTCATGTTTGTCGTTGTCGGAGCCCGCTTTTACGCGAAACAGTGCAGTATACGGCCCATAGAGCCTGGCAAACAACGCAGTCGTTATATTCTGCGCTTGAGTTTCGCAAGTGGCCTGATCGAGAGGACGTCGTGGCCGCCCGGGGGCAGATACGTGAACGTCGGCTCGGGAAGGGGATAAAACGCGTCCTCGAGCTGGTTTTCTCTTTGGGAAAACGGCCGCCGAGTCGTGGGCTGGCGGTATATATATATAGTGTAGGTGCACGCACGCGCGAGTTGGCTCGGCAGCCCCCGGGGCGCTCCCGTGCTGCCCTGGTATCCGCGCGCATCTATCTGTGTGTGTGTGTCTGTGTGTGTGTATGTGTGTGTGTACACCCGAGGCGTGGCTGGTGGGTTTTTTTGCCCGTTTTCCGCACATGCGCGCCCCGCGGACCAGCCCACCGTTGCACTTGTCTCTCTCGCTTTTCGATTTTTGCGAGCGCCAGCACGTCACTCCACGGGGGGAGTGTCCGCCTCTCCGCGATTCGACATTTCCCATTTACCTGCGCGCCACTTTCCAGCCGCGTCCACGTTTTTTCCTTTATTTTCTCCCTCCCTCTCTCTGCAATGCGTAACGCGTTGGCTGTGCGGAAAAATTACGCTTCTCATTGGCTGTGACGCAGTGACGTTCGGCAAAAATTCAAAGAAAAAAACAGCTGCTACTCGAGTGATTGGCACCGGAGCACGTTATACTAATCCCTATAGTATTTACTACACGATCCCTCTACATCGGCATGAAATAGGTTACGAAATAAGTTTTCGAAACGTTTCCGTGCGATTTTCGGTCGCGCCATTGCATTTTATTTGTGAGTAATGAGTATATCTTCGAGCGCAGACTGGAAACTGCGAGTGGCTGCGGAGGGATTATCTCGCAACTCACTGCGGCCGGCCGTCATACGATCCCGGCCAACTCGTGTAGCGCTGCGCGAAATAATCCGCGGGACGGCACATAATCGAGCGGGGGAAAAAAAATTAGCATAGACGAGGCGCAGCGATGCGCCGGCGAAGCGATCATCGTTATACCGAGCCAATTGAATAAACGCGCGCGCCTCTCCCCAGCCGCGCACGTGTCTTTCAGCGTGTCTGTGTGTACAATGCGATCTCGGAACGGCCACCATAAATAATATTAAAAGCGCGAAGCGGGCCGCTTCGAGCTGCGCCGGGTTTATCTGCGCGTGTTAAGGACGCTCGTGGCTAGCCGCGGTAGCAGCGCTCCGCTGTATCGAAAACACGATCGCAACTACGTGTACCTACAGCGATAAATACGTGATATCCGACGTGTATATATGTATATATATATATAAACACACCCCGGCCTTCACACTGAGAAAAATCGCCCGAGTAAAATCTACCGTGCCACATACACGGTACGTTGGAAAATACTATTTTCAACATATTTTCCCGTTACAAATAATAAATTCATTGTAAAATCAATATTTCTTTTCGACCTGTAAACATAGTTATTGACTGACCCTTGTAAATTGGCCCACACTTCCAGGAAGTTCAATTTATTTTCGCTCACTTCACCAATCCGCATCGAAACAAATTTGTTTTACCTCGTTGAATATATACCGAAACGTTCCAAGTTCTCGTGCTCGGAGGGTTTTTCACGTTCGTGCCAGTGTCTCGCCTACATAAGCTACATTCCAACACCGAGAACCTCTAATAATGAGAGTTTTTATATTCAATGTTGAATGGTCTATAGCTGATTGCAGTTAGACAATAGAGATTTATACTATCGCGCACCAGGATTTGAGCATAATAGCAAATAACGATATTTTCATATTAAAAATAACAATATTGGAATACAGACAAACGTGAGTTGAAACCCTACCTGGCTGCGCTTCTTTTCTCCTGCTCGCTTGAAATTCTCCTCGAAATAACGTTTCTGCGAAATATCATGTCTGGAAGAAAACAAATTTATTTGTGCAGAATAATTCGAACGAGGTAAAATCTCACGCACCTCTTGCAGTCAAACCGCTCGACGCCGTGGACAAAATCGGTCTTTCTCAATAAACCGAATATCCATATAGTCGATCCATAGGAGGAAATCTATTTCCCTCGGTGCACGCGCCTATATATACCGTGGCTGAGCTGGGCACCACCACCACCGCTACGTACCTCCGAAGTCCCGCTCATTGTTATTATCATCGCTACAGAGCTCCGGTTGAAATTCGAGAAAGTCATTTGCCCGTCTTTTCGTTCGAATCCGCGCATCAATGATTCAAGGCTCGAACGATTATGCCGCGCGTGGCTTAGGGGGAGGTAGGGGGCGATTTTAAACTCATCAAAGTATGGATAGGCGCGTGCGCCTTTCCAATGCAGCAGTCGGCTCGAAAATTGCTGCTCAAGTATGCTAAGCGATACGGGGGGGTTGTCGTCGGCGTCGTTTTAAAACTCGATTCGTCAATCGAGCCGAGCGCAAAGTTTTAAACCCGCCACCCGCCAGCCGCTCGTCGCGAGATCGGGAAAACCCACACTCGAAATTGCCCTTTCCCGGAGCTCCATTCAAACTTCCATTTAATCGGCGAGAAAACATATCGCCATTGAGTTCGTGCCGACTTTAAAACCGCAGCGCACATCGATGTAATGAGAGGATTTCCCTCTCCCTCTCTTTTTCTCTGTCTCCGCAGCTCGTGTTTTTAAATATTAACGCGTCATTAGGGGGTGGCCGCGACGACGCGTCAGCGGCTGGGGCTGTCGCCACCTCCGGATCGATATTTTAAAATGATCCTCTGCCGCTGCCACTTTCCAACGGCCAAAGAGAATCGATGTTTCGTTTCTCGTTGGATATAAATGTCACGGAGAGGAGTCGTATTGTGGTCACGCAGTTGTGGCGCATTTGAAAAATAATCGATCTCCGGGAAATAATTAAAAACAACTATTTTGCAATATCCGAGGGACGATTGAATTACGATGGCTGTTTTCCCAGTCGGACGGCAAAGTGGGCAATATCGGGAGGACAAAGGGTGAGTAATTCAACGTGGGAATCCACGAATTAGGCTGTGAAGCACATCGAGTCGGGGATCGACTTGCGAGCACATCCATGTACGATTGGGCACGCGAGGCCGCGATTGCAGCCCGCGACGAGGCTCGAGCCTAAGCCGCAGCGCAGCGAAGCCATACACGAGCCGGTTCGGCGCGGGTATAGAATCGGGCGCATTCGCCAGCGATAAATAATCGAGCCGACGCTAAGCGTGTGTATCGATTGCGGCCCGGCCGTTTCCGCGCGCGAAAATCGGTCAAGGCGCCCCTCCGCCTCCGCTGCTGCTGCTTTTTTCGTTTCTCGCGAGCGAATCTCCCTCCCCCTCGCCAGGGCCAGACCCACGAGGGAGTTAGATACTTGAGGGCCGAGCGATGGGAGAGGTGCAGTCGGCCGAAAATTAGCGACGAGTGAGCGACAGAAGGGCTGGTGTGGAGATAACTGCCATGGGATAAAGCCAGTATCACTGTAACTCTCCGAGAAAAGT
This sequence comes from Aphelinus atriplicis, assembly GCA_020882685.1. Lineage (NCBI taxonomy): Eukaryota > Metazoa > Arthropoda > Insecta > Hymenoptera > Aphelinidae > Aphelinus > Aphelinus atriplicis. Next base: position 3,477,375 of record CM037076.1, on the reverse strand, counting down.
CACCGCCAGGGTGTCTCCAAATTTTCCGTTCAAGATGTCAGGTAGTACCAGAGTTCGGATAATATCTGCTCGGTTTCACGATAGACCATAGTCATTTTTCACACGTACTTGACCTTCGAGCTCCACTCCACTGTATCGATTTTTTAACGATATTAGCTGGTACTTGTCGATTGGTGATTGACTGAACAATACATTCGAGTAGGACAAATTACCATAATCTCACTCGAGCTATGCTAATTCGACAAAGCACTTGTGTAACTCATAATGTGTATCAAGTGCAGCTTGTATATCTGTTGGCAGCGCGATGCACGAATGAAAACAACTTTTAGAAAAATATCTCTGTGGAAGAATAAATACCGAATGAAACTCTATTGTGAAATAACGGAAGTGCCAGTGTGTGACTAAAACTGCAGATACTCGCGCGTAAAAATCATTATCTACAACGCTACTGGACAAAAACTCCACACGAGTTGCCTACTTGGTTTGAGTGTAATAACCATAATGTAGTTGAACAGCAAAAAGGAAACGGGCTCTTGCGCTGTTTACCCGTTCCTCCTCCATCGTCCATCGCACACACACACTTACACACATTCACAAACTGAAGCTCGAGCCACGTGTAATTGGTGTGAAGTATAAATAAATAGTACAGGCCGAGCGAGGAGCGCGTTGGATTATTCATCAGCTCGAGCTCTACCATCACTTGATCCATCAAAATTCATGTGTGTGTGTGGGTGGGTGGGAGGTGCACACAGCCCCATTGCATTATCGACAGACCAGCAACAAATCGGAGACTTGCCGCCGAGTGCACGCGATCCGCTTCGCGGCAATCCGTGTTTAGCCAAACTCGCTTGCCTCGGCTGCTGGCTGGCCCTCCCGATTGGAATCGCGAGCGACCAGAGCCTCCGCGGCCCTGCGCGGCACACAAAAAGTGAAATTCGCCAAGATCCCGTGGAAGGAAAGAGTCGACGTAGGAAGAAAAATAAAAGAAGCGAGCGCACAGTAGCGGGATCTATGCGCGTGCGCGGCTGGGGCAGCGACTCGTGTGACTGCAGGCCCTTGAGGAAGGGTAGCTGGTGTGCGTAGATCGAGGCCGCTCGCGCGCGGAACGTTGGCAACGCCAAGTGGCGGAACAAGAGAAGTAACTGCAGCGAGTACAAGGCACAAGGCGCGCGCGCGCGCGCGCGAGCCGCCACTGCAGCGCTGTTTCAATGTTGGCAGTAATGCCTGTTATTAAGGGACGATAATGATTGGTATTATCGCGGTTGCGCGCGGCGGTGGCGGCGGCCGATGCTATAGTAGCCGCGCGGACATAAATCACACGGCCGCGATGCTGCTGCTGCCGCACTCCAGCAGCAGCAGCAGCAGCAGCAGCAGCTGTAAATAACGACTAGGAGATGTGCGCTCGCGCGCGCGGCCCCCGCGTTCGCCCGCAGATTGATCGGGCCCTGATTTATCGAGGGCCAGGGAACGAGCCGTTATACGTGCAGTGTCCCTGCAGCAGCTCCCTGGCACCCACTGCACCTGCTACCGTCTGCGCGCATTCCGCGCGACTGCACCACACTGAGAGTCTCTGCCTCGCGAGCAGAGCCACATAGTTTTTTGTGGGCGGACGATATGATATGCAATCGATAGCGTTCCCAGTCGAGTTTTCCAAACAACGCGCGTTTGCTTTTTCACGGCCCAATCGGAGCTGAATTGAAAAAGAAAAACTCGTGCGGAAAACAGATGTCGAGCCACTCGCCAAGCAGTACGATTTTCCTCTGTGTATGATATAGATTTAGTCGCCGACAAGCAGAGACGAGCAGAGGACGTGTATCGGGCGCGATGTTTATCCGTACGTGCCGATTGTATCCGTGTGCCCACGGGCAAATTACTCGGAGGCCGCCGCGAGCGCGAGGGTTACGCATCTCGTTAGCGCGCACGACGATCGCCTCTCGCGCGCGCGGGCGCGGGCGTTAACCAGCGGTTATACTCACGCACACACTTGTATACATGGAGCCGGTGAAAAGCCGCGGCGGAGGCGGCTGCCCGGTACACATTCCCACGGCGAGCCGATCGAGAGCCGATCGAGCCCCGGGGCCGAGCGATTACACCGCGGCCGCCGCCAACTACTTTGCCGATACTAGCCGCCTCTGGCCGCCAGCTGGAAAATCAAAAGGGCCAATCGTATTCGAATTCACGCGCCAGAGACACAATAATACACACATATTCGTGTAGCGACGAGCGGTCGAACGTGAATTCGCTGCCGCGAGAGGCTTTCCCTTTCGCGCGCGCGTGTGTGTGAGCAGATAGCGAGTGAAATTTCGGAGGGGCCGAGAGAGCCGCGAGCGGCCCCGAGACGGACGAAAACTCGCTCACGCACACCAGCGCGCGTTATACCACCGCTCCACCGGTCGCAGCGAGACTGTACGTGTGTGTGTGCGCGCGAGCGCGGGGCCGGTAACGGTGAAGGGGGTAAGCCGCAACGCCCCCACGCCTATCTCGATCTAATAAATTCAACGGATTTCGCGGGTAAATCCGGGACGTTGGCCGCTCGAGCGGGGCGGGCCGCTGATGTGCTCCTAAAAACCTGCGCCCACCGGCTCCACACGGCACGTCTTCGCATGTATACCTATACTGCATGCATGCATGCATTTATTCATGCCCGCGGGACAGAGAGATTGAGGAGCCGTCGCGTGAATATATACAGGCAAACGAGGGAAAAAGTGTGTCCGAAGCTTCGAGACCGCGTAATACGTCTGTTTATCACTCGTCAATACGTGTGTATCGGCACATATCGAGGGATTGCGAGTCGCGAGCCGGGCGAGACGCGGGCGCGGGGTTTTCGAAAAATCCACAGGCTATATGGCCGGCGGCAAAAAAGGTGCGTGCGTATACGCTCGGCCGCGCCAAATGCGGACTCGACGCTGCGTTCGGCGAACCGCTGCTCTCTCTCTCTCTCTCGCTGCGCAGTCGATCCGGTGGTCCGATATATATATATACGCAGCGGCGCGCGCGAGCGAGCTAAAAACCCGGGAATCGGCAAAAATGAACAATTGTAGGAATCCGGAGTAGAATCGCGCGCGCGCGAGCGAGCGGGTACGGTGGAGGGGCGAGCTCGCGCGCGCGCGCGCAACCACTGCAGCAGCGGCTCGTTTCATCTCTCGGCTCGCGCGCCTCTCTCGTTTTCTTGCGCCTTTCTCTCTCTCTCTCTCTCTGGGTATACCGGGCCACCGCGCGCATATCCGTCCTCGCGGCTCGATATAAACTGCACGTGTAGCAGAAACGTGTGTGTGTGTTTCGCGGGATTTCCACGAGCTGCAATTTCGAGATTCTCGAGCGCGAGCCGCGATTGAATTATAACAACGCGGACGTATTCCAATCGTACGTGTGCGTGTACTCGTCGTGTCGCGCGCGCGCGCGACTGCAGCGCCGCGCAGCAAACGTGTCCCGTTAATTTTCGTTCGACCCTTTTTCCTCTTTTTATTCCTCTCCCACTGCCCCCCGCTATCCCCTTATCCCGTAACACACAACGAATTTTGTCGCTCATTAAAAGCTTATTAAGATTTATCCAGCGATTCGCGCGACTCAAGCTCGTTCCACCTCTGCTATGTGAGTGTGTGTGTGTGTGTGTGTATACGAAAGCGCCAAATTACGTGGTAGCCGGTGGCGCGCGGCCGATTTACAAGCCTCGATATTGCTATTTAATCGGGCCACACGTCATTAATTACCGCGCCCCTCAACCCCTTCGATGCGCGACCCGGGGAAAAGCTGTTGATTCACGAATAATTAATATACCCCCGGACTCGTCGAGCCGTCCCGCGAGCCAACGAATTTTCGACCATTTCACGTCCAACTAATGAACGCGACCAAGAAAATCGATCGGCCGTTGAAAGAAAAAAAAAATAAAGAGATGAGTGTGGAAGTCTGGATTGAATAATAATTTCAACGTATACACACAGACACAGCGAAGCATTTGCAGGCTGCAGCTCGGAGAATTATTCATCTCTCCGAGAGCGGCCTGTCTGTCTCTTTCTGTTTCAGCTATCCGTTGCGGGCCGTAATCGATAAATTATCTATTTAATTAATCGCTCGACGGCTCGAGCTCTCGGCTGCTGCGAGTGGGAAATTCAGCTGTGTCGGTCGGTCGCGCGCCGGAAGAGGCCAACTCGCATATACATACCCACACATATATGTATGTATAGAGGCTCGCGCGAGCCTGGCAAAAAGACGAGCTGCTCAAGAGAGAGAGAGAGAAAAAAGTGATACAGTAGCGGGACGCGTCGTATACGGCAGCCAACGTCGGGGACCCGAGCTCGAGCGATTACCGATTCTCCTCTCGCCGCATATTTCGCGTTCTACAGCTGCCCGGTAAGGACGAGCCGCGCAAGAAGTGCGCCCCGGCGATTCGCCGACACTCGCCAGCACGTATTCCTCCTCGCTCCACCACGGCTTCGCCCAAAGAATATTCTTTTGCCGCGGGCCGCAGCCCAACGTCTCTCGACTCTCGACAGCTCCTCCTCCTCCTCCTCCTCCTCCTCCTCCAGACCTGCTCGAGCGCATCTCTCCCGACGATTGTTCCCGCGCGCGCGCGGCTGCCTCTATACGCCAAGAGTCAGAGTCGCTCGAATTTCCCCGGGATGTTCGGAAGAAACGCTGCGATGAATATTTCAACCGATTACATACGCTCGCTCGTCCGAGAGTCGGTGTCACCTCGTGTGTACTTCATTGGCTCTTGACAGATTCGCGAGCTCCTTCTCGTGGTTTTCAGTAATGGAAATTTTTAGCGAGAAGCATCTCGAGGAATTTACACAGTTTTAAGGGGGTGTCACTCGAAATCACGAATCTAAATCTGAAATTCCAACTCAGTTTTATGTATCTCTGATGTGAATCTTTCTCGCGTGAGATTTTTCAGTGGGGAAACTCCGGCAGTGTTGCGCTGCATGGGAATCCGAGTGTATCCAAAGAACTCGAGTTGGTGATCCAGCGAGTTCTTGTAAAATTATTACATTCGCTCTTGTGGAAATGATTTGTCAATTGAATACAAAAAAAAAACGGAAAAATGGGGAAAAAATCTGTGCAATAAACGCATTCATAAACAGATTAGAATTAATGAGCATGAGAAAATGGCATGTTGTCCGACAAATAAGAGCAAGGAACTGAAAAAAGTAGATTTTATGAACTTGACATATAACGATAGATCTGAAAAATCATTATGAACCCTCCAACGTTGGAGTGACCTATTGATCAATGACAACTCAATAAAATGAATCAAAACAGCCACTCACGTTTCTGACCAAGCAACATTGAGTGGTATGTAGATGGTCCGGACAAGTGCAATTTTCATAGAGTATATTGTCGATCGATGGGACCAGGTGGGACGCGGCCGATACAAAATTATCGCTCGACACTTGTCGCGCGAACGCTTGGACGCACACGCGCGGTACACAGAGAGAGAGAGCACAAGTGAGAAGTCGCGAGCGCGCGTCCCAAATAAAGAGATCGAGCGAGGGACATTTTCCTTTGGAGACGGCCGGCAAAACAAACGGGCCGGTATGTTTTATTCATTCGCGGCCGCGAGAAGAAAGGAAGGAGAGAGCGAGAGGGAAAAAAAGCAAAACGCGGAAAAAGGGCAAAAAGGGACAAAGGACGAATCACGTGCAATTGTCGGGCTGGGGTGCGGGAAAGATGCGCGCGGGCGCGTGTAGGATCGAGGAGGCATGTGGGGGCCGAATTCAAATGCGCGGAGCCGCGCGGGCTCATTGGGCATTCAGCCGAGCGCGTGCGCCAGTTGTCAGCGCTGACACATCGTACGTCAGCTGCTTGTCGTCGTTTCTCTTGTTGCGTCCGCGGACGCGGCTGCTGCTGCTGCTGCTGCTGCTGCTGCTGCGACTGGGCGCGCGACCAGCGTCGAACCGCTCAATCGGGCCCCGCCGTATGCGCATAAACCACGGGCCAATTAAAATTTTTAATCGCTTCGGGGAACTGCAGCCCGCGGATAGAGACATTACCGGCGGCAGGTCGCTTTCTTCTCGCGCCCGGCTCGCGAGCTGCCCCTTATACGGCCGGGAAAACGCCGAGCTCGGATAACCGGTACCCGCCTCTGTCTGTGTGTGTGTGCACAACGGCTCCAGCTCGCGAGCCGGGCAAAAAGAAAAATCGCCAATTTGAATGTCCCGATCGGGGACATTCAAATGAATCTCTCATTTGATCCCGGCTAGCTATTAGCTCGCGATATGCCCAGCCAAAGTGCGGACGACCCCGCGTGTAGCACAGGTTGGACAGATTGAAACTTGGGTCCGATGGAATAGCTGCGGCGCGTCGGGTCGAATTGAAAAAAGCACGTGGGGAGACGCGGGCTCGAGACGCATATTTGTCGAAACGCACATGGGCTGGCGAGTACGTGTATATATGCGCGTATAATGCGCGTCTAAGAAGTTGTGTGCAGCCGTGCGCGCGCGCGCAGGTCGCCGAGTGGATCGCCTTGGAGCCCAAAAGCCGCGCGCCCCGCCCACCGTCTCGTCGCTCCGTAGCAGCAGCCCCGCTCGGCCCCGATCGCCTCTCCCCTGCACTGCTGATGCTGCTGCTGATGCTCCGAGCGGCTGTAGCACGTGAATTTTGTATCGGCCGCCTAATCCACCTTGTTCCCAACCCCCCGATCGCCAGCCGAGCGGCAATTGTCCAACTAATTCGAAACACGGGATCCATTGGAATTTATTCTGTGTGTATGCGGTTCTGCACCGAGAGACGTCGCGATCGATGTTGATCGCTTCGTAAACCGTTAATTCATAACTCGCTCGAGCGTCTCGCGCTGCACCGAGTCAACGTTTTACACCTCGGCGTAATCACTTGCTGAACGCCCTGCTAATCACATCTCGCTAATGCGTATGCAGTATACTATAGATTCAGTGATATATTTTAGGAGAACTTTTGCAAACACGTTGAACGTAGTTTCAATCATATATGTTATAGTATCGCAGCAAATTTTCGTATTACTATCCCGTGACTGCAGCAGGCGAGTTATGTACATACAATCAATTTAGCCGAGTCGACGCGGTTGAATCTTCGAAACGCCAACTCACAGCGTACGTCTGTTTCTCGTTCGCTGCACGCGTTCGACGTCAAGTGCAGTTCACCAACGTATTCATTGACTCGAGAGCCAGTAATGATGTGCGAGCAAAGCTGCCGAGCCGATAAACCGAGTGGAATCGGGCTGAATAATCGCTGAGGCGACGTGCAATATTCGCGGCGCGCGCACATGTGCAGCTATATCGCGCGCGCGTGAAAGTTGCGGCGCGCGGCGGACACGTATCATGGGCCAGAGAGGCGCTCGCCCGCAAAGCCCATTCAAGGCCCGCGGATCCAATGCCCTTTTGTCTCTCTCTTTCTCTCTCTTCCTCTCTCTTCCCGCACGTCTGTTGCCCCGGCCCGTCCGCTGCGCTCGGTGCACAAGCCTATCGGCTTACTCGATCCCCGTTCGCGCTCGCGCGCACCCAATTTCGGATCGCCGCTACTCCCAAATGATCGATTCTCGGCCGCGACGGCGACGTGTCAGAGACCAATTACACCCGGGACGCGCACTTGACATTATTTCCACTCACGCGCGCGTAAATCGTAAGAACATCGAGTGTGGGAAACTCGAGCAAATATTTTGCTTGAGAACAAAAATTACCGTCTTGATCGTATGCGTGTACGAGGCGTATCTTAGATTATTGAGTGGATTTTCCGTTTCATGAACCAAGTGTTTATGCTCATCCGATTACAAGTTCCGAGTTTGCTCGGCCATTTAATTGATTATATGCTCGAATAACCGATTAGCGTGGCACAGTCGCGGGTCGGTGAGGTCGGATAGGCTCCAGAATGGTTCAGAATGCGCGGCCGTTTGACCGCGGAGAAAAGTCAATCATCGATCCGCAGTATATTAGCCACTGCAGCGCTGTTTACAAGCTCGCGACGTTGATTCGCATCGAAGAAATACAAGTGGAAAATGAGTCTCGCGTGAGCGTGTGTGTGTGTGAGTGTGTACATATCCATTAGGGACGAGGGCGAGATTCCTCGGCTGCAGACACTGGAGCGGCGCGCGCCGTCGATGAACAGAATAACCCGATGGAATCTAGCGAATACGCGCATTCTTAGTGCGGCTCGACGGTATATACCAACATATTTCCTTTTTTTTTCTTTCGAAAATCAACAGCTGCTTTGTTGGCCATTGTACACGTGTGTGCGTGTGTGTGTGCGAACGAGCTCGCGACGGTGGAAAGATGAATTGAACGATGCGTTGCGCAACCCACGCGCTACACGTACTATATATCTAGCGGCGCGTGTGTGTGACTCAATGCGCGCGCTAGTCGTCGGGCCGTCGACGACGTCGTTGCGCCTCGCGCGCATTAACTTTCCCATAGAACAAACGAGTGTTTTTCTCCTCATTTGTCTTGGTTTGGCTCGCGACGATCGCTCGTGACGCGCAGCTATTCCTCTCGCTTTATTATCCCCCGATAATAAAGCCCGCGACAAGCTTTTGCTTATACGCGTGTACGAGAATCGCGCGGATTGAGACTTTACTCCCGCTGGCTATACGTATCTAATCATCGATTCAACGCTAATAGAACGAATCTGAATCGATGGTGGTGGCGGCGATAAATTATGTCGCGATGAAATACGGGCACACGTTACTCCGGAAATCGGCCAAATTAGTCAAATCGAATTCGTTTCGTAATTCGTGCGTAATTCGCAGCAGTAGCAGCAGCTGTTTATTATGCGAGAAGCAGCAATTAAACTTTGGCGGAGATTATTCAAATATAATGGTAACGCACGCGTACGAGTTTATACTCGCGGATTGATTTACCTTAGCTGGTCACGAATCATTGCTGCACATGAGTTTGCGTGGATGCACAAGAATTGAGCCTGGTAGTGTATGTATCAATCAATCCGAAGTGAAGTTGTAAAATAAACCCGCCAAACGATTGTGAATTATTTGTGCGTGGACAAAACGCAAAGAAGAATCAAAGCCGGCAATATTAGGCTGATACGGAGTTGGCGGATTGCAGTGCAGGAGGAAGCCCAGGGAAGGAAGCGTTCTCGTGCGCGCGCGCCGTATAAGTTGGTGCTGGATACAACATCGCGGGTCGATGCGCGCACTGCGGCCCCGGTCTAAAACACAAAAGTATAAAGACGCGCGCGCGAGCGAGTTGTGCACGCGGCCGCGCAACCGAGGGGAGAAAGAAGCAGACGAGGAGGCGGACGAGGAGGAGAAACGGGGGGAAAGAGAGAGAGAGACGCACCGACGGACGGACGGACGGTTATACAAAGGCGCGCAGGATATCGCCCGGGCCTCGAGCTCCGCGCGCGGCTGTATACACGATCGCTAAGTTTGCAGGGTCTCTATATAACGCAAGTGGGACGTCGCCCACTTGTTCCCGCGCCGCGATTTTCCCCGCGAATTTCGCGCAAAGCATCGGACGTACCACGTAGCCACCGGCACGGGTGTGTGTTGCGCGGCCACGAGAGGCGCAGATGCTTATCGCGGCCCGATAAGAGGAGCAATTAGTTTTGGCGCGATGCGACCCGCGCCACTCGATGCGTATAAAGCCGCGTAATAAACAGCGCGCCGATTAATTTTCTCATTAAGTTCGCCGCCGCTCGCGCGTATACGCGGCCCACAAGAGAGACGCTCGATTAGCCCCCGCGTCGGTGTGTGTGTGTGTGCTCGTGCGTGTGTAAGCAGGTTGTAACAGCCAAGTGTATTAGCTCTTCTTGAAATATTACGAGCTCGAGGCAAGATTTATGTGCGCTACATTTTTCCTCGTTGTAATAACGTTTTAATCTCGCCCGAGCCCCCAGCTCGATCAATCACTTTATCAACCCCGCGCGCGAACCAAATCCAAATCAAACGGTTCACTAACTTTTTAATTTTCTATGTTACAGGTAAGGACCGACATGCCGAGATATACGTTTATGTACAAGACCAACCGAATTCCCCAAATCGGGTGAGTAGCCTGAAACAATCTCCCAATGCGATAATGCCGCAACGAGACGTGGAGGAAACGAATGCACGCGTGGAGCACATGGAGCCTCTACATCTTTGGAGCTATTGCTCCTGTTTTCGACCAACTAAACTCTCCCTTTTTGAATTGATGAAATTTTTGTTTCGCGGTACCAGCTCCGCTGAAGCGAAGCAAATTGCCCGAGATTGATCAGACAAAAATCCCTCCAGTTTCACAATCTTACGTGTAAAAAAGGGAATAGATATATCGCGTATCTCGAGCGTGCAGCCTACTTGCAAAAAATTGGCTCAACGTCCAAGTACGCGATGAATTTGAATTTTCGTACACGAACGATCGGAAGGATATAAAAAGTGGGCTGTCGGCCCGATGCGACCGAGAATACACACACAAACACGTACACTTGTGAAGAAAGCGACGAGGAGTATTGGGGCTGCGGGCGGACGGGCCCCGGGAGTTTGGCTTCCGGATGCGGCACACGTCAGTCGCGCAGCGAGTCGGTATGCGCCAAACAGCGGCTGCGGCGATCGACGCACACACACACACACACACACACACTCACAGAGACAGACAGGGGCGCAACAGCCGGCACCAGCAGCAGCCCTGTCATTAGCCGCCGTATGTTTCTACGGTTGCTCGCGCCGCGAGTCCAACCTGTCGCGCGAGCCGCGAGCCCAAAAGCAGCCGACTGCAACTCGCGCGTCATATTCACCAACGACCTTCTCTCTCTCTCTCTCTCTCTCGCGTCTTGGCCAACATTTTCACAGCTGTTTTTTCGCCCGGCCCCAACCGCGCACACTCCACCTACTGTCCTTCCTTCTCTCGTCCGTTTACCTCGCCCGATACACACACACACATACATACACATCCAGCTACGGACCCGAGTTTCGATTCAACGTATTTCTGCATTATCGTAAACGATTTCTTCAAAATATTACAGTTCTTGCAGAATGAAGCACGAAAAATGTTAAATTTCTGCCGATTTCGCTATGCTAAATTACTTGGAGTGGTGAATTTTGATAATTTTTATGAGACCCATTACAATCAACGGCTACTGAATTCGAGTATCGTTTCAATAATTATCAAATATTTGACATATTGTTTCCCCCACACTATTAAACTACCCTCACATCAGTTGAATAGTATTGCCACTTCATCATAATCAACATTATTGCTCGAATCAAATCTAATAGCGTCGGACAATGATTCATAAAAAATTCTTTATTTTCTTTCGTTCTCTTCTCATTATCACCCGCTGACTTTTCAAAATGAAGTTAAATAAAAAACAATTTAATAAGGAGATGCCAATTTTTAATTGAAGTACTGCAGTCTTCCTGAAATTCAGTAGGGTTAACATACTTTACATAATGCGACGAAACGACGAATCTTTATTTGAGTATTTTAGTCGGAATGCGTTGAATTTTTCGCATTGCAAATTGATCAATATATCATACTCGAATCAAAGGAACGTTAGTACAGTGTGCTTATATATTTCCAACGGGTTCGAAAAACAATCGGCCACATCTCGCGAATTATTTTTTCGATCACGAATCCCGCGACTGTAGTCAATCAAATTTGTTGGGAGATTCGCGCGGGCACGTCAGGTTTCTTCGAAAAAACACCACGGGAAACAAACGACAAAACGGTATAGACGTTCTTCTTCGTATAGGATTGAGCAAGTCGGTCTCGAGGAAAACGAGAAACGTTGAATCGAGCCGATGAAAAAAAAAAATAACGCGGCGAGAACGAGAGAGAGAACGTCTGGTAATGGAAATTAATCAAAATTCGTATAGGCCGTTCATTGGGGAAATCATTTTTCACCTCGTCCTTTGTGTCGTAATGAGTTTGATCCAGGGGCCGACGAGAATCGAGGGCAAAACAATGCCTGTCAAGGGTTTTTTCTCTGCTTCGTCTGTTTGCAACGGCGCCTGTCGACCTAACTTTCGAACGTCGCTTTGAAAATTTGGCGCGTAAATTGGGAAAAGTGTCGAGTGCCCGGTGTGTGTGTCATAAGAGGCTCAGGTGATCTGATGAGCATCGCCGCACGAACGTAACGGGCCGCATTCGGTAGTTCCCATGTATCCGCGCGGGCGATCCAGCCTCTCTCGCTCGCTCTCGGGTCGTCGTAAATCATCTATAGCGGTTCCTAAAACTAATCGATCGTCAAAGCTAATCTTGGGCCGCGCCGCTTCTCCTCCCCGCGATCACATATAGCGTATCGCGCGTATTCGTGTGCGCGGATGAATGGATCGGACTGCGCGCGCGTATTCCCACGCGCCGGCGCGCACACTCACACACAGAGAGACGCGAACGAGAGCCGACGTGTGGCACGAGCTGCTGCTGCCGCTGCTGCATATATAATGAATATATACTCATATGCGAAGGTGTAGGCGATTCACGCTCGCACACACGTATATATGTGTGTATACACGTGTCGGAGGGTCAGTCGGCCACGCGAGAGAGAGAGAGAGAGAGAGAGGGAGGGAGAGGGACAGAGAGGGACCGACCGGCTCAATTAGGCCCAACGCTATCCGACAAACGACTCTCTCGCGCGCCCGTGTGTGTGTATATGTACCTGGGCGCACCTCCGCCATCGTGTTCTCACGTGTGTGTGTGCGAACGAGCTGCTGGCCCCCCCGTATGTCAATGGGTCTTGTGCTGCGCACCTGATTTATCGCGTTTCCGCTTGTAAACACATCTCTCTCTTTCTGCCGCGCGGCCGCCCAAGCGTTGGGCCCCATCATCGCCCAGCCTTGTGTAATCAGCTAATGGCCCAGCTTTCTCCCATCCTTCCGACTCCGAACGCTCGCTCATTCATGCGCGCACACACACACAAGAGTCTGACTAACGTTCTTCAGCTGAAACGAGACTAATCGCAGACTCTGCGCAGCCGGGCACAGACGAGGCGAGTATACGTATCGTTTCGGGCACTCGGCAAATAATTGAGATTTGTTTCTCGCTCGCATCGAGTGTATGGCGTCTCGGTCGTTGACGGGCGCTGATCGACATCCATATAAAGTAGTCTCAATTTTGACGATTCCCGCGCACGATAGACGCAGCTGGTATACCGACCACGAAAAATGCCTCCCAAATCCACGAGCTAGCCCCAAAGTTTGAGTCGGCCGACAGGCCCGACACATTCCGATTTCGAGGTTTGTGCAGGGGAAGAAGCGAACAAGTGCAGTAGTATAGAGTCGAGTCGCACATGGACGCGACTCGCGACTGCAGCGGGAGTTTACGTAAACATCGCGCGGCGTTGTGTCGGCCGCGTCTCTCTCGCTGCAGCGGACTCGTATCTCGGTGGCCGCGCTAGCGCACCTCTCTCGAGCAGCTCATGGCCTTCGGCGTCATTCACTCGCACTTTCATTATGTGCCGCTCCACGCCGCGCGTGCAACTGGCGCGAGCCAGCAACGGACAGCAACGGCCAGCAACACAGCCAGCAACAGCCAGCGGGTTTAATTACATTTTTGCATCGGCCCATCGAGCGGCTTTTCTGAGAAAACCGCCGCCACGCCGCTCGACGCGAGCCAGAGAGAGGGCCCCATATACCAGCAGCAGCAGCGGCGAGCGAGCCGTAACAGCCGCGGCCTTCCGCGAGAAAAACGGAAACGTCGTTCCACTTTGGCCGAGCGCGAGCATTAATCCGCCGCTCTCGAGAGCGAGCGAGCGAGCGATCCGCGCAATATACGAATCCCGATTTATATATATCTGTCGACGCCCAATTCCCTGCGTCGGGGCGCCTTTATTTTACCGTTGGCTCCTTACTCGCATCATTTTGAGTCGTGGAGAGGCGAGGGGAGACGAGAGACATCGTGTCAGGCTCGGTCGAGGAGTGTCGCGCGCGATAGCAACTTTGACGAAGCTGGCGAAGAGAAACTTAACGAAGGGGAGGAAAAATCGCGTATATCTGCGAGTTGAAATCTGGGGGACGGCTCGGGAGTTATTGTTGTTTTCTGTTCCTCCGCTCGAGGAGGCAGCTCTCGCATCCTCGCACTGCAGTGTGCTCGCGCGGCTTTAATCGATCGAATTAGTCTTTTGTTAGCGTTGCGGCGAGGGTAGGGCGAGTCGCGCGAGCCTCTCGTATATACAATGAGCCGCTCGCGCGCGCGCGCGAGCACAGTTTAATATTCATGACGTCGCGATTTCCATGCAATAATGAGAAATCTTAAAAATTTTTATTTATTGCCTCGCGTAATGGCTGATGCATAATCATAAGTAGCCATAAATTTTCCGCCGTTCTCTCTCTCTCTCTCTCGGTCTCGCGTCGATCCGCGAGCACACGCGACGCGAGCAACAGCCGATTCAATTAACCCTGTCTGCACCCAAACCGAGCCTCCACATTTGCAACGACGTCGGGAATAATCGAAAAATCAAGCTCCGAGTCGAGGCTGCTTTGTACTAGAGCGATCCTACTACAAGCAGATGTGCTGTTCGAATCTTACCGATATTCTGTTCCTTCCACGGCAAAATACGATTTCAGCGATGCGATTTCCAATAGATCCCCCACTCTCTAGCCCAACCGATTTCAAGCCACTATTATACAAGTATTTCACCCAACGGCGCGGGCGGTACGTTGTGTGCTACGCATAACATTTTCTCAGCGTTGATTTTCTTCAAACAATAATTTTATCGTCTTATTGTGAATGCGTTTCAAACGGGAAATCCACTCCGGCTGGCAGTGGAAATGCGATTGAATCCCATTGAAGGTGGAGCTGCAGTTAATTTCTCATGTAATCACTTTGATACCAAAAATTTACTGCGAATTCCCGGTAGAAAACTCATGGAACCAAAGTGGGAGTAAACTCAATCGTTGGTCCACCTTCGTACCAGGGATTTTTCACTAGATAAAGTAGATGGGGCCCGAAAGCCGGTGCGCAGACGGATTCGGCGGGTTGGAGGTCGTCGAAATCGCGCACGTGACGCTCTATGTAACAATGAATCCGCAGGAACAATCGAGAAGAAGAGCACACACACATACACACGTCGTAGCGCACTCCGCGCATTATACGCCTCGCCAACATTAAAATTCATCCCACAGTCAAGGTCATTATCTCTCCAGTTCGCGTACGACGACGAGCACACGAGCGCGCGCGCCAACGAATACACACACATATCGACGGCCGCTGCAGTTGAGCAACAGCTCGCGCGCGGCAGATGCTGTGTGCGGATCGAATGCCGGGATCCCCGGGACACGTCTCGATAAATAATCAGTAGTAAACGCCGACGTCCGCGTAACACGTGAGCTCCCCTCGTACGATCGAGTCGATTTTTATTTCCTAAACCTACGTATTCCAGATCGTGTGGACGATCGGGCGGGGTTTTGTTGAATTCGATATGCGCGCGGACGTATATAGGTGGTGTGGTTGCGCAACGCGCGCGCATACGTATATCGGTGAATATCGCGCGCATCTCTCGCGGTCTGCACATAAAGCCGCGTCGCGAGATTAATTACTATGGCATGGGATTAGCGCGTGACGCGTTTCGGGCTGATTTATGATTTTTTATTAGCATCGGCCGAGCTGGAGTATCCCGCGCGCGCGCGCGTTATCCAACGATCGATGCGCGCATTGAAAAATATAATCGGCCGAACCCACGTACGCGCGCCAATGAGCTCCAACACACTATTAACACACGATCGAATCGATCCTCGCTCGCTATATAGATACACTCGCGCCAACATATATATCTAATTACGACATCGCTATCGGATCAATCGGGTTTTCAACCAGTGTCAACGTGTATACGTGTGTGTGTGTGTGTGTACGGGCTCTACTGCCAATGCCGATTGCGAGTTCATTACCGGCCGAGTGGATACGGAGGGGCTCGAGCGGTGGGGAGGAGCTGTAAAAAAGAATCGAGTGAAAGCAAACTAGTCGCGATCCGCCGGCAAATGAGTTATGGGTGTCGCGTGCGCTGCACAGCTGGCGCGCTTATATATACGTATGCGCGCATCTCTTTTTCTCCTGCTGCCGGCCCCGCGAGTCGTGTGTGCTGACCAGAGCTGCTCTCGTTCGTCGCTGTTTACGCGCGCTCTGTACCATAAACAAGCCATTACGCAATTGTCGAGCGGCATCGCTCGTCCGTACGCATGTATTGCTCGGCCGCGCGCGCCTAGATATACGCGATAAACCCTAATCTTCACATCTTCCAATGGCTCGACAGACTAATATTCCAATGCTCTACCAATTCAAATGGGTCATTTTCAAATAAGTTTATACCTGAAATTTCACCCATCATCGATTCAAGGAAAAAAAAGGTTCAATTGATCATTTACGTCAACGAGTTTTGACGACGAATACTGATTCATTGCGGACTCAGTGAGTCGTTTCTAGATAAGCGAAGAAAAAACTGTCCCTCGCCAAATTAGTAAAAGGTAGAATAGCCTGTGATACCGTTACTAATGAACAATAGTTTCTCACTAATTTAATTTTAAAGCGTAGCAAATAGCGCATTACCGATGAGCAAACAAAATTTCCCGTTTGATCAGGTGATTACCCCTTGTCCGGCGCGCCACAAAAAGCTTTGGACGAGTCATTGCGCGGTTCATTTGTAAATCAGCTCGGCGTAATTGTCCCGACAAATGCCTCCCCGTCTCGAAGAGCAGTCACGTCGATCCGATAGATCCGTCGGTCGCATTGTCGACAGGATCATCGTTCCGATGCAAAGTGGTACTAAAAGCATGACATCTAAATGCGAATCTCAAGGCGATGTTAAAAATTTATTGTCCCATTGTCGAGTCGGTATCCACTCGAAACGTACAAACAAGCGTAGTTTTTGGCTCCTTTTTTCTTCGTCATGATATGAGATTTGTGACGGGAATGACTATGTGTTTACGCGCGGGTGAGTCTCTCGCGACAGTTGCGAGGAGCAACGAAAGTAGGAGCTAAGCGAGATACAGCCAGAGAAGGAGAGAATACGGAGCAGCGGGCAATCGCATCCAATTAGAATCGAGTGGTGGTGCGGCGCGCGCGCGATGCAGATGTAGGTAGCGGCCCCATATATACATTGGCTGCTGATCTTCGTAAGGGACTCGGTGTGTATAATGCAGACCGGTAAACTGCGCCTCGAGCCATACACACACACACACACGCGGTCGAGCCGCATCGCGGCCAATTGATCACGGCTAGTTTCAAGCCCCGCGCGGCCAGCACGCGGCCCATCTCGTTTGCGCATCTGCTGCAGCGGCACCGCGACTCGCTTATCTGCTCGCGAGAACTCGAGGCAGAGTAGATAAAGTCGCGAACCAGCATATCCGGGCTAGTATTTGCCAGGCTTTTGTCGAATATTATAGGGAGAGAATTGAGTCTAGTCGACAAAGAGAAAACAGCGGAAAAAATACTCGAGATATGACTCGGCGAGTTTTTGGCGAGAAGGGCAGCTGCGACGTACAACACGTGACTGTGCGAGTGTGTGTGAAATCCACGGGAGATCGTATCGGAGCGCTGAGTCGTAAAAAGCGTATTACATAAAGCCGCGTGCTAGTGTTTTATTCACACCTCGAGCGCCGCCGTCGCCGAGTAAAGCGTGTATATTGTCACAATCTAATTGCACCCATCTCGGCGGCCACCGAGTCGCAATAATAATATTTTCGAGCCGGAGGACGCGTTGGTTCTCGGGGTCGAGCCGGGCCGGTGCGCGGACACACGCGAGCGAGCGAGAGAGAGAAAAAAGGAAAAAGAAAAAAAAAAGAACGCCGGCACATAGAAATCGGGACGGCGATGATCGTTCCGCGCCGCGGCCGCCCACCGATGCGTGGAATTTTGAACAATGCGCGATTCCCGCGGTTAATACACGGCGCGCGCGTCCGCGCACACAAACACTGGCTCGAACAATATGGGGCCCCTGACGAAACAATGCGTTTATCTGGCTCGATTCAAAACGACGCGCGCGAGAGTTACATCAGCCGCTCGTCGTTGCAAACTCCCGGCCGCGGGCAAAAGTAGTTTAAGGTCTCTGCCAGCCGCGGCCCCGAAAAATTGCAGAAGCTCCCGGACGGCCACCTCTTCCTCCCGTTTCGGTCCCATTCTACACGTGTGTGTGTGTACGGCACGGCCGTTTTCACACGCTCCCGCCGTGTTGCACATCACGAAACTCGCCTCGCGCGACTATTGTTTCGAGCTCGTATATACACACACGCACGTGCGTCTATATCATAGTTGTGCAGGTCGAATCGACTCTCGTTCGTTTCTAATTTTTGTTTCTTCTCTTCCCGCCCCCCCCCTGGCCACTATGTATCTATTGAACGCCGAGAGCGGCAGACACGCCGCGGAGTGTATCAATGAGCGTACACCGATGGCTGAATTTATGCCTCGCGCGCTAGCCTGGTTTTTACGATTTGCATACCCGTACAGAGCTGCGTTTTAACATTATTGCCACGTCCCGGCCCGACTCTTACTTTCTCACACGCGCCTGTATGCCTCCGCGCCGCGAGAGAAATCATGTCGCGCAAATTACTACGTTTTTTTTTTCGCTCTTCCATGACGACGATTTCGACAGCGAGTTTTCGAAAAGAATGCCTCATTTTTACTACTTTTTTCCCCAACGTGTCTCACTCTGGCGTTGCGTCATCATGGCCCAAATATATATCAATTCCGTTGGCTCCAGGAAGCCCAAAACTCGAGACACACATCAAAGCGAACACTGCAAAAACGATTGTCCGATCGAAATACGCGTTGGTTGGAGCAAACATTACAGTTGGATCGAGGGAAAGCGGGTAAGGTTGCGCAGCGCAGCTCCGTCAGAAGCTCGAGTTTAAATTTGCCGCTCGGACAGAGGGACGCGTGATGCGCGCATCCCATGTCCGTCCGTGTATATACGTGTGTGCGCTCGCGACGAGCACAGGCCGTGCTTACGTAAGCTCTGTGGAAACGCGGAAAGCGCGAGGTGGAAAAAAAAGAGCCGGGCTCGAGCGCGACATTACGTAAGGGTTAGACACCGGCCGCTTCGTGCAGCCATTTTGTTGGTGCTTTTTGCGCGCCGTAATCACGAAGCGCCACGAGACAAGCGGCTCGTGTATATCGGCCCGAATATCGGCCGAGCCTGCGTCCCGCAGTATGCAAAAAGGATCTGTTGCCAATTAGATCCTGGGCCGCGCGAGCTTGTGGCTCACAGCTCAATCGTGTAAATTGTTGTCACGCGACGCTCATACAGTTACGGCGAATCGATCGTCATGTTCCATGAGATGTTTGATGACTATATGGAAATTTCTGCAAATCAAATCTCGTACTCGGTGTATATTTCCACGCTGTCAGTTGAACTTCGCTTGGGCAGCTCCAGTTCAATTAGAGATCTAACCTGATTCGATTTGCCCGACATATTACATCAATCGCTGCTGATTTTATGCGTACAATTCCATACAGACGTATCTTTGCAACATGGAATGATGTAAATTGATTGTAAGTTATTTCCTCGCACGAGAATCGTATTTTAATTCAAGAATAAAAGCCTGCAATTATAAGAAGAAGCTGCAGTTCGATATTTTGTAGTGTACGATTCCGCGTCTGTGCGTAAACTGTACTCGAGGAAGTTGGACCGGTGTTACCGAGACCATGTGCTACTTGCCGGTGATTTGATTAGATTCATAAAGTTCACAGGTAGTGAAGCCGTGAATCTACGTACTCGCGCTCGTGTGCAATCGCCGATTGGGAGTTAACGAGGGAGTCTCAAAGTGAGTCGTGATCGCGAGAGAGCCGACGCGTAACGCAGCCAGCGACTTTCGGCTGTAGTAATCATTTTAATCACAGACTAGCGACGCTCGCGGCCGACAGTCTGCTTTATTGAATGATCCTCAACGATTGTATCGGCTGTTCGCAACGGTGAGTTGCCTCGAGGTGCAGCCGTTAATTCAATGTCTGTACAGACAAATACT
The DNA here is from genome assembly GCA_020882685.1 of Aphelinus atriplicis. Lineage (NCBI taxonomy): Eukaryota > Metazoa > Arthropoda > Insecta > Hymenoptera > Aphelinidae > Aphelinus > Aphelinus atriplicis. The sequence continues at coordinate 3,457,526 of CM037076.1, read as the reverse complement.
CTGAGTGTGTGTGTGTGGATAATCCGAGGCATTTCGCCCCTGTCGCTTTGGATTAGCTTTGGTCGGTGCTGCTGCGAACGTCCGATTCAATTGATCAGTCGTGAGCGCCTGCACCTATATATAGGTATATACATTCCGCTCCGCGGGCAAACTCAACGAGTGCTTTATATTACAATATACGCTGAATGTCACTCGCTATATAACCATTTTTTTTTTGTCCTCCGAATCGAGGCCGCCGCCGCCGCCGCCGCCACCTCGAGTCTCGACGATCATCGTTCTGCTGTTGCTCCGTCGAGCGTGAATAATTCGTTTTTGTATGTATATAAATCTCGAGAGCTTTCTCACTCGGGAAGGCTCGACAGATGCGGCAGAGCTTCTGTGCAGCTTCGTTCCTTCGCGACGTCCAGTCGAATAGCGTGTTGGATTCGTACATTAGTGGGTGGGAAAATCAAAATCAAATCATTATCCGGCGCCCATACACATTTGGGACGTTAGCTGATATTAAATCCATTTGGGTGAACAATATAAAGCACCTTGGTTGTCGATCGATATATCTTTGGTGCATATACGCACCAGCAGTACAATCAATTTAAATCCGAAATCAACCTGCCAAATGTTTGCTGTGCTGGCGGCTATCCGTGTGTACGTGCAGTGAATGGGTGTAGAGGTCGACTAGAAACCGGTAGCGCTGGATGATGGATCGCGCGGCCGCAGTTGACTCGGTGATCACACGCGCGCACCGCAGGCTCTGATGAGAGCTGCTCTCATGAGACGAAGACGCTTCTCTTCTTTTTCGTCGGTCCTTCAGTCGCAGTCGGTCCGGCAGTCATTAATAAGCGCAGCCCCGCGTTTCCGCACACACACACACACTCGTCCAGTCGAATAAATCATCCGTGCGAGCTACCGACTCCCTTCGTTTGTCCGTCTTGTCCCGCGCGCGTACACTGGCGAAAAAAAACCTACTTCCGAGAGCAGATCGCGACTCGTGTCGTTGGATAATTATATATGTGGGTCATTCAGACGTGCAATGGGCTGTCCCGGGGAAAATCTCAGTCGCGACGACGAGGATGAATTTGCCGGAGTCGCTAAGAGCGCGCAGATCGGGGAAAGCCAGACAACCAAGCTCGAGAGCAGCTCTGCGTGTGTCTCACGCGCGCTGTATACATGTATCGGCATCTGGATAATCCGTCGGGCCGATTCCCAGCACAGGCGCGCGGTGTAGCGAGTCGGCGACTGCGGGGACGGAGATAAATCGGCGGAGGCGCGAGCCGAACAATGGCCCGCGCGATTCGCGGCCCAGCCAAGCCCCACTGCAGCTCGTACACGAAAACCCGCTGCGAGCCGATCCCAGATACGCGGCTCCGCGACTTTTCCCCCCAGCCCCGAGCCCCAGACGCCCGTTGACGCACGTATATGCGGTTCGATCGTGCAGTAGCATTATACTTATACAACGGCTGGTGGGGCTGTGGTTGGCTCCACGTTTCACGATCCGCTCGTTTTTCCCCGACGAGCTATCACCTCACCTTTCCACTTTTCCCCCAAGTCCATTCAAATCCACCCACGGGTTTGTCGATGGCCGTTGGAAAACACGTGATCATTATTCGAGGCATTCATCGAAGCGTCCGCTCGCGACTTGCCCCACCAGCACATCCCTCGAGCGATACATTCAGATTCGGATTCATTTTTGCTGCACTAACGCTGCGACAACGAGATCAGTAAGAGTTGGAGAATTGTATAGCTGATCCACACCCGGGTAAACCCAATCGTATCTCATTCGATGACCCAGAAGGGGACCAAGAAAGACCCATTCGGCGCGTAACAATCGGACGAGAACGAATGTCGGGTTGGTGATGATTGAAATTGACACTCGGCCGCGCGGTGCGAGTGAAAATTAGTGCGAGAACCGGTTGGCAACGCTGCGTGTCTACACGTGTGTGTGCGTGTGCAAACTACGAAGGGGGAGATAATAAAACTGTCCATCCTCGGGATTTTATTATCATGAAGATTTATCGCAATGTTAATGCGCGCGCGGCCAACTTGTCTCTTTCTCTCGTTCTTCCCGCTCGCTCGCCCCCCCCCCCCCAACCTCTCCCGCATCGTCGTAAGTGAAACATAAGTTGGTAATAGACGCGGCATCGGCCGCCTCGCGCGTCCAATATTCATCCGTGTGTGTGTGTACACGGGGTACGCGATCCTATATAGCGATACACGAGGATCTCTCGGGGCTGACGCAAAAGTGCATTTGCGTGTCGCGCGAGTTACACATGCGCGCTGCGCACCGCTGCAGTGTATAAAGACGTCATCGATCCAGCGCACGATACACAGCCGGGCGATTTATGAGTGTGTGTGTGTGCATGTGTATACCCGCCGATGAATTCCGCGCTTCGAATGGAAAAAAAAATATAAATATCCAACGATGCGCAAGTGCGCGAGCGAACAGGTGACTGCAGATGTACGTCGAGAGAGAGAAAGAGAGAGAGAGAGACGGACGGAGAACAATCGGTTAACGAGCGGAATCGAGATGGAAAAAAAACTCGAGCCACTGTGTAATTACTATATACTCGCCGGAGAGCGGCTAAAGTGCGCCGCGAGATTCGCGATTCTGGCTTATTATCGTCGGATGGATCGCGGAGCCAAGCCGCGACTCGACTTTTTTCATCCAGCTTTTAAATCCCGCCGGCGACTTGGCCAAACTATGCGCGCCGCCGATCGACTCGTCGCGCGGTGAATTCATTCGATTCGAGTGTGAGTGTCGAGTCGCGTATATACGTAATATTCCCGATATCACACATATTATCCGCCAACAGCTGATTCTTGTATACCCCAGTTGTTTTTCACAAAATTACCAAATTCCAATTGTCCCAAGCCGAACCTCAAGCTGATTCGATCGTATTCGAATGAATATTCTCCATGAACATGAGATATATGGAACAATCGCTGTTGACTACTGTTCCAATCCCTTCGGTAAAAAACGAATCGAGTCTCAATAGCGTCGAAATAAATTTTGCTGATGTTTGCAATAATTTTTGCACGGGTCACACGTATACTGGGGAGAGGCAGCGCGCGAGTGGCGTGGAGGTCGGCTGATTGGAAGGTACGCATACTCGCACGAGTACAGGTATTATCGCGTGCGTATATGAAAAAATGTCGCTGCGAGTCGGTGTGTTTCAATATATATACATGTATGTGTACATAGACAAAACGTGGCTGAGAGGTGGCTGCATTGTTAGTGTATGTATGAGCTCGCGGCGTAGGCGCACATGGCCGTTGGCCGTTGCGTAACGGCCTCTCTCTCTTGCGCTCGTACTATGCAGTTCTGGCTCGCGCGCGCGCGCTCCTCCCTATCAATCCCCGTCGCTAATTACTCAGGCCCGGCCCGCGGGACAGCAGCCCCCAAAATTAAACTCGCGCGCATGTCCAACGGGTGGAATCCGACTAAATTCGCATCTATCGCTTCATCCATTATTGACGGAAGCGTCGAAGATGATCTCTGCGATTCTCGCGGTAAAACAAATCACCGTATCAAGGTGGATGAACCAATGTATCCAACTGCAATAAAAATTTTTCACGTTATAATTTAGTGAATTTTCGATTTTGTTTTCTGTTCCGTGGCGTTTACTGAGCAATTTTCGGAAAGTTTAGGTTCAAATGTTTACTATTGAAACTCACGGAACTAAGGTGAAAATTCACTTTGATCATACACATGGAAAAACGACTGTCATACGGTGATTTTTCACTCTCGCGTACTCGGGCAATTCTCACTGCGAGAATTCAAGAGAGCCACAAGAACAAGTGCACGAGTTGATGCGCGATCAAAGTGCGAATCGCCCTAAAATACTTCTCACCGTAGATACGTAGTAGTCGAGCGACTTGACTCCCAATTACGCGGAGACGTTGCGTCGAAATTTAATTCGGCGCTAAATTGGCTATTGCTTAGTACATATATATATATATTCGGCATAACTCGCCGTACGTATATAATTCACTCGAAATTAAGCATACGCGGATTAACAGTTATAGTATACGTATCAAGTGCACGCGGCTATATTCTTTTGCCATACGTGTGCGCAGGAAGGAGAGAGAGAGAGGGTAAAAAATCGATGATTCGCGGAGATAAGATGTGGAATCGCGGCCGGAGCAGAGACACGGCCGCAATAAAATAAAGCCTCTAGGAATTTGGGATGCAGATGCGGCGCGAGCGATACAGCAGCAGCAGCAGCGGAATTTTTGCATTTCGCGGTGCCGCGATCAGTATAAATCGCGCGCTCGCGACCGACACGGCTAATTAAACCATTGGCTATCGAGGCGATTAATCGATCGACGCGCGGGCTCGAACCCCTCCCCTGCACCTATATACATCTGTAGACGGGCGAGTCGAGATTTCGAGCGAGCTGCATACCTCCGCCAAGCCGCCCATGTGTGTGCAGTAGAAAAATCACCATAATCCAAAGAGTTTGTTGAGTGAAATGTCAGTATGGGAAATCGACGTACATTTGGGCAATTGTAGTGGGCGGCAATGAGTAGACGGAGCGCTTACCGATGCGAAAGGCGTCGGTCGTTGGGGGCCCGTGAGAAACGCGAAGAAGGTGTCGGCGAAGAAGAGAGCGTACACACACACACACGGATAGGAAAGGGAGGGGGTAAAGAGGAACAACGCGTCGAATGTGGCGGCGAGCCGACGGCTACACGTGTATCGGCTTGTCGTTTGAATATTTATGCGCGCGACCCGCGCGGGGCATACAAGAAACCGGCGCATTCTGGAAAGCAGCTCGCGCGCGCGCGCCCGTTCTGATTTATACGATCGAATCTCTCTCTCTCTCTCTCCCTCTGCCGGCCCGACTCTTCTTGGCCTTCTTATTCTACCAGCTCTTCTTCTCCTCGTTTTTCCCCAGCCGCGCGCGCGCGCACCGCTTCTTCTTCTCCTTTTTCTTCTTGTTTTCTCGGAGCTGCTGCACCTGTACGTGCGCGTGTGTATGTGTGCGTGCCTCCTTTTTTCCATAATTGCGCGCGACGCGAACGGTAGCGGCCCGGATACTCGACTCGATCGCCGATTTATTGCAGCTCGTACCTCCCGCCCCTGGCAGCTATGTCCTCCGGACAATATTACCAATTTCAAATACACTCGTGTCCCCCCGTGTCAACACTTTTTCCGACTCTTAATTCCGTGTGATCGTCCCTTGCGTACAACACCAGTTTATATAAGATACGCTCCTCCCCGTGTAAAGCGAGTAGTTTTTTATTCGCCATGTACACGAGCGGATGTCACTCGCTTCAGAAGCAAAATACTCGCCTATCGATAATGTCAGCTGCCGATCGGTGTGATTTCCCATCGGCCGATTTCCAGAGCGATTTGCATATTAGTTGCGATTCTCATATAATCACCCTGTCACGTGGCTCCAGCTGTAAACTTGTAATCAACGTTTTCCACGGCAACTTTCTTCCCTCCCTCCCAAGAGTCTAGTGTGAAAATGTAAAGGTAAAAATGTGCTCGTGGCTGAATATTATGCGCGCGACCACACACCCACGCACATTTTCACTCTATTATTTCACATACTCTGCGATGGGAGGAACAAAGTTTCCAATCAAAAATCATTTTCATTTCGTCGCGATAACAATCGCACCAAGACACTTGTGTGCTAATCAGTTTTATTACGAAAAACTCGCACTGTGCAAATGTCGATGGGGTTGGCCGTCGAATGGTTTTTCGTTTGGTATGTTGATCGAGTTTAACGATATACATACGATATACCAACGAGTGTGATTATTTCTACTGCCGGTGCTACTCGTCATCAGTCACGTAGGATTATCAGTGCCGCAGCCAGGAACGCCTTGCGTCTGATGATCTATCTCCATTTCAATTTTCCACGCGTCCGAGTGATACGTCGCTCCTGTTGGATCGTCGGTTGATTGTGCAAAAAACGATATTGCCTACCGGATAAGGACGCGCGAGTCGAATGATTGATCATCGGACGTTTCCAAGGAAATTTCGTTTCATTCTCATCTGAAAAATGAGACGTGGAAATACGAGGACGTCTTGCCCGGTTGCAGTCAATGGAAATATATGCGATGCAGTTTACACTTTTTATGTGTCCAAGTCTCGAAAGATCGCTCGATTTCGTAATGTTCGCGGATGCGTAGCATTGAAAGTCTCGAGAATTCGGAGATTAGTATGGGAACCTAGTTTTCTATCCGATATTTTTCAAATTCGCAGGGAAATGTATTTAATGTAAAATAAATGTATTTAAAAATACAAATACGGCTTTTCTGTTTGTTTGTTTGGAAGAAAAATTAGGTTCCCGGGAGGCGTACGGTTTCGACGAATCTCAACAAACATTCTGTCAACAACCGATTGCGCACGAATACATGCGCGATTCACCCGGGAATCAATCGAGCACGAATTCATTGCTTGCACGCAGTGAGCTCAGGAAAGCCCTCGCCTAGAATGATACTTTTCTCCGACTCCGAATTCGAAATTTGCTCTTCTCCGATGTGCTTTTCTTCGCATAGGAGCTCCATCGATATAACGCGCCCGCGCGTGTGTATGTGTGTTTACACCTGCAACTTTTCCGACCTCCTACATACTTGATGCTATCAAAAATGCACGCAAGCGCTAAATAAAGACTGCGCACCGACATTCTTATAGCTCGCGCAGCGGCGAGCCTCGAGCTGTATAGCGCATCTATAAGAAATACATGTATACATATAGCCCGAGTGACGCGCCGATTGATTACCAATAATAAGTTTCCCTTGTGCTCTAGCCGAGGTTTTGCCGAGACGCCACACCGTACGATACGTTTACTACGGGCACACTTATAGCGCACTTATAGGCCGACACTCGGGGAGCTGAGGGGGAGAAAGGAAAAAAAATATATAAGTTTTCACGAATCACGGGATAAATATTTCCCAAGAGTCGCGAGCCGCGGCTGTTCAAGTGTAATCGCTCAAATTAACACACCGCGCGATGAGAACATGATGTTGCAACAAACTGTGATCGAACCCGCGCGGCTCGACGGAGAAGCGTTTGATTTTGCACGACGAGGCATATCGAATCGATTCCCAGGGGGGGGGGGGTCGTCTAACTCGATAATTGGAAAAATATAAACGCGGAGGATAATTCGTCGGCTGCAGTGTATTACCAACAAAGTGTTTCGCGCGCGGATTAATTACTCCGGTTCAGAATTAGCCAGATTATGAGCTGATTGGGTCTGGGGGCCGATAGAGAAGAAAAGGCATATTGGGCAAAGCGAGCGCGTTTATAGGCTGTAATTTAGTCGTTTATTGCGTTACGCGCCGAAATGGTTTTCTCGCTGTTGCTCAAAATCACCATCACCGACCAACAATTTGTTCAGTGAAATTTTTGGTCGAAGCTGATGAGGCTCGACTCGTCCGATGAGGCGTAGTCCTCTTGCACGGAACTGCCAAACGCCGGGCTAACGTCGCATCGGGTACAATATTCATGGTACTCGCGGGCGCGCAAAACAATGAATAAAATATTTGCGGCGCTCGGAGTACACTGTGCCTCGCGCGGCCAACGAGCTTTTCATATTTCATCGGGCCACGCCACCGTGGGTTCGTGTATCTACAGAGGGAAAATACACGCGTAACCGCACGCCCTTCCACTCTGGCGCGCCCAACTTCCCGATGGAATAGTGGCGATTCTTCAGCGAGTATTTTAATACGTCCCGCTCGTTCGCCGAGGCGTTCTCGAGACTCGATGGGTTTGAAAATACGATTTCAAATGGGCTCTTCAATTTTATCTCGTTGTCTCGATCGATCGAAAAATGCGCGCAGGGTCGCCTACAACTCGAGCTGGCTCGGCCCACGACTCGCCGGGGGATTCATTGTTTCGACCCGTGAGTGGAAGTGCAACGTTGTTTCGTACGTACGAGGATGGCGTACACGTAGACACGTGGAGCCATGCTCGATGCGCACCGGGCTTATCGCAACATATTCACAGCTAATAGAGCAATTTTTTTTAAGTGCCCAGTTTAACCGGCATTATGCAAATAATACGAAGGTTTGCACCCGATAACTCTTTTTTTACTCAGTCACCGCGAACAATTACCGCCAGCGACCAATTTCGCCACGTATTCAATTCACCCTCGACTCGAACGTCTTACAAGCTAACTGCCAATTTGAGCGTGTACAATTTTTAGGGAAAAATCATCTCGAGATCATTGGGGTCATTGAATTGCTGCTGGATCGGAACGGTTTTGCCATTTGTCACGTTTGAAACGACGATACCCGCGAGCAAAGTGCGAGTGGGGCACAGTGCAGCTGACGTGCACACATTATATTTGTCTTGGCTCGGACAAACGAGCCGTGCATAAATCTGTCGAGCTGCTGCTGCTGCTGCTGCTGCTGCTGCTACTGTGGCCGCCTGGGTAGTAATTGAATACAAGTATTTAGTAGATACAACATTGTCGACTAAAAATGCAGACGTGCGTATTTTTACTTTATCGTCGGTACATAGTTGAAGTAACAAACAATTTTTTGGACAGACGTTTCGTCGTCTAGACGCTTCCACCTGAGAATGTCAAATCCAGGCAGTAGTTGCACGCTTTAACTATTATTTCGCTTGTTACACGTATTCGTATCAAAGCAATTAAACCCACGACGAGCTGGAAATGCCTCAATCGAGTACAAGCATACGGTATATATAATTTCATTAATTATTTGAAGAATTCGCCGGTCTCTGCTTGCCAGGGCGCGCGCACACCCACGGGGACGCGCGCACACACACACAGATAATGGAAAATTAGTATCGGCTTACCGGGGTTTATACGCGGCGCGGCGCATCCAACTAGTTGCCGCTCGGGCGGGACTGCGCTGAAACACGAAAAGCCCGGACGTAGATGGGTACCCACGCACACACGGCTGCACACGGATAGAGTGGCGTGCTCGCGCGGACGGCGAGTATACGCCCACAAGCCGCGTCCGAGAGCTGGGCTGCAGCCTGCAGTGCCTCTCAACCGGGCCCGAGTTTCTCAAATCGTAAATCAAGCTCGAGCTTCGCCGAATTCGCCGCTCTTTTTTCTCCTCTTCTTCCTCCTCTTGCTCCTCGGCCCTTATAACAGCCGCCGCCAATTAATCCGCGACTCGTTGCGAGACTCGAGCCCGTGTGCGGGCTCGGAATCAAGCGGGCATACGTAAACGCGTCGCAGACCAAAGACTCATATTGTCCAGTGTGTCGGTCGATATCGGTCGATCGGTCGATGCGCACATATGTATACGAGCTCGCACTCGGAAGAGCTGCAGCTTAACCGACGTGTCCCCACCTGTGTGTGCGTGTGTTCTACGAGCGGAGGATGGCCGCATTAGCGAGCTTTTACGCGCTTTTATAAAAACTTTATTTCCAGGCTAATGACGTTGGGGCGAGCTGCTCTCATTAGGCGTCCAGCTCGGATTTCGGCGCGAGCCTCGTTTTATATACATACGCGGCGCCGCCCCACCTCTTTTCTCATTCGCCGAATCCTCCCGTGCTGTCCCATGCGTAGGGGACAACACACCGCTTTGATTTTTCATGCGATTTTTCTCCCGACTTTTCCCTGGCTCACGTGATTTTTCAAAGACATCCTGTGCCCGAGAAGCCGAAAATCGTTTTGCACTCGGATTCGGATTTGCTTTGATTCCCGCAATATGCGAATCAAGCTTTCACGTACGAGTGTCTGATCGCTTTACTTGTGAACAAAACAACTCGGTGCAGTGTTCTTGAAGGAGGGAGAAGTTGGGTTTGGTAGAAGCTGTCAGTTGATCGGTTGAAAATCCGAAAGAATCGAGAAATCCCAGCTGATCCTTCTGGCGAGATGCGCATCATTGACGATACATTTCGAATCAACACGTCAACACTGACTGACAAGAGCTGGGCTCGGGCACTTTTTGCCTGGCCTTGTCGATTGCAAGCTCGCCACCGGAAGTACACACGCGCGGCTGCAGCGATGGCGTGTAGGATGCTCTCCGGGACGCGGGAATAAACCTCGGCGGATCCTGCGGAGTTGCGCTTGTGCGTAAGTGTGCCGCGGCTCGCGCGCCCAGCCTTGAAAACTCCCTCTCTCTCTCTCTCGTGCAGGGAGCAAAAACTCGGGGAAAGAGGGGAAAAAAATAATAAAGAGAGTATATAGTCTCTCTCTTTCGCTCTTCAACTGCAGGAGGAAGAAGATTATTACCCGCAGTGCTCTCTCTCTCTCTCTCTCTCTCTCGGGGCTTGACACGCGATCGCGACTTTTTCACTGCGCAACTGCGGGCGCTCTATACACACGCACACACAGACACACACACAGACAAGCAGAGGCAGACGGGCGATAGAGGAGACGTCGCGTGAGTGTGCGCGACCAACGAAAGAGTCTAGATATTCGGGTAATGAGCCGCGCCCTCGAGGACGTATAGCCAAATCGACGCTGGGCGCCACCCGAGTCCACAGCCCCGTAGATATACGTTTAATATCTCGTTAAGGGGATCCGCGACGTTTGCTCGGCGTGTTAACCCCTCGATCCTCCAGCTGATCTATACTCGAGATACACACAAGCACACATATAGCCCCGTGTTGAATATGTCGGCTATAGAGAATGCCGCGATTACCACGAGAGTAAAAGAGCCACGTACGTGTGAGTGTGTGTGTGTGTTTAGCTCCGTCAGCCAACTTTCCATCGGTCGCCCGCTCGAGAAGCCAAGAGGAAGAGGGGAAAAAAAAGTTGGTGCTGCCCCGGCGGCGGCGGCGGCTGACACACCTCGTAGCCTTAACGCGCATTGCGCAATCGATCTAGCTATACACACACACACACACACACACACACACACACACACACACACACAACGCTCCCTTTGCCCCGGTCTCTCTCTCTTGCTGGCGCATAGAAAAATCCGGCCGCTCGCGGGGATACATAACGAAGCGTTGTAACACTCGTGTGTGTGTGTGTGTGTGTGTGCACAAAGTGTAAAACGAGCGTTCGCGGCAGTGGAGAGCGCGATATCGATCGGCAATATTAGAAATTCAATCGCGTAGGCCGGGCTTTTGTACGTAGGAAGCAACGAGAGCCGGCCGCCCCCGCTGCACACTGCAGCGCGGCCGTATAGCCGAGCTGCGCGTTTTTCCAATAATCGCCCAAACGACTCGAGCTCTCGCTGCACCACACGCCCGCGGTACCTTTCCCATGTGCACAGTGTGCGATGCCAGCTCCATCCATTGTGCGCCAGCCGCGCGACCTGCACCAGCTCCACTCTATGTCTACATACGTTTTCTCTATCTATCTATATACACATACGTGGACGAAGCCAAGCGAGCAAAAGCTATATGGAGACTCCTGCGGCGCCCAGCCACTCTGAATCCCAACGTCATCTACACGCCGACGGCTCTGCAGATACAAACAAAATAGATTTGGACTTGGATTAATGTCGCAAATAAAAAAAGTGTCATCTGCGTTGATATCCAACAGAGATGGGCTCAATTAATCGACAAATTCGAAAACGCGCGAAGATGCCCTGGGTACACTCGCGAAATCATCTCAATTCGTTGGTTTTAAACTCAATCGGACTCATACGATCGACGCATGTCCACAAGCATGTGAGATATCGTTACACAGGTGTATGTATATTTTACATAGAAAGCGGCATATTGGACGTTTGACGAATTGCGCCAATTTAGCTGGAAATGCTATACGGTCGATACTGCGCGGACAGGTCGCGGCGCGGCTCGAGCGGCCCGATAGCGCAGCTATCCGTGCGTGCGGCCCGAGCGATAATAAAACTGGCTCATCGCCGGATGGCTGCACTTTGTCCTTAGCCGGTGGATTGATACGCGCCAATTTGCTTGCCCCCACCCCGCGGGTATTTCGATAAGGCTTTATCGCGCGGCGAGAAAAGAAAAACAGAAGAATTTCCAGGGCGAGCGAGGGCAAGGGGAAGGAACGAGGAAAAGCGGCTCTCGAGCTCGAGGTGTAATTAATTTCGAGGCGATCGCGCGGCTAAGCAGGCCGCGGAGCTCGAGGATCTCGCGCGTCGGTTCACCGGGAGCCAGGGAAAAAAACGAGCTCGGGTTAAAAATGACAGCTGTCCGAGCGGGGGGACGTCCCGCGTATACGCGGCAAATTGCTTCCCGCCTCTGAATCGCCGGCTGTCATCGGGCCCCAGTCTCTGTGTGTGTGTGTGTGTATATCCGAGAGGGCCGGGAAAAACCGGCGCACCCGAGGATGCTGCTCCAGATCGCGCGCGGCGGCAAACGAGTTTTATACCTCGCGAAATAAATAAATCGCGCGCGAGACGAGGCTGCAGTATGGCCCCCCGGTTGTATATATACACGTATAGACACGGGCGCGCGCGCGCATACCGCGGCTGTTCACATCCGTGAAAACAGGCTCGGCTGCAGACTCGAGGCAGAGCCCGCCCGAGGCTCCGTTGCACTATATATCCCCGCGAGTTGCCCCCAGTGCAAAAAGCTCCGATCTCTCTATCCGCCCGTGTGTCCGTCCCGCTTTTTCCCACTCGTTTTCGGGGCCCGGGCTGCGGATTTGTCGCCGGTGCGGAGAAAGTGCCTTTAATATACGCGCATATATGCATGTCGTAATCGTGCAGCTATCTTATAAGAACATATATACTCTCGGGGCGAGATGGCGAGGAGCTGGCGAGATAAGAGGCGCGGCGATACGTATTTAATTAACCAATATGAAAAATCCGTGTCGTTATCGTTGGCGCAGGCGAAAAACAAATGATAAGAAGCTCATACAAATGTACTGGCCTAGGAATAGTCGGGTCAGCTCCTGGGCGCGAGACTAACGGTTTTTTGTAGCGGCTCGCGCGCGCGCGTGTACCAGTTTGGCGCTCGCCAGGTGGGAAAAAATGAAGACGTAAAAAGTGCAGCCAGCCAGGCAGGCAGGCAGGTCCGATAATGATTATCGCGCGTTTCGCTACCTGTCAAATCTCCCTCTCTCTCTCTCTCTACGTGTGTGTATGTATACATTGTAGTTGCGACCTCTTCCAAACGAAAGAAACCCGTCCGTTCGCATATATTTCAATCGAGATCTCTTGGAGAACATGTGACCGCGCGGGGCTTCGCTCGAGCGCGTTGCAGCCACTGCCGAATAACATAAACAATTGTCAATCGACCAGAGTGATTCCCTTCGGCTGCGTTCAGTCTCGATTTATACACGGTCGACTTTAATCATAATGAGAAATGTTGTAGGGCAAACAACGGGGGTGTAAGCCCTGGCCCTCAATAGTGACACGCGGGGCTAGCGGTAAGCGAAGGCCGCGACGTGGCGCTTTTGCTTTGCGACTCGGTCATATACGAGCTCGAGTACACGTTTTCACATGGAGAAACATTGGGGATTTATGGACGCAGGTGGATTATGTAGCTCTACACGTGTGTTACGCCGGCGAAACAGTTGGGTTCGCGCGCGCGCGACTCACTGTAGATTATACATGTACAGGGGGAGCGAGAGCGGCGAATGAACGGGATATGTATCTTGTAACATCCATCCGTGCCCGGCCATTTGAATTATCTCGCGCTCGTTTGTTTGTTTGTTTGTGGCGCCAGCTCGTATCCGCGCGTATATCGGGGATCCATCGTTGGATCCGTGGGTGAAAATTGGCCGGGGACACTCTTCCGTCGAGTCGCGAGCGTGGCTGTCTTGCCGATTTGGCGAGCGAGTTGGCTTTTCCACGACTACTCCGCGGAGCCGCGCGTGAAAATCCCGCGCGCCGCTTTTATTGCTCCCAAGGCCCCTCTGACTTATGGGAAAACTTTATGCTCCGCGTACGTACATGAACTGTTGTTCTATGCCGCCGTCGCCACCGTCAAGGTCTTTCCCGCTCACTCGCCAGCACACACCCGTAGCACAGCTGCTCTTTACAAGTGCCTGCCCGTGTGTGTCTGTGTGCTCGGCACAATACTGGCAACTCGCGCTTACAATACGATTATCAATGTTATCTCGACTGTCTCTCTCGCACGTGAGAATCTAGCCGACAAATCCGATATGTGATTCCCCCCCCCCCGAGACTTTTCATCGCAGAAGGTTATTACGGAAAATTGAATAACTGGCAGACAGATAGAGAGAAGAAGATACGACCGGTGGCTCGCGACTGTTGCGCGTTGCTGTGTAACATTCGAAAATAAAAAATCGAAACTAATCGGTTATGTTTTCAAGCACACAGCGACAATTTCGTTGGAGAAATAAAATCACAAGCCACGTTTTTATTATCTGTTTATGACGTGTCCGCGATCAATTCGGTACGAGGTCGAAGAGACAAAGAGACATCCTGGAAAAACATAAGCTCCGCCGATTTTGAACGGATTTTTGTCGCGCGACCCTCTCGAACTGAGCCCAGTGCGTATATAACGAGCGCAGCTCGAGCTTCGCGCCACCGTGTCCGGTGAGGATCGGAGAACGGGCGCCCGGGCTCGCGGTGTATATATTATAGGTATATATATTCAATGAGCTCGTAAAAGTCGCGCGGCTGCCTGAATTGCCGCGGATACATAATTGCAGCGACACGTGCTCGCGCGTAGCCCACGTAATCGTCTGCATTTACGAGCTGCGTACACTGTGGATCGCTCGTGCGGCCAAGGGATTTTCTTTTGCCTCCACGGGCCGCGGTGCGCTGGATTTTTAAAAGCCCGCTGTGCAACAGCGAAAGCAGCTGTTGCCAGGAGCGTTATGCGCGTCCGTTAAAATTGCGGCTCCAGCTAAAACTGCACTTCAAACCACCAACGCGTCGTATTCACGCGGGTATGCATATATGCGCATGGAAAAACTTGTGAGAATTGGTGAGTGGTCCGAGGACGGGGGCGAAGGAGAATATGTAAGTTAGCCTTGGCTTGAGCTTTTGCAGATAATTGACCCGTGTGTTTGTCGTTGCTCCTCGATCGAAAGACAAGATTGCGAGTTGATATATTGGTGCTCTCACGAAGGAAAGCGCAACTGGCGAGATGTGCTTTTGTTCGTGAGCAGTTGGTTCATTTCGTCGCGTCGACACAGAGACGTGTCTTAAGCCTATACTAGTGATTTTCATCGACTACGAACAACGATAACGAACTCGAGCTTTGATTAATTTGCAACGAGTTGAAGAAAAACAGTGAATTGGTTATTCTGAGCCGCGGCGCCCATTGGCCAGTGTGCACGACTACTCAGCAGTCGGCACGAGGTGATTGGCTCGGCCCCCTCGTCACGCGGCTGATACAGCACTTTTTCTCCATACCGCTGGTCGGCCGTGGGGGGCGTTTTCTTGCCGCAAGTGTACTCCAGCCTCTGCAACCAATGTCCCTCTCTCGAGGTGGCCGCATCGCCGTTACGATGCCGAGCCATCGGCGAGTCGAACGGGGTCGCTCGCGCGCGGTGTGTGTATCACGCAGTTTATCGAGGCGCGTAGCATTACAGTTAGCCGCACCGAGCTCGATTTGAGCCGAAGCAATTCGTTGACTGCAAGCGTCGTGGTACACGCGGCTAAAGTGCCACCTCGAGACGTTGTCGCCGTGATACCAGGTTACGTCACAATTCCCGATGCGCGGCTGCATCCGATGGGGTGAATAGGGGCGCACTCCTCGGAAGAGTATCTGTCGAACGGCTGCGTGGAAGAGAGGCACGAAAAAACGCCAACAATCAGACACGAGCAATTAGAGAATCCATCTTGATTAGGGCGTTAAACGGGCCGAGCAGCGCGCGGGGCAAAACAGTGGAAATCAGCTCAGCTCGTTAAGCATTCAAATGGTAGTCAGATGGTAGGCGAGAGATTAGACGGATATATAAACGCGCAACAACACTACTCGCGACTCTCCTAATTTATCGCTCGAGCCTGAGGTGCGAGTGTGTAGGTGTACGGGACACGTGGCCGCCCAGCAGGCGCCACCCCTCCTCGTCCAGCTCGAGATCCAATAAATACGAGCCGCGGCGATCTATGTGTGTGTGCGCGCGCGGTTGGAGCCATAAAAGAAATTCGTGTCGGTATGGGCGAAGCGGCGGCTAATAGAACAAATTACGCTAATAAAAGCGTAGCGGGGCCCAGGTCCGGGCGTTTTCACGCTAGAATAACAATGCGCGTCCGCATTTGAATACATTTGCGCGCGCGCGCGGCTGACGCGCTTTGCCCACTGCATATAACCACTGGTCGCGACCTCATTCAAATTTATATCCCGGATTCATTGGCGCGATCGACGAGCCTTTCCCTTTATTCTTTCATGGCTTGTTTCGGATAGAGTCGGGAGTTTGGAAAAGTGACTTTTTTTCACATTGAAAATACCTGCAATAGACCCAAGAATTTTCACTCTGGTGAAATTTACCTTGACAATCAGTTGGGCCACATCGCTCGAGCTACTTCATTTCTTGTTCGCGCGACTCGATGGAAAATTGATGAGAAATCATTACGACTTTCCATCCCTATCTACTGTTATGTGGCGTGATATACCGAATCGCTCCTTCTTCGGGTTAAATTCGATTAGAACACGAGCGCAAAACGAGTCTTGCGCTTGATCGAATCGTTCGAGGCTCGATGGAAAAACAAACATTCCTCCAGGCTGATAATTCAATTTATGAACTAGCGCAAAGTATAATATATATAACTGTGTTATGTATGTGTATATGTACGTCATTGAGCTGGCGATCGAGACGTAGGAGGTTTTTCTCCGGTGCCGTGCACGTCCTATACAGCCGCGCATCAGCTACAATAGACGCGGGGATTCAATTAAAAACACACGTAGGAGATACACTCGCGTGTTTGTGGCGCGTCTAATGCGAGACACGCGAAAATATGTCTGTCTCTGTCTCTCTGCGAGTGAAAAAGATGCGGCGGCGGGGGGGAAAAAAGTGGAAGCGCGGGCTCGGGATAGAATCGCGATGCACAGCGTTACAACACGCCGCGAAGCCTCTCTGACTCATCCGCGACTCGAGATTGAGAGATTGATGTGCGCGCGATGCCGTCGATTGCCCGTGGCCGACACGACGACGACGACGACGACGAGTCGAAGGTGTACACTGCACAGAGAAGGAAGAGGAGAAAAAAAAAGGCAGCTCGAGGTATATTACAAATCGATCTCGCGCCCCGATGATATATACAGATGCGGACAAATCCGGACGGATATGCTAATGGAAGCGCACGGCTGCCGCGATCGGTATGCGACGATTGATTTATCAACCTTTCTTTTTTTTTATTTTCTCCGCATCTTCTCGCAGTTCCACAACAGGTCCGAGCGTTGTTCTCGCGTTCGTTTCGATTCGATTCCGCGGCCGCCGGCGGGACACGCGACAGCCTGCCGTGTTATTCCGCGATCTGGAATCCAGCTCCGTCGCGCACGCATACTACGCGGCGTACCGAGCGACGATAATCATTCGTTGGATCAGGTTTTTTTTTCCCGTGGAGCTTGTGATGCTCGTCGATACACACGACCTGCGGCCACTAAACGCCGAGTTGATGGTACCATCTAGTACTACATATGCGACACACAAACATACACTGCACATATACTGCCGCGGGAAGGAGAGGATGCGACAGTAGGTGGGGATGGCAAACGAGCACAGGTACGCATGCTCGGGGTGATGGATAAGATCTCGGCCATTGCGTAACTCTCTGTTCGCCAGATCATATTTATCGGCGAAGACGTTCGCGGGTACATACATATAGTCGCGCGTCGATACATATACATACGCTCGAGCAGCTCGTTCGAATTTGGTTTCGAATAGCCGCGGCTATGAATCATCCGGTGCTCTCGAAAGAATGGAGCAATAAATCCGCGCGAAATAATTAAGCCGTTGGGTAAATTTGATTAGGATCTCTCTCTCTCGTGCGCTGCCGGGCTCTCCCGAGCTCCCGGGATGAATATGGAGATTATATTAAAGACGCGACGACGCGGTAGCTGACGAAACAATTATGATTCAGAGCTTGGAAATCCGCGCAGCGTTGCCCACCCCATTAAAATTCAATAAATCGCATAAAATAACGCGCATGAATAAATCATAAAGTGTGTATGAGAAATTAATTAAAGTTTATAATCTACTATCAAAGTGTAATTAACTCGGGCGCGCGCACAAAGGAACGAGAGGGCAGAGGAAAAAAAAGCCGGGATTGAATTTTCCGAGCGATTGCTGATGTACGAACGCGTGGAAAAGTGCCCGGCCGCCATCGCGAGTGGAGATTTCGCAAACTACGGTCGATCGCGACGGCTCATTTCGTTCATATCCCGTGGACGATGGAAAAAAGCCCAAATTTCGCATCGATTCGCTCGGACAAATTCATACGGAGCGTATGCGCGCACACGGGTTAATAAAGCGATTGGCGGGCGCGCGGCGGATGAACCGCGAGGAAAACAGCGTGTTTTTGCCTTTTTTGTTTCTTCCATTATTGTGCAGTAGCGAGTCGGAGCCGGCCCCCCCCCACCTCCGTGCCGCTAGGTAATTACGCTTGATTACACGGAGCCGCGCGCGTCAATTTGTTGTGTATAAATTTTAATTACGCGATGGCGAACGAGTGAACGGAGTTGGAGAGGTGGGGGCAGTAGCTGCGAGCCGTAGCCGAGCTCCGCGACAATGCGCTTTTGTTCGCGGGTTATTTATCCTCCGCGTGGCGACGAGCGCGACTCGCGTCTCTCGTCTTGGATTTTCCGGCGTGCGTAGCGTCGCAGGATGGGAGAGCCGGGAGCTTCCGCCGCGGCCGCGAGGAGAAGCGCGTGCGCGGCGTGTCGGCTGCACGGAAGCGCGGCGCCTTTTCCCCGGGGGATACATGCTGTTTTGTTTCCTCCTCGTGCTCCTGCTTTTTCTTCGTTTTTTTTCCGCGAACTCGCGTGTGCCGCGCAAAAACCGGCAGATCGCGGATAAGCCGCTGCCCGTAACTATCGCCGAGTCGGATCCACCGCGCGGAGGACGGAAGCTGGGACGCGCGCCGGTGCGCCTGCGATATGTATGCCGTGCGGCCCCCAGCGTGTCATACTTTCCTCGCGGCCGAGTCGCTCATTGTCACGCGTCGACTCGAGTCGTTGTACATGAGCTTGTCGTGTTCGTCAAAGGTTCAAAGCCATTGGCTCGTTCGTGCGATCTAATCAGCCGAGACGCTTGCCATGTTTTTATGCCCAAAAATTTGTTGAATAAGCGATGATCGGTTGACATTTCATGAAAATTAATTGTTGGCCAAGACAAATATCACCAGTTTTGATGAAAAACAAAAAATCCTTCGGAGTAGGATAAAACTCGCCGGACACGAGCAGACGATCGGGATCGGTTGAAACGGCTCGCGTGGCAATTTCTCGTTGATGCAGCATCGCGTTGGCGAGGCAGCTCGGACGAACAGCGCCGAGGTCGCCGTCGAGTGCAGTTCGCGGCGAAGACGGCTCCACCCACGGCGGAGCGCCGAAAACGGTCGCGGGGCGGGCCGCGATCGAGCGGTGCGATTACGCCGCGCGCGACCACAGTACGTGTGTGCGCGCGATTCACCGTTGGCCGGCGCGGTGCATAGCGGCCCGAGCACGACACTTTGCACGCGCGCCCGAGTTTGAGCGTCTCAAATTGCCGCGGCCGAGAATTAGCGGCCGTTGCCCCGGATGTATCCACGCACACGGACACACAGAAGTTTCCGCGGGCGGCTCGATGAAACACTAGACAACGGGGCGCTGCACACGCGGGATAAATCGCATCGCGAGTTGCAGGGGCCAAGTCATCAAGATCTCGCGCTGGCGAACAGAGGCGAACACGTGGCGGTGCTGGAGCAGAAGAAGAAGAAGCCGGGCAGCGCTTGCCCCTACGAGCGGATCTAACACCTGGCCTACTGACTCGCGCGGCGCGGCGCACGCAGGCCCATTCGATCGCCGCGGCGGCCGCCGTAAAAACCCGCCGGATTAGCCGTTTTTCTCTGTGTGCCGCTCGAGCTGATCTGATATAGGTGCAGGCTCGCGCTCAGCTGCGCGCATATTCCCGTAAAAGTACACGAGTGCAACAGCCGCGACGCGCGCGCGCTAAACTGCCCGCGTGCGTCTGCAAAAGGACTGGGCCGCTTCTGCGAAAGTGTGAGAAAGACTGACGCGTGTATAGGCGCGAGCACCACGTGCCACACGCACTGCACGCACACTCGAGTGTGTTCACTCCTCTATATGGGATAATATATCGAGTGGAGATGCGCGGCTGAGCCAACTTCAAATTCAAATCGAATTGTTATTGGCTCGCGGTGGATCGCGGCTCGACCGCTTATCGCTTTTTCCTCCCGTCAATTAAGTACGCGCGCGACTCGATTCGGCCGAGCGTCGCTCGAGCCGGGCAAGCAAAAAGAAGAAAACAACGAGCGCAATCGCCCCGGCCTCGAGCGTTTTACTTCCTTCAGCTGCACACACAAACACACACACGAGCTGCGCCTATACTCGGAAACGATAAAAATTCATTCGCGGCGTGGCTCCGCAGTCAATTTTCAAATCGTCTCCGCGTATATATACATACGCGCTCCCCCGTGGCTCGGCGATCGCGCTGACCGAGCCGCGGCAATTATTTCGTCCCCAACGCGCGGCCTTGGCGACGCGATGAGAAATTTTAATTAGTCGTGCCTGCCGATATACGTATATAGCTGCTTTTCTTTGGCAGTTCGCGTGTTCATATACTTATATCGCGGCAAAAAGCCAACTAGAGCTGTGTGTCGGCACGAGCTTACGGCAAAAATGTTTTAATTGAAATTGCAATGCGCTTAATTAATCGCTCGCTCGCGCGCGCGAGTGTGTGGCTGCGTCGACTTGCCGCCGCCGCGGCAACACACCTCCGAATACGGCGCGCGGGACAAACGAAATAAAACCGACATGTGCTGGACGGCCGTACGCACCTTTGGCCGTAACCAACGCACACACGAAAGGCAAACGTGGAATAAGGAAAATAAATGACAGGTCGAGCTCGAGCGGGGCTGATTATTATATGAAACAGGTGGGACGCGGGCCGGACTTCCGAGTTGCGCGCGCGCGCGCGGCACTTTTTATTAAACCCGCATATTTCACCGGGATCCCCCTCCCAGCGACCGGGACACAGCTCCTGTCTCTCTGCGGTATCCTCGCGTTTTTACTCTCTTCAAAAGCTGGCGCGATTCTTATCCCATTCTCTCTGTCTATATACATATCGGGGGACGTATTGAAATGTTGGACGATAGGCGTCGCCACTGTCAACAAGTCATCTCACACGAGGGGTCTATGTACAAACGAATACAAAGCGCTAATAATTTTTATTTAATACATATCTTTTCATGTACTTATGAATTAGCAACTCCACTAAATACGTTTATTGGTTTTCAAAGATCTTGGTGGGAGTTTCCAAAATGAATATACTGTAATGAAATTGAACGGGCCGATACCGGTCATATTCCAAAGTTTGATTGTGCGAGTTGAGTCGTTGTCAGTGTCGATATTCCGATGCAAATCCTAATTACGAGTAATGAAGGTCCGCTGCTGGACATGACACGAGAGACACGCTATACATGCAGCAGTCTAGTCGCGGCGAAGACGGTCGGTCGTGCGTGCGTGTGTGTACGGAGTGGGGAGTTGGAGCGACGAGGAAGTGCAGTTGGCTGCGCACGCTATATATAAAAGACAGAAGTAGAGACAGACAGAGAGAGAGAGAGAGAGAAGGAGAGGCTCCTCATGCGCGTCTCGTTAATCTGCCTATTCTCATCATTGGCTGCTCCGTCATGGGCTGCTCGCGCGCGCGCGCGCATTGTCAACCGACGTTTCGCTCGCGTGCCGTCGAAAAAAACACTCGCGACTCGACTCTCGGCTCTTGGGTACGTATTACCCAAACGGGCCGGAAATCCAACGGTTCGCTCACTCGCCACGTTTTCACAAGCATTTCTCCCGAAGAGTATTTCCCTATCCCGACCACTGCCTTCACCAACTGTACAGCAGCGTCGCTCCCGAGCCTCGATAAGTTCGGTTTTATATACCCAAATATTCACGATTGTCGTTCTCGGCTTGTCGTTTCCAATGTTGTATTCTCAATCGAGCCCAAGTTTTACAACTGCGACTCTGAGTACATGTACACCGATACGAAAGAAGCCCACAGATTCGTAAAACCAATAATTACTCGGGGAAATCGAATGGCCCGTTACAGCTTCGATGCGTCTGGACCGATCCGGACCGATGAACGCACGCGAACGCGACGCTTTTGTACAGAAGAGTTTGCGAGCCGGGTTTGCGTGGGGTTTGACAGTCGGGAGGAGGTAGTGCATAGCGGGGACAGTGGCGGTTCCCATGCCGCGAGGGACACATTCCCATGCGCGCACCGGCAACAACCGGCAATTGCAGCCGGGGCAGCGTGACGGAGCGTCCACCCGCCTATGAGCGCCTCCCTCGCGCGGCCGCCACGGCGGGCCCCATTAATTACGCGCGAGCCTCTCCGCGTCCCAACCTGCGCACCTATCAGCTGCTGCTCTCTTCCTCCTCGGCTTAGCTACTTTTTGCCCGCTCCAAGAGTCATTTCGGAATTTCAAAAACGCGTCCCGTTTTCACAATATAGTGTGGGGAAAATCGGACAGCCGCCGAGTATTGCAGTATTGCGCGCGCGCGACACGCCTTGTATGAATATGTATGTGGAAGAAAGAAGAGCGAAGCGAGAGACGAATGTGTACGTGCCCCGACTGCAGCAGCAGCACCGATCGAATCGAGCTCGCGCGCGTGTCGTACATTTGCCTAGACACGACCGAGAAAACGTCTCGGCTCTTTTTGACCCGTTCGAACACCGATAACGGCAGAACCAAAGAGACGAGAAGCCGTTCACACGTACGTATAAGTACAGGCTACCATCACACCCAATTCTTATTTTATTTTCTCCAATCGAAAATCACATTTTTAGCCGGGATGAGAATCGGGCTCTCAATGTACATTGTCAGCTGTTACGCAACGCATATACTATACGCTGCAGCGAGCGACACGTGTCTGGCTCGAGCCACCGTATTGATACATGTGAGCTGGCGTCCCAGTGCGCCTAAGGCCACCCTATTTACATACCCTTACACACACGCTGCATTATTTTGACGCTAATTTTTTTTGTCTTAGAAAACAATAGTACGCGAGCGAAAATAATTGAGTTGTATTATTAAAACTTAAATAAACTTTTCGTTCACCTCTCAAGTACGTACATCCGTGTGTATCGATAACGCTGAATCCTTCCACGTTTATCAATCATTCGAAAAATAACAAGAATACGAGCCAATTATTGTTCTATACGCTGTATGTAATGCATGAGCAAAAATAGTCGTGTGAAAAAATCCTCTACACCCAGAGTTGTCGGCCGGCCAGTTGGGAGCGCGGCGATCGCGATGGTTTTTTTAAAATTAATATTTTTGGGAGAAAATAAATATGCATACGTGTGTTTGCGCGGGCGTTATTTCTCACGCGCGTGCGCCACATTGTTTCCTTGGTAATAAATTGTCAGCCGGTTATTCATCGTATACGCGGCGCAAAACTGTCACTGGCTGATAACAAACCTGCTCGGCTCTCCTGGCCGATAAGCTCGAATTCAGGCCGCGTTCGATATATTCATATCGTATATGTAGCGGTGAAAATCGGACAAAGTCGACCGTAAAACGAGAAAATGTCGATGTTTGGTAAAATTGAAACAGCCGATTGTTCCTATTGGAAATTTATATGAATCTGGGCCAGTCGCGGATTTCCCGTCCAGAGGTAGCAGATTATCCACTGCGAATCAAATCGAGATAACTTTCAACCAACTTTATTCATTTGTTTAATTGATAATTTGACATATTGTATATCTGGCGAAGCCTATACCAATGACGAAAATTCCCGAAATGCTCAGATTATTTGTACACATGAATTCGCAACGTGGCCGAGGAGGGCGGCACCCCGCGGGGGCCACTTCGGTCCTTAGCTCGAATGTGCGCGACGAGCAATTTGGGCCAATTGTGCCAGAGGATAACGAGGTAAAAATCAAGCTCGCGACACGTGCCATGCGCGCAACTCGGGGAGCGATCCGGAGGACACACGCGCGCGTCTCGTACATTGCAACTATATATAGTCGCGGGAGCTGAGCGCGAGCAAACAGCGAGTTGCGCGCGGCCGGCCCGGGGCTAATGATCCAGAGCTCGCGTGGCTCACGTGCAGTATACCTATACTAGCGGTGAGCGTGCGTATCTCATAAATATGCATGTAGGTGTGCGCGCATCGGTGCGCGCCAGTGAGCTCTCTCGAGTCTCGTGATATTTTGGTCTAAGCCCGCGGGCGGCTCATCGGGTATGCGCTGCACGCATCTGCGCCGATCGACAGCAGCAGCAGCAGCATCTTGAAGCTCCTCCCCCCCGGCAGCAGAGAGCGACATGGCTACCGCGACTGTGCTGCAGCTCATTAGCATTGATAAGCACTCCTCCCAGCCCCGCGACCATTTTTTTTCTCTCTCTATCTCGAGTTGGTACACACACCGCCGCCGTTTTGCGATCCGTTGATCGATTATAGATCGCGATTATTCCGTTGTATACGCTTGTGTGCGAGCGCTTCTGTCTCTACTTGTGCAGTAATCCACTCCGTGGGAATAAATACACTGACTCTGCGAGAAGATACCGCATCATTGTAGGGTGGAACCATTTGTCCTGGTTTTTATTTTCTCAAGCGTCACGTGCTAGTGTTTTGATTCTTTTTTCTCGAAAGAAGTGTGCAGTCTGGAACGCAAGACACAACTCACATTAATAATTCGTATCAGTTGAAACTTTGTAAAAACGTTTTATCAAATGGGTTGAAATAGTGAAATATCAATCTCTTTAGGAAAGAGTCACATTCAATCAAAATGACTTGAAATGATAAATTTGACGATTTTTTAACGAATTTTTAACCTCAAATCAAGTGCCCGTAGATTGACCTCGGATGGAACGCGATGTTTTTCGCCGCGTATATGAAACCGCGCAGGGCCGCGCACGTTTGGCTTTTTACACTTTTGGGAATTTCCCCGGGCTGTATAGCGTAGCCCAGCATACCCGAGAGCCGCTAGTTGCGCTGGGCCCCGGGGCCCGAGGCGTACGCTCCACTTGATTCTTATTCTCGGAAGTGCGATAGGGAATCGCGGGCCGCTTGTTGTTGCGCGGGGGACGACAGGTGCGGCCGCCGAGTTCCCCTCTCCGATGGATTTAGATACACGTTCGCCACCCAACACCAATTCGCACCACACCTCCCACGTCTCAAGCTGTACGCTTGATTTCTCGAAGAATTACCGGGCCCAACTGTCCCTCTCCTCCTCCTCCTCGTCCTCCTCCGCCCATCGACCGAATGCCCATTTCCCTATCGCGTGAATCGAGCTTGGAGCGAGCGTATCAACCTTTCGATTCTATCGGCGAAAAGTTTTTTGCGGATTTTCCATCTCCCGCTGGATGCGAGAACACATCCACGCTATTATGAATTTCAGTTGACTTTTGATAACCTGCCCAACGGCTTCGCTCCCGATCCTTGAATCGAGAAAACCCGGCAAGCTAGAGACAGAGACGATAATTGTCATTCGGTCGACTTCTCGGTATAATTATTTGTGCTTGGGAAAACAAATCATTTTTTCACTCGGTGGAAATTCCTCGGATACCATTGGAAATCATCGGAGAACAAAGTAAAAAAACGTGTGGAAAATACCATGTTATACTCGTGTGTGTGTGTGTGTGTCGAATGCAAATCGACCCATTGCTGGCTGGCTGGCTGGCTCGGGCCTCGACGTGATTGACTTTTGACGAGTTGGAGAGTCTGTCTCACTCTTGGGTATGGATCGGCGGCTTTCTAAAGTTTCCCCGCGCGTACCTAGCTAGCGGCCAGTACTTTTCTCGCTGGTTTCTCACGGGCGCGCGAGCTCACGCGGGGAAACATTTTTCCCTTCGTTTTTTTTTTATTCTCCCTCTCTCGCTGCAGTCTGTCGTACGTACGGAGCGCGCGGCGCAACTTTCACGCGTGCGCCGCGCAGCCCAGCAATTATATATCAGCCGTCCGGTGCGCGGGGCCTGTCAATGTCGCGCGCGGCGCGCGGCGATACGTCATCGCTAATTGAAAGCCCGGGGATTCGCGAGGCGTCGCTCGAGCTCCAACCCAACAGAGAGAGATTGGCGCCACCGCATCGAGGCTTTCATATACATGTATGCATGCGCGCGTATATATGCTGACGTCGGCCACGGCGGGTAAAAAAGTCGGCGCTCTTTGTGCCCCCCGAGATTTACTCGCTGGTATAGCTTTTTATATAGGCGCGCAATACGCGGACACAGCGCGCGTGAGATATCCTCCGTATATACATACAGGCGCGAGTGTATATATGTATATGTGCCGGGGGAGCGGGAAAAATTTGAGCTGATTGATGGTGCTTTTTGCCGCCACCGCCGCCGCCGACGCCGACCTATGCTTTTTTTCGATATCCAGCTCGCATTGGTCAGCCGGTGCTCGGGCTACATTAGCGCGCGATTTTTCAATGGATTTATTGGCTTCCACATCCTTTGTCCTCGAATATCACTCGACCGTATGTATACACACACACACACACACTCTTGCCTCGAGATTCGAAGGTCGACGACCTGTTGGACCACGCGTATATAGGCCTTTTCGATGTTCTCGGAGGTGTCCGCGTGCGCGCATCCTTCTTCCAAATGATTCTTCCATCTCGATTCACCCGTATTGTAGTACGAGACGAGGACATTGATACGCTATCAAGGTATAATACGAGTTTCTCATTGAAGCAAAATCAATAGTCTCATATATTGTACTTGAAAGCCACGTACTCGAGTTTTGTAAAAATTACTTAATGTAATGTATATTCATGTGATTTTCATGAGACTCGGTACAAGTTGATGCCTACGTTGGTCGAATTCAAGTATTGTTTGGATAATTGTTATTTCATACATGTTTAACGTACGTTTTTCCCCATTACATTCAAGGGATAGTAAAATTCCATGCTCGAATCGAAGCAAATCATTTGTTGGCGTATACCGGGGGCGATATATTCTATAAAAAATCTCGCCGCGGCGCAGAGACTCGTGACTCGTGATTAAGTTTGGCGGCGGCGGCACAAGACTGTGTGCGCGCACCGGCTAACACCGGCTGACGCTCGGCTCTCTGGGGGTAATAAAGCGAATTTGGCCCGACGCGCGGGAGCGAGCGCGTATATATGTATAATATAGCATACACTCGGACGTTCCTCCTCGGACGGGCAAATCGTATAATGAACTCGTCTTGACATGACGCTCACTTTTTTCCCCCCGTCGCTCCCCTTTTGTTCGTCTTTTCATTATCCGAATCGCGCCCGGCCGGCCCTATATGATGCCCTACCATACGCCAGGTATACACGTATATACCCTCACACACGCAGCTCTGGAGAGAGACTCGGGCCGGAGAAGCAGACTCGCTTGATTAAAATAACTGTAAAGCCTTTTGATTGACGCGTATCAGCCGAGGAAAAAATATCTACTCGGCGCGGCGGCGGCGGCGGCGGCGGCGGCGAGTGGCAGATAGAGAGAGAGAGAGAGAGAGAGAGAGACGAGCTGCAATACTCCCGGGGCGATTACGCAACGCCCATATAGCCGGGAGAGAGAGACGCGCTGGGCGTGAGCCTCTGATGGGTCTCGAGTGTGTGTGTGCGTGTGTGTCTCAAGCCGGCCCGGGCCAAAACCACCTCGAATCGATTCGCAAGGACAACCCGAGCCAAATCCTCCGTCAATTACCGAGACGCGCTCACTCCTACGTATATACGCACAGGCACACGCTCATTGCACAACCAATGAACCAGTCGATCCCCGATCTCCCGGGGGGGAACAAAAACTCAAAAACCACCGGAGAAAGTCGGCGAATCCGGGCGCGACTGGCCGCGGAGTTATCGTGCCGGTATGGTTTTTTGTAAAAAAACGCGGCGCAACCTGTAATATTCGTCGGGGAGCAGCCCATATGCAACTCGCGGGAAATCCAGCTGGAGAGTGGGTGGGACGGGAAAAAGGCCTGGTATGATTAGCCCGGAGTGCAGGGTTGTGCGGCACGAGAGCCGATGCTTATACAACAATGCGCGGTTCCGGCCGCGGACGTATGTACGGCCACAGCTCGATTGCGACACGTGTCTCGTGATTGAGGGGACATAGCGAACGCCAGATACACATCGACGACTGTTTATGCGCCGTCGTGGCAGTTGTTACGCTCTCGAGATCTCGTACGCCGAGAAAAAACATTAGTCCGCGACCGGCCGAAGACCAACGCAAATCCGGTCGGCCCGTCCGAGCTAGTAGGCCGAGATCGTTTCCAATCCTATGGGCGATATCGCTTCAACGAGGTTTTGTTTTCCACTGCAGTCAGGACTGTGACCCGAGTAACCCGAATCAAACTATTGTGCCTTTTTGAGTTTTGTCTTTAGTTATGAAATTAGTCACGCTGATTGGCTCTTTTGTTGACAAACCGTTTTATTCGTATGTGAGGCAAAAAAATGCGAGGCAAATTTTTCCCTGATCAAATCAATCGAATCCCGATTCGCATAGAAATCATCAAATCCGTTTCGTTACACCGCGTCCCCGACTATATTCGAAATATATGTTTTTCAACGACGATAAGACGAGAAGGAATTACGCCGCAGAGACTAAGTATTGCGTTGTTGGTTTTGATTGCAGGTGAAAATCTGGTTTCAAAACAGAAGAAGCAAGTACAAGAAAATGATGAAGGCGGCGCAGCAGAGCGGCGGCGGCGGCGGCGGCCAGCACGGTAGTCTACTCGCCGGAGGCACGGCCCTGCCCGGCGGCCCCTCGCCCCAGCCCGGACAGCCCGGTGGACTCATGCAAGGCGGTGAGTATCCCTTGCAGCTCTTCTCCTCCTCCTCCGACAACGCTGTAATTTCCAGCCGACCGAGCCTCAACCCCCATGAATATATTTTCGCTCGCCTCTCGCGATGATTCGGGTTATTCGCGTATATACGCGCCTCGCCTATCCGAGTTTTATCCTCTCGAGTGGATCCTGTATCAAACGAACGCCGACTTTGCAATATACCTCGGCGCGTTGAGAGGGTAACGAGCTACCTGTGTGCCACCTGTGCAGCCTGCGAACAACCATCGGCGTTTATCACTTGGTTCGGAGGAAAATCGACGCGAGTACTCGCAGCTGAATGATGGATTAACGTCACGCCGTCATTACTATTTAACCGAGCAAATTATAACGCGCGACAGCCGAGATTAATAGTCGAGGCTGCTGAGCCGATTGATGGGATTTCTGGACGTGCACACCAAAATTAATCGTTGTATAGTTTTGTTGAATTATTCCTGTAACCGCGCATTGAATAATATCAATTTGTTGGGCGAGTAATCGACAGTAAATCAGTTCAGAATACACTTCTCGAACAGTCGCGAATATTTGACAATCAGAATAGAAGCTCCTTCGCTCCGGAAAGTACTGAAAATAAACCTCAACTCATTTTCTTCCATTCTCCGGGCAGTGGTTGCCAAAACTGTGATATGAAAAAATTGCCGATAGATCCGACTGTACGATTAGAGGTTTTTCGAGGCCCTGGACCGAAGCGAAGACGTGTAACGAAAACGACTGGTTTTGTGTTTCAGGAGGAGGAAGCTCGGTCTCGGGCAGCCCGACGACGGGCTACATGGGCGGCATGGGCGGAGGGGGCGGCGGCGGCGGGGCCCACACCCCCGGCAGCTCGAGCCCCGGCAGCGAGATGTCGCCCCAGCACAACGAGTCGCCCCCGGCGCCGGCCTGGCCCGGCGAGATGAAGCACCACCCGCACCCGCACGCGCCGCCCCACAGCCACCACCACCCCCACACGACGGGCCACCACCCGCCGCCGCCCCCGCCGCCGCCCCACCACGCCGGCTACATGCCCCAGTACTCGTGGTACCAGCCCGACCCCAACCCCGGACTGCTCACGTAAGTTGCCAAACACCTCGCTACACACCCTTTTTGTTCTCATTCCCCGCTCGCGTTCGGGCACAAAGTATATTTCTCTATTCGATCAAGCCATTCGATTGCGAGCTGTTATATAAGATGCCATATAAGACGAAATGATTAAATACCTGCCCATCGCTGCATCTCAGTATCTCAGCCGAAGCAAACTGGAATCAGCTTTTTGAGATCTTTCCAATCCGTCGCGGTGGATTTGAAATTTGTTTTTCTTTCGGGCAAATCAAAAATCTGCACCTTTCGATGCAGGAGACGTAGAAGTTTGCTCTATCACGAGCTGAGTGGCAGCACAAGCCAAGAGTCGCGCGGAAACTCTCTCAGATGGTTGTTGGGTCGCGACCATTAATATCTCACGCCTAACGTGCTCATTTTCGACAGATAGTAGAAATCGCGTGTTTTAGTTAAATAATTACTGTCTTCATTGTCGCATTTTAAACAGTCGAAATTGTGAAGAGAAATCTTGCTCGACCCGTGAATTGAGTGGTTATTCTGACACTATCTGCCCTGGATTCAGCTTGGCTTATCAAACGGTTAACCTCGTATATTTTTGATGAATCGATTACCATTACTCCGCACACGGATACAGGGCTTGTATAACCACCCGACAAAGTTTCATCATTATCGGTGCGCGCCACTCGCCTACCCAGTCGGCTCAATTACATTATCAATCACCGGAGATTAATCGTGTTTGCCGTGCTCAACAATATCTGATTAAAAAAACACCGCTGCTCGGTCGAGTCGATCTGAAAAAAAAAACGGGCGATACGACGCCAAAGTGGCGTACACACGAGTGCTTTGTGTGCAGGAAAGAGAGAAAGTATACATAGGCTTTGTTGATTTGTGTTGCAGGGTGTGGCCGGCAGTTTAACGAAGCCGCGTGTCGTCCGGAAGCTCAGTTTGAAGAGAGAGAGAGGCACGAGAGTTGACGCAGTGGAGAACGACGAAGGGCAAACAAAACGGCCAGCACGTATAGCCCCGTACTCGCTAGCAACGTGTCGCCGAGGGGCATAGCCCCTCATTCGCCCCCCAGTGTGCGCGTGTGCGTCGAATCCGAGCTGCGACGATGTACGCAAGACGAGAGCACCAGAGAAATCAAGGAAAAACGAAAAAAAAAGCATACACACAGAAAGAGACGGTGAGAAGCGATTCGCACAGAGACTCGAGTCGTGCGAGACACGCGTATGTGGCGCGCTCACGTACTAGACAGTTGTTGCCGACGAGCGACCAAGGCCCAGTGGTTTTTATCATATAGGTATATACAATGTACAAAACAGCGACGAGTGAGTGTGAGAGAGAAAGAGAGAGAGAGAGAGAGAGAGAGAGAGCTATATATACATGGAAAATCTATATATATAAATATATGAGCGCTACCGACGAATCGTTCGAATTCCGATCGGCTGCGAATTATTGTTTTATATATGTGTAGAGGGGCCACGTGTCGATACGTCGGATGCTCGATCCCTCCCCCTCCCAACGCGACAACTGCACCCACTCGCGGCCACTCTCTCTGTCTCTATGTTATACGTACAGTCGAACGGATTTCGGCCTCCGTCTCCCCGCCAGCCGCCGCCGCCGCCGCACTCTACGTCTCGGCTGCACGGTTGGAATCGGCGGCACGCGACGAATCGCGGATCGGGGCCAAAGGGTCGACATGGTGGAAACGTGTCGCGCGGGGAGGGGAAAAGGGAGGCGGAGCCGCGCGGTTGGCTCACCGGGTTGCGCGAGTCGTGACTCTAGCGCGCGCGCGGACGAAAATGCCTTGCACAAAGTCCCTGCGCCCGGCTCTTTGGCGCGGGATAGCGAAATCCCCGGTGCGCGCGCGCGGCTAATGTAATGACATTTTGGCGAGCCGCGGCGCGAGCTGCGCAACCCGGGCCTCTGCAGCGCTATATCTATACGTGTGAGTGTGTGTGCTGTGAGTGCTGTGGCGCAACCAGCCGGACCGCGAGCCAACAGCTGCACCGCGGAGCTCGCGCGACTCGCGAGCTGAAATGCGCGCCGTGTCTCGTCGGGTATAAATAAGAGAAAAGACGACGACGACGACGACGACGACGCCGACGCCGACTGCCACTGACCCAAATCCGTTCGACAATGGCTCTCGTGAGAATCCCTTTCTTCCCGCCGCCGCCGCTGTGTTTTTTCTCCCTCCCTCCACGGCGGTCGTATGTATACGCATAGCAGCCCGCGTGCGAAACCGACGAGAGTCAAAGTCAACAAATAATTGTTATATACGCGATTGTGCGCGCCGCGCGGCCTGAGAACCCGGTGCAGGCTTGTCCCGACCGACTGTATCTATGTGACTGCAGTCTATCTCGAAGTCTGCCCAAACGTCGATATACAGGAGAAACAGATACATCGGAATTGCGTCCGAGTGTGTCTGCGCGAGCGTGTATAAAGAATAGAGAGTCGGGGGAGGGGCTGGCCGCTTAAACTATTTCGGTGCAATAAAATAATTAAACGAGAGAAAGAGCGTTTCGTACGTCGAAGACTCTTCAGTTCCTACAAACGCGGGTGTGCAAGTGTGTGTGCAAGTGTGCGTGCAAGTGTGCGTGTGTGTGCGAGAGAGACCGAGACGGAGCTCATGAATGTTGAAGGGGACGCGAGGCCGGCGACGACCCATAGGAGAGAAAGAGAGGGAGAGAGAGAGAGAGAGAGAGGGAGAAAAGTGGGAAAAAGAGTTGGCGCAAATTATAGACGAGCTGAAACACAGCGAGAGGGAGAGAGAGAGAGTGTCGTAGAAATTTAATAGCGTTACTAGTTCCGACGCCGATATTTGGCGAATCGACTCGATTCGCCCAAAGGCGTGTACATATATATATGAGCGTCGGAGCCAACCTGCCCCAACACCCCCTTCTCCCGCCCCCCCCTTCCCCCAACCCCCCACCTCACACAACCCTCCCCCCAAAAAAAGCCCTTAGCCCGTAAGCTGTAAGTGGATCTGTGTAAAATATGATATTGTGATAAGGATGTAAAGAAAAAAAGAGAGAGAGAGAGAGAGAGAGACGCGAGAGAGTGCGAGGAGAAGCGCGCGGCGACGAATCGCTTGCGTATCTGGCGTTCGCGACTCGCCGATTCGCCCGCGGGAGTGGCAGAGAAAAAGAGCGAGAGAGAGCGAGAGGTCGAACAGGTGGCGAGACCCTTGTACGAAGTATATAGATTACGTGGAAAAAAAAGCAGACAAGAAAAAACTAAAATATCTTAATTATGATTAATATTGTATAAAATATGAATAATATAACTGATTAATTCAAATTTAAACATGTGCACGTGGCAATTCATTCGCGACGCACTAGCCTGCGTCGTGCACACCGTCCCATCCAATCCGATCCATCTCTCCGTTCCGTTCACCTTTTTTTTTTTTTTTCAAAAAAAAGCCCCCACGGTATCTGGCGCGAGGAGTACGTGGAATGCGATTGGCGAGTGTCCTCCGCACGCTGCGCTGCATCAACGTGATATTGTGCAGAAGCTGGCCGCGCAGCTGGCTTCGTACTCGCCTGCTCCACTTTTACAAGCGTCTACGCACACGCACGTCCATTTCAATATAGCTCGTTTTCTTGGACCGTATGTACTGGCAGTCGGGCGGCGATTCTTTTGTCCGTTACTTTTTTTGCACTCGGCCCCCGTGTACTACTGCGCGGGTTCAACTGCAGTGTATCGACGCGTCTTTCGTCTCGCTCGATGAGCGTCGCTCATTGCATATCGAATTCCTCCGGCTCGTCCCAATTTTTTTCCCTTCGGCTCGCCGCGTTTTTTCTCTTTCGCGCCGGCGATTCGTGGGGTAGAGTACGAATCGAATCGACGCGGGATATCGACTGAATTACGCAGCGCGTGTACGACACGCAATTACAGCAGGGGGCAGAGCAGCGCGAGGGCGAGAGACTCCAACTGTTATGATTGGAAAATTGGCCTCGCAATTGACGCTGTTTGCCGGCGTGTGAGGACGAAACTCGCTGTTTATCGATCGATCCTACGCGGCAGTTCGCAATATCTTGCGGATACACAAATGTGTCGTTGACGAGAGTATACACTCTCAGCAAAACGATTCTTTGATTCAATTATGGGATTCTATTCAAATCAAGATGCAACAAATTCAACAAATGCCCGTCCATTTTTTATTGGAATATTTATTACTCGATTTTACAATTGCAAATATACGAAAATCGCCTTTTACAAAATAAATAAAAAAAATAATTCTCGATCGTTGCTCGACATGTGATTATTATCTTTTAGATTGTAATGAAGTAAGTATGCATTTTTCCCATATTTAAACATTTCTTTGTATGAGTTTCAAAATAACAACAGCTACTGAATGCAGTTGGGCAGCAAAGAAGTAAAAGATCTGTTGGACATCTAGTATACAACGAACAAAAAAATTAATGAATTCACATGATCAAATAGCGATGAGATGCAATGAAATCGCAGTACTCGAATTTAGTACGTGTAAATTTGATCCGAGTCCTTGGAAAATTAGATAAATTTATCAACTCAAGTGATTTTCACCAAACTCGAGTACGAAACGCACTGAAACTAAAAAAGACTTTGGCTTTTGTGGTAGTTCGCATGTCAGTACCGGAGCATTTCTGATGAATCGTTTTTCTAGGATGGACCGCTCGAACGACGGATGTCAGATGACAATCGCGAGTATGTGTGTATAGAGGGTGAAAACGCGGAGGACTCGCGGAGACGGGTATAGATTGAATTATAGACTGTCGTGGGCGTGCTGGGGTATCGCGGTGCACCTCGAGTCTGACGAACAGTAGCAAGCGATCGTG
Source organism: Aphelinus atriplicis (assembly GCA_020882685.1). Taxonomy (NCBI): domain Eukaryota; kingdom Metazoa; phylum Arthropoda; class Insecta; order Hymenoptera; family Aphelinidae; genus Aphelinus; species Aphelinus atriplicis. The sequence continues at coordinate 3,422,918 of CM037076.1, read as the reverse complement.
CAGTGAAAAGACGAAGAAGCGCTTAGCGGTGCGATGGGCATCGGATGGGCATCCGGAATCACGGATGATCGGTTAATCCGGGGCTGGAACACGCGCGGCTAGTGGAAATCTCGGTGAAAAATCAAGGGGAACAAGTGTCAAGTTGCGCCGGTGAATAGGGGGGGCGCACCTCTCGCTATACACACGTCGGACGCATTGTCCCACGCGGCGGCGGCGGCGGCGGCTCGGCAAGAAGGGAATAATGGGGAAAATGTAGAGCGGGCAAATAAACAGCCGCAAAGACCACTCGACTGGTATAATCTTTTGAAGGGTTCGCTTACGCGTGTGTGTGCGCGCGAGACGCGAGAGGTGAATACGCGGCCCCGGCGCCTTCCACTCGACCAGCGGCAGAGCAGAGACGGCCCATTGTCGGGGCGCACAGCGCAGCTATTGCTCCGCGCTTTGTCTCTCTTTCGCTATGTCTCTTCCTCCGCGCGCGTAGAAAAACACGAGTCGGATGAGCCGAGAGCGAGAGAAACACGCCGATCCTTTCATCTCTCTCTCTCTATACACTCGAGGCTCGTCGGGGCTCGTGGGGCCGCGTGTAACCTTACCATCGCCAGCCCCGCCGTACACGTACACGTACCTATACCTATACCAAACCGCGTTACATTTTGAGTGCGCCTCCTTTATTACCCTACCTTTTCCCGTCTTACCTTCGGATCGCTCCATTGTCGCTCGCGCCCACCCTCTGTACCACACGCACACACCCTCGCGAGTACACGTATTCTCCGTTTCGATATGTATATTTATAGACTGTTCGGGGTTTTTTTCTGAGAAATTTTCAAGCGAATCTAGTTGCCAAGTGGAGAGATATTCAAAAAAATTATTTCAACATTTTTTCTTAGATTTTGATTCCGACGCTAGATACAGCCCAAATTTCTCATTCTACAATGCTGCTTCGATTTATCTCCAAACGCTCACCTTGAACTCGTCAGTTGCACCGAAGCTTTTGCAGGGATATTTTTGATACAGTTTTTTAGCTAACGTGATTTGATTTCCCGAAGTTATCAACCGATCACAGCTGATTTTATGCATGTAATGTATATTTACACATTTCAAATGTCATACATATAGATGTATGTATTATTTGTAAAAAAGATGATGATACCTCGGTAAAATCGAAATGTTAGCTAACGAATGACTGCGTGTATTATCTGTGCGGATAACTACAAACCAACCACAACAGTTCAACGAGGTAGGAGTGACCCAAAACCCAGGTGACCTCTTGGATGGTATGCTCGAAAAAATGCACAAATCCATATTTCGCTGCGTGGAGTAATTTTCGCGGCAAGTGAAAAACTAGAACACGATCTGGCGGATCGTGCAAGTCAAGTGTATAAGTCAATGTGTATCATTTGCAACGTGTTATACGTATACACGTTTACACAACACCGGGGGACTAATGGTAGGAGCAAATAAGGCACGAATCCAGGGGATTAACAAGCGAGACTGGCAAGATATGCATCTGTTGACTGATTCAATAAAAACGTCAAGCCGCGGGCGGCTCGGTTACTCACAGCACACACACACACACTCGGGCCTCGGACTCGCTCGTGTGTTTACCGAATGGTCGAGTGTGCGCAGGGTACGTTGCAGGGGTGCGCGCCGCGGCGTTTTCGTCTCGGCGGCGTCCGCGAGGCCAAATTGCATTAGCCGCGCGGACAAAAGAGCTGCACTCGCGCGGCCTTTGCATTGCCGGGGAGCTCGATATCGCTGGCGCGCGCGCGCGACCATTGCAGGGGGCTCGCGCGGGCTCAACTGCTGCGCGGCACAATGTGCGCTCGGATTTCGCGTAATCCCCGTTATCGCGCCAAAGGATCGGCTGCAAACTCCGCGCGCGCACACACGTACCAATTAGTATTTAACGCACGGGCCCGACCTTCGTGACTCTCGCGCTAATGTACCCTTCAATCCAATGCGTATGTATATGGGGCATATCCCGTTCCCCACCTCCTTCCTTCGAGATATTTCTCCAAGACTTATTTCGGTTATTCGCTTCTGCCCGCTTTTTCAACATACAAAACTTTGACTTTTCAAATTTTGACCAGAAGAAGCGTGGAAACGTCAGATAGACAGTTTAGTGGTGATTGACTCGGGACGCTATTACTCATTTTAATTTGCCAGTTTTTCCAACGTTTTCAAGTTTCACCCAGCTATTTTTTGACGCACTATACTCACTGATCTTACGGAACGAAAAAATAGAAAAAGAAGAAGAAATAAATATTGATTTCAAGTTTTTATGGTTAACTCGCTCGTCTTCCAAGCTGCATATAATAATTGTGCGGATTTTTTCGCTCAACTCTCAATTAAAACGTGGAAAAAACTTTCACTGTATTTTGTCCAAAAACTCACGAAGCAAAATTATTGAATCGGCGTCGATCGTTGCTAACGACAAAACCCGCTCAGGCATAGAATCAGCGCCAACTGCAATGACATGCATGCGCGCAGGCTACTTGATTTGAATCATGGATAATTATCACTTGGCAAGTGGATTCAGCCCCGTTGCTCCGTTCTAACTCGGCCAGATACGAGTGTTTGTGTGCGTATCAAGCTTCTAACCGCAATTATCACTTGAGTCGAATTGAATTTAGCAGCAGAGCTGCGGCGCACAGTCGTGAGACAATACCGAGCGGATGGAGTCGATGCCACTTGATTATAAACGCCTGTTCTCGAGTATACATATATATGTATATGTTCATGTGTGTTTGTGTGTGTATGGGACGCAAGCGGGGCGACTTTTAAGACGCGCAAGAGCAGCTGATGATGATGATTTATCGAGAGAATTAGGAGGGAGAGCTCGAGCTTCACACGAATCTCGGCTGCACACATAATTTCCACTTGGCGCGCTTTATTAAATTACTCCGGCCACTGCTCGGCTATTGAGTGGCCTTTTTCTTTTCTTTTTTCTCTCAGTCAACCACATTGAATGCACTGGTGTAACGCACTTGAGCGGCCCGGCCAAATATTAACATTCGGTTGGGAAGATTCATTACACTATAATTGTTGATTCCTCCGGGGGGGGGGGTAAATGCATGACTGTGCGCTGGATGAATTCCACAAAAAAGGCTCGTGGCCCGTCTCAGTATGGGAATAGCATGACACTTCGACTACGCAGTTTATATATGTTTACTTTTGTATATTTCAAACTGCGGGTATGATGGGAGGCACGTGATATTCCCCAAACGAATGCTCGGATGTCGATCAAATTCCACTGGTAAATTCAAATCTGCGATGAAAATTTGCGTTCGTTCTTATATTCAGGTGAAGTTATTGTCGCTGCATTAGGAAGGCGGAAAGAGATATTGAAATTCAACAATGACATGTCTGTCAACTTTTCACCCAATTTAGACTCGATTCACTGACGAAACCACTGCTATTTTTCTACAGGTGGCTTATGCTTACCGGCATAGATGATAATTTTAGTTATTTATCCTAACGTTTCGATTTTTCACAGATGTACATAGCATAAAAATTTCCTTCAATCCGTACCTTTTCGAGAAGACAATCCGACTGATGTGTCCAATATAATGTAAACACTCTTTTTATTCGTATGAAATTTATTTATTCATATGTTCAAATACATAAAAGATATAGAAATCATAAAAAATTAGTGAGAATAAATCTATTTCTACAGTTTTATTTACAATTTTATTTCCAGTCATGGCCAGGACCTGGGAGAAAGTTGTTGTGGTGTGAAAAGTTGAAGTACGGACGGCCAAGTTCATCAAAATAAAATTCATCATACGTAACCTACATTTGAAAAATAAGTTATGTAGCAATTTGAAATTGACTCATTGATCCATTTGATTCAACGATAAAAAACGCAGAATGTATTATACGTGATAATAACAATTTAAAAATTCACATCTAAACGAATGCATATCGTCGCCTCAGCAAAAGAAGGTGCGAACTCGGAAGCCGGTTAGTGAAGGTGCAAACTCGGAAGGCATTTTATTTTTCTGAAACTTGAGTTGGCAGTCCTGATAATCTTGTTTGTTTGTATTTTATTCACTTTCAAGATAGTGTATTTCTGATGAAATTTTATCAATTCATAGTAACCAATAAAATAGCGAGTCAACTGGCTTCACTCTACAGTCGATCACTTTTTATACAAACTAGCTACGTTCGTAATAGTTCGCACCTTCTCTAACTGGCTTCCGAGTTCGCATCTTCTCTAAATGGCTTCCAAGTTCGCACGTTTTTTTGCAGAGGCCTCTACATGCAAAAATATAAATTTTCTCGTGCATTAAATTATGGAATTCAAAAAGTTTCATGAAATAAATTTCAGTCTCGTATACCTTTTGATTACCGATGATAGTTTCCAATGGTTTTCTAAAATCGGTGATCTGTAATCAATAACAAATGATTATGTAAGAATCTGTTCATGGTAATAATTTTCGATACATTTTTCATAATAAAAGCTCGATATGGAGCTTCTCTGAATCCAGGAAAAAAATATGATGTAAATAATTCAATCATACGTTTTCCATAGAATGATGTGGGGATCTTGGCGCATATGTTTTGTGCTCTGAAAACTGCGGAATAAATAGATAGTTACAAATATCAAAATTTTGATAGCTTTTCTGGGACTATGCTATAGGAAATAATTGTAGTCTCCCATTGTAGTCACTTGAACTGTACAGTAGTTTGACTTTATTGGGTACCCAGAAAAGGAAGTCGAATGCAATATTGAGTGCAAGAAATAAAAATAGCTGACTAACAACATAATCTCGAAATTTATGACAAATAAATTGAAACAGGCCGAAAAAATTTTCTCTCTCACTCAATGCGCGTTAAATCGTTGAATATTGATAAGTTTTTATAACTGAGTAAATTTCAAGAACTAAATCAAGTGGATTATACATTTTTCTTCGTCATTCAAATATTTCTTACCTTCGAGATCAACACACTCTTAGAGGTTATGATCTCGTCCGAGAGTTGAGGGGACTGGAATGAAAAAAAAAGTCATTTACTCATTGGAGCTAGACAAATACATTGGTAAATTCAGTTCCTGCCTATTTCTTACTCATTGTGCATGTGCATCCAACTAAACCACATCACATATTTGGATCCGACGTCGGATAGAAATATATTTCGAAATAATTTGAACACGAATGGGTGAAATAAATGATTCGCTGGCGTCAATCGCACGCACTTAGAAAAGTGTTTAAAGATATATAACCGACAATTATCATTTTGTTATTTTATGGCGTTGAAAAAATGTATTACTCATATTTCACATTGTAATCCGTACTCTGAATCTTTTGAAAAAACTCAATCATGAAGTCTTAGCGTTAAGGATGTGTTATATCTACTACACAATCAAACTTTCCTTACCGTAGTAACTGCACTACTCAGAGGCATGACTGGATCCTCAGGTCTGGGGAACTGCATGGATAGATAAGATTAAGTCTTTCAAATTCGTTCTAGTCAATACACAAATATGCTTTTATCTTGAGTGACATTATTACCGTTTGACCTAAATGATTTTGATTATCAGGATTGTAAAATGGCTGCAAAAAGATAAATATGCATTATTGGATTTGTAATATAGGACTTTGTAAAGTTCGCATTTAAATACTGACCGCCCATGGGTCTTCAGTACTTGTCGTTTGTCCATCCTGTCAAATGAGTTAGATCGTTTATCAAAAAGTAGCATTCAGTGGATTGAATGGGAGAATGAATTAATTACCTTTGGCTCTATTACAATGAGACCATTCTTCATATTATAGGACTGTTCACCAGTTGGCTGCAAACAGGTTTATTTATGACAACTGTAGTCTCAGAGATTTTCGAGTTAATAATCATAGGCTGCATGTATCGCCTCAAAAATTAATGAGCCTTGGTCGACTTCGAGCGACATGATCCCTCTTTTTACAGGTGGCGTGCTGGTCAAATCTCACTAGTAGCTTCTGGATTTTTAACGTTTACTCATAGAGCCTCAACTGATTCACGATTGAATCAAATAAGATAAAATGGTACAAAGCAGATTGAGGTTATTTAGATTCGACATAGTAGGAATATCAAAGATAAATATTTGAGGATATAGTGTGAAGGACCGATACCGATTAAACACTGCCATAATCCGCGTTTACCACGGATACACGTTCAACCTGGGAGAGCCTTAATTTTTGAGGCGATGCACCTTACTCATTAATTTAAATGTATGTGTATCAAGTATATAAATTTCGTTAGTAGCAGATAATTCAGCCACGACAAAGTACGTTTTTAGAAATTTGTACATTTTGAGATCGAGATTCGAAGATTTTTTTAAAAATCCTGTCTGACATATGTATTCTTTTCTAATTACGTGATTCATACTCCCTTTGATTTCATATAAGGATCACTTCTATATATAATACTACTAATCGTTTCAAAATAAACAATTATTTTTAAAAACAATGATAAGAATCTCATTGAAAATGATTGAAATGTTGATATTTCAGAAGTGTCACGATATCGAATAATAAACTATGAAGAATTAAAACAACAGTATAATATTCGGGACAAAAAACGTTTGTGACTTGAGCGCAGTAAGGGTTGCGTGATCAAGGTGTATTCGATATTTTTTGCCACAGGTGGGTGGTTTTCATGTACGCGCTGAGGCGTACTCTGTATAAAAGATATTCTACATCTAACCTAGTTAGGTGGCATCAATTGTTATTACGACCATTTATAATCATTTTTTAGGGATTTTTGGATCATCCCAGAACTTAAAGCCCCATGACAGTTACTTTCAATGGATTTTTTTTCATACACTTTCACTGATTCATATTTAAATTTTCAAATGTAAATATTATTTCATTAACTACGGTATATGTAGTTGATGAAATCATGTGAAGAGTATTGTTTCACAGACAAAAATACAAGAATCGATAGCGACTCGTTAGATTTACTTATAATGCTTCAGAATTTTGCACCGCTGGTTTGAAAGAACTACATGGAGTTATGACTTTGGTAATTTCATGCGCGTTCTTGATGAGTCCAGGAGTAACCAGGAGGCTTGATGCATGCTTATTGTGCTTTTTCCAACAAAGATTCCAACAACTTTGAAAAGAAAAACCTGACCATCGCTGGAGATTAACAATAACATTAATTACGCAAATGATTGAAAAAAAATAATTCACATCACTCGAATATGCCCTAGACGGTCCTGCATAAAATCGTGAGTTGATAAGTTAATGAGAAAGGTAGGAGTCACTATACTATAAATTTACAAATGGAAGAATATAATGAGACATGGATGCTATGTGAACAAGAGTCTGAATTTCAGTGATACTAACGATTCTCCTACTTCAACTCACTTAACTAGTGTTTTAATAATCGAAGGGGAAAAATCATAATAGTTGATATCGAATGCAATTTTTTAAAAGGAATTCATAAATGAAGTAAAAGAAATTACTGCAACGTATTTCTTATAGTTCATGTTATATTAATGAGTTTTATATTTGACGTCACGCACACGCAGAGCATGATTAAATCTTTTCCAAGAGCCGATGACAGCTTGGTTATGATGGATTTTTAATCGTTAGTTCAGCTAAAAAAATTTACAATCATGTATTTATGTGGTTTCATGACAATTTCACGTCAAACATATTACGCTTGATAATTTTTTTTAAGCCATACCCTTCCATAGTTTCTTCAAACCAGTGGACAATTTTTATCGGTTTATTTATGTATCTATATTATTAAGAAAAAAATCCCTCAGATTGAGTCACGAAGTTATCTGTAGATGGGGTTTTCAATCTCTAATAAACGAGGTAATAAGTTATCAAGAATTTGTTTCTTGATTAATACACAAACCTTGGGTTTCGGTGGTTCCAACGTAGGCACTACTGACTTTCCTGTTTTCTAAAAGAATAATAATCAAATAATAAGTTTAGAATCAAATTATCCTACATATCAGGTGGTTGAGGGTAATACGCCTAGATAGATAAAGCAGCGGGTTTGTATCTTATTGTAACCATCTTTGACTTCTATACACAAAAAAACACACCGAGGCATAAAATTGGAATGTTTGAACTGAACTGCAATATATGAAATTGTTTTTAGAGTGCAAAATTCTCGAAAACAAGTATCTGAGAAAAATTTCTATTCAAAAGGCTTTATTAGTATTTGAACAAAAATTATTCCAGCTTGAGGTGATCGTATTATTCTCACCCACCTAACTCTAAAATTAATAATATATACGTATAAATATTACCACCAGACCTAGAAAGATTATGCCATCTCGATCAAGAATTTTTTTATCTGAGCCTAGCGGATTGTTTGCCTGTAAAAAAATTATTTGAAGATTCTTCTAATTTTCTAGCCGAATATCGTACAGTCAATTTTGTTCAATGATTTTGCTTTTTGAAATACTATTTGGTGTGATTTTTTTTCAAGTCCTCTAGTCAAATACGCGTTACAATCACCTATTTAAAGGAAATATTCGGTTCTTTGATTCCAGATCAACAACCACAATCTCCCCAATTGCTTATAGATGCAATTTCATATGGAAGTTGTCAAGAGTTATCCTGGTCACCGCGAGGATAATTGTTTTTGAAGAGGTCTCGAAACACCACCTCTCAATGACTCAATTTTTAATTTTTCAGAATAAAAATAATTTTAGTGAATTTAATGAAATAATGTTCTTTTATATGCTAAACTTCCAAATGAAATAATTCATCAAGTATGTTGAAAATCAATTGAAGAAAAAATTATTTTCTTCGGTTAGAAAACCGTGTAAACCCGTTACAAACTAAATCTCTGATCAACCCGAATTACAATTCGAATCACTATTTCAAATCAGATGGCCAAAGCAGCCCAATTGATTAAAGACTTTGGGACTTATTTTTATTACAATTTTTATTATTTTACATGAATGCTTACCACTATATGGAGTCTGTTTTCATTGACTAATTCCTAAAAAAAATTTCACAACTATTCAATTTATTTTAGGGATAGATTAAATTTACTCTATAAAAATACTTACATCCAGGTCTACTTTTCTTAACATTATAATAGCTGAAGTCGGCTTCTAAAATAATTAAAAATTGAATGTCATCATGAAATATCATTTTCCTTGCCACTCTCAATTAAAACGAATAAAAACCCCCAAAACGGACTTCATATGGATACTTTAAGAGGAGATCGTAATCACAATTTTGTATCATGCGTAATGTATCATATAGTTTATCTTGAAATAGTTATATAATTGTCGGGAATGTTATGTAATTGGCAAATGAAAAATATTCACTTTTCTGAAATAACTGAAACGTTCTGGTTCTGAAAACGTCTTGTGTAAACTTATTGAAATGGTTTGAGCTGAATATAATTGATGCGAAAGAAATTCAAATAACTTGGACGCCTATTGCGATGTGCCATGATTTTTTTTCAATATATCTTTAAATGACAGCAACATATGCTTTTGTTTCGAATCGTTTTAGGAATTGACATCCAAACTACACAAGCTTTTCAGTAGTGAATTTGGATTATGCACGGATGAACGCGTTGAACGACTACAGGTACGTTATTATGTATTTGCAGAAAAATGTTTTTTTGGTTTATTACCAATATCACTGTTCCAGTGACTGATCATTGTAGATAAGGAGAGAAGTCGGTTCTAAAGCTTGATTTGATTATATTAATTGTCGTTGCATGTTACTTTTTCAGAATAAGTAAGATCGACTTCTATTCTTCAGATGATCAGATTCACGTGAAATATAATATTGATAAGTTAAAGAATTATAATTTTTCATTTAATCCATATACTAAGTTCCATGTTTAACCGTGAAAGTAACTATTAAATGTTTAATCCGGTATACTAACTTCGGTAGCAGGTAGTCCTTGGAGTACGCCTGTGTTGAGACCCTGAAAACATAAATTTGATGATCAAGGTTGAATTTGAAATAAAAAAAATCCATCAATATTATCTTATCTGTTTGAGAATGTCAATGTTACATTTCTTCTTGAATCATTGGAATATTAAAATTATAATCAGCAAAATATGTACAAAGATTTCTGAGCGATTCAATCTCCCAATGAAAGGGTGAGCAATTTCTCAGAATCCTTTGTATGACGATCTTTTGTATAGAATTAAATTTACTATATGTATGCGTTTGAGTTTTATTCAATCTATTATACCGAAGACAGTAATCTATGTGATCAGATAGAGTCAATTTTTTGAGCTAATACTAATAGATTGGAAGACTAAAATACTTTAAAGTTTAAAAACAATGTTTGACGTGAAGTCAACTAGGAAATAATTGTTATTATTCAGAGATAGGAGAGTTGATATACTTATACATGGTAATTAGTTCTTTGAATTCGCACAAACAAATAATGGTTTTGTTTATCTCGGCCATGACATTTAGGGAAGATAAGCCTCACAGAATGAAAAACAATTATTAAGCCATGTAAACCTTCCACGAAGAAACATACACGATTAATCCTTGAAACAATTGGTCTTATATTATTATTTGAAGATAAATCATCTGTATATATATTTATCTCAAGTAGTTACTATCAATGATTTTCTCATTCATACTAATCAAAAATAAATTTGCGCATACCAGTATTAGTGCACTAGAAAAGAGAAAAGAGATGGATGCTTTCAAAATCATTTTCGATGTTGTCTGCACGCACACTTGTGAAGCAATGCCTGACTGTATTCAAATGTTGACCCTTTATCACATTTTATGCAAGAGAAAGCTGGGATTGACAGTAATGGCCACATTTGTGTCAACAAAACACGAAAGTCCTTGTACCAAAGATAACTTACATCTTTAGTGACTCTAAAAACATTAAAAAATCTTCGTTATATGGAATTCTTCCACAGTTTTAGACGTTTTTTTGTTACTATGTGCTCCCTCAAGGTTATCGCTACCAGTTTATACAACCAGACCACGGTAGTACTTTTATAGATTAGTTTTCTTGTGCGCGTATAGGATATATCCCAGGTAAGCATCTTATGGTTGTCTGGGCCATAATATTTGTATTAAATAGTAATCAGTAATGATCAGCGGTTGATACACCAGTACAAATCAAATGTTAGAAGAGACGACTGCAAATATACTCTTTTTAGTGAGTGAATAGCATTAGAATAGAGATTATACTTAAATTGTCACTCTGAATAGTGAGTAAACTCGGAGAAGAACATGGGAAGAGAATCTGTGACTCTCAGCAGCGTGGTGAATGAATGAATGAATGAAAATCAGAAAACCGGATATTGTGATACCAAATCGAAAAGTGGCATATTGTATTTGTACTGCGAACTTGTTCAGCAATATACACTTGAACCAGATTTTTAATAGTCAAATTATGTATATTTGCAGAGAATCGAAAACTATTTTACCTTCCATATTTTTACGAGGCATAATCTATTTTCCTGTCCACTTCTTTTTCATAATTTCTACCGTCAGGAAAAATTTTCCATTTTATTTTATTGAAATATAATTGTTGAGGAAAGCAAATTTTTAGAGTTTTCATTTTTACTGGTGAGTCAATGGAGAAAAAGACTCATTCGAATACATTTTCTGTAGCATAAATTTTATTGACAAACAGGAATATTACTCGTGTTTCTATTCAGTTTGCTAGTAGCAGCAGAAACTACCGCTTCCATGAACTAAAAAGTTCTTGAGAGAGAAATGAAATTCAATATCCTTATTTCTCTATTTTCAATCATAATAATATCTATTTACGCCGAAACTATTCCAATCAGGAGTTATTTTCCTGTTGCCGAGAAAAATTCTATATTACTGAGAATGACTGTGAGTTCTTGATCTTTTTCTTAATTTGATTGTAATTTCATTCTTATCAAATGTGAACTATCGATTTATTTAGGAAAAAATTGTGGACTGCTGCTTCAATAAGAAAAATTTCTTTTTCTTCACCAATCCAAATTCAACCGAGAGGAATATTTCAAATTTTCTTTTCACCACTTCAACACCTATATATTTATTTGACACTTTTAATCAATCTGCTTTTGATGAACATGAACGATTCCAAAAAATATATGTTTTGAACGAAACACACGTAGGTCGACGAAATTTCCCTGCGACTGGAATTGCTATCGTAATAACATCTGACGAAACTTTAGCCTCAATATTACTGAAAGTAAAAAATTCTATTTGGTGGAATCACGGAGCTCAATTTTTGCTGATCAATACTGCAGTAGATGGATGTCATAAAGCAGATATTCTCTTGCAAACTCTCTGGACGTATAATGTCCTATCTGCTATTTATTTATGCGCTAGATCGAGTTCGAACGTGATAACGTATACCTACAATCCTTATTCGAAAGCAGTACCAAAATTCTGGAAGCAAGTACGAGTGAAATCTCCGTCTAGTGTTTTGACAATATTTGAGTTATCAGAAGACCATCTGGTTGAAGTGTTGCTGAATAATCGTGAGTATACATCCCTACTAAACGGAATATTTTTCAAATATATTTACGAGAATATTAGCACTAGATTGTAGGCTAGTTTCTGTAGTATTAATGCAAATTACGACTTAACATACAATACTCATTTATAATATTTTTCCCATCAGAAACATCAAATTTCATCTTTTGTAGTATATTATTCTATGACAAGTTGAAGAGTTTAGACAATTATAGTCTGAAGGTAGTTGGATTTGAGGACATGGTTCGTCATGATGAAAAAGAAATAGGTTATGTAGGAATATGCAGTCCATCCATTCTGATTATATGCATGTTGCTCGAGCATATTGGAGCTACAGTTGTGGTAAAACTATCTACTAGAACTTCTGGTTTCTTTGATATCCGTGGCGAACCTCAAGGAATGTTGAGAGACGTTATGAATGATACAGTTGAGATTATGCTAATGCGATTATTTTTACAAGATTTCTGGAGTAATCAACTTTATCCGATTGATACTGATTCTCTTAGAATGATTTCTATAAAACGTACACACAAAACTACTGATAAGTTCGTAGCTTTTTTCAACTTTGAATTCTGGACATATTTTATCATATGCTGTTTCAGCTGTGTGATCACTACGAAATATATCCTTAGAGTATCCATATTGGATGCTACACTTGAATTCTCCCGAATGTTCGTGAGCATGTCAAGTTTGAGACAGCCACGCAGGTTTATTTCTAGGATTATCTTCATTATTGTTTTGATGATAATTTTTGTAACCAATTCATTTTTCCAAAGTCATTTGAATGCAGTCAGTACTATTCCAGATCCTGTATCAAAAATTGACTCAATTGTAGATTTGACCGAATCAAATTTATCAATTCATGGTTTTGCGAGTTACAAGAAAATGATACCGGAAGGCGAATTCCAAGCGCGCTTTCAAGAGCAGACTGAACCTTGGGAATGTGCTGAACGGCTTTCAAATGGTGAGAATATTGTTTGTCTTGCAAATAATCGTGTTTATTTAGACTATTTTCTTGGGATAAAGGCAATCCATGTATCGTCAGAGAAAATAGCGGAAAAATATGTTTCTTACGTGGTTGCCGAAGATTCGCCTCTTTTGGATAAATTCAATTCAATCTCAGCCAGATTTTCTGAAGGAGGAATCATCCAATTCCAGATAAATCGTAAAGAATCCCATGACCTGAAGAATCTTGAGGAATATGATTTGCCAGAGCCTACTGATTTCCACGACTTAAAGCTAATCTTTTTTATTCTACTGGGAGGGTGGATAATAGCTGTTCTTACACTTTTTACAGAAATCTGTACATCTCAGTTGAAGAAATTAATCGAGAATATTCTATATTGACTGTTGATGAAAATTTTGTACTGAAATACGCTGAGATACGTACTTGAACTTTTCCACATCCCGCACATGGTCATTATTGATTATTACATTTTCGACCCATATGTGTGTGTGTGTGTTGTTGGAGGACTTATTTCAAGATGATGTGCGCCTCGCATTGAGTGAAGTGAGAAAACTCGAAAATCCCAACTCGTAAGTGGCTGGGAGACTCGCGTTGAGCCAGCACCTCGATTATACGAAGATAGAGAATAAAATTACACCCCCACTTGCGAGAGGCTAGGGGACTCACGTTAAACGAGCACCCAGATTTTCAAGTAGCTAAATGAATCGTGATGAACAAGAATATTCGTACTTGTGAAGAACAAGGGCAAGTCTCGATAAACAAGCACTCTGATCCAGCGAGGCTGGGATACTCTCGTTATACGAGCACCTCCATAAACAAAAATCTCATTTTGCAAGTAGTCAGAGGATGCGTGATAAACAAGCACCTGTATTTTTCTCATAGTTGTGGTGTAAACTTAATTATTAACCAGTGAAATATTGATTATTCTATACCTCGAAAGTAATGTACAAAATATCAAAATAATAAATTCATTCTTGATGAGAAAAAAATGTGTTCTCCTTCATCAATCCCGATTCGACTTGTTGATCCCTTAAAAAATCTCAGTGACGCCTCTCAATAACTGGTGTAAACATTTGTAACCGTTCAAACCTTTTTCTTACGCGATTATCCCGCGTCACGAACAATAGTCCCTGGCACGCGATAATATACGTTAGCCCTACCTCCACCCTTCCCCTCTAATATTGAATACATCCACATTAAACTCGCATTGACGCTAGATTTTCTTGCCAAGCACCAATATGATATGCGGGCTAATCCTATAACACACGTCTCTGTCAAAAATTAAACGACAAATTGAATGAGCCCTCGTACGGTGGTGCCTCGCGCGAAAAAGCAGCCTTGCCACATCAGGAGGGAGTCTGCAGTGTGCTGTCGGCCAATTTGCGAGTTGGGGCGTGGCGCCAGCGAGCAGCCCTCGTTTGCGCGACATTGTCGCTGCGCCGGCGCGCGCTGCCGCACGCCCCCGTAACCGTAACGAGCTCTGTTTGATCGCATCTCCTCGGCCCCCCGGGGATGCTGCTCGATGCTGAATCGAGTGTTTGCGGCTTGTCAACGCGTCGGGCAAATTTTAATCGAAACCGACGAGTAAGAATTTGGTAGCCTCACACGAGGTACGACGTAAGAGTCGTTCGCATCGTAGCGAGATGGAAATTACGTCGAGCTTATCAATTTTTCATCGGTTCGGCGCGAATTTATAATTGATTCGAAAGAATAGGCAGTATAGGACACTTATACCTGTTTATACAAGCGGGGTGTGAACGAAACGATTACCCCCGTAGACATCGGAATAGCGGGAACACGATTTCAACGGTATATACACTTGACAATATTTGATGAGCCAATGAAGCGAAATTACTGTTCACGGAAAGAGCATTTTAAAAATAATAGTTAAATAATTTGCTTGTCGAGGGAGGGCGGGTCGACCATACATCGGAGATAAAACTGTTTGTCGTAATGAAATGTCCGCTGGATGAGATACAATAATGTGTGCGTACAACATTTGAAAATTACGTAAAACAGTGTGACATTTGGGGAGGGGAAGCGCAATGCGATTCAGCAAACTGCTTTGAAAGAATTGATTTATCCGGCCGCTCTCGTACGATGCTTCAAAAGCCTCCCTCTCGATGTAATCGCCGCCACCGTCGCGGCTACCACCTCTCTTCCGTATTATCTGCGTCTTTACAGTCCGAGACTCTGAACTATATTTATAGAGGGAATGAAACTGAGGGGCAAAGTACGGGGGATCGATCGTTCTTCGCGCCGTTCACTCACGAAACAGCATCGATTAGCCCGAGCGCATATGTATATACCCTATAAGATTGAAATCGTATAAATTGCGTAACTGATGAAAGTAGCAAGTATTCAATTCAAAATTAGTATTATTCGATACTAAAATTGAGTACATTTTTACAAATTTAGTACGAATTTTCCAGTTGAATATTTACTATTTTTACAAATATTCCCTTTTATTTTATACTCAGAGTGTATGTATGTCGGATGTCACGCGAAAAACCGGCTCTTTACATGTTTCACAGGACAAACAGTTTCACCCGGAATACAGCTGTACGTGTATTAGAGAAGACAAATACGATATTTGGAGAGCATCTAAATTGCTTGATCAGTTGTCCGCGGAAGAATAAAAAAATACGACGTACCCAATTATTTTTCTATACACCAAGTGTTGGGGAAAAAAATACTTCTTCCCTATTATTTTACATATTTAATAATGAATCGGAATCAATCCTGAGAAACACTAGGCTCCGTTTAAATATGGAGCAAATATTTATGATTTTTTTTATGTATGCATCACCGGTAAAAAGTATATAACTTTGTCACACACAGCTTTTGAAGAACACGAGAAAGCGTGGGTAAAGAAAACTTCGATAGCAGTACAAAGTACGAGCACGTACACAAGTAGCGAGACAGTTTGGGAGGCAACTCGACGTTCGGACACAAAAATAACGGAGTTGCGGAAGAAGCGAGGCGAACGAAAAGGTGCAATCGAAGCCGTGAATTCCCAATGGCACGTTGGGGTCTGCGCGGGAAATGCCAAAGGAGAATCGGTTGGGGTGGGGTGGGGTGGGGGGGGTGAGGCAGTGACGCGCGACGAAACCCCCAACAAACCCTCGAGCGAGTCTTTCTCTCGGGCTAAAAAGCGGCATCGAGCGGGCGAAAAAGAAAGAAGCGGTGAAAACGTTAGTGGTACTGTGTGTGTGTGTGTGTGGGTCGTGCTCCGACGACCTCGACTAGCCCTCCCCATAAAAAGCGAATCGAGGCTCGGCCAACGTATCCATGAATTAGCTCGAGCGCGTCGCGCGCGCCACGTGGCCGGCAACCCTTGCAAGGTACACTCGATCCCCGGGGCGGGGTCGGTCCGCTTTGTGTGTCGCTCGCGCGCCACCTGGACGCGCGCCGGTATCGGGTTGTTCGCCACCCCTTGCAAGACTCCTCGAGTGCCCCCGCGCACATACACACACCACACACACACATCGCTGCAGCCCGTAGTATATCGGAAACTGCGCGCGTGAGAAAATATTGACTCTCGCGCTTTTCTTCCGAGGCTCGTTCAGCCCGGCTCGAGAGGCCAGTTCGGTGTGTGTGTGTGTGTGTGTGTCCAGCCGAACGCGAGTCAAGTGGTTCGATTCGCGCCGTTTTTACGCCGCGTTCCCATACTCGCGCACGCGTGTGGGAATTCCTGATCGACGCTCCAAATAAAAGTACTCCTTCGCTGTGGGCATCTCAAAAGGGCCAGAGTCTTTCTTCCGATCCGGCCAACTTTGTCGGGCAACTACAAGGTGCGCCAAGCACTACAGCTTCGAGGGTACTACAGCCGCACCTCGGTGCCTCTCAATTTCGTACTTCTCCTCGCAACCTTTCTTGGCGCATCATTGTTTTCGCAACTCTTTCAGCCGAGTTCTCACCGTTTTTCATCTAGAAGAAAAATTCACCTGTACGAAATTCCCAGCGCGTACAGGTAAAACGCCCTACCCGCTTTTCTGGACATCGGGCTAAACAAGCGTCGAAAATTTGTCAGGCCATACAATTCAAGTATTCGACGAAGCTGTACGACTTTCCGGTGGGATTTTTTGTCTCAACATTGAAATAACATTTTCCTCGATTCTTACTGGGAAAACGAGCCGTTTGAGTCAAATCGTATGGAGTGAGAGTTGTAAATGTCCGTTCCGCACTCGCACAACTAAGCCACTTTTAACGTATGCGAATTATGATGCGACAGGAATTCCAACGGGACATTGTAGAGCATATCGAGTGTTTCAATTCCATGCCTTGACAAATTTCTTTCTACATTGATTTAGAAGTTGATGAGAATGGATGCTTACTGTAATTTTGCTGCAAAATAAGTTGACATGTGATTTCTAGAATTACACAATTGGATACAATTAGAATATACACTTGTGACACTTTGAGCGTGTGCCAATGTATATAGGTACACCAAGAGTCACGAATATATCAGCGCATTTCATTACGTACAGAGTATTTCTGTGGAACACTGCGTATTGATGTTGATTGGAATCGGTGCGCGTCTTCGGGCGGAGGACAAAACGTTCCACTTTGCAGATTCGAGGCCCACTCGAGGCTCTCGAGACTACACCTCGTGTTTATATATGTGTGGACGCGACTAGCCGGTAACACTGTTTATTCAGCTTTGCCCGGGTAAATCGAAAGGCGGATGGGAATTAGGCGAAACTGGACCGCGAAGCTCCGAGAGAGAGAGAGAGAGAGCAAGACGACAAAGGCTATACGCAACAAAGCATAACGCGGGCGCGGCATATACAGTCGGGCAAGTGGAAAAAGGTCACGTATTCGTCTCTCTGCCTGTGCCGCCCACATATACACACAAGTATATAAGAGCGGCGCCTCGACTCATCCTAACTTTTAGCTTCTTTGGTCCGAGCTGGCCGATTGACAGCTGCGCGCGAGCTTGGCATGCGTACCTGAGGGAAAATAAACAGATTTGGGCCAGCTCGCTCGACGCTAATCCGACACGAGCACGAGCGGTATCTAACATCGCCGGCCTCCCCCGACTTACGACGAGGGGCCCAACGGGTTTTCCCGCGGCGCCTCGGCTTTTCTCGTGCGGCGCTCTCGCCTCCCTGTATACTGCACATACATATACCTGCGACCACAGCTTTTTTTTGTTGGATTTTTCAAGAATCGACCCAGTCCGGGGCGTGCCGTCTCACGCTCGCTGCTTCGGATCCCGATTTTTCGCCAAAACGAAATCCGCCTGCTTGGCATTGTGTGACGCGTGGGAAATGAAACATTAAGGATCAATCGGTAATCACTTTCAGCCCCGCTTGACGTTTCTTCATGGAATAATCAAATTGATAATGTCGATTTTTACAATGCCGTAGTATTGAGACGCTCGGCTTGAAATCGTCGTTACTTCAAATCGGATATTATTGCGTAGAGCGAATTCGGTACGTCCACGAACATTACCGCGAGATAGAATCCATTATTGGTATATATATATATATATATATATATATATATATATATATATATATATATATATATATATATATATATATACGACTGCTTCACCATTTGCACGAATTTTCAAAACGATACTTGCTCGTGTAAACAGGTGTATCGATACAATCGCTCAGCATGACGTGCTATACATAAAGGAAGTATAGCGGTATAGTAATGGAATGGGTCGCGTGCCGGGGAGGGTTTATTTGGTGATTAGGGTTGGAACGATCGCCGCGACACTTTGGAAATCGAGCGATCCGCGTTTTGAGCAACGGCCGATGGGATATTAATTCGTCGGCTCATCAGCCTGACACCGTTGACGAGCTCACTGTGCGTCCGTATACCCGGCGCACACTGATTTTCGTCCTCGTCGCGGTACGACTAATTACGGCGTGGACTAGAAAAAAAAAGGAAACGGGGGGGGAAAAAGAGGAAAAACGAAGTATATTTGCTATGTGGCGCAGTCGGCGCGCGGTTAGTTTATTAATGGTATAATGGCTCGAGTGCGCGTGAGGTAGTTAAGCAGCTCCAACAAAGTGGCATGTAGGCTGATTAAATATTTACGCAGGCCACGATTAGGACACGCTGTGGGCGCACGGCGCACGCTATCCCAACTGCATCTCTCGCGCTCTGCCTGTGTCTGTGTGTGTGTGTCTGCTCGTCACTCCGCGAGTGGTTCTTCTGCGACGTCAAGATGCACACACACACACACACCTGATGCGCGTGGTCGAGTTTGTTTGTGTGTACACTGCGAAAACGATTCTTTGATTCAAGTATGGCATTTTACTCGATTCAAAATAAATAAATGAAATAATTTTAACATTAAAAGAAGAATCACTCCTCTACCGCGAACGAACCCAAGGTTCTCAATATCTGAACTATTCATCTCCTACTTTTATTATCTTCAAAATGATATCCCTTGAATATAATAGCAGTTGAGTCCGCGTGAATTTGTGCTTTTTGCCCTTCATTCAAGTACAATCGATTCTAATTACTGTAATCGGGATTTTCTTTCGTTGTTTGCTCACGCGTTTTATAAAACTCTATTCAAATTATTGTTCTTACATTCTATGCCAATTTGATCTAGCTCTTGATGGAGTGTCTTCATCGTTACATTCTTGTTGACACCAAAACTTACTGAGCCCACAGCTATTATCCTTATTCAGGTGGTATAGCGCTGCCCAGTGCTCGACGTTTATCTCTCACCCTGTCTGTATAATACACTCATGTGTCACGTGGTTGGCTGTCTAAACCAATCAAATCACGAGTTAACTGGCAATTCACTTTACCGCTGGCCGTCACTTAATTCACGCAAGGATATCGCAAGTACACACATATTCAAGTCCATTCGGGAAACCACATACATATACGCTCGTACAGAAAAAGACACAGCGCACTGGCTCGTCTATCAAGTTATTTAGTAAACTTGTGACTCGCCGGCACTGCGAGAGTTAATTAGCTGCAGTTTCTCAATTAGAGAGGATGTGCCTCTTGCTACACACAAACTGCAACATTCAAAACAAATTCATCGCATTTTATATTTCCCGCACAATTGAGATTATATGCGCATCTAAATGGAACTCTCGGCCAGAGTAATTAGCGTATCGGAACAACACAGCTTATGCTCGCGAAGTTGATGATATTATGCGGATTATGCGGTACAAAGGTAACGCGAGACTATTATTAGTGTTTCAATTAATTTTTACTCAAATCAAAAGCATCTCGAAGACACAGTTTCGAGTTTCTATCAGTCACTATCAGTTACCCGTGAGGTTTTTTGTGATTAATGTTATAGCGCGAGAGCCCAGTAAATGTATAATATGAAATGAATAGCCGAAGGGAATGAAAACGTTATAGCCCGATCGTGAAGGCAGATATTTGCCTGCTCGACACACCAACAGCCGAACTCCCTTTGGATTGAATCAGAAAATGAATCGTGAAATTATTCACGCGACTCTTGTGTCTCTCAACCCTTATCGGCATTATCAAAATTATCCTCGAGATCTCATTAGACGTAATGTCTTTCTTTTTCTTTTTTCCGCAAAATATACTGAGCAAACGCGTAAATCTCGAGGGTATACGGGAATAGCAAAGCACAATCAAGGGTGAATATTAAATGGGCATTCGATATCCGGCGCACACACCAGAAACCTGCAATATTTGAGCCGCGCAACACACAACTTGCGCTCGCAGTTCAGCCTTCGTCTTACGCTCCAACTATATATGCATATACATATGTATATAAATACGTGCTTTAGAACACGCAAAAGAGAGACAGAGAGAGGAGAAAAAGCGGAATGTGTATACGAGCGGCGCGGCAGTGGAAGGGAGGGGTGAGAGAAATGACAGGCCGCTCAATTATCTATTGAATAAGTAATCAGGGGCGACGGGACGGATATGTTTTTTACGCGGACGGGGCTGAGCGAAGTGGCGATTGTCGCCGGCACACACACACACACACACACACACACACACACACACACACACACACACACACACACACACACACACATATATTTCGACGCGTGTATTTGCGGATATATATAAAGATGCCGTTCGATCTTGGGGATACGCGATTTTCCCTTTTTCCGCGACTATCTCGATGTTTGCTCTAATTGCGAGTAACTGTAATCTTCCGTGATGAGGTTAGCCGAGGATGAGATCAATCAAACATAGCTGACAATGCCCGAGGTAACTTTGATTGTGCGCCACTCAAGTGACTAATTCATTTCATCGCTTGGTTCACACCTGTTTCACGAGCTGAAAAATTGATTAGTACATATCGCGGATGATAGGTATATAATAGTATACACTCTTTGGGTTCAGTAACACCGAGCTTGTGGGGACAAAATCGAAAAATTGTGAATTCTCATATTTTTTATTTGTGCACTGTTTAGATTAGCGGTGATTCGAGATTGGAGACAGTAAATCAAAGAAGTCTCTGGTAGCGATATATGCGAGAGCTCAAAAGGAACACGTCCTTATATTATTGGAAATCAATGGAGATCCATTAGCATTGACAATTGCATATTTCTCGAATTCAATCGGTTCTCTAGTGTTCGTCACATTGTCTTCGTTATATCTCACGTGAATTAGCTTTTGGTTAACTTTTCTTATCGGTTATATTTTCCTATTTATTTACCAATTCTTGAGTGAATATGCACTACTTATTACTCATCAGACGTTCTATCTTTTCTGATTGATAGTGGTTTTAAAGAATTTAAAATTTAGAAATTACGGGAAACTACAGCTTATACATACACTCATGGTAGTTTGAAACAATTGAAAGCATCACAGTCAAGGTGTGTGTGCGTTGGAATGTTCATCAAACGAAAAACTGGCGAGTAACGATGGGCCGTGTATTTATCGCTCGATATCCGGCCAATCGCACATACGATTCGGATCCGAGCGACTCGAGCTGGCGATATCGAATCAACTAATTCAGCTGTAGAGGCAGGCTGCAAAGGGTGAAACGTCCAATCATCAGATGGATACTCGTATACGTGCGCACGTGGAGGCGAAGCGAACTGCGGGGCTGCGGGAGCGAGGAAGGGCGAGCAGCGACAGTATCGAGCCGTCAATCTGGCGCGCTTATCATAAGCTCGTTGTCGGGGCTCGCACGTATGCCCAACGGTCCCCCGTGTGCGTAAACCCCCGTACGCTGCAGTGCGGTACGGGGCAAGGAGAAAAGCCAAACGAAAAAAAAGGTAAAAAGTGCGGCGAGGCGGGTCAGGCCCGCCCCTGCAGCTCGCACAAAGCAAAAGCGCATGTATGTACATGCAAGACGCTGAAAGGCGAAAGGTAAAAAGCGAGCGACAATGCGCGCACCGAGGAGAGCAGTGAGCTCGGCACGAGGAGGAGGAGGTGGTGGATTTTTTTACTTTGAATTCGCGATCGGTGCGTGGCACGCGCGCGCGAGCACGCCTCGCATGCCCCATTGTCCCGGGCTTCCGGCGAGCGTAACCGGATATCGCCGCCACCGCCGCCGCCGCCGCCGCCGCCGCCGGACATATTGACGTTAATTTATAAAATACGCGCCGCTGCTCTCGCGGCCGAGAGCGACTCTCCCCTGGCATGCAGTATATTCCTCCTGACGCCCCCTTTTCACCGAATCTCCCACCCCACCAAAACCCGCTGCCATCCCAGCTGCCGCGCGACTTGCCGCGTATTATACACATACGTGTACACTATCGTATTCGCGCCCCGGCTAATTCCTCCGGCTGGACAACTATCGGCCCAACTTCGTGTGTGTGTGTGTGTCAGTTGTCGTATACGCTTGTTCCATTCACGACTTGTTTATATCAATTCGAAGATGCGCGGCCTTGGAAGAATACTTTCATTTTCTCATCTTTCAAATCAAAAGTACGCGCCAAAGTAATTGTGGTAAATTGCTTTGTTTTTCGATCAATATTCGAACTAATACGAGGGGATGAAATTCGTTTGTTTAGTAACGATGTGACAATTGTCATTCACATCTATTGAAACCGCTGAATCTTTGAACGTTCATATCTTTGAAACAAATATGAATTTGAACAAAAATAAGAAAAAAGCACGATCTGATTATTTTTTTGATTTTTCATTCAATTCACGTGAAATAAAACTAGATGGTGTTAAAAATTCTCCGACTCTATTTTGACTTTAAATTCAAAGTACGGCGATTGAAAATTCATCGGAGAAATCCATCAAGTCACGAAAACTTGTAGAGGTATTATTTTATCTGCGAAACATGGAATATAAGAAATGTCTAGACGTAAAATCTCATTGATAATTTTCTTTTCCTGAACTTTTATTGAAAATTATACACAAGTCCAAGTAATCATGAATGCTCTTCACCTGAATCTTTGTAGTCTGCCTACCGATGCCTACCGGTTATACTCACTTTTCTTAGCTTCGACCAATTGTCACACTTAACCGTGCGAAAAACTTGAAGCTCAACGAATCAAAATATTCTCACACGTGACTCTATCCGCATCCAATATGCTCCATCAGTTGGGGCGCCGCAATTGACGCTCACCATTGCTCGCTCGAGTGTGCCGCGTGAGTGTGTGCGCGAGTGCAGCGCACCAATAAATCACGTGACACTGTATATGCGCACAGCCCGCGCGCCTTATTCTATTAGCGGCCGCTTTTTCAAACTCGTATACTCGAGCCGCGTCCGAGTACTGCTTATGAGGATGTTGTGCTATCTCACTGGCCTGTCGAGCTTCCCGATCGAGACCCTACAAACTATATATCTCTCGCTAGTTACGACGGGATTCAATTTTGTCACGTGCTCACTTCGTTCTCTGGGGTTTTCTTCTCCGGTATCTATTTATTCATGTGAACAAACTGACAAGAGATTTGGCGAAATTTGGAGATGGTAAAATTACAAAATAAACCGATGGAATCGAATAAAAATTAGTTAAAAATGTACGATTTATAATTCTTTCTTTTCCATTTTCAAGTTTATATCATATTCGATAATGAACGCGTTAATCATCGTTATTAACGAGAAAGGAGAATACGGAATATCCCCCAGATATATGAATATAATTCTGGCTAAACTTGAAGATTTTGAGAGCGAAGGGAGAGTGGATATTCGCTTGAGGCTCACGGGGTAATTGTGATACAGCGAATAAAATAATCATGGGAAAATTTCGCTGGCGGAAACGTACGTACGTACGAAATAAAGATTGTTATAATAATTCTTGCAAATGATAATTCGCGTGTATTGCCAGTGGAATTTGTAAAAATCGAAGATAATTAATAATGATTGCAACGTGTATGTGTCTCTCGGTGGAGAATATTCCGAGCGAGCTCTCACGTCCGAAATGAGCACAGCCGGAGAAAAGAAGAGCTCGCGGCAGAGTATAATGTCTACCTTCGAGACAGATGAAATAAAAGCCAGAGGAAAGGAAAAAAAGAGAGGAGAAAAAGGGGAGCCGCGCGCAGTGCGCACGAGAGGAGAAAAGTAAAAGATAATCACGAAGTTGGCGGATCGCGTCGGGCGCGCGCGCCACACGCCGATCGTAATGACACTCGAGCGCGGCAAATTACGTATGCGTGTTTTCTTCAAAACGCGCATTTCAACACAAAACTCGCGGCGGATTTGTTTTGCCCTATATACGTGTGGCGCACATTTATGCGCGTGTCGCTCGGGCCGCAAGTGCAGCAGTATACGTATCTCGAGCGCGCCTATACGTATATAGCAGCTGGTACGTGCGAGTTTCCGCGAATACGCGCGACTCGCGTGCGTTCTTCTCTGCCCCCTTCTCTCGCTCCGTCGCTGTAAATAGTAAAAAGAGAGGAGCGCCTGCGCCGCGAGCGAAATAGTTTTCCGGAAAAGCGTCGATCGTTTCGCGATGGAATTGCGAAAACGCCGGTGCGTGTAAATCGACGACCTTCGCGCGTTACTCGCACACACACACATACACGCGCGCTCGACGTCGTTTGGCTTTGGAATAAATGCCCCGAGAGACGACAATCCAATATATCCACCTCGTGGTTCGATATCTGGAGATTTTTTTTCTGTTTTCGGTGGAAACTACCGCGCCGTGGATGATCGCCCATGATCGATCGCCTGATATCCGTCGCTCGTCGAGCTTAGCGCTGGTCGGGGAAACAATCGTTCGGTATTGAGCGGGCTCTCGGTGCCGATGCCGGAGGAGTCGGGAACAGCTAGCCCGGGAACAGCCGGGAGCGAGCTGACGAGCGTAAAGAGGTGAACGCGGTGTGAGCGTCAATTGCGTGGGCAAACGTCTCTACAGGCTGCTTCCGACCTTCGTAACAATTACGCGCAATTAAAGTCGCCGAGGCAAAGGCCGAAGGCTCGTTGCAGCTTAATTCCTATGGACGCGATATCCTCCCTCGCATACTTGCCCAACGGAACCGCTTCTTCTATCTCTCTTTCTCTCTCTGGCAGCGCCGTCGCGCCACGCAAATTCAACTTTCAACGAGTCAATACCGAATACCCCCACCAACCACTCGTTCAGCCGCGGATCCCTGTATATTTGGAATCTCGCGGCGACAATTCGACTCCTCATTTTTGCTTTTCGAGGAACTAGCTGGCGTATACTGACTTTTAGAAATTTATACAGAAACGGAATAATTTGAACGACGTATTCTTTACGCGAGGTCCATGTGGCATTCGACGTTTTTATCTGATAGAAATAATCTTTTGTGTTTTGAGCCTTTTGGCAAAGCGTATCCTGAATTGACCAGGAGCCGCCGTTGGAGATTTGGATCGCATGATTTCACTGGAGCTTTGGGATATGTACACTTTTTTTATTCACCCTAAAATTATTATACTAGCATTTGCTTTAACGTTTTTCCGGAGGTATAAATCGATCATTGCTCATTTCATGCTTATAACGTACATAAATTTTATCAATTTTTCAGTTCCATATGCACTATTTTCATCAGTTATATAATATCTTATAGAAAATAGTAGTTTTTTATTATTTTATATTCACAGTGTATATACATGACAAAACGACATTTGATAATATGACCGAATATCATGGGAAATCAAAAGGTCTGCTGTATGGATGACCCATATACCGCAAGGCACCTGCAAAAGGTTCAGCAGGATCGGAGTGACCCAAATCCCAAGTAGTCACCTGGTGAGCTGAGTACCCTGGAAGAACGATTGTTCGATTCAAGTGCATGTTTCAACTTTAACCTAAGCAAATTTGAGTAGATTTAACTAGAATGAATTTGCAACGGGTACTCGAATCAAAAACACGATTTCGCGGTGTAACTGCTGGTCGATATTGAGCTTAGAATGTAATGATTGTTATAGATTTTCCCGCATACATCCCCAGGAAGTCGGTGCTATCGCGGCAGTTGGAGTATTGTAGTGAGCACACCTCTCGGACAGCTCGAATTGATTCGCAAGTGGAATATCGCAGGCTGGGATAGGCGTCCCGATCAAAGAGTGCAGCCACACGGCGGTCGTGGTGTGGCAAAGTGCAAAGTGGCGGGAAGCCGATACGCGGGTATATAACTCGAGGGCCAATAACTGACGCGCGCACGTCACAACACTCGCGATACGCATCCGCGGCAAATAAAAGGCCAACACGCGCCCCGGCGTGTACATGTTTGCCGTACGTATATACGTATACAGAGATTCGCGCAACAAAAACGTAATTCCCGGTGGGGGGCGGCGGGGGGGGGCACAAAGAGGCAGAGAGTGTAGGGCGCGGCGCCGCGGGGCCACTCTCAAATCCCTATAATGGTCGCGCAAACCGGGCCCCCGGTATACTCACGGCCTAATCCCGGGGACGCGTTTAACGCGATCACTTCGAAAATCGGATTTCGCCCCGGCGTTGTGTCGCCGGCCGAGCGGACAAAGGGATGACACCGGCGCGCCAGGCGCGGACGGCGTGCGAAACCCGATGCTCACCTCGAGTATTATAGGTATAGACGCCGTCGCCGCCGCCGACGTTCTCCAGTCGTTGTATCGTCGACTTGCACATTCCCGATCTCCGCGACCATTCGATTCGCCCTCTCTCGGCTCGTCTTCAACGGTTCGGCTTCTTTTCGTCGATTTAGCCTGTTGCACGTAGCGCTTGCCGTTTCAACGGGGATACAATGCCACGAGAAAACGCCAAGTTTTTTGTCGCACCTTGGCTATGTCAATGGCACGTGCGCGAAAATAATTAGCCGGTGTGTCCTGTTTTTGCTCGATCCGAATTTCAGATGAGTTACATTGCAAGAACACCTGTATGTATCGGGAACGATGAATCTTTCAATTTTGATATCTTTTGAAAAAATGTATTTGTACAAAAATAACAAAATACGGCTCGGTTATTTCTCTATACTCTAGGCAGTGCACACGAAATAGCTGGGCGTTGGGAGAAACTCTTCTATCCTATTGTTCTTATGTGTGAAGTGCACATGACTTAGACATGTCTAATTGGTTCAGGACTCATCGCTGAAGTTCGCCCAGGTAAATAAGTATATTCTTTTCCATGCTTGAACTGCTGGAATTACACTTGTATTTATTTTCGATAAATCTAGACGTTCGTTATTGACAAATTGCAATTTATAAGAGCATTTTATATGGTCCTCTGTTGAATTACATCAAAAGTTGAATTACCTGTTCTCCTTTTCGTTCATAAATAGTAGACTCTCGTGTATAACCCAGATTACTAGATAAATCGGGCGTTATTACCGTGTTTAACGATAAAATCTTTTTGAGTTTCTAAAACTATGTCGTATTATTTTATCAGTTATAACAGTATTATTTCAGTATAATCAAATACTGTAATTTTCCAAACTATATCCGTGTCCGGATATATTTGTATACGTGCTATTTAAATTGCAAATTACTATATGTAATAGTTGATATATTTACTGGTCAGTAAAATTTTCCATAATTAACAATCAAGGAATATTCACCATGAAACAATATTTTTAAATTATTCCAAACACTGTGAATTGGATACGAGAAATAGTAGTGTCGCAATAGTGAATGGTTTTCCGATCTCCGAGTATTGACGAATACAGCCACGCGATCTCGGCTGGCGAATAGTATTTTTTAACAATTTGAAATTCCGAGCGCGAGCTCGACGTGTGTCTGTCGGCGCGGGGGCGATCGAGAGCTCGGGTCTGGGGGATCGGGGGGGCTTGGGGGGGGGGGAGAAGCAAAAGAAGAAAGAGGGTTGGGGAGGGAGGGTCGGGGTGTGCCGGAGCGTGGCCATTTTGCCTGCTTAGTTCCAGGCGGGGAGGCCGGGTGTATGGGCGCCCCGGCGCGTGTAATCGCTAATACCCAAAAGCCCTTGTCGGAGCTACGAGGGTGGACCCGCTCGCCTAATCTCCTCTCTCGCTCGGCGCACGTGTGTATCGCTCCCGGAAGTCCGACCATTTCACCGCTGCGGCGACTCGCGATTTTTCCACTCGCGTCCTCTCTCTCTTGGATCTCCCGAGTCTTGGATGCGTTCGAATTGCCCCTTTTCTCCCGCACTTCACTTCCCTACCTTTTTTTTTCCTTTCAACTCGACAATTTTGTCATTTCAATCCTTGGCTGCAGCTGGATTTGGAAAATTTTGAATAACGATCTTTTGCAAAATTCATCTTAGCTTCCGTCACCACACCTGTACATTCGACTGCGCGGATGGAAAGTTCAGTTTTCACTGTCTCATGTATATAATAATGTGACCGCATTAATTGAACTGACGAGCCTGACGAGCTGCCGGCGATCGTTGCAGTTTGGATTATTTTTATTCGCAATTATCGTACTAGCCCTCAAGGATTATCCTAACGAAATTCATTTGAATTATATGTAAGCGGTTCAAAACATTTTCAACCTGGTTTTGCATTGTGGTGAATGATATTCCGTTCGTCGCTGCTCACTGAAATTAACCATTGCTATCGAGCGCCATCTAAAGTGAAATAATTTATTTTACGAGATGTCGTTTCAGCATGGTTACGGCGAATCGTTGGAAAACATATTATTGTCGGGAGGAATATGTTGGAAAGAATGATCATCAAAGTTTCAACCAATCTAAGTTCATATATCCTTTATTACGTGGGATAATTTACAAGGTTTGTATCGTCCAAGTATTTTTGAAGTGTGTCAACATGAATGATGCAATTGTTGTGACACTGAACAGAAGCGAGCGAGAGACGAATATGATTTTTGAAGAGGCGAAAAGAATCAGTGCTGGAGAGATTTTGAGCCAAGACATGAAGGTTTGAATGGGATAAATCCCTTGACAGATCTGTCGAGCAAGATCAGAGAAATAGTAGTAGTACACTCGTGTCTCTCTGCGCTCGCCGTCCGCCTCTGATTGTCTTTTATTGGGTTAAATTGAACTTCCTTCTCGTGATACGCGGCTCGCATCAACTCACTCGCTTTGAGTAGTTGCTTAGCTCTTAAACATCGTGTAGGTATGGGGTGTCTTTAATGTACTGCAATAAGTACAACTTAAGGAGTGAAATGGAAAGAATTTAATCCTTTACAGTGCCAAATAGAATTAGTACAGTCAAACGTCGCGCTCGTTTTCAAACAACAAATTTCACAGTAGCTATTGGCAGCTGTTTACCTATACAATAACACGTCGATCCCAACGGCTAAATCATTTCCATATATCATTCGCACAATCCAATCGTATTCAAATTGAAAGCTAAAAATAATGTCGTTGTGTCACGTCGGCGGTTTACATTTCAACATCGGCGCATCATAATTAGCCAGATAAAATTGCTTTAGCTGCTCATGCATGTCTCGATTATTCATAACCCAAGGCATTCGATCAATTCCGAATATTCACAATGCCAGTTATTCGTAATTACCATAGATCAATAAACGAGTTATATCGACGACTTTTCGAAACTATAAATAACGAGTGTATATGAATTTTGTCGTGAGTGATTGCCAACGAGAATATTGCGCAAAGGATAAATTCACGATTCGGATGAACATCATTTGTGCTTGTGATTTTTTCCGCGCAATGAATAGCGCGCGGATGTTGAATTCAGGGCGAGCAAACATGTCGCGTCGAACAAGTACGCAGTTACAATTTTCCCGAATGATCGCACGGTTGCGTTCTTATATATACAGAGAATAGAGACAGATTGAAACGGGTTTTTTTTCTCGCTCGCAGATCATCCATACCTCGACCCTACGCTCTGAAATGAAAATAGTTGGAAATTACGATTTAATAGTGAATATTTGTCATGTTTTAGTAAAAATTGTATGTCCGACTAGCAAATAGTGATTGTTCTTTCTCATCTACCAATGGTGAATAACTCGATACGCAAATAAGGAATCCTGATTTTTTCGTGAAATTTTTATATTTATTATTAGGTAGATAATGAATGTTACTATCCGAATATATTCACCGTAATACGTCAGTCATGCAACTTTCACTGACTAATAGCAGTTTTATCTATTTCAAATTTAAAGAGTGTACATCAGCGCAGAGGAGAAAAAGAACGCAGACTTATGTGGGTACAATAAAGAGATTGATAATGTAGCGGGGGCCGATTGATCGAATGTGACAGTTGATAATCCGTGCGCGCCGCAGAGAATCGCACTGATAAGAACGAATTATGGGGATAAATGTTAGGGCGCGCGATGTGGCCGATGTATCAGAGAGCGAGCGCCTCTCAACTGGCTCATTCTCGTTCGTTATCTATTCATTGGCCGGGCCGACGTGTGGTACGTGACGCTGGACCAGAAATCCGGACTGTTCCCATGTTCCAGTTACGGCCAAGCGCGAAGCGGATGACGAGTGTCTTTGTCTTAAATAAAATGTGCTCCAGCTCTTGCTGTCTCTCTTGCGTGGGCGCGCTGGGGTATAGATTGATGACGCGCGAGTCACCGGACATGCGGGCGCAGCAGCGGCGACCCAGCCAACTTGCCTACACCCCACCCCGCCTCTGATTTTGGTTATGACCAATTGCCCCGTAATTATATGCGCCTCGCGTTCTCCATTGTCTCGCGCGTCAAATCACTCGAGCTGACTTTGCCTAGTTACATTTGAGAATCGTGTTTGCTCTCCGCGTCAATTGGACGAATCAACACTGTACCAACTCGGTTCAGTCTTTTCGAGCCCATCTCAACTGGAATCGCGTGGTTTTTCCATCAATAGTGTGCGCATACACCCACATACTTTTTCTTCGATATTAACGGGGATATTCGTATACACCTATAGGCTACTAACCAGATATTTCCTCACACGAAATCGCTTAACCTGACTCGGGTAGTGAAATATACTAAGGTAACTGCAGCCAATGCGCCACCCCCTAAGGGTTTTTCGCAAATTTGACTATGATAGACTTGGAATTTTGGAATTCTGTGAAAAGTATTTAGAAGCTTAGCTCAATACCTATTAAAAAACCATTTCTATAGTTACTATCCGACCATTTAAGCCTATTAAAAATCGCAATTTAAGAAAAAAACGCAAAAAGGCTAAATGCACTAAACGTGCAGTCAATTTGGGACGATTTCGCAATCATCTGTTACAGCCTATATAGGTCTACAGGAACGATCCAATTGGCATTGAAATAAAATCTCAATCATGTTCCCAGTAACATTTATACAAAACTTTTGACATCCAACTCAAAAATATATATCTAAATCATCGTAATATGTCTATACAAATATTCAACGATTTTACTCAGTCTTTCCATTTAAAAACACATAAGGGGCCACATTGGCTTCACTTATTTTTGATGCGAAAAACAGCAATTTGAGTAGGATAAAAATAATTTTGGAAAAACTGATGAGACCAATCGAAAGATGAGATGTTTTTACATAAAAAACAGTAATGACACTTTGAGAGATAAAAATTATTGACGCCTGATTTTTTAGGTTGAGTGTGAAAAGTGAAATAAGAAAAGGATGGAAAAATCAGTAAGTGAAACTTCAAAGTGTTGTAGGAGAGTGGTTTTAAGAGCTAAATGGGCGAGAAAGGTACCGAAAATTTTCTTTTAATACCCTCAACATGACCCAAGGGCGACTGATGCTCAGAGAGCACCGGAAATACGAAATCTGACAAACGTGCCAAATTGCCTGCAGTTACCTTATCACAAAACGAGAATGATGGATTCCCATGGCAGTCCGTCTTATTGAAGTGTAATCAAAATCAAGGGTACAATGAAATACACTTTGTGATACTTGTTGCAGGGCAATTATGCAAACCTTCAAATGCATTCCATCCACAACTCATGGTATTTGAGTTATCAAATCATGAATGTTTCCAAAACATAGTTGTAGAATCGAGCTCTAATGAGCTCAAGAGAGTGACAGGAAGAAGCGAACAATCCCAAAAGAGTAAACATGTTTTGAATGGCTGCATCGTATGGACGACTGATTATTATTTATTGCGCTTAGATGCATCATTGCATCTTCGAGGTATCGTATACTACAAAATTTCAGGACAACAACTGAACGTCATGTGTATGTGTGAGAGATTACGTTCGCTTTAGTGCATTTCAATTCCGAAAGATGTGTACGAACATTCATTGATGCTTTCTCAAAAGCTTTTTCAATTGATATACAAATATTTCAGAGAAAAATGAAAGAATTGCCAACATCCAGCCACCGAGTGAAACCACAAAAATAAATTTAAATTCAGCAAAATTTATAGGATTCGAAAGATCAGTTTCATCAAGATCCTTTACATGATGAAGTTTTTCCAGCTCGAGAAAAAATTTCAAAAATCCGCCTTCGGAAAGTCTAGACGACATAGAATTGAATTTAAGCAAAAGCGGCGACTCTTCCGGAAACATGTGAGAACCATAAGTTTCCATGATATTTGTTTTGGATATATGAATTACCTTATTCTCAGATAAAAAGTATTGACAATAGTAAGAACTCATGAGACAAGCTATGTTGTCACCACCCAAAAGCCGTTCAGTACATTCCTCCGGATTATTATATGCGTGAAAACGCTTTCGAAGTACTGCCACTGGGATGGTGTTTTTATAGGTTGCAAAACCATGAACTGATAAATTAGATTTGATCAAATCTCCAATTGAGTCAATTGTTGATACAGGATCTGGAGCAGTACTGACTGCACTCAAATGACCTTGAAAAAACGAACTAGTAACAAAAATTAATATCAAAACAATTATGAAAAAAATTCTAGAAATAAATTTGCGTGGCTGTCTCAAACTTGACATGCTTACAAATATTCGTAGAAATTCGAATGTAGCATCTAGAAAGGATATCTGGAAGATATACTTCGTAGCAATTACACAGCTGAAAGAGCAAATGGTAAAATGTATCCAGAAACTAGATTTGAAAAAAAGCACAAACTTATCATCAGCTTGGTTGGCAAGTTTCCGAGTAATAATTTTCAAATGAAAAGAATCAATCGGATAAAGTTGTTTTTTCCAAGAATCACGGAAAAATGTCCGAGATGCCAAGACATCGACTAATTTACTCTTCACATCTCTAAAAGGGTCAAAAGGTTCTCCACGAATATCCAGACTGTTCAATATCTTGGCTGTGACTGCGGCTCCAATGTGTTCCAGCATCATGCATATCATTTTCGTGTGAGGAGTTTCACATCTTTCATAGCCAGACTTTTTTTCGTTGTAACGATCTCCTTTGGAATCATTGAAAACGGCCATCTTAAGATTGTAATTTTCCAAGTCTTTCACCTTATCATAAAATAATATACTGCACAAGGAGAGATTTGATATTTCTGTAAGGAACATACCGTGATTTAGTGTATTTTACTGAGATGATTCGCATAAATATGATGATTAAAATCTCGCAAATGAAATTCGAAAAATT
Source organism: Aphelinus atriplicis (assembly GCA_020882685.1). Taxonomy (NCBI): domain Eukaryota; kingdom Metazoa; phylum Arthropoda; class Insecta; order Hymenoptera; family Aphelinidae; genus Aphelinus; species Aphelinus atriplicis. The sequence goes on along the minus strand of CM037076.1, from coordinate 3,388,804 downwards.
ATTCAGGTGTTTCCGATTCATACTTACGACTAGTCAAAAAATGTTCGAGAAGTTGTTCTTCCGTGAATTCAAACATGGTCCATCCATTTGATAAAGATTCAACTTGTACTTCGTTCCAACTTTTCGGTGCTGTTCTTGAATAAGGATTGTATGTATTTATTGATACTTTCGAACTGAAATCGGTGCATATGTAAACAGCGGATAGAACGTTATATGACCACAGAGTTTGCAAAACGTCGTATGATTGTTGACAACCGTCGGTTGCAATATTGATGAGTAAAAACTGAGCTTCGTGATTCCACCAAATTGAATTCTTCATTCTCAGTAATATCGAAGCTAAATTGTCATCGGGTGCAATCAATATAGCAACGCCAGTCATTGGAAAGTTTCGTCGACCGACATGCGTTTCGTTTAAAACATCCACACTCTGGAATCGCTCATGCTCTTTAAAAACAGATTCATGATGAGTATCATACAAATATGAAGCTGTTGAAAAAGAGGAAAATAGAATCGATATATTATCTTCAGTTGAATTTTGATTAGTGGAGAGGAAGAAGAAATTTTTCTTGTTGAAGCAACGATTCGTTATTATTTCCTAGAAGAATTAACTTATCTATTAATCGGATTACAAATGAAGCATGAAAGGATCTCGAACCTACCGTCATTTTCAACAATTGATTATTCTTTTTGGTCACAGGAAAATAACTTTCAATTTGGTAAGTCTTTGAGTAAATAAATTCAATTTGTAACAAAACTAAAGAAAAGACGGTATGGAATTTCATTTTCTCAAGGTTCCGATGTGTTTTGTATATTCAATAGATACGACAGTGTTCTCTCCCACCAGTGAACTGAATATGAACACGAATAAGCCTTTCCTCTGTCATTGGGAATATTACTACAGCAAACGTTTTAGTGTATAGTACACTTTTCCATGAACAAAGCAGTAAAAGAAAAAACCAATTGTTTCCCTTTAATTGTCTTATTTGAATCGAGTAGCCTATGTAAAGTAAACTCACGCACGATGACTTAAATTCACATTTTTCGTGACTTATATCCACATTTCACACTTATATCCAAATATTCGAAACAAAAAAATTAATATTTACACCCAAATATCGGTGTTGGCTGCCGCCAGTATACTGGACATGGACATGAATAATATTTTTTCTCTGTCAATAAAAATATTGCTACAAAAATTGTATTTGTATAGTGTCAACTTTGATTCTACACTATAGTAAAAATAGAAACTCGTTTTCCTCCTGATAGTCCAATTGAATGCGAGTCCACAGTTATTTCTGTTTTTCCATCGCGTTAATTCGGCGTTAAGAGAGTATTTGAAGAACTAGTTAACACACATAAAATTGAACGAGAATCGTAAATTCCATCCTGGTTTACACCTTATTGATTGTTATTTACTTCAAAAGAAACAAGAAGAATCAATAATTGTACACAATATACACCCAATGAAATATATTTATATTATCGATGGAATCGTAGAGAATAAAGAGTTTTATACTTTTTTACTATTCAGGTTCATATATAATATTTCTTCCTTGAAACTTGTTGAAATTGTTGCGGGTGATTGCTCTATCAACCCTTCAATATCTATGCAGCTTGTCTACTAGACTCGCACAACGCAGTCTGTAATTATATCATTCTTTTATTTATCTATCATATCTAGTAGAGAAAATTTTTCATTAAAATCAATATGAGTTGTGATTATAATATACATTTTCAACTTCACTCTTCAAAGACGGAGGAGTTCTAACAATTATTATTAGCTGAATTATTTCGTCACCTAAGCCACATTTTTTTTGTACTTGAGCATCGCGTTGCTACGGGAATAAATATTGAGTTGAAATCAATTCGCAGTAATTTAGTTGAGAACTCTTTCCTTACGTTGCCAATTGAAAGATAGGATGTTTCTATATACGATAGAGTAGTTACATGTAAAGAAATTATTGTATAGTTAAGTTAGCAGAGCGAAATAAAAAGCAGGCAGTGTAAAAGTTGAAACTGTTGCGAAACACTGGTTTCGAGTGCGAAACGAGCGAGGGAGCCACCGACAATTTTGTCCCAATACTGTCAAAATAGGCTGATCGCCACTGGTGCTGGTCGCAAGCAGCGGAAGCACGAAAGATGAGATGCCGGCCCTCCCCAAGTCAGCCGATTCCCGAGCGAGCTTTGGGGGCAACTGCGCTTGGGGGACCTCTGGAGGCGCAGGAGTGCCGCGCGAGCTGGAACGGAGCAGAGGCGGGAACCGTTAGCCGCGGGTGCAGGAGGCGCAGCGGGCGGGGGAGAAAAAGAGAGGCTCGCGCGAGTCCTAATGACTGCAGCAGCGCGGCCACGGCATATATCCGGGAGTCGCGCGGCTACACACGTACACGCTAGCGTGGAACGGGGCAAAAAACGGGCCGACCGCACGAGGCGCGAGAGCAGCGCGTCACATTATGGCTTTCCTTTCGGCTTCTTTCGATGGCCGCTAATGCGACCGCGCGCCGCCTCAATAATCCCCGCCGGCTCTTTTTTCGCGAGCTGCACACACGAGCGCGCACAGCTTCCGGCCGGTGCAGTCTGCGGATTCGCGGTTACAACTCGACGCGAGCGCGATGCTCCGGCGCCGCGATTGTTTTGAATATCGGACCGAGTGCGGGTCGGTTGGCAGCCCGACGACTTGAATTCTGGTCCGAGACCCTCTGACTCATCGAACGCTTCCTGCCGCGCCGCGCAAACTCGGCTGATGATACCTCGAGCCTCATCAACGCGGGCTCGTCGTCTTCTCTGCCGGCTATGAGGGCTAATCGTGTGTGTGTGTGTGTGCTCAAATCGAGATCCAACCGACGCGATGAGCGATATTTCTATTAATCTCGACTATTATAACTGACAACCGGACACTGTATATATGTATACAGCCCGGAAGCGGCATCGATGCTGGCTTTTTTGTCCAGCTCTAGGCATCTTTCCGATGCTAGTAGCACTTTTGTATACGAGCATATTGATATGAATCGTTGTTCATCCTGCAGAACTTTCAAGAAACTCTGGACAAAATACGTTATCTCACGTGAAAACTTTGGTTTCGGATAGTGTTACATCTATCACGGAAGTATATAGCGGGAGAGAAACGCACAAACCGTATATATTTATTTATGATCCGTACGATGAAGGAAATCCACCCGTGCGCGCGTCAGTGAAAAAAAAACATAAAGCAAATCAATCGTCCGATTCGTCGTAGAAATTTTATGAAAATTTTGTTACTACGACTACACGAATCGAAATCCCACCAATTAGAGAATAAATTTGGCCCAGTGCAGCCCGATCGATTCGAATCTCACGAGAATTCGGGAAAAGTCCGGCCGAGGCGTAATCGTGGGAAACGGAGGCTCGTCCGCGGATATAACGCGCGCGAGGGGGTTAAGAAAGGTAAAAAAGCTCTCGAGAGCCGGAGAGAATAGAGGAGGAGAATGACGCCGCGGCGAGCGCGAGCCGAGGTGGCAGAGAGAAGAGAGAGAGAGAAAGAGTGGAAAGACTGCCAAGCTAATAAAGCAATTTGTCACGCTTGTCGTCCGAATGCCAGCAGTACATTAACACACAATCTTGGCGGCAATGAGAGGGAGCCGAGGTGGACCTGGTCTCTCTCTCTTCCTCTGTTATGTGCGCGTCCCTCTGTATCGCTTTGTTCTCCCTCTCGTACTTCTCCTTCCACATTACTCCCTCCCCGACGTACGAATCTCGCGCGCGTATCGATATACACACACATACAATTAATCTGCTATTACACTTTTTCCCTACCTTGTATACAATGTACAAGCGTCCCGGTCATATCCAACCTCCTCCCCTCGTTCATCGCCATGTCATCTGTCCGGCGTGTAATTATAATCACGATCGCCGCGATATATGTATTAATATACTTGGACACGAGCTAATTCGAATAAGCAGAGGCACTGGGAATTATCATTTTATATATACATATATACATATATATATATATATATATATATATCTAAGCCGCACAGACTAATTGAGGGGAGAGAGTATGAAAAACTGACGCAACCATCCGAAAGACTTGTACATACGAACAGACGAGGATGGCAAAAGAATATATATATCGAGGAGAAAATTCTTTACGTTCATAAATCATCGTTTCAATTTAGCTTCGAGTGTGAGGTTTAGACGGGAACTGGCAGCGTTTTATCCAACGGCTCGCTGCACCAGCAAAAAATTGAATCTTGCTTAGAAGATGAAAAATCAGCTCGACAAGCTATACTCGTAAGTCGACGAGCCTTACTCGATCCTGCTTATATCAAAAGCTTGCTTCTTATATCTTGTCGACATATTCTATGATTTTTCTTATTGATTATCATTATTCGATTTCTTGAACGCGAAAGCTTCGATTTCCCACACATGAATATTCTGAACTTCCATGTGAATAAATATATTAAGGTTTTCGAATTATAAAAATTAAATATTAGGCCGAAGTCTGACTGAAGGCTGACTATGTACTCGGAGGACATTCGTTAATCGTAGATCCAAACCGAGTCGGCCGGGCGGTTGCTGCAGCTATAGTGATTGGGAATAACGGAGCGAGTCTTCCGTCACTTCCTCATCCAGCCTCCCCTGCACGCTTCGCGATTGTCCGTGTGCCGCGCGGGAAAAGCAACGAAAACTAGCGTAGCGATCGGAGGAGGAGCCCGGGGGACGACGACGACGACGACGCCGACGACGACACGCATCAATCACGCGGACGTCCCGGTAGCGCACATAAGAAGCGCGGCCTCATCGTCGCCGTCGTTTCACAAGCGGCTCAGGGTCGCGGCCGCCAGCAAAAAGCTCCGTAATACTGCCCGAGGCTGGCTCGCGTCCACCGGCAAATCCACCGGCAAATCCACCGGCCGATCCACCGGCAGCACGTCCCTCCACCAACGGAAAAAACCGAGTTACGAGCGTCGACCTTGTGTCCTCTCCCTGCTCTCGTAACTCCTCTTTCTCTCGAGGTTCCGCCGTGCCGTACGCCGCGCGATTTATTAGTCAACAGCTGCGATCCCTCCAGCTCCTCAGCTGTACCGAACGAACCGCCGTGTTTCACGCGGAGATGACCGAATTCGCTATTCTTTTTGACTAGCACGACATGCCTACTATTTGTATTTGTCATCGAAACCTCACCCATGATCAATCTGTCGATATAACATACCTTTTTCGTCCATTTTCTTCGAGGGCAACAGGAAACTCAATTATTGTGCGTCCAAGTTTAAAACACCTGATGAATAAAATTGTATTCAATCCCGTGTACTTCAGAAAAGAATATTTGAAATTTTTGTATCTATACGCGTACTTAATTACTCCACTTCGCTGGTTTTAGGGACATCAGGCTTGGTTCCAATATATAAGGGAGAACACAGGACATGTTGGCAAATTTATGAATATCTCCTAATTCACGCGGCGATAATTGCAATTTGTGCACATTAAAACAATACTTATTTGTCTTGAGTGCCAGATGTCCACCGCTGCAGTTTACAGAGGAAAAAAGCGAGCTTGACATTTTTATTATCGAAAAAAATGTTGACAAAACTTTTTTTCCCTCAACCTAATTGGTAAGCATGAATTGTTAATAACGCACCATATAGAGTTTCACAAACTTTGTATATCGTGGCTTGAAAACGATCTTCTGAACGCGGCCAAGCAGTTTCTTTCAAATATTACTCATTGTCATTCTATTTAACTAACTATATTCAGAAACGCTGCTCACTGCTGTTCAATGTCCCCATGTTTCCAAAATTGTAATTCAATTGCTCTTATCGCGTATTTCGTTTGGATTATCTTTCTCACGTGCTTATCAATTAATCTCAATATGTTTATCTTCAAAACCTACCTACATACATATTTTATTCAGCTTTTAGAAATGAGTCTTCAACATGAGAAGCTCAAAACTCATTATTCTCAGATTGATACGACAAAACTAACTAACCTAATCTATTTTTTCTTCCACTATTGGCCCTGGTGTCACTGCTCCACGTTTCTTTTTCTCGATGGCACTGTCTATTTGTATATATTAATATACTACACTCACATGTCACGTGGTTAGCTGTCTAAACCAATCAAATCACCGGAAGAGAGTCTTCACATCATTTTTTTGAGGAAGGAAATGGGGGTTAGTTGGCAGGAAGCTTCTCAGATCTTTGAGCTTTTGTAATGAAATCTCGCCACTTGAATAAAAAAATGGACATACAAATGAGCAATTGCTAAACATTTGAAACTGCCTGAAAATTGGAATAAAAACAAACTAGCGGGGCGAAATTGATTTCATTGATTTGAAATATGGAATGTGGATTCCATATTTGAAAATTCAAAGACAATTTTTAAAATTGTTTTAAAAATCTCACTTTTAACCCATTTCTACTATCGGTACAATGTCAGTGATTGTTTGTCTCAATATAAGCGTTTATAAAACAAAATTGGAGAAATTAGTAAAACAGACGGCTGTGTACTCGTCAGATCAGGTATTTCTATATGTAGTATATTTTAATATTGGCTCAATTTTATTTTTCATGTGAAAAAAAACTACATTTTATAATAACTCTACCTACCTGTTCCGCTTTATATACATATACATACAAATCATGGGGTGGAATTTACTAGAGGCCAAGTTGGACTAATGCTAAATGAATAAATAAATATGTATATATGTCGCTGCTCTCACTCTCGTTCCGCTTTCTTTCTTAAGTGTATAGTTCTAAACTAAACACTTGTTTATCGCGGCGATGGATTAACATAGTACAGATGAACGAATTGGAATGCGCGAGATCGTACGTGGGTATACGTAATGATAATAATTATTTGGATAAGTACATGCGCGATTAGCGTTTGTGAAGTGTAATTTTGGTGCAGAAACGACATTTGCAGTGGTAATAATATAGATAAACACGAGCTCAAATACTAATAGAGCTGAAACTTTCAAATGAAAGATTCTTATGACGATTAGTTGGAAACTAGCCTAATTGGCTAGTGCGAGTATAATAGCAATTCCACTAATGCTTTCGTGAAAAAGTAATTTAATCGAGCAGTGGGTGGGTCGTCCAGATGAAACATCGATTAACACGTCCCAGAGAATCTGGTCTGCATGTGTAACATCGTAAAAATAACCTCACACTTTGAATCTCTGTCAAAATTTCACTTTGCCTCGTAACAAACATCCATCTTCTGGTCCATCCCACTTGGTTCATTTCCCAATCGGTTGTTTTGTAGCGAATCAATCTGGTCTTTGTCCTTCCCTAATAGGCGCTTTTTCACGTGAAATCGACGGCCCTTGCGAAGATAAGCACACTCAAAATCTACCGAGAACAAAAGCACATTCCACTTTCCTCCCGGGCTCCCGCGTAAAAATAATTTTCTCTCTATAAACTCCAGCTGAACTGTACATATTTGGCTGAACGCCCAATGAGACTACGCAAAATTTTCTTCGCCGTTCAAGTCTTGTCGAAATTTTGACTGTAACTGTACATGTAATCCATGTTAATTTTGAAAGACTAGTTAACTCTTGAGTGTGCTTCAATTTCCTCGCGGCAGATACCAGAATTATTGCGTCTATTGGCAGAGCGATCTTGGTTTCGCGACACTGAATGGGTGAGCTGGGCCGCGGCGATCCGACTCGGGGATCAATCCATTGGCGATTCGACCTCTAATGACCTAACACGACATATACCTATATAGTCGAGTCGCGCAAGAAAAAGACTCGTCGTCGCGCACTCGGTTGCGTGGCGCACTTGATTCGATTAGAAGCCCGCGGACTCGAGAGTCCGAGCCGCGCTTTTTTATCCGCGCACTTCTCAGAAGTTTGGCAGGATGCCGCCGGCGGCGGCGCACCTATATACGTATATATGTGTGTGTGTGTGTGTATGTATATGCCAACGTACGCTAATCGGCTGACATCGTCGCGGGCCGAGAGCTGTGTATAGCTTCGATGCGATAATGAAGATGAACGAGCGCGCGCGGAGAGAGAGAGAAAGACAGGCCGGAAGTGGCCCGATTAATTTTTGTTCGTCCTGCGCAGCCAATTGGATATATACAGCTTCGGATGGTGGCGCGCGAGCGCTTACCTAACTCACTCATGCTCTAGTGATACGTACGCCACACCTTCATTTTTATAACTTTTTTCCGTTGTCCATCAGTTGTCGATCGACGTTACATTCTCGTTTTTTTGGCCTACCATGTACTCTGAAGAATAACTGTATATATAACTGAAGAATAAAACTTTTTTGAAAAAAAAGTAACAATGTTGCGTCAAGCGTGTGTCAAAATTATATTATTCGTCATTTACGTTGAAGAAAATTGAATTAGTGAAGTGAATCTATTTCAGTCTGGTATGGTTAATATAAATTGATTGATTTGACTCATGAATCTCATCAATTATTTGGAGAATTGATGACTAACCAAATTAATGTCACTGGACGGTTTGTTCCCGATTGGCTAGCTAACGAGAGAATGATTTGTTTTTCTGAATCAAAATGATCTGAAGCCTCTGTAGCAGGCTGTTTTCTGCGGTGATACTACTGTGGCCATATTATTCATTACTCCTGCATCAATTAATTATACTCTATCGATAATATAGGCCGATTAGCTCTAAAATATTGTTAATAATTCCGATTTGCTTGACAATTTAAATTTCCATTCGATTATTTGTTATTTAACACTGTGAAGATTTTTGAAGTTACCGTAATAGAACGTTCTGATGAATGAGAATGAATAGATTGAAGTAATGTTGAAAAAACGAAGGTTATTTTGAGTTTAGAATAAATCATCATCCACAGCGTGAGCTTGAAGGCTTCTATTCGAATGACTAGTCGTGATTTTTTTAGCATTGATAATTGGGCTATGGAACACATTTCGATGGAAACCAAAATTCTGAAAACGTAAGATATATAAAAAAAAGTAAAACTAAGGTACGAGGATCAAAAAGAAGCATGTTTAAACTGTCATTTATTAAGTAGACTCATTATGATTTAAGATTGAACGTATAAGAAGCAGTGGTGTATATATAAGCGTGAAAAGCGTGGAATCGAGACGACGGAAAGGCACAGTGGTGTTGACAGATGGGGTAACTCGCGCCGAGCATAATAAAGAGGTGGTGGGGGGGGGGTGAATCACGTGAAAGAGCGCCAAGCGTTGACAATACAAGAGGCGCGTGTCGGTCGAGTCGAGATGGAGGCGCGAGAGAGGCCTAGATTCGCATGCGGCAGCGAGCTGCGATCGCAGATCGGCGGAGGCGTTTCCGAGAAGCAACGAGAAAATTTAATAGAGAGCGGCAACTCGAGCTAATTGGGTTAATCAGGGCGCGCGCGAGCCCACATGGAAGAGGAGCGCGTCGCGTCGGCAAAACACAACGAATCAAGACGTCGCTCGCGAGAGAGCCGACGGGGCGATATTTAATTAGCGTTTGGCCGCGTCGATTCGTCGACTCGGGGCCAAACCGATTCATCTCCGAATTAATTCAATTCAATTCAGCTTCGGAGATGAAAGAATCACGACGGCGCGCGCGTTGCGCAACGCTCCGACGCTCCGCCGCCGCTATATACCTCGAATCAGCGGCTACTTTTATTGCATCAACGCATTTGATAAGAGCGAGGTCAGCGCAATATAGCTGCCCTGCACACTGCGTACTGCGCGCACTCGACACATGCACACACCGCCGGCCGGTAAGACCCTTTCAAACGGAAAAACAAATGGCTGCTTTTTTCTTTGCGTGCGAACCAAGTTTTTCGCGTGCGATGTGCCTATCGAAGCGTATTGACTGCATTTTGCAAAAACCCCTGCTAACTCGAAGAGACTTTGAAACAATCTTTTTCCACCGCGTTCCATGTTCGGCATACTTCGCCTATAGACTTCACTTGGATGCAGCATTTACTTCCGGATATCACACGATCCTTTTGATAACCAATTTAATTCAGCACAGTCTCAGGCACTGCATCTTCTTGTTATGTTCTGTCAGTCAATATATATACACGTCGGACGAGAGCCCAGCATTCAATGTGTGGGTTTTCCCCGGAATCACGAGAACACCTCCACACTGTATCTACGAGCATATTTCTCTTTCTCTCTTTCTCTCTGGCCCTCTTTCATTTCGTCCGACGTCAATTTGGCTTCTCGTGTGCGCAACTCACAGATTAGTCCTTGCCGCGTCTCTACTGATTGTGAGAGAAAAGATTCTTTATGCCTGTGTGCTTCTGTGCATATACATAGATATACGCATTGTGTCGGTTGGTTTAGCGTCGAATAAACAATGTGCCAGCATGTACGAGTGGACCGGCTGTGTAGCATTGACTCGCGCGAGACCAAGCCCGAATATTCTCCTCTTACTTCAATCAAAATCTCCTCGCGGTCTTCACAGAATTCAAATCGTCGCTTAGAAATATATGTGTGTCTATTCAACATCGCCACTCGCCGATGCTGAATAGATATATCGTCCAATAGACACTACGAATAGGCTACGGATGGTTCGCATCCGTAAGTCGACGCTCAATCAACATTCGACGCTCTCACTCTGAGCTGGACATGGCTTAGCCGTGGAGTCAAAGTTATTATTGAATTTTCAAAGTTTGTTCGCAGGTACGTTAATTTACTCTTGGTGTACCACTTGATCTATACAGAGGCTTCAACCCACCAAGCATAATAAATTCCCAGATACACTTGTCGAGTTGAGTATACCATTGACGCAAACTGAGCTGTTTATCGTGGAACTTTCGAGGAGGACTCGACGATAAAGCATGGATAACTATTGCCTTTTTGTCATATGATTTATGTACTGTTTCGAATGGCTTCGCTATAGAATCGTCTGACAGAATGCGACAATGAGTATATATATGTACAGGGGTGGCGTTGCAATACGCGGCGCACAGTCTGGACCCGATCAATTTACTCGTGCGCGCGGCTGCGAGCGACCGCAAATTAATACAGGGGAAATGAGCGTCTCGCGGCTAAACCGCCAAAGTTGCGAGTTTTCGCAAGCGCCAAGTTGCCTAATGTTGTCGCGGCGCGCAGCCAGCGCACTGATCTCGAAACTGCAGCGCCCGAGCTCAGACGCGCTCCGGCTGAGACGGCAGTATAATTACACGTACATATCTATGTAACCCGTGTATACATACATACGTATGTCTCGAGCCGCGACGTACAGTCAATTTTTTTTTCATCCACACAGCCAAAGCAAAATGGGAGAGAAAATGATTACGAGCGTAAAGTGTGCACGAAACGAATGAAAAAGCTACGAGAATTGTGAGTTGATATTGCAACTTTCAGGAATCTCGAACGCGCTGCAGACTCCCAGCCCGCGAGCACCTGATGAAACGCCGTTTCATTTTCCTCCGGCGGCGTGCGGTCGCGGGGGGACAAAATCAAATCGTTCGAGAAAAATCAAATCCTTGAATAATAACAGTATATTGTGGTGTGCGCGCGCCACGCAGCGCCACGCTCCAACTACGCCCAACATATTAATTGCATATGTCGAGGCGAAACGTATAAAGTTCCTACACTGGATAAAAAGTGGTTTGGGAACCCCATACAGTACCGTACAGGAGCGAAAACAATATACAATATTCTCATCTGAAATCTACCATGTTATATCTTCTTATAGTGAAACACGAGATCACTACAAAAATATAGCGTGTGGAACTGTAATATTCTCAATATAGTATGTACAGTAGATCTTACTAGTATAGAATAAACAACCATCCACCGGGAGATGGCGTAACGGACACAGTCCATGGCCAAAAAGAAGAAAAAGAATAATAAACAACCCTGTACTGTTTACGTGTCGCCATTATCAATCCACTAATTTAATACCAAAACTATAGAAGATTTTCAAATTACTGCAGTTATATGTAATATGAAACAATTGAATACTGTGAGAACCTTCAGTTATTCTAAGCACACGAAAGTGTCGTAGCTGCATTTTTCCATTTGAATGACCTGAAATACAAAAATACTTAATTACATGAGTATACCCTTGAGGGGCAAAAGTATCCAATAGGATATGGGTACGAAAGGGCCAGAAAAACTGAAAAACCGCGTCTTCGTTCGACGATTCACTGAAAATTAAGTAATTCCCTACTGCATCAAACTTTCGTATCTATTGTAATCATTTTCAAAATCAATTTCATTAATCTTGCAAAAGTTTGTAAACTTTGAGTAGTAGGCTTCGCCAAAACCGTTTATTATTCGCGTTCTCCCTGAAAATGTAGTATAGCGCGTTCACCGTACTTTTTTCCCCAGCCTACGCGAACATTACTTAGCTGCGCGCGAATAACACGCGCAAGCCGCTGTACTATTCTCAATGAATAATCTCGCTCTTAATAGGGGGAAACAAATGTGCAGCCCAAGAAGTTTGGAGTATCCGCGGAAGAGTAAGAAAGTTGGGGTTGCAATCATCGACGAGCGAGGGATTCGCGGGGAAAGAAATAAAGAGTTGGACAAGTGGTCGCGCGGGGAGGGGGGGTTGGATCGCAGTGAGCATCGGTAGCGTGTGAGCCGCGAACAATGGGGGCAACAAGACCGATTACGCGTGTGTCGGTGCAGCAGGACGAGCCTCGGGTGAGAAGGGATTAATCATCATTTCACACGTTGCCCAGCCTCCTGTGGCTTAATTGACTCTCCGAGTCTATCCTATTTCGCCGCTAACACGTGTTTATTCAAATCCAGCCACGCGCCCCGGATTTTATCCCTGCTTACGTATGTACGTCAAGTGAATCGTTCACTCGACCCAGACAAAGAGTGTGTGTGTGTGTGTGTGTATAGTCGAGTCGAGAGCTTCCTTTTCAAGTTTCACCCTCCGATGTAAGTATTATGATAATTCAATTTTCCCTTAATTCCAGAGTCAATGTACTTTTGAGCATAACGACGAGGTATGCCAACGATTCACCATCTCATCTGTCGCACCTTCGTTGCTCAAACGTCAAGTGCATCTCGGTACCATTTCAAGATAAGTAAATTCGTAATGCGAATTTTCCAAAATTCAAGTAGGAAAATCTTCAGGATAAGTTCGTAAGGATAATTACATGTGCAGTTGCCCAAGCTTCAGCGAAACTCGAATGACAAAGAAAATTCAATATAGTTTAGTTGGACGAACTCATACGGAGTCTAGCTATCACTTCAGCGATCAGCGATTAGCGATCACTTCATATTGGCGAAATTATTTTTACATGGATTTGCGCCTGTGCATTTCTTTCGATTTCAATAATTAATGCTTATTTTAATTTTGAATAATATTTTTCCCCAACAAGCATTGGAGCTTAGTGAACTATTTGGATTTTTTTTCCGAAAGCTATTCTCATATCACTTGAAGATTCGATCATAAAAGTAAGAAAAATAATTTCCCCAAGTGTTTTGACCGTTGAATATGGAATTTACGAATCAATAAGAGATATTGCACACACGCGATCTCGCATACACGTTCTCACGCACGAGTTCTCACGTGTGCGACTTTGTTCGATAATCAAATCCGAGATGTCACAGGCAAACTCTTATTGACAAACGTAGCGAGTTATCCCACACCAAATTTCGCCTAAGCTCTGAAAGGAGACGTTTTGAATTGTTTTCAGCCGCGAATTCGGATGAAACCGAGCCAAGGTATCTCGAACGAATGATGAATCAGCTGCGACGACGTTGAGTGAATTACATGCGAATGACTGGTAATTAGTCGGGCACTCGGTTGGGATGGGGGGCGCGCGACCCCCGTACGCGAGACATAAGCTCGAGTCGAGGGATGCAGCGGTACGGAATAACGTATGGGGCGAGGAGCGAGTGATCGGTCGATCGCGCGATAAAATTTCCATGCGGCCTGGCATATAGCCCGGGTAGCGGCGGCGGCTAGGGTGGCTCGCGCGCGCGCGAGCTTTGATTGGTCGATTGACCCCCGGGGGCACGTGCTGCTGGCCCTCCCCAGTCCGCGCGCATCTCGTTACCGACTCATTCAGCCGAATTGCGCACGAGAAGCCGCCTCGGAGAATCAACTGCTGATTATTGTCGACGACTGCGGCGCCCGGCGGATCATCTACTCTCTCTCTCTCCCTCACTCTCTTGCCCCACTCGTGTTTGCCGACGATCGTTAGGCTGCAGAGTAATCGCGTTATGACTCGATCCCGGCCCACGCAGCTCGAGCTGCTCCGATACATGACAAAACCGCATGAGTCGCGCCATACACCTTTTCATTACACCGTCACACGTGAATCGACCCAGTCGCTCGATATGGATCGGCTACTTTTTTCTCCCGGATCAGGGGAGGAAATGACGATTGATCGCCGGAGCAAATCATTCGTACGCAATTGTAATCTCGACGCCGCGGCCGCGTTTCCTCGGGTAGTGTGTATCTCGAACTATTGTCTGCTCCTCCCCTCAACAACGGCAGCTAGGCGCGTAAGCAACATTGTCTGTGGAAGAAGAACCTATCGGGTCGCCGTGACAATACGCGCACTAAGTTTTATCGACATTCGAGGATATTTGAATCGTGAACGGTTGTAAGTAAAACAAACAATGGTCGCAACTGAAAATTAAAGTTGGTTCGTATGTGCGGCCAGCAGCAACTCCCTCGCAAGATCCGACGTGATTCTTCGAGCGGTATCGCGGGAACGACGAGCGTCAGTCTGGGAGTCTGATTCGAAAGTTTTGCCCCGCAACCAAGGTTCAAGAGAGAGAGAGAGAGAGAGAGAGAGAGAGAGAGAGAGAGAGAGAGAGAGAGCAAAAACTAGCCGGGATATCGAAAGAGGGTATTTCACACACACACGAGAACACACACTCGAAATGGTTAGCACGGAAGATTGGGCAGATAAGGTGGGTATATATATATATGTACGATCGCGCGCAAGACTCGTTGTACGGGTGCAATTCACCGCGGCGGAGAACGTTGGGTGGTATGGAGCTTTGAGCCCGGGGAGCGAGCGATTGTGTGCGTGTGTACATATACATGTGCGCTCGCGCAAAATATTGATATGTTGCGACAGTCGAGCGCGTCAACTTGACGAGGGCTGCCAGAGAAAGAAGCAAATTCGCAGGGCTGAATCGCTCGTGGCCGGGCCTCGTTGACCGGGAAAATCGAAGAAATGGAGTGTGTAACGAGGGTCGGCTCGTGTGTGTGTGTGTGTGTGTGCGAGCGAGCGAGCGAGGCGGCCGTAATAAAAGTCGATCGGTAGACTTTGTTCTACTCGGAGCATGTGGGCCAACAATGCCCACTTGTCCGCGACGCACTTCACTCTCTGCGGCGCGCGCATTATTCCGTGAGCGCGCCCGCGGACTCGCGAAAAAAACAAGAGCCATCTCTCCCTCTCTCTCTCTCTGGCTACAGCCTCCAGCCCCAGAGTCGAGGGCTCTCGGCGCGCCAAATTCACTCCGTCCACCCATGTACCCAACACACGCACACACGCTCACACCGACTCGTCCCGTACAACTCGGTCGAGAGGGTCTCTATTATATAGCCACTATACATATATATATACTTCGCTTACTGCCAATATAGCGTTGATGCTCCCACCAAACCTCACACTGACAAACTTTGATTCTTCTTACAATCGGAAATTCCTATTGATTGGTGCCTGTTTATTATACGCATGGGTAGTTGAAAATCTACTGCCGGCGAATCTGCTTGATTCATTTGGTTTCCCACTGCCACCCAGTCGATCTCCTGTAGCATTAAAATTACTTTCACAAAACATAAGAAATGTTGTTTGAATTAAAAACAAATATCTTCAATAATCATTGGATTGTCGCGAGGTGAATCAACTGCAGCAAACGTATCGATATGATTGTAGCGATCTCCGCGTCTACTTGCGGCTCATAGAATAATGCAAAAAAACGGTAGGAAGCTATTGTGCACTGTGCAATTCAAAGGAGAAAACTAAAACTCGAAATACACACCTGTGTAACCCTACTCATTTGCATACATTCAAGATTCCTTACCATGAAAATCCACTGTAATATAGACGACGCCTTGCTGACCAGCCGATTTGCTAAAGTTTCGATAGTCAAATGACTCTAGATATTGTCCATTTGGGTAAGCATACACACATTCTCAAAAAATTGGACATTGAACTCTTTTACTTCAGTCGATTTTCCACTGTAGCTACGCAGTTAATATTAACTACAACAAACATGTGACTGAAAAACAATAATGCGACCTATTGTGGCGCAAAACACCAGTGGAGCACGTGAATCGCTCTCGCTATATACATGCAGTACAGTGAATTAATTCACTGCAAGGAATCTAGAGGGTTTACTAATGCATAGGGTTTCTCACTCGTTTTCATTGGGGTATCGCGGATCAATGGGGGAATCATAACCATTATTATTGTCCATACTCCCACCAGGAGAGTAGCAGCTAGCTAGTTTGATGCGATATCTTCTGAAAAACAAAAGTTGGACTACACGGCTGCAGTAAGTATATGGTACCCATGAACCATCTCACCAAGTTTCCATCCTGATTGCTATTCCTGATTGGAAAATGTTGTGCAGCCTCTCGTAACTAGCTCAGTTTAGGCCGCGATTTGAGTTGACAAACCGACAACAGGAGAAGTTGGCTGCGCAGTTGCTTAGAGTAGTAAAAAACGAGTGTGGCGGATTGAGGGAGCCCCTCGTAACAACCATCGAACACACAACTCGGAGAGGAGGTGTGATGTATTCTGTCGCGACGCTCTCTATCAATTGGGACGTTACGTTGGTTGGCCGTTGGTGCGTTCTCTCTCTCCCTCTCTCCTTGTCCTAATCCACAACTCCGTTAGCGCACATACAAAGTGCATATATACAGTGCTCGCTGGCTCGCGACCAGCGCAGACGAGACTTTATTTGTTGGCGCGGTTGTCGAGTGGCAGTCGCATATATATATTCGATCAACTAATACACACACTGAAGGCCCTCAAGACTGTACAAGGTGGATTAGGTGCGGGCACGCACACATTGGCCGAATTGAATGAGAAACGTCGGAACGTACGTGTGTGGCCGCTCTCATTCGAAGGGTGAAACAATAAGCGACCAAACGACAATGAGGATTTAAGTGGTGACCTCAATGATATCAACTGCACGCCGGAATAGAATTCAATTGAATTGAAGGAACGGAGAGCAGCCACGGGGGCAGCGCCGAGAGTCCGAGTCTGCGCGCTGGTCTGCGCGCACGCAGCCTCGAGCTCGAGCAGCTCGAGTCTAACAATCCCGCTGCAACGATCGTCATTGCCAAATGCTCTTCCACCGGCCGCGCGGCATTGCGAAATGCGCGCGTCGAGCTTCGGTAGCCACGAACCGAGGGGTGAGGATCGCGAGCGCGCGACCTGCATCACACCGTTATTCAAAGCTACGGGTGAAAAACCACTGTACATATGAAGGGGGATGATGTCGTTTTGCACAAAAAGTGAAAATTGTATTACATTAAAAATTTACTGCACTTCCATTCAATCATTCATCCACCTACATGTAGTGATTTTTCACTTTCGTATAGCTGTATTTCACTGTAGAAGTTCAAGGGAGAACTTTAGGTTGCGATTAAAATATGGTGCACGCATGTCGTCTCTCGTCGCGGTAAACGTTTACTTCACCGGCATAATAACATTGACTCCTGGAGGTGTCATCATTAGCTCCTCAATTTTCACGTTTTTTCACGTTAAATGCACGTAGACAGCTCAGCTGATATGCTGCGACATGAGCATCAGATGAGATACAATGAAACAAAACAGAATCGAGACGATTAGAATCGACTTAAACGTAGTACTCAAATTGATTGAATTACGGTTTATAGTGAAGGATCTCGATATTGAATAACTACTATTAATGTAAACGATGAATCGTTTTGAGCTGTTGCGTTGGATATCAGCTGCGAAACAGTATGCATTTACCACGTGAACATGTTAAGAAGCTATACCCATAAAATTCTATCTTCGACTCCGGTAAAAAGTGCGATTGCGTTGCTCGGACCCACTTTTGTATTTTGATATTATAAACGAATATTTATTCAATATTGATCAAATATTTCGTTTCAGAACAGAAGAAAACGTGAACTTGAGTTTCTGGGGGAAATTTACCGTACAGATAACAACACTCAAACTGTGAGATTGAGCTTATGGAGAATATTTCTTTTTCCAGAAATCTGAAGAAAATGAAATGCCGAACCTCAATCCCACAGTTTGGATGCCGCGGCATGGCGAGAGATTCAATTTCACGTGAGAAAATGTTTTCTCCTATTCAAAAACGGAATTTTAGAAAATAGTTGCGCGTGAGTTGATCAGCTTGCACGCAGATTGAAATATATATAAGTCGAGTTGATATTTCTCGCTCGTGTGGAATCAAAATTTCAAATGGAGCAGTGGATTAATTGGCCGATGCTGGTACATTTGATTGAGTGTACGCTACTATGTACGGTTATCCCACTAAAAGCGATGAAACTGTCGCGATAGTGAAAGAAAAAAGAGGCATATTTTAATAAATGTTGTTCGGATGAAGCTGGACGAGATGAGAATTTCATTAGGAGAAAACACGTGTATAATTAGCGCGGAACATTGGAAGATCGTAATTCCCATCGAGTTTGAATATATACGAGAATTTTGAAAAAGCGAAGAGCAAGCTTGGAAGATTAGCCGCGCGCATCTGTTGAAAGGTATCACTTCCCTATTTACGGACTTTGAAATTTATTCAAAGTATATAGCATCGGTGCTGCTCTACTTATCATTTTTCCCTGTCCTCTGATTGATAGTGGATTAATGAATTCAGGTGATTTTCATCTCATTGCCCATTACGAAGCCGCGGCTGCTGGATTCATTATACATTACGTCGATACAAAGAGAAAAAAAAGGAAAAACTCGTTTCCATGAATATTTACGCGCGCGCGCGCGAGCGAGCGCGGGCCATACTTGGTTACGGCTGCATTAAAACAGTACGAAGTCAATTATTATTGCGCTCTCGTGAAAATTCGATCTCGTCTTTTTGCCCCGCCGAGGTACGAGCCTTCGGCGACGACGTTCTCGGGTAAAATCACAATATGTACGTATATATTATCCTCCGGCGGACAAACACACACGTACTCCCAGCATTGAAGTACGCGCTGTTGTAGATAAGATGATTTACTTTTCAAAATCATCGAGATTACAATGGTAGAGATATCGAATGATTCGGAAAAAAACGCGGAGAGAAAGACCCGTCGACGAGTGATTTGACGTTTGGGTCATTCGAGTTGAGAGGGGAGAAAGCGAGAGAAAGAGAGAGAGAGGACGAAAGGAAGCAATATTAGCCGCGAGTGGGGGCCCTTGCAACGTAATTGCATTCCACATAATTAATAAAGTCGTTGATACGCGTCGTGTAGCTACAAATGGGCCTAGCATGTGGTTAATTCGCGATCGCCGACTCGCGATTATACTTTCATTACGTATCGTTTCACGCGCCGCCGCCGCCGCCGCCGCCGCCGCCGCAGCGCGACGTCCTCGTCACGGGGTATATATCTCCTATGTGGCTGGGCTGATTCGATACGTGCACACGCACACGTGTACTTGAGCGGCCTTCGTTCCCCTCGATTCCCAATTCGTGTTGTCTCGTGTTAGCAGGTAAGTTTTACTTCGATTTCTCCTGGCGTGGGCTCGCGCTTCGAAGATTCGTCGTTGAGTGCCCACTTCGGACCTTACTTGGTGAAAAAACTCTGTATAAAGGTGAAAAGTCACTGTATAGAAAAGTGAAAGAAAAATCCAGGTGAATATTCACTCGAGTTGTGCCAGTATTGACAACAAAAATTGAAGTTTCATGTTAATTAGCCAATTCACTGTATAATTCCATTGATTCGCTCATCCACCTCCGCATCCAGTCGTTTTCCACCGTCAGAATTTGAGAGAGCACTATGTGCGGGTGTAATAAGAAATGAGACGCGCGAGAAATCGTGAAAATACCGCCTCAAGAAAGATTAATCGCTAAAAGCCACCGGCCCGCGCGCGCGATTCAATCACGGTGGAAAAAAACTTTTGCAGATAAAAATCTACACGGTCTGTATACGCGGCTCGCATCCAGCGAGTGATTAAAGTCGAAGCTGGCGTTGGCGCGATAATGAAACGTGACAAGAGCCCAATGTGTTCGTAAGGATTGCTCGTAGTGCTACTCGCGAGTATATAGGTATTATACGAATTACAAGAGACACTCGTTTCGCCTCGAGTTCCACGAGATTCGTATTTATTTAAAAAAAAAAACAAAGTGGAATGATTTTGAAGTGAACTTAGCCGATACACAGACTCGAAATGATAAGCCGGAGTTATCTGGTACACGTTGAAGAATCCACGGGACAGTGATTCCACTTATGAAGCTCACTCTAAGCGTTCACAACCCATGAATGAACGAGCCATTGAAATCCCAGCAATTTGTGTTGCATCTTACGATCGAGGGAAACGGCTCGATCGAGTACACTGCGACATGCGGGAGAGGCGCGGGCAGCGGTGAGGTGGCGCCATCTGTGCGGCGAGTCGCGAAGCTCGAGCCTCGCAATACGAGTACGACACAGAGATCGGGGCTCGCGCGCGGGGAATCCTGCGAATGTCAGCGGCAAAAAACGCCTGCGCTGGATTTCACGGCGATTCTATGCTGAGCTTCGCGCGAGCGAGCGAACGGCCTAGGAATTTTTACGTCACTATTGTTGCGCCGAGCCGCTAATGCGCGAGCACTCGTGAGATTTTCGATTTGGAATCGCCGCGCTTGATGCTGCGAGAATTATGGAAGGATTGTCCATTGTCCAACGGCCGACGCTGTTACACGGGTAAAAACTTTTACAATCTCTATTCGGCGCAGCTTATCCACACACACGTGTACGTTGTTAATCGCGCACGAGCCACGCGTATATGTATCACTCGGGTTGCGATGCAAATCGAAAATATAGTGATTCGTTTATGTACAGCTGAAACTCTATCGGCGCTTCGAGACTGTTGCATTTCCAATTGAATCTAACTTGATCGAGTGTCTCATGGCATTTGGTATCAAAGCAGAGTCAAGATTTTCACTGAACCTTTCTTCCTTCTCCATGTGTGTGTACGTACAATGATATGGCAAAATTTTAAATGTTTGTAAATATGTGGGTATATGAGAATTTGTATACGGTACAGTTTCAAAAAGTTTATGAGCTTATATATTGTATAGTCTATAGGTAAGTATTCAGTAATATTTAAAAAAATAGTTAGTGAAGTATTAAGTCAGCCAATGTGACCCTCCATCTGATATTTCGTATTTCCTCTGCTTTCTGGCAATTGCACTATCAATGGCTTTCGGCCTTTACGTTTGTAGTATTGAAAGACAATTTTTCCCTTGTCACTTTGTACTTGAACCCATTCTCTCGCATCAATTTGAAGTTTTACACCCTACTTCCCCCCCCCCCCCTTCTTATTTCACTCTGCTGATCATTTCCATTTTTTACATCTACATATTTCTTCAAAGCTTTATCAAACAGCGAATACTTTGTTTTCAATTTTGACTGACCAACAATTTGTACACTTCACACCAGAAATGCTAATAGAACGAGTCAGCTACACATAAATG
Organism: Aphelinus atriplicis; assembly: GCA_020882685.1. Lineage (NCBI taxonomy): Eukaryota > Metazoa > Arthropoda > Insecta > Hymenoptera > Aphelinidae > Aphelinus > Aphelinus atriplicis. Next base: position 3,367,291 of record CM037076.1, on the reverse strand, counting down.
AGATTAGACGTACATAACGAACAAGTTTTGAAACAGTTACTCGTATGTGCTGCGGCTAAAATAATTCAAAAACAATAAGTCACCTGCGACTTACATGAAAATAATGATTTTCGAGTTTTCGAATCAGGCGACGGTCGTTTTATTCGTTTTCGCTGGCGCTCGATTGTTCCTCGGTGGAGCCCGAAATCCATCGAGTCATCATCAAAAGCGTGGCCGCACGCATTGTCCGCCGTTTTGGGCGTTGGAAAAATGTCCCGTGCGACGTATCGGACGCCCGGGACGCGAGAGGAAAAACAAAGAAGTCGCGGCCGTAATTATGATTAATCGAAACTCGCGCGCTCTCGAGTAGCGACATGTGCGGTACATACGCGGCCCATAAATCAAGCTCCGCGGTGTACGTCAAACGCGATATGCGAAGCTTCGATTGGATTTGTTCGCCGCCGCGACGGTCTTGCGCCGACGAGGCATCAGGCAAAGCGGGTTTCGTGTCGCAACGGTGAGCCCCATTGTTGCCCCGGTACGGCCCTGGGTACGGCTTGTTCCCACCCACTTCATCGCCGGCCGATATATGCTCTCTGGATCGTGCTCTCGGCTTTCCGGCTCGTAAAATAAATAGAAACGCGAAAATTGAGTGATTCGATGAGGTTCGCCGAGTGGAGACGGCTCGCGCAAGCTGCCCTCTACTCGTTATTCGCGTGAATGCGGAACGACGAGCAGTGTGCGATGCCCAGACTTGTTCCCCCCTCCTACGAGCTGTGTCATTTTCAGGCTTTTCGAAATCGCCCAGATGAATATTTTATGTATCTCACGCGCTCCGGAGCTGAAAAGGGGATGTTTCTCTTGGGCACTCTCTGGGTTGTTTTTCATTTCAAGTGCGTCATAAAGAATAGTGCATACGTTTGCTTTCTCATTTTGCTTTAGGTCCGTGCTGTGTTTCAACAAATTTATTCACATTCAAAGCTCGGGCGATATAAAAATAAACAATGGATTTATATGAATCTGTGTTCGAAAAAGTTTATTTCATAGTCTTTCCACGTTTATAACTCGTTTATATCACGTTCACAACATTTTTCTCCAACTTTTCTGACTGTTCCATCAGATTCGCGAAAAAAAAAGATACATTTGACAATGACGAGATGTGAAAAATTCAATCGAATGATTTTTACCAGACATTTTTCTCTTTCACTTTTGGCTGACTGATCTTTGTGCCCCCGGAACAAGTGGCTCAGAACAAGTCACATTTTCTTCCATCATTTTACGCGTATTGCAGAATGAAAGAAAATGTATTCAGCCGAATCACCCAATCTCACATCTGGTGAGATGACATGTGTTTTCAATCAGTTTTACACAAGAGTAACAAGTTGTGAATTTCTGTAAAAAGTGCCAAAATCACCATTATTATTTATTTTTAAGAGGAACCGTGAAAAGAGAGTCACTTGTGAGGCACCCAGTAAATCATTCAGATTCACACTGCCAATGCAAAAAAGGGGAACAATGAGGACTTCAAGATGTACATATAGACTGGCAAAATGCTGTTTTCGCCCGTGGGTGGTGAAAAATAGTAAGTACAATATGCACCTCGCTCATCTAGACTATTTCGGCAAACACTAATTAGCATATTATTGTTTTTTGCGCTGAAATCGTCTAACGTTGCTCAGGTATATAATATATTATTTCATGATAATTACCCACATGTGGCTTTACTCATGAACTAGAGTAAGTGTAAGGGCGTGAGTGCTTGGATGTGCAGGACAATTCGACAAAAAATTGGGTATTAGGTTAAGTTATAATTCAATTGAGAAAGGTAAGTATTCGTACCATCGTGGCGGAGTGCTCAAGCAAGGCAAGACGAAAAGTTTTATAATCTTCCACTTGAATAAATTTTCACTCCAAATTTGAGAAATTAATTCATAGAAAAATTTCGGTAACAATCTGAAAATTCTAATTTATACGCCTTAATCTTTATTCAGAGTTCATCATTCAATACACGGATACAGGTGATCTGATGTCTAAAACTAACACTGTAGAACTTTGAGTTAAAGAATATTGAACACGCAGGTTATAACAACCACGATGTCTGCTCATGACTTACAAAGTACAACAATATAAATTAAAATAATATTCAAACAACACCCAAGTTCTGATTTGAGTGAGGACATACCCACGGCTGGGGTATTATAACACGAAAACACTTGACATTTCAAGACAAAATTTGAATATAAGAGTAAGTTTGTTTCATCAGCGCAATTCAATTCTCAAACATATGTGCAAGTAGTGAATAAATAGCATTTTCTGATACTTTCTTGATAGCTCTGTTCAGGTGGAAGGCACACATTTCAGAGAAAAATGAAAAAACTGCCAACATCCAACCCCCAAGTAGAATCGCGAAAATTAACTGCAATTCAGCGAAATTTATAGGTTTCGGAAGATCGGTTTCATCAAGATCCTTTAGATGATAAAGTTTTTCAATCTCGAGATAGAATTTCAGAAATCCGCCTTCACTCAGGCTCGCCAAGATTGAATCAAGTTTGAGCAAAAAAGGCGAATCTACAGCCAACATGTAAGAAACATAAATTTCCTCGATATTTTTTTCAGATATGTGGATCAACTTATTCTTGGGTAAATAGTATGGATAGGTAGATTTAGCCCTAACGCAAACAAAATTGTTATTACCACTTAGAAGCCGCTTAGCACATTCACTCGAATGAGTGTATGCGTGGAAACGTGCGCGAAATACGGTATCCGGGACTATTTCCACGTATCTCGCATGGGCGAAAATTGATAAATTAGATTCGATCAAATCTCCAACTGAGTCAATTGTTGATACAGGATCTGGAGCAGTACTAAATGCCTTCAAATGACTTTGGAACGACAAACTAGTAAAGAGAATCAACATCAAAACAGTCATGAACAAAATTCTAGAAATAAACTTGCGTGGCTGTCTCAAACTTGACATGCTCACAAACATTCGAATAAATTCTAAAGTAGCATCTAGTAAGGATATTTGGAAAATATAATACTTGGTAGTGAAAACACAGCTGAAAGAGCAAAAAATGAAATATATCCAGAAACTACTTCAAATAATGATAGCAATAGTTGGAAATTGGCCAGGGATGAAGATATTGATCCAACCTGGTATTTTCTGTAAGTTATTTCATAACGATTTTACAAAAACATTTCACTGTCCCTTTTTTTCCTCGTTTTATATCCTTTTTATTCGTCATTTCAAGTACAGAAGAGAACATTGAAATAAAAAGCTCAGTAAGTTGTGCAAAATATTGTCAACAACAATAATTAGACTTGTGTTAGTATAGCCAAGTCATTTTATAGCTTTGAATCGGTTGTAGGTGAAGTTTCTAGAATTCCGTAATTACCAAGGAGTCCTGGTCCTATCTTGGCAGCAGCTCATCGGACATTGAATTTCCGAGCTGACTTAACAGCCCAACAGCAGAGTCCCATATGGGACGCGAGTAGAAGGAGAATTTCCCACGTGAGATAGATCCGTGGATAGACAGGCGGAGTGGGGTTTGTTCGCGGGCGCAAAGCGAGTTTGGCTGGCGGGAAACGGCGGACGAAGAGCGATATCGACGTCGATCAATCTGCCATCCGCGATCAAGTCATCAAAAAAGCTGGACCGGGCTGGGGGGCTGGGGAAACGAGTGGCCCGGCATCCATCACCATTACAAACGCGCGGACATTATTAAAGTGATTTTTTCGCCCCCGCGTGGCGTCCTCGTCGGACGGGCCGACCGCGACCGCTTCGACGCTTCGGCTCGCGATTTTTTCCCGCCGGGGGTGCCCGCTTGCGCGCGCGCGCGACTCGTCAAAGCCGCGCTCGCCCGACAAGAAGCGCCGCGCGGCCCGCGGACTCGCGGCCGAGCGAAGGACCAATCGAGCACACACACACCGGCACGCGCAGCATCCCGCGAGCTGCCCCGGGCAAAAAGCATCAAACGACGCCGCGTACGTGCTGGCTCGGGGAAAAAAGCGCGGAATCCTCGCGCAATCCCGACAGGGGCGATCGCCTGCTGGGAGACTCGCGCACATGATTTATTATACCCGGCAGCCTCTCTGCGCGCCTGCCATCACCAATCGACTCGTTAATTGCCCGCGAGCTGAGTATGAGCAGCGCTTGGCCCAGCTCGAGTCACCCGCGCTGGACAATACATACGAATCAATCACTGCGCGCACGTGTCGCGGGTGTCCCGTCTGAATCGAACGCGAATTTTCCCCTGGAACACAATACCTGGATACGAGTGCCGACAAGGCTGTATACGCAGACAATTGCTCTTGATAGCTTGACATATATATGTACGCGTGCGATATTGTGAAAGTCATTGGGTATATTTAATTGAGTCTCTGCAACAGTTTTGCTATTCCTCGCGGTTACCTGCTTTTGGCGAGAATCCCTCACTCGTCTCCCGGCTTGGCTGGTGGTCCGAACGCTGAGAATCAACTGGCATCAATTGGTCATTTCGCGTGGGTGAGAAAGTGAATAATATATGATGGGCAAACTATTTCCGTGCGAGCATGTCATTGCCAAGAAGACAAACTCGTCATCTTGGACTTTTTTCTTCGTTGTGCAGACAGAAAAAGATTGTTCAGGACGGTGTCTTTGGAAAGTTCCATATAATTCCTTGTAAATGCTCGTCTGGATCCGAGTCACCAAGATATGTACCGTATCAATACGGGAATGAGGACATCAAATTCAAGTCGATTTGTTGATGGTTAACGACCCGAAAACTTCTTTTCTCTATTCATGTAATTACATCTATCAGCAAATCAATCGTCGCTTACCTACCTAGCAGCCGTTGCTACGGATGGAGGAGTCAAGTTTGGGCAAAGCGCATACATGCTCGACCAGCTACCCAGGTGGAGCCATAACGTTATACGTGATAGATCATCATATCCATTCAAAAGTTTCAATGACAAATATCGATTCATCGGGCTTGTGTGAGCCACACTATACATTGAAAAGTAGGGACTGCGTCAGTCTTGTTATGGCGCAATACCCGCTGACCGGATATACTCGTATATCTGGAGAATGAGCTTGTTCGAATCCAGCCTAGGAAGGGTTAATTTTTTCTCTCGCAATCTCACCTCCTCAATAAACAATGTATGTGCAGTTCACCTAGCCCGATAAATCAATACTTATCATTACATGTAACAATTACCTGGAGCGCGAATCTGATTTTGAGTTTGACCGAAACAGAAAGCGGTGAAACTGATCCATGCACCGAAGCGTCAAGTTTTGTCCCAACGAGACAGGTGTGTGGCGCCGCACGGTGAGCCGGCAGATGTGTGTAAGCTGGTACGGTGTGGTGTGTGCGTACCAAACTCGGGCTGATCAATAGGTAATAATGATCGGAAGATTATTTCGCGGGATTTAATACCGAAAGGAATAACGAAGTTGATTCCTCGTGGATTGCGCGCGAGCGTCTTTAATAACACACAGCGCGCGCACTTATTGCGCGCTCTCGCGCCCAAGCATAATCTGCTCGCGAGTGTGCATACACACATCCTTTGTTCTCGCCGCGGCGTACGTTTCCGAGTTCTCAATATGCTGATGCATTGCTAATCGAGAGGAGGAGGAAAAAAAATTGTTGATCCGAGCGAGATGGCGAGGCAAGAAAAAATGAGTTAACGTAAGCTCGCACTTACGTAATTACACTATTATGTCCCATTGTAATGACGTTAGACATTGGCGCACTCGAGTTCCCAAGGGGTCGAGCATTGAGGTAAATAGTCTAAACACAGCTCCCGGGTAACGAGCCAATGCGTATATACAGGAGTTGCGCTCGCAAACGGGCCGGGCCGTGTGTATTATATTATGTTGGGATAAAAAGCTCATTTGCAAGCCAACGTGATGTTTAGAAAAAAAAAGACTACATTGTTCGTTACGCTTTTTTGACCTGTTTCTACGAAACAATAAAAAAATTAATGCATGTATCTCAGTGTCGAGGTTATTCGGCTTTCCGTATTACAGAATACTCTTACTACATGACGCACAGTCAGTTATATAAAAAGAATAAAAAATCCGAATTGAAGCAAGAGAAAAAACTGTCAGCGATTTTTGTAGTCTCAGAATTAACTAATTGTATTCGGGGAAACGCGTGTCATTGTTCATTATTGTTATCATGAACAACGGTATGTACATGCCTCGTTTACACCTTCCGATAGAGTCACCGAATTCCGAGTTGCCAGATCGGATAAAAACAAAAAATGTATTTGAATTACAATTGAAAAATGTCGCTCGACTCGGCCCAACAAAGGGAGGGACAGTTATGAGGTGAGCAGCTGCTGAAATAGCGAACTGGAGTCTGATAAAAAAAAATACACACATCGAAGTGGTTGAACGCGGCCGGATACGTTTCCCATTGCTCTCTCTATCTCGCGAGTGAGCACACAGCAACACACAGGGGGCGCCGCGGCTTAATCATTAGGCGCGGCGTCTTCCGTTTCCGCGATATACCCGCGGCCCTAGAGTCGAGGGCATCGTAAAACGTATTAAGCGTGTCCGTAAAATCCTTCCCCGAGGCGGTGATTTCGAATCCCGGGAAGAGGGCAGAGCAGCCCAGGGCAGATATCAGAGCGGAGGGCTAGCCAGCAGCCCCGGAGCTGAGGCGCAAGAGATGCTGCACCGCGGCCGCCGTGTCGTATACACCCGTTTATTGGCACAATAAAACCCAATCACCGCCGGTATATAATGCAGCCGGCTAACTAACTGTGACGGCCCTTTCGCCATCGCTCCCCCCCCCCCTCGTGTATACAGGTCCTTCGACTTTGGAGATGAAAAAAATTCGCGTGTTGTTTCGGGTTTGTTTGCACGCGTACACTTGCACCTTCTACTCGAGGCTTACACACATGCATACATGTATAGGTAAACATTGCTTTGTACAAAATTAATTAATGGATTCACGGGGAATGTATAAGTTGGCAGCCCAAATTCCCCAGCAGTTGAGAGAAAAATTGCCACTTATGCGCAATCGACAATTTTCAAATGAATATAACGTAGGCTTTACATGAAATTTTTGATGGCTAATTGAAAAATTACTATGGTTGTCAAGTCATATTCCGAATAATTCAAAATCGAGTAGATCGTTGGACATTTTAAGGTCAGTCTTGCCTTCGATCCTGCCAAGGTCACACGTTCCATTGTAACTTTTGTCCGCGCTCTAACTATTTTTCCCTCGTTAGTAATTGTTATTGCTCGAGATGATTACAAACCCATATTATATATTATTATGTTTGACAGCCGTGTAAATCATGTAAATATAAAATAATATGATTAAATAGTCAATAGTATTGAATTAGCGAATCATCCCAGCCGGGTTTGATTTAATCAGAATCCGTGGTCGGTCAGCACAGTGGAGGAGAGCAAGAGGCTCTCCTCCATCTCATCGGTCGACCGACCAATAACACAGATCGATCAAAGAAACAGCGACCCTCGGGCGTTGCGACCTAGGAATTGAGAAGTCGGAATTACGTTTGATAACAATTGAGAATCGTTCGAAACTAAATTGATGTAAAAAGTGGTAAGGTAATATAAGAAGGTTTGCGTGTGTTTCAAATTCAATAAGTTCATCCATCAGTTGAAGCTAAAGATTTCCCTGACACGTTCTTTGCACCAGTGATGTGTACTTGAAGATTGTTGTCATGATGAATAAAATTGATGAAACTCGATAAACCCTGAGAGAGAAGAACCGAGCCTGAGTAACATTGACTCGAGTAAGACGAGGTCGCGATCGCAGCAAGTGTCGTCGAGGAAGCTTCTCGGAACATCCGCTGGCTATTGAGATTCAAAATTACGCTGTGCTACGAAAAGAGGCCGAAAGTCAATCAGGTTTGTATCTCGCGAGGGAAAATATGAATAAGCAGCGGAGGTAGTGATGCATCGCCAGTACATAAAAATAAATGTGCGTGTAGACGTGGAGGTGGGCGGCGATGGCGGCGGCGGCGAATAAACTAGCCAAGCAATGCGCTTCCCTCGTCAATTTGTTTCATTATGCAAGTAATCACGTCCCGGGGCTGGCCTCACGAAGCACGAGTCCGAGGCACAAATTACCGAGCGACGAATCCGATTATGTCTATATACGCGCAATCATTGTGCAGCGCCAATTACAAGCATCGATCCTCGCGATGCATCGTACTCGAGAGCCGGAGAGAGAGCCGCTACTTGCGCGAGTGAGATGCCAAGCAACCGCACATATGTATGTGATGCAGTATCTGCTAACAAGTTAGACGAAACTCGGGAGTGATTTATTTATATGCCAGCAAGTCTGCATCTCAAAGACACACCCGGGCAAAAGCAATCGAATACACGCCCTGCGAGAACGATTCTTTTATTGAAATATGGAATTTTACTTAATCTAAGATGAACAACAAATTCGATGTACGGCTGAAGTACTCAAATTGACATTGGCATTTTGTCCAATTGAATAAAGTATTTATCGTACTGAGTTTCAGTTCGACACAAGTACTTCAATTGTCTTTAATTCATTTTATGTTTAGATATACGGGCAACAGGCCTTGTACAGGATAAATAGAAAGATTGATTATCTGTATTATTCTTATTATTATTATCATTTAAAATAAAGCTAACCATTGTTTGTGATACTCCTCCAATATCTGAACTATTTTTCTAAGCTTCAAAATACTCGCCTGAAAATAATAGCAGCTATTGATGTAAATGTACTTTTACATTGCGGGGCAAAGCGTTTCCTGAATAAATTGGATTGTCATAGGCACCAAATAGTGAAGAGATGCAATGAAATTTCTATTCCTAAGAATGTGAATACAAAAGTTGATATCGTATACGCACGAGTTTGGATTTTGAAAATAGCCAAATAATAGTTAGCACGACAAAGGTTGCGTATAAAAACATCAAATCGATGGAATGTACGTTGAACAGAGTAAAATGAAAAGGGACGATTGAATATCTATCAGCTTTTCTCTTTTCTACGACTGTAAAAAGGTGGTGGTGGGTGAGTTTGGAGAGAGAAAAAATTGGTTCGAAACCCTTGCAATATTTACAAATATGGATCGCTGAAAAGACGTGCGCTTCGACTGGTGGTGAGAGGAAAAGGTGAATAATCAATCACTCACCACCAGTGCAGCGATCATTATCATATACTCAAAATGTCTCGGCTGAAAGAAAAAACGAAAGCCTATCCTATTCCGTTGCGTCCATTATACATTTATATGGCCCGAGGGAGTTCGATCTCGGCCCGACGTCCTTTGCCAGGCTTATAATCAAACAACTCAATTACGCTATCCTGATGAATGTCTAACGGCGACTCATTGTCGTTGTATACACACACTATATATATACTTACGGCAACGGCGCCTACTTGGCTGTCCTCCAATCGACTCGTATAAGGAAGTTGGTTTCGCTTCTATGGATACGCGCGTGTGAATGAACGCCCATTGTGCGTTGCATCAAAATGGACATGGCTTTCGTCATTGTTCGCGATAATTTACTTATACCATACTTGTAGTCAAATGCTCGCTTGACAATATATCAGTTACCCAATAAGGTTCGAATGGGAAACCACATTCTGTGTACCATTCATATGGTATCGTCCCACGTGAATAGGAGGGAACTTTAATTGCGGTCAAGTTTTGATCGACTAAACTCGAGCGTAAGCATTTTATTTAGGCCCCATGTACAACACATTGAATGCATTTTACAATGAGTAAAATGGAAAAAATGGAAATAATATTATATCCTCTTCGTGACCTCAATTTTTGAGATCTAAGGGTCAAAAAATGTCGAATTCCAGAAATTTTATGATGTCAAAAAATACGACCACGATAACGACCACAATAACGAATAATGAAGAGTTTTCTACTCTTCGATTTCGCATAAACATGACAAAATAATTTCAGGAGGAATTTTGGTAAATTCAATCACAATTTCAATGATAGGCTTGATCTTTATTTAAAGTTTATTCTTCAATACAGATATAAGAGTAATCTGATTTTTAAAACCAATACTGTAGGATATCCTTTGAACTGAAACATTTTCAATACCTACTGTTTATAATTACTTCTACTGTTTATAATGACTCTCATGTCCTCGGAGTTCGATGGAATTCAAAAAAAAATTATATTTTGATTTGATAGACGATATATATTCACTGTCAATATAATATAACACGAAAACACATGATATTTCAAGCGAAAATTTGAATATGTGAGTAAGTTTCTTTTATCAACGCAGTTCACTTCTCAAACATAAAAATAGTAAAAATAGAAATAGTAAAAAATAGAAAGAAATAGCAAATAGTAAAAAAATATAATTTTCTGATACTTTCTTAATATATCTGTTCAGGTGGAAGGCACACATTTCAGAGAAAAATGAAAAAACTGCCAAAATCCAACCCCCGAGTAGAATTGCGAAAATTAACTTCAATTCAGCGAAATTTATAGGTTTCGGAAGATCAGTTTCATTAAGACTTTTCACGATAAAATGTTTATCAAAATTACGGTGGAATTTTAAAAATCCTCCTTCACTCAGTCTCGCCAAGATAGAATCAAGTTTGAGCAAAAGAGGCGAATCTATAGCCAACAAGTAAGAAACATAATTTTCCTCTATATTTTTTTTAGATATGTGGATCAACTTATTCTTGGGTAAATAATATGGATAGATAGTTTCAGTCATGAGGCAAACTATGTTATTACCACTTAGAAGCCGCTTAGCACATTCACCCGAATGAGTGTATGCGTGGAAACGTGCGCGAAATACGGTATCCGGGACTATTTCCACGTATCTCGCAGGGGCGAAAATTGATAAATTAGATTCGATCAAATCTCCAACTGAGTCAATTGTTGATACAGGATCTGGAGTAGTACTGAATGCCTTCAAATGACTTTGGAACGACAAACTAGTAAAGAGAATCAACATCAAAACAGTCATGAACAAAATTCTAGAAATAAACTTGCGTGGCTGTCTCAAACTTGACATGCTCACAAACATTCGAATAAATTCTAAAGTAGCATCTAGTAAGGATATTTGGAAAATATACTTGGTAGTGAGAACACAGCTGAAAGAGCAAAAAATGAAATATATCCAGAAACTAGATTGAAAAAAAAGCACAAACTTGACATCAGTTTGCGGAGCGATTTTTCGAGAAATAATTTTCATTTTAATAGAATCAATCGGATAAAGTCGATATTTCCAAGAACCACGAAAAATTGTTCGGATCGCTACAATATCGACTATATTATCTAACACATCTTTCATCACTCCTGTAGGATCTCCACGTATATCAGTTAGTGAAGTGAAGTTCGATATTTTGACTGTGACTGTGGCTCCAATTTGTTCCAGCGCCATGCATATTATCTTCAAAGTAAAACTCTCACATCTATCATAGCCAGCCTTTTTGTAGTTGTATCGATTCACTTTCGCATCATTGACCATGATTATCTTAAGATTATAATTACCCAAGTTTTTCGTCTTATCATGAAATAACATACTGCACAAGTGAAAATTTGATCGTTCTGAAGAAAACATGAATATTCTAATGAACTTGGATTGTCATGAATACTTTGGGGAATGATGGCACAAAAATCCAATAAAGAAAATCTCGCAAATTTTGCAGAAAATAATACTGATAGATAGTGAACCATACTCACGATTATTCAACGAAGTTTTGAGCAGCTGTTGTTGTTCCGCAAGTTCAAACAGGGTCCATTCATTTGATAAAGATTCAACTTGTACTTGCTTCCAACTATTTGGTGCTGTTCTCGAAAAAGGATTGTAGGTATAAATTGACACTCCTGAATTAAATTTGATGCATAGATAAATGGCAGATAGGACGTTGTGTGACCACAGAATCCGCAAAACGTTGTATGCTTGTTCGCAACCGTCGGTTGCAATATTGATGAGCAAAAACTGAGCTTCGTGATTCCACCAAATGGAATTTTTTATTCTCAGTAATATCGAAGCTAAATTTTCATACGATGTAACCGTTATAACCGCGCCAGTCATAGGAGAATTAAGTCGATTCACATGAGTTTCATTTAAAATATATGCTTTCTGGAATCTGATGCGTTTCTCAAAAACTTTTTCGTCATAAATATCAAACAAATGTAAAGGAGTTGAGACAGAGGAAAAAACATTAGAAATTGCCTTGTTTGATGTATTTGTATCAGCGAAAAAAACGAAATTCTTCTTGTTCAAGCAACAGTTCATTATCGTTTCCTACAATAACGAAACTATTATTTGTTAATAATTGCAATCAAATTAGGAAAAGAATCCAGAACTCACCGTCACCTTCGATAATTGGTTATTGTTTTCGTCAACAGAAAATGAACCATAATCATTGTTCGTCCCAATAGTTTTTGAAGAAACGAATACTATCGGGAACAGATTTGTGAAAACGAGAATATTGAATTTCATTTTTCCAAGCCTTGTTTATGTTCCATTTGAATGGCAGACGCGACGGTGTTGGCTTCCAGCAGTAGACTGACTTCAAATAATGATAGCAAAAGTTGGAAATTGGCCAGGGACGAAGATATCGATCCTACCTGGTATTTTCTGTAACTTATTTCGTAACGACTTTCCAAAAACATTTCACTGTCCCTCTTTTTCCCCGTTTTATATCCTTTTTCTTCGCCATTTCAAGTACAGAAGAGAACATTAAAATAAAAAAGTCAGTAAGTTGTGCAAAATATTGTCAACTGCAATAATTATACTTGACCATCGTTGTGTTAGCAAAGCCAAGTCATTGGCATAATTTTCCTCGATATTTGTTTCAGATATATGAATCAAATTATTCTTGGATATATAGTATGGATAGGTAAAACTAGGCACGAAACATAACTATGTTATCACCACTTAGAAGCCCTTCAACAAATTCATTCAGATTGATATATTCGTGAAAACTTGCCCGAAGTATGGTATCAGAGATTGTTTCGGTGTATCTTACAAAGCCGAGAATTGATAAATAAGTAGTTTCGATCAAATTTCCAATTAAGTCAATTGTTGGAACAGGATCTGGACCAGTACTGGCTTCATTCAAATGACATTGCCTAGTTACATTTGAGAATCGTGTTTGCTCTCCGCGTCAATTGGACGAATCAACACTGTGCCAACTCGGTTCAATCTTTTCGAGCCCATCTCAACTGGAATTGCGTGGTTTTTCCATCAAACGTGTGCACACACACACACACACACAAACACACACTCTCACATACTCTTTCTCCGATATTAACGGAAAAATCCGCATACACCTAGCCTACCACATACTTCCGCACGAAAAAATATTTTTCTCACACGAAATTGCTTAACCTCACTCAGGTTGTGAAATATACTATCACAAAACAAAAATGATGGATTCCCATGGCAATCCGTCTTCTTGAAGTGTAATCAAAATCAAGGGTACAATGAAATACACGTTGTGACACTTGTTGCAGGGCAGTTATGCAAACCTTCAAAGGCATTCCATCCACAACTCTTGGTATTTGAGTTATCAAATCATGAATGTTTCCAAACCATAGTTGTGGAATCGAGCTCTAATGAGCTCAAAGGAGTGACAGGAAGAAGCAAACAATCCCGAAAGAGTTGATACTGTAAAACATGTTTTGATTGGCTACATCGCATGGACGACTGATTATTATTTATTGCGCTTAGATGCATCATTGCAGCTTCGAGGTATCGTATACTACAAAATTTCAGGACAACAACTGAACGTCATGTGTATGTGTGAGAGATTACGTTCGCTTTAGTGCATTTCAATTCCGAAAGATGTGTACGAACATTCATTGATGCTTTCTCAAAAGCTTTTTCAATTGATATACAAATATTTCAGAGGAAAATGAAAGAATTGCCAACATCCAGCCACCGAGTGAAACCACAAAAATTAATTTCAATTCACCAAAATTTATAGGATTCGAAAGATCAGTTCCATCAAGATCCTTTACATGATGAAGTTTTTCCAGCTCGAGAAAAAATTTTAAAAATCCGCCTTCGGAAAGTCTAGACGACATAGAATTGAATTTAAGCAAAAGCGGCGATTCTTCCGGAAACATGTGAGAAACATAAGTTTCCATGATATTTGTTTTGGATATGTGAATTACCTTATTCTCAGATAAAAAGTATGGATAATTGTAAGAATTCATAAGACAAGCTGTGTTGTCACCACCCAAAAGCCGTTCAGCACATTCCTCCGGATTATTATATGCGTGAAAACGCTTTCGTAGTGCTGCCACTGGGATAATGTCTTTATAGGTTGCAAAACCATGAACTGATAAATTAGATTCGATCAAATCTCCAATTGAGTCAATTGTTGATACAGGATCTGGAGCAGTACTGACTGCACTTAAATGACCTTGAAAAAACGAACTAGTAAAAAATGTTAATATCAAAACAATTATGAAAAAAATTCTAGAAATAAACTTGCGTGGCTGTCTCAAACTTGACATGCTCACGAACATTCGCAGAAACTCCAATGTAGCATCTAGAAAGGATATCTTGAAGATATACTTCGTGGCAATTACACAGCTGAAAGAGCAAATGGTGAAATGTATCCAGAAATTAGATTTGAAAAAAAGCACAAACTTATCATCCGTTTGGTGGGACAGTTTACGAGTAATAATCTTCATATGAAACGAATCGATCGGATAAAGTTGATATTTCCAAGAAGGACGGAAAAATGACCGAGCTGCGAAGACATCGACTAATTTACACTTCACATCTCTAAAAGGATCATAAGATTCTCCACGAATATCCAGACTGTTCGATATCTTGGCTGTGACTGCGGCTCCAATGTGTTCCAGCATCATGCATATCATTTTCGTGTAAGGACTTTCACATCTTTCATAGCCAGCCTTTTTTTCGTTGTAACGAGCTCCTTTGGAATTATTGAAAACGACCATCTTAAGATTGTAATTTTCCAAGTGTTTCACCTTATCATAAAACAACATACTGCACAAGGAGAGATTTGATATTTCTGTAAGGAACATACCATGATTTAGTGTATTTTGCTGAAATGATTTGCATGAAAATATTCGAAACGACGTTATGGCATATAAAAATATGGTGATTGAAATCTCGCTAATGAAATTCGAAAAATTATTCAGGTGTTTCCGATTCATACTTACGACCAATCAAAAAATGTTCGAGAAGTTGTTGTTCCGCAAATTCAAACATGGTCCATCCATTCGACGGAGTTTCAACTGGAACTACCTGCCAAAATTCTGGAGCTGTTCTTGAATAAGGATTGTATGTATTTATTGATACTTTCGAACTGAAATCGGTGCATATGTAAACAGCGGATAAAACGTTGTATGACCACAGAGTTTGCAAAACGTCGTATGCTTTTTGACAACCGTCCGCTGCATTATTGACCAGCAAAAACTGAGCTTCGTGATTCCACCAAATTGAATTCTTCATTCTCAGTAATATCGAAGCTAAATTGTCATCGGGTGCAATCAATATAGCAACGCCAGTCATTGGAAAGTTTCGTCGACCGACATGCGTTTCGTTTAAAACATCCACACTCTGGAATCGCTCATGCTCTTTAAAAACAGATTCATGATGAGTATCAAATAAGTATGAAGATGTTGAAAAAGAGGAAAGTAGAATCGATATATTATCTTCAGTTGAATTTTTTTTAGTGAAGAGGAAGAAGAAATTTTTCTTGTTGAAGCAACGATTCGTTATTATTTCCTAGAAGAATTAACTTATCGATTAATCGGATTACAAATGAAGCATGAAAGGATCTCGAACCTACCGTCATTTTCAACAATTGATTATTCTTTTTGGTGACAGGAAAATAACTTTCAATTTGGACAGTCTTTGAGTAAATAAATTCAATTTGTAACAAAACTAAAGAAAAGACGGTATGGAATTTCATTTTCTCAAGGTTCCGATGTGTTTTGTGTATTCAATAGATACGACAGTGTTGTCTCCCACCAGTGCACTGAATATGAACACGAATAATCCTTTCCTCTGTCATTGGAAATATTTCTACAGAATATGTTTTAGTGTATAGTACACTTTTCCATGAACAACGCAGTAAAAGAAGAAATCAATTTTTCCTTTTAATGGTTCAATTTGGAGTGAGTAGACTATGTAAAATGAACTCACGTACGATGACTCATATTCACATTTTTTAGATCAAATATTTGAAACAAAACAATCAATATTCACCCCCAATATGGGTGTTGGCTGCCGTCAGTATACTGGACATGGACATGAATAGTATTTTTTCTCGGTCACTAAAACTATTTCTTGTCGATTTTTGATTTAATGCAAAAAATAAAATGCACTTAATAAATATGTGGTAGATGTTGTGAATTTTCCCTTTTCCACTTCACTCTGGATTGGCCCTCAAAGATCGACAATTTGCACATACAATGATTATTTGTAAAAATTTGCCAGCAGCTCATCGTATACATATGAAAACGAGTCGCCCAGCATATCAATCAACTTAATTTTTTTTGCTGCGTACTCCTCAGCTGAGAAGTACGCGTGGGAGTTTCGCATTTAATCGGCCCGCAAGATTCGCTGTCAGCCGTTGTGTTCCGGCAGTATAGACGAGTCAAACATACAGGTATATATGCGCTTGATCTGTACGCGATACACGTAAAGAATTATATATTTCTTTTTCCGAAATGATCCTCCCACTCGTCGGTTAATTTTCTAGTTAGGCGAACGTACCTAATGTGTCTTGATTCCTGGAACTCATGAAAAAATTATAATTCGTTCGGGTATTCTCCAACGTTCTTTATTCAATGTCCGAGTAGTGGCATTTTGATCTGGATTTCACTAGCTATACCTACACCTTAGAATCTCGTGCGCGTTGGTTGCCACTCGTTTCATAACGCATATAATCTTGTGCTTCTTTGTTACAGAGTATATACTATTGCGGGTGTGTGGAGGTATGGAGGCTGCAGTGGACTAGAGAAAAGTCGGAAGAGTGCAGCGTGTTTTTGTTTGGTGGGGCACGTGCGCTCGTGAACTCCATAGAATTGTGCAGTACTGCACACACAGCCGCGCGGCCGCCGAAGTGAGAGCGAGCTCGAGCCGAGCTGCTGCGCGGAGAGTTAAGAGGCCAATCGCAGATTGGAGAATCGACAATTTCACGCGTATCCCGAGGTGTTCTTGGAAAACCGCGAGCCGACGCTTTCTCCTCTCCCGCAACGATCGGCCAGAGCTTCTCCTTTTTCCATACTGCATTTGCACCGCGGAGCCGAGGCGCAAAAAGCGAAACACGGAAACGTGACTGTACTCTCTCTCTCTCTCTCTCTCTCTCTCTTTCTCGCGCGCACACGCCTCCAATCATCCGTTGCAGCCACTTTTCACGCGCCGTGCGCTGCTTCCACCTCAGATATATGCGCATCGGGTTCTCAAATGGTGTGCGTGTGTGATTCCTTCGGCGCTCATGTGATTGAAAAGTCATTCGATCTTATATATTTATACTTTTATTCTAGGAGGGCAGGGGATCGGTAAGAGACACCAAGGTTATGGATGTCTTCGTGAAATTCTGCACGTGGAATATCATCGCAAAAGATTGCTTCAACATTTGCTGCAGAGATATATAAACTATGAGTAAGAATATTGATCGAAAGCTTCCTCTTCAATTTTCTACTGATCTGCGAATCTTATATTTATTGATTAGTCTCACCTTCGATTCATTCTCACAAGATTCGAGAGAAATAATTAAATCGATATTAGTCATTTATACAATATACTCATTCTCTTAGCAAACCAAACAGCCCTTCAAGTTCAGGCCTTGGACCGTCCACTTGACAGTAGCCGAGTGATCTTTCACAGAAGACTCGAATAATACTGGCGAATATCGTATACCTCTCGACTCTAATGTCTCTCGCGACCCTTCATTCATATATATTCGATTAGACGTCTGTCGAAACTTTGAACGCGCGTCACAGCGAGACATGTGGAAGGAAATGCGAATCCTTCACACCTTGCGAAACCATAATTATTGGATTATAAAAGCGTCACATATCGACTCGCTTAATTATCCACACCAACAGATGGTTCCAACTTTGACGTTTTTTGTTCTTACCTTTCCAAGCGTATATACACGCTATATACATAGCGTATATACATCTACCTTACGAAATCGCCTCTCATCCCAATGTATATATGTCGCCAGGCAAAATTCTCAAAACTCGAACTTATCCGATAAGTATCAGCCGCGGGCGCTCGTACGTGGCAGGTAAGGATTCGCGATAGATCGCTTGCGCGAGACGCAATGGCAATGGGGGAAACGAGGAAAAAGGTACGTAAGGCAAGTGCAGCGTAGGGTGGATATACACGTATATATATTTATGATGCGCGTAGGAATGCGCCATACCGCGCGCTCGCTGCCCCGGTACTTACGTAAGCGATATATATACAGGTATACAAGCAGCTGTGCCGGCCGAGGCTGACGTGCGAGAATGACAATCGCGCGGCGGTTTTTTCCCTCCATCAACAGTCCGCGATATGGTTTCTTACTCGCCAAATTGGACTGGCGCGTGCGAATAAATTCATCATATAGTAATATCGGTTTGCGCGCGCGCGCACCCACTTTGCGCCCATTAGCCACCTACGCGGCACGGATTTAAACATTTTTTGCCCCTCTTCCGCGAACGACTGTTGCTATCGGCAAAAACCCATCGTTTACCTCACTAATTAGCCGCCGCGGCGTTCGGCATTTTTCAAACCGCTAACGAGTTCCCAGGCATGTGCATAAGTCTTCCTCGTACATATATACATGTGTGTGTGTGCGCGTGCGTGTGTCACCCTTAATTAAGAAATTATTATTGCCCCGTGTGATTCATTAGCCCGCGGGTGTTTAATTTGTCGTGAAAATGAATCCATATACTTTTATTATCTAGAGTGTATATACATCGGAGAGTAATTCGCACTTGATCTGCCCTTGTTTTTTCTCTCCTCGAGTGTAATGAAGGATGTTATAGGCGTTGCCTCGCTCCCTGTCACACATCTCGTAAACCCTATCTTGACGTACAATTGAAACTGGCTCTGGTCTGCACATATTTTTCGGAGCAAATATCTCCTCCGATATCCTAGTAATCACATCAAACTAAGGGTGAAAAATTATCCGCAGGATGTTAGCTGACTAAAGCTATGCTTGTTCCCTTCATTTGGACATGTAAACATTGAGTTATTAGTGATTGAAAAAAAATGTTTTTCTGCATTTTTGCCCCTTGTAGTGGTGGGGCAAAAGTGCACATATCTTGTGTTGTAGCAGATGATATTCGAATCACAGTCGATACTGCCAAGTTGAGTTTGTAGCTGAGACGTCAGCGGAGCCGTTAGCGGAGTAGTGCAGGCGCGCAGGAAGAGTTGACGCGAAGAGTGGAAGAGGCCGCAATCTCGCGACATCCTAATAACCATGTCTCATTCCTGGCGCACAGCAGCGCACAGCAGCAGCGCATGCAGCGTCCGAAATGTCATTACACGCGCGAGCTCGCCTGCGCGAAAGAAAGTTGAAACGGCCTATACGAGCCGGGGGGGGGCAGGGGGGAAGCTCATACGCCGCTGCTGTTGGCCCCGCGGCCGACCGCTTCTGACAACTCTTTCCCATACGATCCGTCGCGACTTCTTACTTCTCTTCTCGTTCCGTGGCATGTGTGTGCCTGTGCCTGCGCGCGGAATATCCGTCAAAAATTTACATGCCCGCAGCCAGTGCATATTTGTACGTGCAGTTGATGCCCACACATACATACGTGTATATATATATGTATAGAGAGGGTCCGATTCCGAGAAATGCATTAGCGGATAATAGCCAGTTGAGCTGCTCGCGCCGCGCGCGCGCGGAGCCGAGAAAGAAGGAATATATGACGTGCGCGCATCGCTCGACGGCTTCTCTCGCGCGCGGAGCGAGTAGGTACCGCGCGCGCGCGCACCCAACCGGCTGTCATTATGCACGTATATATACCTGCACTCCCAGCTATACTCGCGCTTGTACGTATGTATGTATGTATGTTGCAGTGCTGGTGCAGCGACGGGAAAAGCCAACGTGCGCTCGAGTTCTTGCGCTCGCGCCGCGCACTCTTTATTTCGATAAGAAAAGCCAATTTACGATCGGCCGTTGTACGTGTGTATATAGGCAAAACCGCGAGCCGGGCCAGCGGGGGACGGAAAAAATTCACCGCTCGCGCAACAGAAAGAAAGTACGCACGGGGAGCCACCCGTTTTTCTATCTGCGTATACGCTCGATTCATATAATCCTTTACTTTTGTGCAGTCTCGCGGCGCAGTCTTGTGCGTTCCCGAGATTCAATGGCCCACACCCGTTGAATTTCGTCAGAGATACGGTTCGACGCTTCCATACGGCAAAATCAAAAGAACATACTGATTTTCCCGACTATATACCTATACCTCTAGGTAGCCGCACTGCCAATCACGCGTCACATAATCAATTCATTCAAAAACCACTCGAGCGCTCGTTTCACCCGCAGCCAGAGACTAAACTAGGCGTTTCTCTATAAATATATATATCCTATTGTGCTATACGATGATTGTACTCGAGATTCACCCACGAAACGACGAAGATTCTGCATTAATCATTCTCTTTTCTATTCAAATCCGCATATAAACGCTAAATCTCATGCGGCTAATCGTCGGACAAATGCTAACTCTCCACTGAGAACAAGTGATTGTTTGATTTCTTTTTTCTCACATCAATAATTTAATTATAGATGATTACAAAACGCACAATTAACCGTTGAGCTGCGGAGAGCCGTTGTAGAGCTGCGCCCGACGGAACCCGTTACATCGACTGCAGCGGACTTTCGTGGGTTGAGAATCGTCGAAAAGGACGAGCCGCCGCGGCCGTGTGTGTGTGTGTGGGTCAGGGCGAAAGCGTGAGAGGAGCATACCTTTCTTGCCGGCTCGAGGAAGATGTCTATCAAAATCGCCGAGCGTGACTTTGACATTTGGCCTGCGCGAGCATCGGCTCTTTCTTCGCTTTGCCGCGCTCCAATTACGCCCTCGCGCGCCCGCGCAACCGGGCATTCCTCTTCTACGTCCTCCTGGGCCGCGCGAGCTCTGTCGTCCCGCGCGCGTCACAAAAGCTGGCTGCTATTGTCGTACAAGTGCTGACTTTTTTCCAATTACTATTCAATCGTGAATTTTTACTATTCGTTAGTGAGAATTGCCCAAAAGATACAACATCAACAACATGACAACAACGTGAATCGAACCGAAAAAATTGATCTGCGTTTGATGTGAATTCAAAATTACTAATTATTTCTTCATCGGCCATAGGCAGTAGAGTCGTTAGCCGCATATTGGATACGTGCAAAGATTATACAGCGTTTGCAATGAGAACAAAAGTTTTAAAAAAATGGATGTGGCCAGTCGAAAGATCCTTCTTTTACATTGATAGACTAGTTACAGGTGAAAAATAAAGGTAACCTGTACACGAACTTAGAATAATGTACTTGCCGAGAGAAAAATAACGTAGCGAGATTAAAATTTCCTGATTAACTTTAAACTGCTCCCTAAACCAGTCGTTTAGAGTGAAAAATCGCTCGTTCCAACGTCCAAACCATCTTTTTTTAATAACACCAACGTAACCAGAGCGACGCACTCGTGCTGGGTACACTGACCTTGTCGCACTTATCACCCGAACATTCGTTGTACACGCTCAAAGTAAACTTTTATACCTGGATTGCTCTGGCTAAATTATATTTGTTCATGGATTCTCCGGCGATTCCGCGCGTACATGCTGTGTGCCACCAAAAGTTCCCCGAAAAAGGCAAAAACACGGAGGGAGAAAAAAAAGATTGGTTGTCGTGCGCGCGGCCGCAGGAGAAAAACAACAACAACAAAAAAAACCGACAAACAAAAAGTTAGCCCCTGCGCGCGTGGGCCCGATAAAACCCGCTAAAGGGAATAAAAGGTAAATTGCGCCGGGTTTTTCTCTCATCTTTTTTCTTTTTTTTTTTTTTAGTTTCTTTGCCAACTTTGGTGTTCGTCCCTGGCTATTATCTCTAAATTTCGCTCTGATTATAATCGAAAGTGCAATTTAGCGAGACTCGAAGAGCTCGGCCCGTAATAATAATGGCCCGTGAGCTGCGCGGCTAATCGCGCGAGACGCTATTAACGCGAGTGTACTACATCGTGTGTCGCGCAAAATCGAAGTGGCCCTTACATCATCGAGTATATATATCCGAGTAGGATAGACCTGTTTTTGAAAAAAAGTCTAAACTTTTGCCCGAGCGTCGGTCTCGAGAGACATAATAGCACAGCCGGTCATACATATACTTATACATATATAATTAGCCAAATCTTGCCACGCTCACCCGTGAATAGATTAAATTTTTCAATTTGATAAATGCGAAGCTCACCAAAATAACGATTCAATGAATGTTATAAAGTGGCGAGTCTATCGATTGGTTGATTTTATTTTGAAGACTAAAGAGTCGCGGTCCTGAATAGTCATTACAGAGTACAGATAATTAAAATAAAAATCATTAAAATAAAAATTACAGGACTTTTCGTGATCAAAATAAGTTTGACTTGTGACCTGTTATTCAAGCGGTTCTCGGGTCCACGGTGTCTCCCGCCAAACTGTTGCTGTGTTAAATGACATTAGCACGGGTAGAAGCAATAAAAAGCTCATCTACAGCGGCCGCTAGAGTAGACCTGAGTAACAGAAGTTCCTTCAGTTCAAGATTATTTTCAAAGGAAGGGAGCGTATGTTCAGAAAGTAAATGTGTCCTCTGAGATATCGTTTCGCGAACGCGAGGCTTCTGTCACAAATGAAAATTGACTGCAGTCAGTAGGCACCCATTGGATTTCCATTGGATCTAAAAATGTTTAGTACGTTTTGTCCGATGGGCGAAATTGGAGTAGTTTAAAGATACGGAACGGGCTCTGTTCGTGCAAAAGCTTGGCCAATAATTAGACCACAAGAAAATCGCCGTGGCCAGAGAACGACAATATTGGTCCTTCATATGCTCGAATGTATCAGTCGCGCGAATCTCCGGGCGCTGCTTACTTACACGCGTCGGTGCGCAATTGTACTTTGAGCGGTTCGCTATTGCAATTTTCGCGTGCTCGACAGATGATTCTTTGCCTTCACGAATGCAGCGTGAACTGGCTTTTAGTAATCCGTCATTGGGTGGGGGGAAGATAGATACATCGATCGTCTCACAAATCCGCGGGAAAAAATTCTAAATCATACTCGAATCAAGTAGTTGAATAACGAACTCGATATTCACTAACGGAATAAGCCACTGGCTCTCGCGTTACAAATGACGACGAACGGGGGAACATTGGTGGAACGTAGCTGGGTATATCGAAGAAAAGCCCATGAGAGAGCAGCGGTGGCGGCTTTGGCGGGGGCTCGGGTTGGATTATCGAGCGGTGCAGCGAGAGCAGAAGCGAAGAAGCGCGCTTGGCGCGTCCGCCCCACTATATGCGCGCGCGCGGCGGCGGTGGCGCGACCAGGCGCGGCACTCGGGAGTCGGGACAGGCCCGTCGAATGTTAACGAGCTCTCTCCCCGCCGAGCGACCGCCGAGCGACCACCGAGAGCCGATGCCCGCGTATGATTTGCAGCGCGGCTCCGATTGGCCGCCTCCCCAGCACCGCCTTCGCAGCTCGAGCCGCCGCCAGCGCTGCCCCCGCCGCGCCGCGCCGCTCAAGCGCTATACCTATACATCTTCCCCGTCGACAAGTGCACCCGATCCACATCGCACTCGCGCGTATCCGTTTGTGATCCGTCGCAGTTTGATCGATATAGGCTGAGCCTACGCACGCATGTCGACAGCGACGTGTCGAGGAAGGAGCGACGCGCCAACCCAGCTTACGCTCGACGGGCCGATTTATGTATGCGACTCGCATTGGATAGATTGGAATATTCAATCGCGTCCTCGCTCGATTGATTTTACCTATGCCCGCCAGCCGCACATTACATTATTCTTTATGCGAATCCCAGCTGGTGCGCAAATATATCAACGATCGCGGGCAAGCCGAACTTGAGATTTCCCCTTGGATTTGGAGCTTATTTTAACCTTGGCCGCCCAATTGCATTGTACTTTCAAATCCGCGAGTCTCCACCGAATGTCAGGTTGTAGAGGCTGCACTGCTGTGGCGGCAAATGAACAAAGCTTGTGCACTGTGAGACCTCATACAATGAGTCCCAAGCCGCGTTGTATATTCGAACTTTTCTATCTAGTAGAGTCATTCAATTTTCAGGAAGATGTATTTTTCGGTAATATGCGATGGCTGTTTCATCTCGACACACATAAATTGTTGTAGCCAAGCGCAGATAAAACATAGCCAAAGGGTGGGCCTGCGATCATTGGGTATATTCACCTACCTCATGTAATTTCAGTTTAAAGGGAGGGCCTGCTCGCGCGAGATTCGATCGACACTTTGTATCTCACCGACATGAGCCGCATCGAGATAGTATTGTGTGAGAAAACTGATGGCACAAAAGGCGACCACGACGTAAAAAAAGTATATATATATCGGTGATAATACGTATGATCAGCTGGGGGCGAAGTCCTTCGCATATATATATGAAGCTATAAAATTAGCGCTCGCCCACTCGTGGCCCGACACTTTCACGTGTATATATATATATATATATATATATATATCGCTCTTCGGATTCGCCGGTATTGATTTCAATATCTGGCGAGCGAGGTGCATCTCGAGCCGAAAAATCGGCGGACGTATGCGCGCGCGCGAGCCCAACGAAATAATAGTAATCTCGGGAGAGCTGGAGAGCGCGAGCGCAACAATATATCCCGGCGGCTGCGGCGGCGGCGGTCTGTGCGCGCAACTTTTTAATCCCCCGGCTCTCGATTACCCGGCCGTCGATACACGTATACATATATATTACATATATATATGTACACGCATATACCCCGGGACGAAGTGTAAAAGAGCGGAAAATTCGATTTTAGCGAAAGCGCGCGCTTGCGAGCCAGGGATACATTATAATGTGAGCGAGCGCGCGCGCGCGGCCGCCACCCGTCCGCAACGTTCGCAGCGTTCGCAGCGTTGTAATGGCAGGTATGATGCCGGCCGTAATAATATATCAATTACCGCGCCCGATATCCTCTTCCTCCTCCTCCTTTGCTCTCTCTCTCCCTCCCTCTGCCTCTCTCTCTCTCTCTCTCTCTCTCTCTCTCTCTCTCTCTCTGCCTCTCGCACACGCTGCGACAGCTGCGCGCAATTCACCTATACCTACGCACGCGCGCGTGTCTCCCATGACGGCTGATGCAGTCCTTTCTCAAAATAGTGATTTGATTGGTTCAGACGGCTAACCACGTGACATGCGGCTGTACATTGTACAGATATATAGAGATAGAAAGTGTCGGCGGAACACTAAAGAAACGCCGATTCTATTTGGGAAGGGCTACCAGTTGAACGTGGAATATACTTTAGGTTAGTCTATTTCGTCCCGACGAGCTGAGGACAATTTTCAAAGTTGTAATGTAGAAAAAATACTTGCCATAGTTGAACAATATAATCGGAATCAAAGTTCAAGAACAACAGTTGATTAGTGTTTTACGCGGTTGAGCGAGGTGGAGATTTTAACACGAGCGCAACGTAGCGAACGCCACGACGTAAAGTCGCTTTGCGGCACGCGGGGGGACGAAATATATCATTTTTAAAACGTGTGACCGCAGCGAGTCTGCGTGTATATAGTATAAAGGGAAATCCAAAAAAACGCCGAATTCAACCAAAGAATCAATTGGCAGTACGCGAGAGTCCAATAGCAAATTAGGTGAGAGATGCCGCGCGCCATTTTGAAGCTGGTGGGCGCGAGAGAGAGAGAGAGAGAGCCGAGACACCGATATCCGCTCGGATGGTTTGCGCGCGTATAGGCGAAATCACGTTCGAGCTGGTCTAATCATTGTTATTACCCCCTCCTCCTCCCTCCCAACCGACCAGGAGGCAGCGCGGCTGGATTTTCGAGGCTGGTCCCGCAATTACGCGCGCGTCGCTCTCGGCTCGCCCGCGTCCTTTTGCCCCCGCGCGACTCTCCGTCGGCCGACCAGACCCGATAAATATCAAACTCGATATAAATATACCAGATATAAAGTCCCTTAAAAACTTGTTGGATCCTATTTCACGGCTTTCGGCTCTTGGCGTCGTTCCACAAAAACTGCACCACGGCCCGGAGGGACGATGGGCTGTTGCGATTTATTCGATAATGGTGATTTCTGAACAAGCTGCGTAGCTGTAACCATGTAGTTTTCGCGCACTATCAATCGAATCATTCCACGTTTGAACATGATTTTGCGAGCCAGGGGTTCTGACAGTCTCATACAGGGTTTTTTTTGATTTTGTAACTATTTCCATGGCAAATAAAGCCTCAAAGTTGATGGAAAAATCCAATAACTTGAATTTTCAAAAATTAAGTGCTCTGCGTACTTTATAAGGATGAGCCTGAAAAATCTGAAAAAATTCAAGAGTGCTATTTGGACCGCTATCAACAAATTCACTGGGAAGAAAAATTGGGGAAAGAAAAACGTTGACCAGGAGAGTCGAGGTGAAACAGCCCATATACTGCGAACGTGGTTGGAATCGAAAATCATCCACGTGTGGTAGCGAAAGGGCATCACCGTGAGGATTGCGGTTAGCCAAAGCTGAGACAACAGCTCAGCGGAGTCGCGGGCTGCAGTAATTCCTCACTCTCGATTCCGCGCGTATATATATGGAGTGTATTATGTATCGAAGGTGCAGAGTTGGAGTCGCCGAAGGCGTGACGCACTTTCACTCGACACCGCGCGCAATCCGCGAGCTCCGACCGGCCGAGCTCGAGCCTCCTCGACAGCGGAAACAGCCCGGCTAATGGTCCACGCACCGCATAAATGTATCCCGCGTATACTCGCGCGAGTCGCCGCAACTGCTGCTCGCAATTTACAAACGCCAATGTGCGCACCGGCACCTCCGACCACGCGCCTATATACGCACGTGTGGATGGAAAACGCGGAAGCCGCGGCCGCATATACACGGTAAAAGTCGCCTCGGCTCCAGATATCGCTCGGCCAGAGGCAAAACAACGAGAGAGAGAGCTCGAGGGTTGCGGGCAAAAATATTCCTCCGTCCGCTTCTGGTTTTCCCTCCGTTTCTCCCGCTTACTCGGGCTTTTTCGGCGTTCCCGCACCTTGTCTCTATTGTTCTTATTGATATCGGAAGGAGAGGACAAGGGAATATGGGAGTTCTGATCGAGACTTTAGCGGTTTTTTTGATCTTTATTCAAGCTTTCACTTCTAATACAAATACTTTTACATATACAAACCTTATTCTCTTCAGTTGAACAATGCTGAACAATAAGTTTGCATCTGCCACAGTGACTGCCTACTTGACCTCGCGGTACAAACAAATCCAACCGAGACTTATTTTTGGGTTTGAGTGAACGTGTGAGTGCCTACTGATGTCAGCATGTTATGACGAGAAATGTGCTCGAAATTCAGTGCATCACGGATATCGGAGGAAAATGTGCATGTGTGAAAATGTACATTCGCTTCATCTGCGCGTTTTAATTCTCAGAGACGTGCTACGCGAGTAGTGAATGAATAATAGCATTTACTCATCCTTTCTTCATAGCTTTTTTCAATTGGAACACACAGATTTCAGAGAAAAATGAGAAAACTGCCAAAATCCAGCCCCCGAGTAGAATCACAAAAATTAATTTCAATTCGCCTAAACTAATGGAACTCGGTAGATCAGTTTCATCATCATAGTTCTTTATGTGATGGGCTTTGTCTCTCTCGAATATTAATTTGATAAATCCTCCTTCGGACAGTCTAGACGAAAGAGAATTGAATTTGAGCAAAAGAGGCGAATCTTCGGCTAACTCGTATGAAGCAGATTTTTCTATAATATTGTTTTCAGAAATGTGAATCAACTTATTTTCGGACAAATAGTAAGGATAGTTAAAACTGGTCATGAGACAAGCTATATTATCACCATTTGAAATTCGTTCAGCACATTCACCCGGATCTTTATAAACGCGAAAACGTTGGTGAAGTACGCCTTCTGGTATGTAGCTCTTATAGCCACGAAAACCATAAACTGGTAACTTTGATTCGATCAAATCCTCAACTGAGTTAATCAATGATATAGGATCTGGAATAGTACTAACTGCATTCAAATGACTTTGGAAAAATGAACTTGTGACAAAAATTAGCATTAGAATTTCCATGAAAAAAATCCTAGGAATGAACTTGCGTGGCTTTCTCAAACTCGACATGCTCACAAACATTCGCAGAAATTCGAATGTAGCAGCGAAAAAAGATATCTTAAAGATATGCTTCGAAGCGACAATACAGACAGAACAACATATGATGAAATATATCCAGAAGTTAGATTTAAAAAAAAAAATAAACTTATCACTATATTTGTATATATGTTTAGGAGAAATTATTTTGATAGCGTCAGAATCAATCGGATAGAGCTGATTTTTCCAAGAATCTCTGAGTAGTAATCGGATTGCCAAGATATCAACTATACCATCCACCACATCTTTCATAGGTCCTCGAGGCTCTCCAAATTTGTCACTCAAACTACTAGTGTTCGATAGTTTGACTGTGACTGTTGCTCCAATAAGTTCCAGCAACAGACAAATTATTTTCAAAGAAGCACTTTCACATCTTCCATAGCCAGACTTTTGTTCGTTGTAACGACCCCTTTTCGAGTCATTGTAGGTAACAATTTTGAGATTATGTTTTTCCAAGTCTTGCATCTTGTCATAAAAAAATATTCTGCACAAGGAGAAATTTGATCTTTCTGACGAAAAAGGAGAATCACATGATGTATTTTGTTAAGTCATCATTTGTATAAATACTTTAGGGAATGATGTACGAATTAAAAATGTTAAACGTATTTTAAATAGATTCCGCATCACTTTCAAACGCATTAGGTAAATAATACCGATGTATACCGGCTCATACTCACGTATATTTAACAAAGTTTCTAGCAGCTGTTGATCTTCTGCAAACTCAAACATAGTCCATCCATTCGACCAAGATCCGTTTTGAAGTCGTCTCCAAAGTGTTGGTGCTCTTATCGAATAGGGATTGTAGGTATAAATTGACACTCCTGAACTAAATTTGATGCATAGGTAAATGGCAGATAGGACGTTGTATGACCACAGAATCCGCGAAACGTCGTATGCTTGTTGACAACCGTCCAATGCAGTATTGGTCAGCAAAAACTGAGCCCCGTTGTTCCACCAAATGGAATCCTTTATTCTCAGTAATAACGAACCTAAATTCTCATCGGATGTCATCATAATAGCAACGTCAGTCATAGGATAGTTTCGTCGAGCGATATTTGTTTCGTTCAAAAAGTTTACTTTCTTGAACTTGTTGCGTTTTTCAAAAATATTCTCGGCAGAAACGTCAAACAAGTGTAAAGGAGTTGAGACAGAAGAAAGAACATTTGAAATTCCCTTGTTTGATGTATTTGTATCAGAGAATAAAAATAAATTCTTCTTATTGAAGCAACAGTTTATTATTGTTTCCTGGAAGAATGTCATTCTCATTTGTTAACGAATAAGATTGGAATCGAATTAGGGGAAGGATTCAAAACTTACCAACACCCTTGATAATTGGTTATTGTTTTCTTCACCAGAAAATAAACCTCTGTCATTGTTCGATTCAATAGTTTTGGAGGAAATAAATATTATTGGTAACAGATTTGTAAGAATGAGAATATTAAATTTCATTTTTCCAAGACTTGATTACGGTCCGCTTAATTGGTAGACGCGACGGTTTTGGCTTCCTCCAGTTGAATGACTGAAAACAATCATAATAGCAAATGCTAAAGATTGGCAAGGGCCGAAGGCCGAAAGTATTGATCCAGCCTGGTATTTTTTATAATTTATTTCATGACGACTTTTCGAAACATTTTCACCGACTCTATGTTTTTTCGTTTCATGTGTTTTTTCTGTCCCATTTGAAATATGAAAAAAAAAATATTGAAACAAAAAGTTCTGTCAGGAGTGTAAAACATCGTCAATTGCAATAATTATACTTGACAATCGTTGTGTACTGAAAAAAAAGTTTCTGTATAGCTTGGAGGAAGTTTCTGGAATTCCATAATCATCAAGATAGATAGATGTACGTTGCTCGTACATCTTTCATTAAAGAAAAATCAGTTGCACTTATTGTTAGTACAAATTTGTCACCAACTCATCGCATTTAGACCTATATATTTCTAAGGTCAACCGGTAGTCATAATTCGATACTCTGTACTCTCTCGAAAAATCACTGTGTAAGTGAATAATCACTGTATGAAACTTATCATGCATATCAGTTTGGTGGGATAGTTTAGGAGAAATTATTTTCAAATGAAGTGAAGCGATTGGATAGAGTTGAGTTTTCCAAGTATCTCTGAGAAGTAATCGGATCGCCATGACATCGACTATATTATGCGTCACACCTTTCATTGGTCCATTAGGTTCTCCACGACTATCAGTCAACCTAGTCAAGTGCGATATTTTGACGGTGACTGATGCTCCAATGTGTTCCAGCATTATGCATATCATTTTTATCGAAACACTGTCACATCTTCCATAGCCAGACTTTCTATCATTGTAGCGATCCAATTTTGAATCATTGAAAATAACCATCTTAAGATTATAATTTTCCAAGTCTCTCACCTTATCATAGAACAACATACTGCATAAGGGGAGCTCTGTTATAGGAAAATTTAGTCGATTCACATGTATTTCATTCAAAGCATATACTTTCTTGAACCTATCTCGTCCTTCAAAAATTTTTTCGTCGTAAATATCAAACAAATGTAAAGGATACGAGACAGAGGAAAAAACATTCAAAATATCATTGCTCGTTGAATTTATATCAGTGAAAAAAACAAAATTCTTTTTGTTAAAGCAACAGTTCATTATCGTTTCTTACAAAAACGAAATTTTTATTTTTTAACGAATAAGATTGCAATCAAATTAAGAAAAGAATCCAGAACTCACCGTCACCCTTGATAATTGATTATTGTTTTCGTAAACAGAAAATAAACCATAATCATTGTTCGATCCAATAGTTTTTGAAGAAACGAATACTATCGGGAACAGGTTTGTGAAAACGAGAATATTGAATTTCATTTTTCCAAGCCTTGTTTATGTTCCATTTAAATGGTAGATGCGATGGTGTTGGCTTCTACCAGTAGACTGACTGCAAATAATGATAGCAAAAGCTAAATATCGACCGGGGACGAAAATATAAATTCAGCCTGTAATTTTTGTGATTTACTTGTTAACGACTTTTCAGAAATATTTTCACTGTCTCTCGTTTTTCATTTTATGTATTATTTCTGTCCCATGTACAAAATGAAAAACAATATTGAAACAAAAGGTTCAGTCAGGAGTGTAAAATATTGTCAATTGCAACAATTTTACTTGACAGTCTCGGGAAGTTCTCGTACTCTCGTGAGACCCAGAGGACCCGGAAAAGTCGACGAAAAAGTCCAGTCGACTACGAGCGGAAAAACAGTGGTTGCCTGAGCGCATCACTATATCATAATATTTCGTTGATTCTGGTCGATCCTCATGAGTATTCGAGCCTCGATGAGCATTTGTGAAGATTTATAAGTTACTTCCCGAAAAACAGCTTAGCGACGGTTGCTAAAGGAATAAAAAGTTCAGCGCGGTGGCTGAAAAAAATGACCACATACGGGCATTTCTGACATGAGCAGAGAGATACATCGCGAATGATGCCAGCGAGGGAAGGGAGGAAACACGAATCGAGAAACAGAGCGGGAAACAAAGAGAAACGAACAGCAGCCCGGGCGGGAGCGAGTGGAGCGCATTGCGGAATCGAGTCGGCCTCGACACATACGTGCGCGTCGTTACTGGCTCTTGCTCTCTCTTGCTCTCTTGCAAGCTCGTATATAAGTACGTACGCGGAAGATTCCGAGAAGCCCACAGCTGCCTCCGGGCCACGCGTATCATCTCCGGGCCGACGTACTCCGCGTGTCGCGCTATTAAAAACGCATTAATACCGAATTCACGCTTGCCCCCCTCCTGCAGTTGTCGGTGAGCCGCGGCCGATATCGCGCGGCTGCGATTCCCGCAGCTCGAGAGACGAGCCGCTCGCGTGGAGTCGAGGAAAGAGGGAAAAAAACGTTGCAAACTCGGGGGGCTCACGCGAGAGCTCACGCGAGCGCATCTGTAATTTGCCAATGAGCTCGCGCTCGCGCTCGCGCCTCATTATTTGCTCTTTCGTTTTTCCATATGTCGGAGGGGCGCAGTCACGCGATATACCGCGCGATGTATCCCTGCTCGCTCGCGCGCGCGCGCGCGAATAACTTCGGCATTCCAAAGGATATCTCTCTCCCGGCTTTCGTTCCTTTCCATTTTGCCCAGCTCGTCCTCCCTCTCGCGCGATGCGTATGTGCGCGCGTGGCTATGAGATGCGGGCGAAGCAGCAGCGCCGCACCGGTGCCATTCTGTACATTCGAATGTACTTTGCGCCCTCGCCCTCGTACTCCTTCAATCTGCAATAGTAACATACTACTCGCATTTATTGGAATAAATCGCGTTTGTCGAATAATAGCAAATCGAGACTGTATACGAATGGTGATAGGTGAAGTCGACCAGATGAAAGGGGGCTTAATAATGGAATAATCGAATGCGATACTGCAGCTTGAGACGCGACTACATATTGAGGGGCGGAGAGGATCCCGCTCCTGAAAAAAAAAATCAATAATAATTCAATGTATAGTGATTTAATACGATTGAGGGTCCGGGCCAGATAATTCGACGACTGCTCGAACCGCAGTCGGCAGTTAGGACATTTTCAAACTCGAAATTGAACTTTCGGAAATCATGAATGCATGAATACCCGTCGTCTCATTCACGATTATTCTTTTCGAGGTATGAATAACAATTTCTTCAATTTTGATCCAGGCTCGAGAATAAATATTTGTTGCTATACCAACCTTACTCGCACAATTTTTCTCTGAATATTTTTTCGTTGTGACAATCTCTAATATAGCAAATTAGATCAAATGCTCGCTCTTCTTCCTTCGAAAGAATTTTATGTTAAAAGTTTCCAATAATCATTCATAGATCCGTTGGCAATATACCATTTTCCGAGTTTATAAATTGGAAAAATCATATTCTTTCGATCATCCTAATGATCTTCAATTTAAACTTTTATCAAGTCATTAAAAAAAACTGATCCTCTGAAACCATGTGTTGCCATATTCCAGTTCATCGTTTTAATTTTCCTGTCACATTCTATAAGTCATTTTCGATCGCATGCATCGACAATATAATATGTAAACATAAAAATAGCCATGCATGGAGACATGTGAAATTATGAAAATTATAATGATTCACGAAGCTCCCAGGAGAACGGGACGTTAGACTGATGGGGCTGCTGTAAATATAAAAACATTCGGTTAAGCTTTTCGCAGCGACGAGTCGTGTGGACAAGTGCGAGCGAACGAAGAACAGTAGAGATAAAATCGCGGAAGGACGAAGGTGAGCCAGGGAGAGATGAAAAAAATGTGTCCAGACGCGCGATAAAGTCGAGCCGCGCGTATAATAACACGCGCACGTCGCGCACGGATTGGTAATAAAGCTGAATGCGCCTGGCCAAACATTTAGCCAGAGGCAAGCATCCCCGAGTGAGAAAGCTTTCAAGCCGCGGCGGCGCGGAATGGTAATGTACACCGCGGTGTACCCAGGGATGGGGGGATGGGGGATGGGGGGGGGGCAAGAGGCACTGAATGTATGCGCGCAAAAGTGCATCTCTGGCGGGGACTCTATACCGCGCTGGAAATTAACTAAAACCGACGGGGTATAGAGCTGCTCCGCGCGGGCTTTTCGCACTGACAATGCAATTCAAATTCTATCCGGCCGCTCTCGCTCGCGCATGGGACACGAGTGGCGCGTCAGTTGCTCCACTTGAGAGATAGAGAGAGAAAGAGACACACAGGGGCAGAGAGAAGCTTGTAAAGTGCGCAGCGCTAATGGCACTTGGCGCGGCAGCGACTCCGCCGCCCCAGCCCCGAGCCGCGCCAGACTACGTATACTCGTTGCCCGCAAAAACTGTTGATTCTCGATTATTAATCGAGCCGAGACTGATTTCTACGACTCCGACACGAGTCAGAAGGTCGGCGCAAAGCCTCCGGAGCTTATCAATCGAAGCTGGATCATTAGGAATTCAGCAAACATTGTTGTGGAACAGCTGGAATGGCCGAGCGATTTCTCACTTCAGTACTACCAGAGGGAGCACCATGGAGTTCTTAACCGAGGATTGGACTCCTCAGGATAGAACGCTCTGATAAAACACTATAAGTTTATTCTAATGAGAAAAAAAACTCGAATGCCATTGACTCGAGTACCATATAAAGTACTAGAGAATCAGGGGAGTACCTTAGAAGTTTTGAGGAAGTACTGGAGTTAAAACCTCTTCTGGAATAGGCTTATCCGGAACAACATGATATAACAAATGAAATGCAAGGTACAGTTATTGTAATTGACTTGACTTACACATTTGACCGACATCTTTATTACAATCTGTAGCTTAAACAGAATTAAAAAAAAAAGCTGCTTTAGATCTCTTTCATTATTCTCTTCTCTATTATCGTCAGCGAGAAATGAAAATATTCTAGAAGAATCATACTAAACTAAAATATAGTTGTTATTTATAAAATAACTTGAATACAAGAATTTCCAAGGAGAATGTCAGCAATTTTTGACATTTTACACATCCGACGAGCTTTTGAGATCATTATATTTTTTAAAAATAATATGAAAGTAAATAGGTAGAGAACGGTGGACAAGTTCCCAAAGCGCTAAATTAAATAAATGACAACAAATAGCGAGCTGGATCAATAACTGCGTTTTCCTGCCCTTGCCAATCTTCTGCTTTTGCGATTGCGGTAAAATATTATTTACAGTCAGTCGACTGGTGAAGACTAACACCATCGTGTCGTAATCAGGGCTTGGAAAAATGGGATTCAATATTCTTGTTCTTACAAATCTGTTACCAATTATATTTATTTCCTCCAAAACTATTGGACCGAACAATGACAATGGTTTATTTTCTGTTGACGAAGACAATAACCAATTATCAAGGGTGACGGTGAGTTCTGGATTCTTGTCCTATTTTGATTGTAAATCTTATTCGTTAACGAATGAAAATTTCGTTTTTGTAGGAAACGATAATAAACTGTTGCTTTAACAAGAAGAATTTTGTTTTTTTCGCTGATACAAATTCTACAAACAAAGATATTTTGAATGTTTTTTCCTCTGTCTCAACTCCTTTACACTTGTTTGACATTTATGACGAGAATATTCTTGAAAAACGCAACAAATTCAAGAAAGTATATGTTTTGAATGAAACGCATGTGAATCGACTGAATCTTCCTATGACTGACGTTGCTATAATGATGACATCCGATGAGAATTTAGGTTCGTTATTACTGAGAATAAAAGGTTCCATTTGGTGGAATAGCGGAGCTCAGGTTTTACTGATCAATAATGCAGAAGATGGTTGTCAGAAAGCATACCATTTTTTGCGAACTCTATGGTCATATAACGTTATATTCTCTCTATACTTATGCATCAAATTTAGTTCAGGCGTATCAATATACACCTACAATCCTCATTCGAGGACAGCACCGAAAAGTTGGAACCAAGTACAAGTTGAATCTTTGTTGAGTGGATGGACCATGTTTGAATTCATGGAAGAACAACTGATATTGGAAATAGTTTTAAATAGTCGTATGTATGAATAACTGTCTACCGCAATGATCTTCCGATTACCTTCGAAAGATTTTTATTCCTCAATTTGTTTACTACTTTCGAATTAATGCAAGTCATGGGTCAACAAAATTACTCATTACTTCTATTTTTCTGTCACCAGAAGGATCCAACTTCTCCTTGTGCAGTGTATTATTTAATGACAATACGAAAGACTTGGGTAATTATAATCTTAAGATGGTCATTTTCAATGATTCGAAAGTGAATCGTTACAATGAAAAAAAGTCAGGTTTTGAAAGATGTGAAAGTGCTAACATGAAAATAATGTGCATAATGCTGGAACACATCGTGGCTACAGTCACAGTCAAAATATCTGACCAATTTGATTTCTCTGACGAACATGGAGAACCTCAAGGACCATTGAAAGAATTGTTAAATAATGTGATCGATATTCCGGCTTTTCTTTCATTTCAACAAGACTCTTGGGCTACCCAACTCTATCCATACTTCTCTATTGATATAAAGATAATTTCTTCTAAATTTTCCCGCCAAACTGATGATAATTTTACGCTTTTTCTCAAATCAAATTTCTGGATATATTTCATTCTCTGCTCTTTTAGCTGTGTTCTCAGCACCAAGTATATTTTCCACATATCCCTACTAGATTCTACTTTAGAATTTATTCGAATGTTCGTGAGCATGTCAAGTTTGAGACAGCCACGCAATTTAATTTCTAGAATTTTTTTCATGACTGTTTTGATGTTGATTTTCGTTACTAGTTCGTTGTTCCAAAGTCATTTGAATGCAGTCAGTACTATTCCAGATCCTGTATCAAAAATTGACTCAATTGGAGATTTGATCGAATCTAATTTATCATTTTATGGTTACGCGAATTTTAAAAGGATGGTACCAGAAGGCGTACTTCAACAGCGTTTTCACACATATAATCGTCAGAGTGATTGTATTAAACGACTTTTAAATGGTGAAAACATAGTTTGTCTCGTTTCTGGTTTAACCTATCCATACTATTTGACCAAAAATAACATGATTCACATTTCGCAGAAGAATTTTTTGCAAAGATCTGCTTCTTACTTGTTGCCTGAAGATTCCCCTTTTCTGCACAAATTTAATGCTATCTTATCCAGACTTGCCGAAGGAGGATTTTTAAAATTCTATTTTGAGATTGAGAAACTTCATCACGTGAAGAATCTTGATGAAACTGATCTGCCAAGTCCAATAAATTTTGGTGAATTGAAATTAATTTTTGCGATTTTGTTCGGGGGCTGGATTCTGGCCTCCTTTATATTTTTCTGTGAAATTTGTGTAATTCAATTGAGAAAAGCTACGAAGAAAGTATAAGTAAATGTTATTCATTCACTACTCGTGCGGCACGTCTTTGAGAATTGAAATGCGCTGATAAAGCGAGCTCACTATCTTATGCGGATATTCATTTTTATGACCTGAAATATCAGGCATTTTGTAATTTTTTTTTACGTCTGTAGATCTGGCACGATGCTTGAATCTTGTGCACATTTTACATTCTACTTCTTGTGCTGACTGTATGGTTACAACGTTTGTATTGAATGTGCCAGAGGACCAGAGGACTAGAGGATATTTGTCGCAGTGTTAGTCGTAGACATCAGATTAGTAGTATACATATGTATCGAACATTGGGATTTAAATAAAGATTTAACGTAGGTGAATAATTATGCTTTCTTATTTTTCTTCTTTGCTCGAACACTTAGCCAACGCTGCGACGTGGCTGCGTCAATTATATAAGTTATACGTATAAATATGCGCCAGCATTTGTATTTCGTATGTATATTCACGCATCTGGAGCAGCGCCGCGGCACAGCATCTTGTTGGAAATACAGAATAATGAGAAAAGAAAGCATTTTGACTGGCGTCGAAACCTTACACCAACTAGTTAAAGTTCATTGTCTCCATTTTTTCCCAAATTCTGATTCTTCATCTAATTTCGCTCAGTGAGTGGGAATTTTTTTTATTACCCTTAAACTAGGCCAGAATTTTTTTGCTATACGACTTGGTTCCTCGGCATTCCATCCACATGATCTGATTATTTTCCAGAGTACGCTCGGTATCGAGTAGACCTTCCATTAGCCGCGAATTACGTTGCCGAAAATTCACGTTTGTCGTGGTGTAGCAATCCGTCTCGCTTGGGTGGCGCATATCTGATACACGTACCTCACCCGAAACGAGCAATTTTTCCTCCGGTTTTCTTTCCACGTGTCGCGTTGTCTATATCGCGAATGAATTTCAGAATATATCGCAAGAATTTTTCAATTTATCCAGTGAGACGCGAGACACGCGAGCAGGGAGTTCGAATTCGCTGGCGCAAAATCATCCGCAGAAGCGCGACCGGGTAAAAAGTCGAGGCGTAACAAGTGTCGCCGAGTCGATTTGATCGAATCGACACCCGAGAGACTCGAGCGCAAGCAGGGGGGAAAAAACGCGACGAGTGACCTCGATCGGGGAGTCTGGTCTCGTTCGGGGAAGGCAATTAGACGTGGCCGGCCGGCCGCTCGACCGGCCAATTCAAAATCGACGCGCGCGGGCTGGACGCAGCTCGCGTCTATATACACACGAGCAAAAAGTCCGAAGCTGTCGCGCAGGATTTGCATTCGCCGGCTGCCGATATAATTTGTCTGTCGCGCGGACGCTCGTCGGTCGGACTTTGAGAGTCGCGCCGATGCGCATAGGCGCTGTTCTAATCTCGCCGGGCCGCGGCCGGCCACGGCTCATTACCGAGCCTCGTCCCGGGCTGCCCGCGGCTAAACCTGGTATTAGCGTAAACTCGCTCCGGCCGGATTATTAGCCTTTGGCTCGCGCTTTGAATGAGAAGCGCAGCAGAGATATTATGTTAATCGATCCGATATGTGCGTCCTTTTAATTCGGGTCCCGATATATATGCAGTCGATTCTCGGAGCTCTCGGGCCCCCGCGCGGCTCCCCACGCGTCCATTAATTCCTGGCGCCTCCAATTTTTACTCCCCTCCCCCTCCTCGTGCCTGGCTTTGTTTTTCCCGCTCAACTTCGAGTCTCCGTTATTCAAATGCGACCACACCGTGAAGAATGTCCGCGAACCAAGGCTTATCCCGAGTATGAGAGAACGATAAGTATAGGGGTATTATCCTTCAATACAACCATCATTTTTTGTTCTTCTCCTCGACTGCAGTGTTCTTATTTACTTGTGCGTGTATAAAATGAAATAAAACAAAGTTTACAAAACTAATCGAATTTGGATCATTATATATTACTCACTATAATTCACTAAGATTCAACTGTTCAATGTCGTCAAATTAACACTAAAAATAGTTCGAAGAATTGCAAATGCGTGTAGATAGCGAATGATCTTCAGTTTCTTCAGAAATCATTTACTTATGGCGCGCTACTATAAATATACTCGATTGAACTATAAGTTACTTCACAATGCCATACATATACTTGAGCCGACGATCAGGTCGATTTTTCGCTCGGTGCCCCCGACTCTCTTTCTCTCTACTTTATATATTGTTTTCCACCAAATCTCGTACAAAATGTACACGAGCGACGTCCTCGGATCATGATATATTCGATGTAAATGAGACGTTTAAGACACGTCGCTTATGCGTCCAGCTTACGCACACGAGTCCGCGCGATGACGACATTGAAACGCTCGTTTGCTCACGATATTCCAGCCTTTATCGATACGTCGCTCCTACCGGCGCTTGTATGCTATACGCTCGTTCGCTCCTTCATTATTGCAAACTCGTCGCGCTTGGATGATCCGCTCGGGTAATGAGTGAATTTCGAATTTTTCAAAGTTAATCGCTGGCCCTCGACACGCTCGACGATACGATCGGCGCGACGTACACGCGACTGATACGTCACATCGCTAGCTCGTGTACGCGGGTATAATTGCGCGTGCATCGACGCTTGCGACGATCGAACGGCGTATTTCTTTCAGATCCCATCTCAATTGCATATAGATACATTGTCCGTGAGTTTTTCTCATTAAAATCACGACCGAGGAACTTCCGCGGTGGAAAATTGATTTTTTCAATGGCGCGATTATTAGTCGACGCCACACGCTCGAGTCATCGGAAAATACATGAGATGATATGTCGGGTGCGTTGGCGGGAGGATGCACGGCGTACGCGGCGGAAAACAATCGGAGAATCGATCGGCCGGGGCTTCGAGGACGGCTGGTTGAATAATCGCGGGAGGAAAATCTGTCGCGGGGTGTCTTGGCGCTGTAGCTCGCCGGGGTATAGGGCAGAGCTGAATGAAGGGTTGGCGCGGTGGGAGGGGTGGTCGCGCAGCTACTGAGGGATCGTTGTTGCCATGGCGACTCTCCTCTCTCTCTCTCTCCCTTTCGCTCGCTCGCGGAGCGGAGCCAGCCCGAAATTCCCCACCCCCGCACGAGCGAGCGCGCGCACCAGCCCTCGATCCATATTCTCCCCAGCCCCGACA
Source organism: Aphelinus atriplicis (assembly GCA_020882685.1). Classification (NCBI taxonomy): domain Eukaryota; kingdom Metazoa; phylum Arthropoda; class Insecta; order Hymenoptera; family Aphelinidae; genus Aphelinus; species Aphelinus atriplicis. Next base: position 3,327,135 of record CM037076.1, on the reverse strand, counting down.
GCCGCTGCTCGCCCCCGAGCTGCAATAGCCATTTTATACGCGAGAGAGAGAGAGAGAGAGAGGAAGAGAGAGAGAAGTAAAATGACGACGAGCCGAGCGACGATTCTTTGTCTTGTGCCCACGGGTTGGATCCAAAGCCGACCGACTCGACTCTTCAACTCTGGGGTATGCGCGGCTGGATTCCCTATGATGATTGTAGCTTTAAAATGTATACACCCTCAGTTGAATCCTCGCTGGGGAAGCACTTTGCCAAAGTGAAAATCCACTGTACGAAGGCGGATGAGCCTATTGGATGGAAGTTTTATCGTGATACAACTTAATGTTGTTTACCACTTGAGTTGCACGAATTTAGATAACAAAAATGTCACTGTGGCTACATTCGATTGATTGTCCACCCGCGGACCGTGGTTTTTCACTCTCATTCAGGGATTTTCTGCTGTGAGGATTCACGAGAGTAATACACTCTTGCGCGAACTCGTTTCGAAAAGTGACAAGAATAAAAATGAAGGGCTGGATTTTAGATGCGACGTCAAGGTACAAAGCAAGTACAATCGTCAAGTACATCTCCCTTGGGTAAGATAACTGACTTAGGTACGCTTCGATAATAACAACGTTACTTTGCCTCCCCCATTCGGAACACACGGTATAGCCAATATTTTCTCTTGAATCTTGACATCGAATAGAAACAACTGGATGCAAGTAACAGGACGAGTGAATGCGAGCTGCATGAAAGATTTCAAGGCTTTGAACATTTTTAAGCACTTTGAAAACTCATGGAACTCGTTTGTTACTATTCACTTGAATTACGGTAAGAATGTGGCTGTAGCTGTACTCAATCAGTGGCTTTTCCTAGCGAGGATCTGAGTTATGAGCTGTTCCGACCCTGGAGCCTTAGAACGGAACTATAAGCCGGACGTCCGCGAGTAACGCGTGCCGTTGTCGCGTTTTCAGCCATATCATCATCGCAAGATACAACAGGGAGATGCTCGTTGTGCCGCAGACTCCTCCGACGTACCTCGAATTCCTCAATTTTTCGGCTATTTTGCGCCCGTAACGCGCGTCGCTCTGCGCTGTCGCGGCGCATCAAGTGCATCAGGGGTAATCCGCCTGTTGCTCGGCCGGTTGGCTCGGACGTTGTATACCCGATGAGAAAATAATGGACTCGCGCGTGGATTAGGCGTCGCGAGCGGGATGGCTTGGCAGAGAGTTGGATAGGGCGACGGGGGAGGCAGAGTGGGACGGCATAGTGTGCCCGTATGCGTGGGGTGGCGCTCGAGGGGACTCCACGTATAATTAAAGGTACTCCCGCGGGCGAGCATGAGCCACAGCCGGGCTCGATTGTCCCGCGAACAATCGCGCGAGAGCCACCGCCGCCGCCGCCGCCGTCTGGCCCACTCCAGCTCAACCCGGACTCGACCCGGACTCGACTCGCTGCTCCGATCCGCGCATGTATCCACTCGCGAGCGAGCTAGAATCCACTGAAAATTGCAACCGTCTGGATTAATATGCTGTTGGCATATTAGAGCTAATCAACAACTTTTCGACAGTCGATTTCCGAGTATGAAAATCAAGCGCAGTGTTTTGCCTCCTCGACAACTCCGTACTATCGTGGCTCGACTGTATTATACGGAACTATACGTAATTTGAAAAACGTCATTGCCCACTCTCCTCGAGCTGCACTACTCTACTCGAGTACTTCTTATATATTATTCATTTAGAGGTGTACAAAAAGTTCAAGTGCAAAACGAATTCATGGTATAATGGCGAGAGCTATACTCTTAAAACGCACCCAATGACAATCGTGGAGTTACATTATTATCCTATGTATCGTTACCGGAACATTATATATTATTTCTTCTCCATCACAACTATAATATTATCCGGGTCAGCCATCTTGCCTAACAAAAGGCATTCGAATCACGACCCGCCGACAATTGACAAGGATGAATTTTCGAGAAAAATGAAAAATGATAGCTCTTGGAGTAGGAATATGACAGCTAATGCTATTGCGCGTGTTGAAAATGTGAAACGAGATGCGAAAAAGGAGAATTAGCAACCGACGCGATTTGTCGCTGGAGCATATAAGCTTTTTGCGTACGAGCCTACTTCACCGGCTTTGCCTTTGTACTTTTCGAGACAAGCGTAAAACCACTCGGGTACTTTTAATCTCGCGCGTGGATACACTCGTCCTCGCTAACAGAAAAAACCTGCTACTCGAAGAATTTCAAATGCAATTCCCCGTAATGATGCTATCTCATACCCGACCGACGGGCGGAAACGTTAATTAAATCAGGGTATTTCATTATTTGCCCTTGTTCTTATGCGATCAAGTATTTTCGGACAAGTCGACAAGCATCCCGACAACTTGCGATGCGTAATGAGTGTCATTTTAATTGGACTTCGCAAACGCTTCGATCACATGTCAAACCTCGATATTCTAAAATACATTTTCTATTGTGAACCAATGCCAGACTTTTATTTATTGATGGTGAAGTCCGGCGACTCTATGCCAAATGTGCCAGACTATCTGGGATAATTTTGTACGAGATTTTTACCCAGAGAAAGCAATGGACTTGAATATCCAACTAAATTTTGATTTTGATTCTATAATCTAAGTATTTATCTGATGGAAAGTGGATATGTAAAGTTTAGAACAATCTAGTGGAAAAGAAAATTTTCACAAAAAAACATTTCAAACTTATTTTTATTAAATTATTCACGCGGAAACAATAACAAGGAGCTACAATGGATTTTTTTCAAACGAAGAGAATGATACATCAGTGGTTTCAAGGATAATATAAAGCATCATCGTGTTGGCCATAACATTGTAAAATTAATGGAATTGTTAAATTACTATTCATAGAAAATCGAAACTGAAATTATGAGGTGTTTCCTGAGAATATTCTTTTCCACTTTCAGATGACTCTAAATTCATTATTTTTCAGATTCTTTTTCCTCTCAGATGATTATACTCTCTTTATGAGAAAAACAAAATAATGAAAATTCTTCATAATTTATCGGCCACGTCGAGCTATATGCAACAGATAATCAAGTGCAAGAACGCCGTGAAATTTCGTACCTTGTACATAATTATCTGTTATTTGGCTCGACGTGGTCGATGAATCCGAAATTGTCAATAAGCTCCGACTTTATCGGGCGATAGAGTAATTTGAATAACATTTAAAATCAACATTAAAACGGATCATGCCTTATTTAAGCGGCTAACATAAAGCGGATTCCCGCGAATAGAAAAGAAGCCTATGTCACAGTTTCACAAGACTGTGAAAAATACTAGACGAAACTCTGTCGCGATTAAATGAATAAATATAATACATGGGACTACGAGTTGGCTGCAACGCCAGAGGCACGTGGCAGACGCGTCGTCGGAGTGGTTTTTTACTGGCCGGGATAGATGAGATAGATGGTTGTTTTTGATCCAAGGATCGAAGAGGCGAAATGGGCCGGCCAAGGGGGCCATTCGACGAAGGGGGCAATCGAGGGGGCCAAAGGTCGGTGCCTGCGCGCGCGGCCGAGGCTGCACGCAGCAGTATAGGTATACCTATGTGTGTCTCGCGTGCGCAATCGGCGTAGGCCGAACCGAGCCGGCCAATGGGCGGCCGCGCGCTAATGAGCCCGAGCTGCAGGCCCCGCCAATCCTTATTTATACCCGCCTGCACCTCCCGATACCCATCTATAACCCCCGTCCGGCCGAGGGTGACTGCAGCCTGCCTTATATTCAAAACTACTCCTTTGTTCGGCCTACGCGTGAACCTCATTCACTCGCGCGATTTCACTCGAGTCACTTTACTCTCACAACTACGAATGATTGTTGATTCGCGGATTTTGGGTCAGAATGGCTGAAGAACGGTGCAGATAATCTGCCGCATAATTTGCGTATCTTCGATTTCAATGTTTGCTTCGAGTAGCTCAAATGTTAATCACTACGCTTTGTACAATATAGCTTTGGAATGGAAAAATACTTTAGAATTTGCCGTTGCTGTAAAATATTTTATCACCACTTTGCGACGACTTGTATTTTAACGAAAATGTTTTGCCCCGACCAAACGCAGCACTTACAAATTTAGCTATCGGAACAAAGGTATATTCACGAGCTCCGGCTAGAACGTGGTATCATTAGTGCGGGGAAAAAATTACACGTCGCCACGTTAACAATTGAGCTTTGACATAAAATTTGAATACTTTTCCTAAGTCCCATTGAAGCTTGAGAAAAGTTTTTCAATTATAAACAAGCTCGTACCTTGTTCCCCACGCTGGTTGCGATAACTGACGACTTTGTTAATACTCCTGGATAATTTTACTATCTTAATTTTATCAATTTATTTTTTACAGCCAGTTACATTGAGCATTGGCTTGACAAAGAAAAATTCACTTTTCCCAGCATAAGGAGTTGATTCTCACTAGGATGCTAATATTACGCATACGTAGAACATTACATTTTCACTCGCCATATTTTCTAGATTGAATAGATTTTAATGACAACACGGAATTTACACTCTGATTTGCGCACACTTCGACTGACTTTCAATTGATCTTTTGACGCGTCGGTTTAGAAAATAGTTGGGACGCGTGCGTGTATTAGGTCATTAGTGCTCTCGCGTTTTGTCCTCAACTCGGTCGGGTATTTTGCGCACATGCAATGTGGTGAAATGATCTAATAACACGTGTGTGTCCATAATTGTGATGATTTGTTTTTGAATTACTTAAAAAATAAATATGATAATGCGAGAATTGAATTATACCGTTTCGATTGTCAAACCCTTTTTTAGCTCAATTGACTCAACAAGTGTACCCAGTAAAGAGCACTGCACCGAGTGGATTTTTTTCTATACGGTATTGTAAAGCTCAAATTTTTCGCATAAGCAAGCATTGTAATTAGTATCTTGCGTATCTTAATCGAGGCCAAACTAGATGGATGTTTATTTTGATGATTGTATTTTATTCAGAACCTCATTGCACGTTTCCGAAAACTGTCGTGTACATACAATTCTTTTTGTATTCCATTTACGTGTGCTGAACTCGGCTGAATTGGAGAGCATTCTTCTTTCTTTAGTATTTGACCTTGAGGCTTTGGAACGTTGTAAAGAAGCTCGTGGGGAGCATTTTACTATGTAATTCATAATAAACTTTATACTATTTTATCAGCTTTTCAATAATAATACATAAAATAATTGTATACGAAGCGTTACTACATCAAGATTTATGATAGAATATTACATATTATTATCGGACTTTATCGACGCAGACAATTTGATGATCATTATTCGAATCTTCAAGATTTTGCGGTTGTTGAACAGCATTTTGAAACTGTTGATCATTATTTCACAGCCGCCACAAGTACAAAACACGAAACGCTCTGGTTTGATTAAGTTTGACGAGTTATAACGTCATCAAAGTGGGGGATAAAAATGACTTGAACATCGAGCAGCTGTTTATTTCCCAATGTAATAACATCTCCCAGTTGGGGATCGAATAGATGACAGTGAATTATCAGTAAATTGGACCATACATATAAATTCAAACTCCAGTTGCGGTCCACACACCAACTCGAGCGTGCATTCCAAATATAGAATGAGGCATACAGTGAAGCGGATCGGGAAATTTGTCCCCCGGAGCGAGCAACTGCGCGATCCGTCGTTGGCGAATCAATTGGGGGGTGTGTTTTCGGAGAATCGAAAAATAAAGAAAAGCCAGCTGCCGACGCATGTGTGTGTAGCGGGCGACGAGTAGAGAGTTGGGCGCGGGGAGAAGGAACGGGGAGAACGGGGCAAAAGGAGCAGGAGGAAGGTCGCGTGCGTGTGGGATGTTACACGTTGGCGGGTTTGCTGGGCCGCGCTCGGTTGGCGTACATCAGCCATTTTGTAGGCTCGCGGCTCTGGCTCTCTCGGCCGGGTGGGCCGTCCTCTCGCCGCATTTGCATATAGCAGGGGTTCGCTCGCTCGCTCGCGAGTTGCGCCCGAGATCAGCTGGCGAGATACGCGCGTCGTGTGTGTGTGCCACCTCGTCGTCGACGTCGTCGTCGTCGTCGTCGTCGTAGTATATCGCGTGCGCCGCGTCTCGAGTGCGTGCGCACGCGGAAACATTACACACACACAGAGTCGCCTGCTGCAGCGCACTCGGGGCCCTGTATTATTATGCCTGCGCCTCGCGCTCGCGAGCACAGCAGACACTCCCTTCTTATCGCGGCTTTTTCCACCGCGCTCCTGCAGCCCCGCGCGCCGGCCTTATTATGTTTTCCCTCGCGATCCACACACACACACACATACGCCAGCGCGCTCCTTCTCTCCCAAGCCCGCCCCGCTCGAGCTGTATTACTCGCGCGTGTGATTTTTCAGCCGGAATATTCCTCCGTCCTGTAGCAGACTCGGTTTCGATTTGCGCGCGGCTCGGCACTGGATCCGTCGGATACCCAGCTCCTCCTTCATATCACCTCCATTATTTTACACCCCACTTTTTTCCCATCTATTGTTCTGCAGCCTCGTCCCTCGATCTCTCAAAGTCTTCCCCTTTGTTTGAAAACTCTAGTCAAATCAAACTCAGCTGATGTTCTTTATTGATTACCTTATTACCTTACCTAATATTTTCGTGTATCTTCGTGTCACATCAACACGCCAAGCGAGTGTACAACATATAATGTACGAAAATAAACATTTTCCGAATATGAATTTTTTTTTCATTTCCTCCATCAGCGCAGCAGGTGAGTCACGTCTCATATGGTACAAACTTTCAGCTGTATATCAGCTTGATTCAGCTGTATATCAGCTGCTTGATTTAATTCGTTGTAAATAAGCCTATGGAGAAGTTGACACGGTATTCGAACTGACGAGACATCCTGGAATATTCAATCTGAGAGAGACTGTTGAAACGTACTCCCAACAATACTATAATCAATTCACTATTGATTCTAGGAATGTCAAGTTTGTACGTCCAGAGAGGATACCTCCATACATATGTGTTTTTATCAGTCAGTGGAATCAATCATCATTGAAAGAAAAAAGAATCCGGGAAAACAAAGCATTTCGTACAGCAATTCTTTCTATGATTGAATTGAATGAACGTACTCACAAAGATTCATATGAGTAAATTGAATGAATCAATGAGGTATATACTTACAACCATACTCAAATTTTCTAATTCGAAATATATTTTCCGATATGTTTGAAATCATCCAATTGTGTATATCGTAACGGCTTCAAGTCTAACACGCATAAAATAATGAAACGTAATTCAAAAAAATTCACTACGGATCGTCTGCTCATTATTAATAATCATCTTTATTAAATTCAAGTATAGGTTCATGAAATCGAGCTGTGAATATAATAAATCGTGCTCCATCGGAGAAATGTTTCCATTTACGCAAGATTTATGTCTATATTGCAATTTGCCTTGATGATAGGGTGAAAACCACACAGCGACTCGAACCATTATGATCTATCCTTATGTAAATGATAATAGCAATAAACATTGGCTATATATGCCCATTATGTTTCTCACGTGGTGTGCCTCCAATCGCTGGCGACTTCCATTAAAGTTGCACAACCGGAGCTTTCCGCGTCCACCAAGTCGAATTGAATGAACCGACGACGTAACGTTTATCCATATCAACCGTTAGCATCAAGTACAAAGTTCACGAACCTTCCGATGAAAATGAAAAACGATCAGTACGTGCGAGATGCGAGTCACAAAAGTACTACCTCGAGGAATACTAGAAAATATCATGGAATGTCACACGGAACAAGAAGAAAATGCGGGCTGTTTCACGTTAATCAAACCATTTTTACCAATGAATCATTATTCAAATTGTTCATTTCATTTTACAATAATTTATTTTGCAGCCTCAAAATTGCACAGTATGCAATACGTAACCAAAAATTCCAGCTGGTATACGCCATGGCATTTTTCGACTGAATAAAATTTATTTGATTCCCAGGTACCCAGCGGCCCATCACTACATCATCCGAACTATCTTGTACACGTCGCAGAAATATCCATTCGCAGTACACCGTTGTGAAAAAAGACTTTGGAATAGCATGGGACACGGCAGTGGGCGAGCAGTCGCGGCGAGTCCCGGCCCTCCCGCGTTTCCGTCGTACCACACGCGAGTAATACAGAGTCGTTGGCCGTTATGCCGACGCTATATTTTCCGATCGACTTTCTTTTCTTCCTGCGGCAGACTCGTTGGAATTTCACAGGCTGCGTGGCGGAGGGAAGAAAAAGAAACCGCAGCGTTGGAGCATGAAAACGAGAAACAGCGAGCGCAGGAAAGTAAGTAAGCCCGCCGCGGCCGCGGCGCGCGGCTGTGTGCAGTAATGCGCGCGCGAGCGAGCGAGCGATAAGTAAGAGTCGCGCGTAATTGGCGCAATTTGGGGAAAAGAGAGGAACGGAGAGCTGTGGGATTGAATATGGCGCACGTGGAAAGCCGCGCGACCGATCCGCCTAACATTGTTCGCGGCCGAGAATCGATACCGGGAATCGGGTAGCGGAGTTACGTCGAGCTGCGGAGAACGTTTCTCACATCGCGGCGGCTTCGTGTGTCGATGAGTCATGCGCGGCGCGCGCGAGCACCGCTCATTCCTTCATTACGTAAGCAGCGCCAATTTCCCGCTTAGCTGCGGTGCAATCGCGGCTTTGATCGGCTCCGGCAACGCCGGCCCATTTACATCCAGCGCACTCGCCGATGCGCGAGAACCTCTGTCCAACAACTCGCCCTGCAAAGTAACTCGGATTTTATCCACAATTCAAATCCTACAAGTTGGTATTGATACGGCAAGACAAAAGTCCCCTGACTCGATCCGAATGATCCATGATATAATAACACAGGGCTACGGACTGTACAGTATCGATGATAGCGGGTTCATATATGATATTACGCGAGGAACTAGATGTCCTCGACAATGATTTGAAATTATTACTTCGGCCTGTTCCTCATCGCATTGGTTTGACAAAGTGTTCATTAAATCAATCAATTCAGCTTGATTTTCAAGTTGGTCGCGCGTAAAATGTCGATCAGTAAAAGTGTGCGCCGTACACGTTGTGCCACTATTCGTTCGCACAATAAGTTCGCGCTCGATCGATCTCAATTTTTATATCTGATTCTTTACTAATCGTCGGATGATAATGAACTCTCCTTAATTCAAATGTTCGCAAATTATGCGATTACGGTGTACCTACGAGGCGCAAACATATTCTATACTCTTCAGCATCTTCAGCAAGAGTTACTTTCTTGCTCGAGCTAGTCGATCGTCATTGACTCGTGCATAGTTATTCGACAATTTTCACTCTAGGTGCAAAGTTTGATGAAAATCGATTTTTCATATCACCGATTATGAGAAAATGTCGCACGAATAATGTGGGAAAACGTATTTGTCACAATGAGCTGCGGTGGAAACGATTAGCATTCAACATCGCTACAACACCTGTCATTAAAATCAATCGTACGAGCGGCATTTCTCCGAATCCCACCCATACGATATCGTTCCTTTACTTCTGCTCCCGACGATAACTGCACAGTTTTTCCCCGCGATATATTTAGTCGGATGACGATCGCATATGCCCACGGTTCATTCGCAATAGACGTATATCGACGCCCGACCTCACACACGCGGATAGAAGTCTTCCAGTGAAATTTACAAGAAAAGATGATGATAATTTTTGACATAACATCTACAGTTTTAGTCGCAGTTTGGAACACACGCACACCCACACTCGTTATTTTTACTAGGATTTCTTTCAATTTTTATATTCCGAAAGATATTTCCTTAACATATCGATTTAATTTTCATATACATATCGCACGTTACACCTGTGCAGAACTTGCACCAAACGTGGTTTAAACCCGAGTCATTTGAGCAAGAAACCGAACCAATCTCAGCGCACCAATAGTCCTTATTTATACTTAATCGCACTGAACAAACCGACGGGTATGCTAGAATAGCTAAAAAATAGAATAGCTTGGCTTTTGAGGTTAGGTTTGTGAGAAAAATGATTATAGTCTGTCGTGAAAATGAAAAGTCATTGTAGGAATGGATCTTCACTATCTTCAACTGCATACCTTTTCAAATGCCAATAGTAATTTTTCATACAAGTCATATAGGTTTCTATGAGGTTTTGACTTTGTCAGTCTGTCATTTAAAGTAACCATATCGATTATATAGTTGTTTTTCTCTCCGGACACCATCAACTCGCGAACGCGTCCTTTTTCCCCTCCCTAATACGAGCGCAACTGGCCATCACGTGTGGTAACGAATATACTATCACTCGGGGTTCACAAGCACTGAATACGTTGGCGAGCGCGTCTATCGGGATTCACCACTGATACACGCAGAGGAGTCGGTAGGGCACGTGTGAGTGTGTGTGTGTGTGTGAGTGTGTGCATCGACGGGCACGAGCGAGAAAGGCTCTGGCAACCCGTTCCCATCGAGCTTCTCGGGACGACTCTACGCGGGCAACAAAGTTTCCGCATCCCCCGATAGAAACAATCGCGTCGCGTCTCGCCGCCGCCACCGCCGCCGCTGCCGCTTCAATCATTACTATAATGATTGTCATTACCGACACCGGTGCGGGGTTGGCTCCGAACGAGAGCACGAGCCAGAGGAAGCGAGGCCCAGCGAGTAGAGACGGAAAGGGAGAGAGAGAGAGAGAGAGAGAGAAGCCGATATTGGCTTTTTTCGCTCGAGGGACGATTGCGTTGGCTACGTGGCATGGCCGCGATTCGGTTTCGCCTGATTTTCGACTCGAGAAATTCCGGGGATCGATTATAGCCCAGCTGTACCCCCGTAAATGGATAGTTGCGCGGCTCGACTCAGCGCTAACGCTCTTCCCGAACTGTGTCCTACGCCCGCAAATATACCCTATTGCCGATCGATCGACGATCGATCCGATACGCGATAGACAACTTTCGGCAGTTCGGCTCTCGCGAATAATAATTGGAGCGTACTTTTCGCCTTCTCAAAAAGAAAGTCTTGTGACGGGGCAAAAATCAAACTTTCGAATCAAACTTCGAGACCTCGATTTTCCTAATCTACGGGTCAAAAGACAAGCAATCCCAAAATGTACGTATGTACGTATGTAATGCTATTTTTTGGGGCGCGATAACTTTTGAATAAATCGTCTGATCTTTCTGAAATTTGGCACACAGATCAGTCGTGGAAAGATCTAGCCCGAGTTCGTTGTTTATTTCCTTGACGACCGTTGCTAGGTCGTTTAAAAAAAAAACAGTTTTTGGCCTATTGTTGATGACATAAGACACAAAATCTTTGTTTCGTCATGTCAACTGTTGTTTATTTTCTGATCAACAGTTGCTAATGAAATAAATATTGAGTACGGTACAAAGAACTGTATATAGCCAGGAAAACTAGCGATTTTTGTCAGAAAACATGTCTTATTCTAGTTCTTCATCGATCATTGAGTGGATTAATTTGGAGTCATATAACATGGTCACCAAAAGTGGGATGAACGATGTGATACTGGCACTGAAAGTGAGACAAAAAGATTAAAGAACCACGTTAGAAATACGGGAAAAGACAATGGATGAATTTTCGCTGTGTTGGGTTCACACGAAGGCAAGGCCGTCTAGAGTAGTTTTGGTGGCGTGAGACAGTGAGACGATCCAGAGCTCCATGGGTCATGGAATGACCAATTGTCTTCGAGGAATTTACGGCGAGCCGGCCGAGTTTGGAAGCCGGTGGATATACAGTGTGTATATGCGTGAGCATCGTGTCTTCGAACGTATAATTGGCATAACCCGTATTAGAAACTTGTGGTTACATCGTAAGATGGCAAACTATTTGAGCAAAAAAATAATTAGCAGAATTTGAGGGTTTTTTTTAGAAAATCCGCATCTCAATCATGCCAATGACATACACTTTTGGTTTTTGCGACTCCATTTGTCCGACTTATTATATGTATTCTACTTCTAAGCTTTTGCTAACATTGAGATATCTCGCTCTTATTTTTTCCTTTGGAAAAATTCTAGGAGCATAATCTTGAAATTACAGAGAAGCTTTGATTAGAATTTTGGCTTCTTATCCGTTCTTTATTAAATTATTTTCTCTGAATACACGTGTATGCGAGTGATATGATGTGGATCACAAAACTAACACAGTTGGGTATACAGGGTGTAGGATCACCTCGTCTCCATATTTCACTGCAAGATGTGCAATGGTAGTGAATAAATAAAATTTACTGATACGCTGTTAATGGTTCATTTCCAATAAATTTAGCATATTTTTAGCATATTTCCGAGAAAAATGAAAAATAAAACAGTTAATATCCAGTCCCTGAGTAGAACCGCGAAAATTAATTTTAATTTATCAATTTATCGATTCGATGACTTTTTCAAACGAGCTCCATTTTTCTCCTCTTTTATGATTTTTCTATTCTATTTTTCAACTTCGAGAGCTTTGGAACTAATACGAACGAAAAAAGCCTGTGAAAAATTATACATGACAGAATGATCGTTCTTGATTGGCTCTTACAATTAGAGTGAGATTCGTAGTGGTTAATAGAGTAGAAGTCTGATAAGGAATGCGAGTAACATAAATTCAATCTTAAAAACAGCACACCGAGTATTGAATTATGATGGTATTCATTCAAGTTATAAGATTCGCCGTCTCCTCCTCTCTACATATTCTCTAAGATAATATGTCCACGAATAAGAAAAAAACTACTGACAAATCATATTTTTTCTTGTTTTTGCTCACTTTCATCATTAATATACTATCCAGATTAGTTTCTCTACGTTTTCCTTGCCATTCAAAATTCATTTACACCATTTCAGAATAAGTTGAAGCCCGACTAGATCTGCAAAAGAGATTTTCCACTCGTTACTTGGAGGGTTTCGCAATTGAGAAAGATTTTTTTTCTTAAATCAAAGAATTGTTTTTGCTGTGTACACATATACTATTTTTCTAACGATTGGGACAAGGGCGTAATCTACAGTATCAAGTTAACATATGATGGCATCACCACATACTTAATATATTCAACATCTTGAGTCAATAATGAGAACGAGCGATATGATTTTATAAAAGAGAATGATTTTATACAGAGAAATAAAAAAATCGAATGAACGTTCATTCACATTCGTATATGCAGAATAAATTCAGCAGCTATATATTCAACTCAGTTGCTAATCTCGGTTAGTCGTATACCGTTCAACAAAAATGATACTGCTTGTTATTTTTTCGTTCTTCTTATGTCTAGGTAAGTAGGCTTGTGTACTAAAAACTTGAAGTTTCTGTCTAGTCAGTAAAAATTTTATAAAAATAATCCAGCAATTCAATAAGTATTCGCAATATCTTTACAGGAAATGTAATACTGGTCGCAAGTACGAACAATACAAATGACCCGATTAAAACCGGTATGTTGTTAGATGGCAGAAACATAGGTGGGCAGATTAGAATCGAGAACAACCCAGGGATGGCTTCCATAGAAATTAGTAATTTTCACAACTGTGCTGGTAGCATAATATCAAAATCCGTAGTTTTGACCTCTGCCCAGTGTACCAAATTTCCTCTGAGCCACTTGAGTGTTCGGGTGGGCTCCGCCGTAGCCAACACCGGAGGTTCAAAGCACAAAGTCGTCGTGATACGGCGCCACGAAGGATTCGAAAAAACTAGTGTCAAGGGTGAGGATGATGTGGCCTTGCTGAAGGTGTCGCCACCTTTCAAGTTCGGCAAAGATGTGAGCCCGATCCCGCTGCTCAGTAAAAATCATCTCTTCTACGCCTATTCAATTCTAAAAGTTTATGGCTGGACATCGGTAGGTTCCGACAGAACCTTGACGCTGAGGGAAGCCTGGCTAGTCATCACCGACTGCAAAGCCGACCCTACTGACACTCATTTGCACACGATTCACCAATTCTGCGTGATTCCGCTCGATAAAAACGTGACAGAAGTTTGCCAGGGAAATCTCGGTAGTCCGGTTGTTATGCGTGATCGACAGGTTGGGATTGTACCCTACCAAAATATGTGCATCAGTAGACAAAGCCCAAAAGTTCTTACTCGTCTTTCCTATTACCGCGACTGGATAGATGAAAATGTTGCAATAATGGAAAAGATAAAAGATACATCAGAGTTGGATACATATTTTATACAGAATGTTCATTATAAAATGTTGCCTTACTGGTTTTGGTAAAAAGATTCATTTACGACATTTCTCAACGTAAAATTTGATGTTATGTGGGTTAATCGATTAATCGTTACGTCCTGCGAAACAATTAAAATGAAATATCTGGTTGAAAATACTGATATTGTGTAGTTCATTCATTTTACTAAATCATCTTTGTCCACCTCCACCATACTATTCATTCAACACTGTTGCATAATCTTATAATCGTAATCGAAAGAACTATGAATGAATCTCCATTATGATTATTGTTGATGGAGAGTTTTTTTGTAAACTTGGAAAATTAATAAAAATTCATTATCCAGAAGAGTTGCGATTAGAATAAAGTTTTTTCACCTCGACCTTCCATGAATAATAAGCCGTGAGCTCGACCCCTCTGCTCAGTAACAGACACATCTTCGCCTGCTACATAAATCTAAAAGTTACTGGTTGGGTAGCAGTAGGTTCTAACACAACCCTGATACTGAAGAGTACCAGGCTACACGCCACCGAATATAGTAATAACCTTACTGAAAATTATCACCTTAGTAGTTAAAAGCCAATAGTCTTTGCTCGTCTTTCCTATTACCGCAACTGGATAGATGTAAATGTTGCAATGATGGAAAAAATAACAGAAGCAACAGTGTTAGGTACATATTTCATACAGAATATTCATCATGCAATGTTGTCTCACTGGATATGGTGAAAAGATTCATTTGAGACATTTATTAACATAAACTTGAACGTCGTAAAAAGCGTCGATCGATTAATCATTAGCTCATGTGAAACACTTAGTCATTATTCGATATCAAACACAAGGCAAGCGTACGTATTCTGGCTGATTCGCCAGTGAGAAATAAACTTGATGAGGAGATGATGATTTGTGAGAAAATAATAAATCTAAAACAAAAAAAAATCAGATTCTCTAAAAACAAAACCTGCTTAAAAAATAGACTCCAAACCAAAAAAAAGAGTTGGACAGAGAATGTGTTAAGAAAATAAGAGTCGAATTGAAAAGAAATGAATCAGCTTGCTCAGTTTGTAAAGAACTTTTTTCTGAAATTTAAGGGAATCGTGGATTCAATGTTTAATGTGTAAAAAATGGGCACATGAAAAGTGCGTCAGAGTGAGAAAATAATATGCTTGCAGTGAGTGTCAAAATAGTTGGAGAAAATTTGTAATATATTAGTTCAGTTATTGATAAGAATTTGAGAATATTATGAAAAGTATTGTATTTGATTAATAATATTGATATTCCTTTAGAAAATATAGTTTATGTTCATTGTATGAAGTTTAATCTCATGTGAATAATTGAACACCAACATACCCGGGGTTAGTTGGCCAAAAAATTAATTATTCTAAAAGATCTACTCATCAAATCTGAGTAAACTCAATTTTAACATAATCTGTGATCGAAGTACTATCAGTTGATACAGTTAGATATTTATTTTTATCGCGTGAGTGGAAACTACAACTACAATAATTGTTAGATTTGTTACCGTTTGATAAAAAATGTAATAATAGCCTTGTAACTATATTAAAAAATATCAGAATAAGCAAAAGTTTGTGAAGGGTATTGAGGAAGAATATTCGATAGGTGGGTTGATTGAACAATAGACTGGCGATTTATATCCGGGCGACTGGCTCATTCACGTGTGTCCGTCGAGTGGAATGCAAGTAGCGAATTAACCTGGGATGCCCGGCTAACTTTTCTGAATGGAAGATTGCCGGCTCTCGTCGAGCGCCACGTCGACGACGACAGGAGGGCGTCGTTATCCACGCCTTCGTTTTCTCCCTCTCTTTCTCCTTCGCATTCGAGCATTCGGTCCCTCGCTCTATTTGGCCTGGGAGAGAAATGTCGTGCGGCGCTCGGGAGACACGCGACGAGGCCTCCCGCAGAGATGATTCCCAAGCCACGTGCCTCCTCTCCTTCCACCTCTGTTCGCCTTCGTTCCGAGTGATAATGCAATTTCATCCCATTATGGAGAGCCGATCGCGATCACTCGAGCCAAATCACCGATTATGGGATCATGTAAATGTTTTCTCTCCGAGAGATGCCTTCATGAATACGTTACAATTTTTTCTCTTTATACACACGAGAATCGTCCCACGCGCTCCACATGCTCTTGTGCAATTACAAATGCTCATTCAAAATCTATTCAGCTCAACTTTTCAACTGTGCCTCGACAGTATACTTCTCTTCCTAGATGATTGGTCAACATTTTTACGCCAGTATATATCCGCTCATCATATATACGCTATGCGATGTATAATCGAATCGTCCAGTGATTCTTTTGAATAGATAAAGCTAATTAGAAAAATAGGTATGGATCATATTAGGACAGATCGAATTACACAATAACTGTTTTAGCAAAAAATATATCTGCTTAATATTTACTGTAAGCCCATCTCAAATTTACAGCTTATTTTAAAAGTTTTCTTTTACTTTCTAAAGTTCAAATAGTATATTATGCAACTAGTGCGTGAAATGCGATTTCACGCACCAGTGTGACAAGCCTGCACGAGTCGCCGGCGAAGCCGGCGAACGAGTGTTAGGCGGTCACACGAGTGCGTGGAATCGCATTTCACGAGTTGCATACGATATTTTATGTTATAAGTGATCCAAACGCGAATTTCACTCATTGAGATTTGAGTGCGTGAAATATTTTACGCATCGGTTTCCGTGTGTGAAATATTTCACGCATCGATTTCCGTGCGTGAAATGAGCGTTTATGATCACGTATAACATAAAACAATTTTATAATTCAGGTTGAAACGTCGTTGGTCGTTTAACTATCGATTGATCACTTAAATAAGTCATAAAATCACTATCTCATATTTCACGATTATTTGAAACAGTGTTTCCAAGTGTTTGACTCACCTGGGCAAACAGATGAACATTTTGATACCAAAGAAGGTATAGTGTTCGACTCACGTGCAGGCAGTTTTGAATCTATGCTTCTTATTGTATGCTAATTCAATATAAATGTAACTCTAAATTGAAGCTATAGGAAACCACTCTATTCTTTACATTTCTCAGTTGAATATCCACTATTCTTATCAGTCATGCAAATTCTACTGATGAATAATAGCTCTTTTTCTATTTCAGATTTCGAGTGTATAAAGTACGGTACCATGGGAAATATATTTTCAACCCTCTCGATGAGGCTCGGTTGATCGACGGTCGCGGAAGAAACATACAAGAGCTGCGAATCAGGCGGTGCGTTGGAATAGGAGGAAGGAATCGAGGGGAAAAAAGCCGGCGAAGCGAGAAGCAGAGAGGGAGAGACTGCGTGGGTCCCGGTGCGCTGCAGGGAGGACTAGGACGGGAGATCAAAGCGCGTACGCGCGGCCCGTGGGGCCGTGGCTTTTACGGCTGGCATTATCGCGTTACTTCCGCGTGGCCGAACGTCATTTGCCCTCACACCCCCGATGATTTGAGGGCAACCGAGCCACACGCACGCACGCGGCCCGTCATTATGTTGCAGCCCGTTAAGCCACACATGAGTAGTCACCGGCGCGGCCGCGGCCAACTATGACAATCGACCGAATTCGTCGAGTGCGATAAACAACGCGTGTGCCCAAGCTCTCGCGCGCGGCAACATACTACACGGGCCGCTTTTTCATAAGCAACGCGCTCGCACTGCGCACCAAGGATTTCTCATCATTTTTTCAAAGGCTCTACGGACCTCACAATATCTCCGAGAGTCGGTGACGTGGAGGAGGAACTTGTTTTTCCGTCAATTGTACACTCGATACTAGGGCAAAAGATGATTCTAGACTCGTGTGATTACCAGCAGCTCGCGCAATTCGTTCGGACGGCAAACCTAGCTGACACGTGCCTACAACTCGTCTTTTCCTCCAGTATCGAAATGTACTATTGCCGCACTGGGAAAAATCTGATTATCAGAGTTTACTATTTCAACATAGTATAATTCCTTACAGCGACGAACCGCTTTTTATGTGTGTGAAAAAGTACAAGACTTGGAGAAAAGTTAATTTTCATTGCGATCAAGGAAATTTTCCGGTGATAAACAATGGAATTGTCAAAATGACTGGAATGGAAGTGAACATTGTTGGCTGGTTGACAGTGACGATTAGGATGATTTGGATATTAAACTTCACTAATATAACTTTCAAAAAACATATCAAAATCGTAGTAAGGATATTTTCGTCTGAGAGCAGCGGCTGTGGAGAGTGCAGTACGCGATGGAAAGGGCCTTTTGAAAAGGCGCTCCTCCTGCCAGGCCGCGCTTGACTACCGGCAGATTCGCCAAGTGAGAAGTGAGTGCTCGCGACGTCGTATATGCGCGCCGCACCGCGCGAAATTCGAAGATGGATTTATGGTCGATTATGTCGCGGCGCGGCATTACGGACGCATTACCGATGCGAGCGCGAAATCGCGAAATCGCGAGACGCGCGAAATAGCAACTGTTCCCCTCCGGCGCGGCGCGGAAGAGTCGCTCGCTCGTACACATTAAGCACTCGGCAGCTACGACAATTTGCGATACATTTGCAGCAGGCTATACGACGGCGCGGCCCATCCCCTGCTCGGCTCGTCTGCTCGCTCAATATCTCCTATACTTATTTCCGCGGAAGAGGAAAGCGACGACTCGCTCTACATTGCTGCACCGAGCCAAGTTTCCCCGCGGGCGCGTTAATTCCTCTTGGGGCGTTAAGAGCTCTTCCTCCCTCCGCTTGTCTCCGCTTGTCTCCTTTTGCCTACGTCTCCTGGCTCCTCCTCCCCCCCCTTCCGACCCCGGCTCTTACACCTCGAGAGCGTCGTGAATTTTTACAACTCCCTCCCTCGTGCGGGGCAAATCCTTTAATAGCAATTCACTCTCTTCCTCTCTGTACTAAGAGCTAGAATATACCAACATTGTCGCCGCACCAAACTCGGCGAAAAATTCGATTTTTAACAAAAACTCTCCTCGTTTAAAAAAAAATAAAAGGTAGAATGGAAGAGGAAGTGTTCATTTTTTGGGACCTACCATGGTATTCTTCTCCGATGAAGATTTGTTCTAATGTTGCTGTACCGAAAGCTGAGGATAACGAGTTGCAAGCTTGTAGAGACGGAAACCTATTCCAAAAGGCTAAATCAAATGTGGATGTAGGCTTCAAAGATGAACATACTAAAGTCGATTGACAAACAAGTAAACAGAAATGATTGTAATGAGATACGCGAGGTTCGAGCAACAATTGAAATTCAGAGCAGAGCTGATAGAATTACACGATGAATAAATTCAGCGGCGAGGCGACAGAGCAGAACAGACAAGGTCGAGGCGCGCGCGACCATACTTGTATATAGTGGTGGAAAGCGTGATTGAGCCTCGGACGAATGGCTTTCTGCGCAGCCTCGCCCATGAGTAAGCCTATACTGCAGCGTGCGTGCGGTGCAAGGAGCCTCGCCCCCGGCTCCTCGTCTCTCTCGACTCTCCCACGAACGAACGACCGGCTTCGGCGCCACTCCCACGTGTAATCACCGCACACCGATATGTTTTTCTTCGTCCACCGTCGGCGACTGCGCAACACAACGCAGTTCGGTAAAACGATTACGTGTCTACTCCGGCTCACGATTTCCCGGCTATTTTCGCTGCATGTCAGATTCGTCTAACAAGTGATAGTAAGCCCTTTCTAAATGACATAATGTAGGCTAAATATGAGCTGATATATATCCAAATGCGAGCCACGCTTCGGATTTCATATGTACGCTACAGTATCCCCCTGCCACGAAATATTGTTGTTAGTGCTGAATAATAACAGAAAAAACATGTTGACCAGTCGCTAGGACGCCTCGTTTACACCGTGGTTATACCGATCGCAATGCCTCTGCATCTACTTCCGCTCAGGTGCGTGAAAATTTTCCCAACACAGACTCTAGGCTAGAAAATTGAGCGCACAGCATATCCTTCGACATCTTGACCGATTTCCTCTGCATCATCCAACCCCATACGTCCTTTATATCAATTTCTTCGTTTTTTTGTCGAATCAATTCAATAACCTCCTTGAATCATTTATTTATCTCTCGATTTCACGATATCACGAGTTCAAAATGAGATTTTTTTTGACCAAATGAGTATGATTCGTCGTGAACAACCCAATAAAAATATTTACGGGGAATAAAAGTATACCAGGCTAATGGACGGACAAATGAGCGGTGCAGCTGTAGCGTATACACGAGATTACCAAACGACGATGGGACGAGTGCAGTAAGTAATCGAAGTGTTGGTCGTGGTTGAGCGGACAAAAGCTCAGCTCGGCTCTCATTCTCTCGCCGAGCTGCAAAGTGTGAAAACAGAGAGGGAAGAAGCTGCAGCCGCGGTGGCTGGGTGGTAATGGGGTCGTGCAGTAGCGACTCGCGCGCGACTCGTGTTATTCGCTTGGGGCTTGAGCCTTTGATCTCGGCTGATGGGCTTAATTCCTTTGGCGGCCCACAGGTGGTCCGGCCCGAGCCGCGCGCTCATGATGGATGTCGAATGCGCTCGCGGCTGGTAGCCAGGTAGCAGACGCGCGGCTCCGCGGGGGGCAGGCCCCCAATCAAATTATACCAGGCTCCAGCATCGCCAGCGGCTAATCAACAGCCCATTGTCCGCCCCGGCCAGCATTGATCCGCGGCCACGCATAATCCAGCCACGCCACACTAAAATACACTTCTCTCCTTCTCCCCCCCCCTCTCGAGTCCAAGATTGATTATTTGGCTTTGATTCGATCCCCACACAAGCCTCCGTTAGCCCATGTACATATACATAAATGTTCCTATGGATGCCGTGTTGTACAAACTTCACTTTCAACAATCTGTATTGATGCACTGAAAAACTTTGATGATTGGTACAATCTGGTGCAATCTTTGATATGCTTCTCACTATATTGTAGAAGCCTATGAAAGATATCTGAATACATGACATTGCCATCACTAATTCACAAATCACTTTTTACACACATTTCCAAGTTGGGAAGGTCAAATTTCAGGGGTTATAAATTGTAGCAATCAAGTAATGTAAATTCTAAAAAATTTCAATATTTAGACCGCCATCTTTAATTTTCCGTTAGCAATTTTGGAAAAATAACTACAGATTCTGAATAACGGGTGTATTTTTTATTCAAACAATATCACACTCGCTGTATGCTCAACAGATTCAGAATTCAACATTTTATTCATATAATAAGATCACGTGAATAACTTTACAGAATCAAGCGAACATACGATGGTATCGCTATATCTTGAGTCAACAATGGCGACGAGCGATTTTCATATCCATTGCGAGAGGATAAAGACCGGATTGTCTTATCGCAATCTGTCTGCGAAGAAGGACACATATCGCATTCTGGCCGCGAAGGAAGACACATGAGGGGTCTGGCCGCAAAAAGGATACATGGCGCACATCCCACAATTTTCCGATGTAAAAAAATACATGGAATGAAAGCTTAGAATGAGTAGGTAGTTAACTAACAAAAAAAGTTTTTTATATAGTTCAATTGTAGTTTACACTCTTTCTTCGTTTTTATTCGCGGGAGAATAACTTCGACATGTGTCTTTCTTTGCAGATGGATCGCGATATGTGTCTTTCTTCGTGAGAGGCATCGATATGTGCGTACATATCGTACGTCGCGTGCACCGCTAAAGCATCTCGTGAAGACTTTTAACGAATACTCATTGAGGCAATGAGTTGGGAAACTTACGATGAGAATAAATGAGATATCTTTCATAGCCACCATTGTTGAAATCCTTAGCAAGTACTGCTGAGGGGATGGATGGAGTGTGAGCGAATGTGAGCTTTGGGGCAGTTGGCGCTGCATCCAGAGCGCGGTCGTGCGAGCGTGTGAGAGAGCGCAAGCTGAGCTGGAGAAGCAATGGGAGGGTTTGATGAAAAAATGATCGGCGGCGCACGAGAGGCTGGCGGTCGTGGCTTACGCGCGGCCGTGAGCCGGTGCGCGGCAAATTAATCGGTGCGCACATGGCCGACGGATTTTTCATCTTCTCTCTCTTTCCCTCTGTTGGGCGCAGCATCTCTGGCGGCGATTCCCCGGCGCAGCCCGTAATTACCGGACGATCGGCTGGCGATATGGCGACTCTCGAGAGCTCGTGATGAAAACGACTGCGCGCGCGCGCGGCTGTGCACATCCGCCATTTTTGCCCCGCGTGCCTCGCGCGCTACACACGTATATAATGAAAGATTGGCGCGCGTCTAGGCTCTCGTGAGGATGGAAAGCGTGAGTATGAGCTGCGGGGCCCCTGCACGAACTCGCTCCAGCCGGCCCAGCTGCCGCCGCTCTCCCACTCTGCCACTTTTCACTTTTTTTGGTTTTTTTTTCTTTCGATTCCTTTATTATTCCCTGCAGTCCGCGCCGCGAGACGCCGCGCAGTGCGGTTCGTGGGCGGAAATGCCCCAGAGCCAATTGTCGCGCCGCTTCCACGCCGTTGTCCCCAACGGCAACGCAATCAAATAACCCCGCGAGTCGGCCCCGCGCAATGACGCATTTGCATGTATATACGTATACCGACGAGCTGGATAATGCCCGACTGTCTCATTACGAACGGGCTATCGTTATTGGGAGCGTCATTAACTAGACGCCCTTTCCCGAGACTCGATTCAAGAAAGTGGATTTCAAACACTAAGTAAATTAATCGTGATTCTCATTCGTTGATGAATTAATTAATCAAGATGAAAATAAATTGATGAAGTAATTTTATTGAGGACTTCTCAGTTGGAGGCCTTATTACTCAGTGGCTTATCAGAGACTAGACCGACACCAATAACCACGTTCAACTTATGTCGTGGAATGAGCGTAAATTTATTCGAAATTATACATCTAAAGAATGATAAAACTCGCGCAAGCAAATAAACTGCAAAGAATATCAATGAAAACATTCACAGAGATTTGATATATTTTGGCTGCAAGCGTGAAACATGATCCAGCGCTTTTCTCAGTAATCCGAGTTCAAAATCAATTAGTTTCCTGTAGACTCGTATGTATGCGTATTCGTACTTGACTTTGTTCCATTACGCGCATACAAGTCGGGTCTCTTCATGATCTAATTGCTCATCCAGCCGAGGGTAAACACACGTGCGAGATAATCATCGTTCGCAATGACTCGTGAGATTTTTCTTAATGATGTAAAAGAGCGACAAATCGACAAGTCAATCGAGTGTTCGATTTTACGGAGCTCGTGGACATCATACTGATGCGAGAAAAAGATAGAGTAGAAATCGATCGTGTGGCCGAATTCAAAATGCTCGTCGCTGTTGGGGTTGCTCAGAATTCGATGGTTATCGAATCGTGCAACAAGCCGAGTTGCATATCGGCGGCAATTTGTCCGCGGGCAGTTACCCGATCGCAAAAAGCCGGCCCTCGACACGTTTCCTCCCTCTCTCCGTTTGACGCACAGCTCGATCGAGAGCCTCGGCTCGGCTTCACACGAGAGAGAGAGAGAGCCGAGCCTGATGCTCGGATGCTGTTACGACGTCGTCACGACGCCTGTGTCGGCGCGCGCGCGCCGCGTCGCTGGCATTATCGATCGCCGACAAAGTTAACAATCCCCAGCTGCGTTCGCGCGTGTCAGTTTTCGTGCAGTATCCCCACGTTCTCTCTCTCTCTCTCTCTCTCTCATTTCTCTCTTCTTTCTTGATCTTTCGCAGCTGCTGGGAATGCTGGGATGGGAATCGCGATCGAGGGCTCCCGTCACAAATCCAACGCTGCGGTTTGTTTCGATGAGGTGTATGTTGTGCTCCAGTCGCGTCATCACCAGAGTCATTCCGAATGCGCTCATTCAAATCGATTCGCTCGTGATACCTTCCATCACCGGAGGATGTCGAGGAGGCACGTTTCTCCCGCTGGACGAAATTTTATTTTCGTTTTTATACAAATAGTCAAAACCAGCGTTTTAGCCACCTGACGGAGAATGGTGTATCACGCGTAACTGGGCGAGGCGATTTCGCCGCAGAAAACCTTTGGGATCCAAACTCAACCGGAGTCACAAGTTGTATGGACCGATTAAAGCAATTACGATTGCATGTAGTAGTGTATTTACACTACCCCCAAGTAGACTGAGATGTTGTTGAAATCATATCGATAGTATAGCCTCCAGAGAAAAAGGCATTTTCAGCTATGGAAATTCCACTAGATTTCGCTAGGTCAAATACTCACTATGTAGTTGTACTAAGGATTTATAAAAAATCGTCTGAAGTTATTTGATTTTCATCCAAGTAATCTATCCGCCATTTCTTCTCAGAAGTGAAACTTTTGATACAATGGGATTGAAAATCCGATCGAACCCAGTGGATTCGCAAGCAGTGGATTTTCCAACTACCCACAAAAGGAAATCTGATACTCCTATATCAACTCACACTATTCCTTCACGCACCTGTCGCATGTCCTATTGACAAAGAATACCTAAACTACCGCATGAGCAACATTACGTATAGTTGTTTTGACATGGAATTAAAGCGTCAGTCACTTGAGAAACCGTAAAAAGACGACTTTAGAATGGGATACTCGAAGGACGGAAAGAAAAAAGAGAAAGAATAGGCTGGTCGTTTGGCGGGATAAGGCCCGAGAAAGTTGAATTGAACAAGTGCGATGCGTTCTTGAGAAGCAGTGGGTCAGCGGGTCCCGCCTGTGAAGAAAAGCAGCAGCTCTCGCCCCGGATATATGCGTATATATCTGTTTAGCATACGGCGCGATTCCTGGCGTGCGACGACTGCAGCCGAAAAAGTCGTAGCGGAGAGAAAAAAAGAAAGCCGAAGGGGGAGGGGGACACCCTGTGCTCCTCTCCCGGCATACCTCCCTCGACTGTACCACGGCAATTCAACAAAAGACCGCCGGACCTTTCCTCCGCGGCTCGCTTTCTTTTTTACGTATACATGTACACGCTTTTATTTAGCCCACTGCAGCGCTCTCGACTGTTTGTCTCCTCCTTGTCGCACTCGGGGAGATCGTGAAAATTTCGCAATCTTCCCCCGTATATATAAATATATACGATGCTGTCGAATCAATTCCACCCTGTGCTGTCTGTCAATTTTTCTCAGTCGGAGCGCAATGCAACGAGCTGAAGGATTCGACTGAGAGTTGTGTATCGAAACACTCACTTTCAAACTGCATTCGAATTCTTGCTCCAATTGTTAATTCAAATTTTCGCGCGTCATTACCAACTGTATACACCCCCTTGGTACGACTCCCTTGTTATAGATTGATTCATTCTTATTATCGAATCCCAAGAAACCAACTACTCGACTTTGGTTGATCGCTCTTGGCCTCGGGGTGAAAAATAGTCCTCTTGATCTGGATTCGGTAACTCGAGCATAAGAACTGTGCATACATATAGAATCCCGTGTAGTCGCGGTTTCGAAGAAATTGTTTTCATATTTTCAGTTGTCACATCATATGGAAACACATTTTTCATCTGTCTCTCTTGTCACTCGGGTCGCCCGGTTTTTTCTTATTAAGAAATTATCGCCGCGCGGCTATAGAGAGAGCATTTCCGCTGGCTCGCGGCTGACGATGATTAATCGCCAGCTCTTTGTCTCGTAATAATGAGATTTGGGCTGTCTGCGCAATGCGCGAGCGCATTATACTCGAGCTGACTCGCGCGCGCGCGACTCTCATTCGATATTTGTCATGCCCCTCCGGAGGCCGCGCGGCGAGCACCAGATCGATCGTTTTATCATTTTTCTTACGCGTGCGGCTTACGCCTGATTCATCTCGCCCGCGAGTGAAAACAAATCGAGCGATTCATCACTCGGCCGCGGACCGTTTCCATTAATTCCCCAGTACAAACGCGTGCGCGAATTTTCGCTGGAGAAAAACCCCTGCCTGCTGCAATCACGCAATAATTACGGCTCGCGGATCTTGCTGGATCTTTCTCAAAATCAGGGCGGCTTCGAACCACGAAGCCTTCGACGTGCCCTGATTATACTTTTTTGTTGATATTCCGATCGAAAACCCGTTGCACCAGGTAAAATTCAGCCCAGACATTACGTTCAAGACCCTCGTTCTCACCTAAATGTTTTACTTGACTAAAAATATCAGTTTTGATTGTGAAACCTGAGAGAGCTTTTTCCGCGACCCTTGGATCAGTGACCAGATATTTTTTCATAGCAATGCAGGATATCAGTTTTTTAGAAAGTCTGGGGTGAATTTTACCTCAAGGGGGGTCGTTGCGCGATTCCTCTGAAGTGTAACCGGCGAGGGTTGAATAATTGAAATGAGCCAATAAGAATTGTGAGTTGTATTCGCGGTCAATCAGTTGGTGGATGGTGTAACGTAAGGTTTGAAATCGTCATTGCAGCACTGATAATTGGCTTTCTCTTATCTTTTGAAGCTGTTCAGTAATAAGATTGCCAGTCTCATCAAAGCCATAAAGTCCGCCGAGTTTATGCCGAAATGCGAGTATGGAAATCTAGCCCGTCAATGGCTCATATGACTCAATTTAATAGGCATTGACTGATTCGTCCGAAAGACAATATATGTGTTCAATTTGCCCTAGCTACCATTTTTTCCCTGCTAACCATTTTTGAGGAGAGATAAAATCGATTCAAGATCCATTTTCGTGATTTCTGGCATCGAATGTCATAGAATCTTTATAATTTCCCATCCGCAGTAACCGTCATTACAACAGCAGAAGTAATAATCGAATCTTAATGAAACGTATAAGCGATTTAATACCATCAAAAAATGTTCAATAGTAATCGTCGCCCATTTCGATATCAACCGATGCAAAAGATAAACAAATTTGAGAATGAATATACTCCTTCAGTTCTTGCTACCTTTAAGATCTCGATATTCTTTTCCATCTTTGGGTTATTTTGAAGAAGAAATTCTGTTAATAACGGTAATAAAAATAAAATATTGTTAATAAAGTTGAATCTTTATTCAAAGTTCATCATTTTATACATATGTACTGTAGTGATTTCATATACCAAACTTAGACTGAGGTAGGGTTGATGATTTATCATGAGTCACTTGTATGATTAATGTGTATCACCAATACCTCGTTTGATTAGTGAATGTTTCAAGTGACTTACAGAAACCTTATATTAATTCATATTAACTCAATTCTTCATGAATGAAAAAACGTGGAATGCTGATGTTAGAATGTGTTTTGAGCAGCTTCTTATTAGATTTATAGTTTGCGACTCATACTACAATCATTGCTGCCTCAACTTCAAAGAGTTGTATGTTTTATCTCAATTGAAATACGCAGATTTCAGAGAAAAATGATAAAATAGCTATTACCCACCCTCCAACTAGAATCACAAAAAATGGTTTCAATTCGTCGAAATTAATACATTTTGGTAAATCAGTTTCTTTGAAATTCTTCTTGTAATGAAGTTTCTCACGATCAAAATACAATTTCATAAATCCTCCTTCTGAAAATCTAGCCAAGAGGTCATCGAATTTATGCAAAAGAGGCGAATCCACGGTAAACATGTAAGAAGCATAATTTTCAATAACATATCTTTCAGATATGTGAATTAGCTTGTTTTCAGACAAAAAGTATGGATAAATGCGGCTACTGATTAGACAAGCTATTTGTTCACCACTAACAAGCCGTTCAACACATTCCCTCGGATTATTATATGCATGAAAACGCTCTATAAGAACACCATTCGGTATTTTTTTCTTATATCCCATGAAACCATGAATTGATAAATTAGATTTAATCAAATCTTCAATTGAGTCAATCATTGCTATAGGGTCTGGAAAAGTTCTGCTTGCATTCAAATGACCTTGAAAAAATGAACTAGTTACAAAAATTATGATGAAAGCAATCATGAAAGAAATCAACTTTTGTGGCTGCCTGAAACTTGGCATGCTTACAAATATTCGAAGGAATTCGAATGTAGCATCCAGTAAGGATACTTCGAAGATATACTTCGTAGCGATCACACAGATAATAGAACATGGAATAAAATATATCCAGAAATCCAAATTGAAAAAAAGCGCAAACTTAGCATTAGATTCGTGAGTAAATTTTCGAGTAATGATTCTGATAGGGTCAGAATCAAACGGGTAAATTTGATTTTCCCAAGCACCACTAAACTCAAAACGAATCGCCAGAATATGAACTATACCATTCATTACATCTCTCATCGGCCCTCGAGGTTCTCCATCATTGTCGAAAAAACTAGCTGGGCTAGATATTTTGACTGTGACTGTAGCTCCAATGAGTTCCAACATCATGCACATTATTTTCAACTCAGCACTTTCACATCTATCAAAGCCTGATTTTTTTTCATTGTAACGATATATTTTAGAATCGTTGTTAGTAACAATATTTAGATTATGATTCTCCAAGTTTTTTAGCTTATCAGGGAATAACATACTACTCCAAGAGAAATTTGATCTTCCTGGGAAAAAATAACATCATTCAGTATATTTTGTTGAATCATAATATGTATGAAGACTCGCGGGAATGCTGAACATATTTTATGATGAAATTACCGTAAAAAAATTGCAAAAAAGATTCAGGTGAGAAATAATTCATACTTACGACTATTCAACAACATTTCTAGTAGTTCTTGTTTGCCTGCAAATACAAACATGGTCCATCCAATTGACGAAGATCCTGCAGTTTGTACTTGGTTCCAAAATTTAGGTGCATTTGTTGAATAAGGATTGAAGGTGTACACTGATACGCCCAAGCTTAAATTTGTGCATAAATATACAGTGGATAAAATGTTATAGGTCCATAGAGTTTGCAAAAAATAGTATGCTCTCTGACAACCGTCTGCTGCACTATTGATCAGCAAAACCTGAGCTCCGCGATTCCACCAAATGGAATTCTTTATTCTCAGTAATATCGAAGCTAAATTCCCTTCAGATGCAACCACGATAGCAATGCCAGTCAGAGGCAAATTTCGCCGACTCACATGTGTTTCATTCACTAAATACACTCTTTGGAATCTCTTGCGTCTTTCAAAAATAGATTCGTGTCGAGTGTCAAATAAGTATAAAGGAGTTGAAGAAGAGGAAAGTAGGTTCAGTATATTCCCTCCAGTCGAATTGGGATTGGTGAAGAAGAGTAAATTATTCTTGTTGAAGCAACAATCTATTATTTTAGCCTAGAAGAAACGACTTGCTGATTAATCAGATTGGAATTAAATAATAAGACTTATCATGAGCTCACAGTGACTCTCGATAACTGATAATCTTTCTCGATGACAGGAGTATAACTTTTTGTTTGAATAGTTTGAGAGCTGATAGATATTATTGGCAAGAAAACTAAAGCAGCAAGAGTTTTGAATTTCATTTCTTTAAAAATTCTATATGCTCTGCTGAACACGCAAACACGATAGTGTTGGCTTCCACAGGTCGACTGACTGTACTGCAATATTATAATACTTACTACGTTTACAAAAATAGAAAATAGTCAAGGTCAGAATAACGAAGTTATCGATTCAGCTTGCTATTATTTTCAATTCGTTGGTTTACGACTTTTCGAGAATATTTCCCATACTTATCTTATTTCCTTTTCAAACTATGGTAAACTTTAAAATAGAAAATTACCAAAAACAGAGTAAGATTTGGGAATAATGTGGAAAGCTGATGTTGGAACGTGTTTTGAGCTGCTACTTATTAGATGTATAGAGTTTGTGACTCATACTACAATCATTGCTGCCTCGACTTCAGAGTGCTATATAAAATGGCTGGTCAGAGATAACGATATGTATATTGTGTTGGAGTGAGAGAATTCATATGAATTGTTAAACAATTGTATGGAAATATGTGCACGGATTACGTGAAATTGATTCATTTGTATGTTTTAATAGCTTTTCTCAATTGAAATACGCAGATTTCAGAGAAAAATGATAAAATAGCTATTTCCCACCCTCCTACTAGAATCGCAAAAACTGATCGCAATTCATCGAAATTAATAGCTTTTGGTAAATCAGTTTTCTTGAAATTCTTCTTTTAATGAAGTTTCTCACGATCTAAAAGCAATTTCATAAATCCTCCTTCTAAAAATCTAGCCAAGAGGTCATTGAATTTAGGCAAAAGAGGCGAATCTACTGCAAACATGTAAGAAAAATATTTTTCAATGATATTTTCTGCAGATATGTGGGTTAAATCATTCTTAGCTACATTTTTTGAATAAGTAATTTCAGTTGTAAGACAAGCTATTTGTTCACCACTAATAACCCGTTTATGACATTTGCTAGGATTCTGATATTCGTGTAAACGCTCTTGAAGTACGCCATTCGGTATCATTCTTTTATAGGTCGTTAAGCCATAAACTGATAAATTAGATTCGATCAAATCTCTAATTGAGTCAATATTTGATCCAAAATCTGGAACAGTGGTTACTGCATTCAAATGGCTTTGAAAAAACGAACTAGTTACGAAAATCAACATCAAAACAATCATGAAATAAAATCTGGATATAAACGTTTGTGGCTCTTTCAAACTTGACATGCTCACAAATATTCGTAGAAATTCAAGTGTAGCATCGGATATGGTTTCTTTGAAGATATACTTCGTAGCCATCACACTGCCAAAACAGCATATGAGGAAATATATCCAAAAATCACATTTGAAAAAAATCACAAACTTATCATTAGTTTTGTGAGTAAATTTCGGAGTAATTATTTTTATTTTAACTGAATCAATTGGATAAAGTTGGGCTATCCAGAAGTCTCGTAGTAGTAATGGAATTGCCATAATATCAACTATATTATCCACCACATCTTTCATAGGTCCTTTAGGTTCTCCGCGACTATCAGGCACACCAGTATTTTCTGATATTTTGATTGTGACTGTTGCTCTAATGTATTTCAGAACCATGCATATAATTTTTATATCAGATTTTTCACATGTTTCATAAAATGATTTGTCTTTGGAGTCAAGTTTAAATTGATAGTTGTTGGAGATAACCAAAGCGAGATTATAATTCTCTAAGTGTTTTATTTTATCGTAAAATAATATACTGCAAAGGTGGAAACTTGATATGCCTGTTGGAAAATATTATCATAAATGAGTATATTTGGTTGAGCCATACTTCTCGTGAATCTTTAAAAATACCCCTGCAGACTGCATTAGCAGTATGCTTTCTCAAAGAGGCTCTGAATGAAAAACGGTTGTTATGTGAAATGAAAATTCTCAGTCACTTGCCACCGAAAAAAAGACCTAGAACTGATTTTCCAAACTACCTAACAATAGTTGTTATAAATATGAACGATGAATAGTGATTCTATTTGGCTTTGTGGTCTATTTCAAAGTTATATTACGAGAAGAAAATTCAACGCTCCCCGGGCTGGATTTGAATTTGATTTCCTGACCGGAAATCAGGAGGACGCTGGTTCGAATCCAGCCTGGGGAGCGTTGGATTTTTTTCTCGTAATATAACTTTGGGATAGTCCACCAAGCCCGATAGAATCATTATTCATCGTTTGTAACGTGTATAGACGTTAAGAATAATGATTCTGTTAATAGTTGTTATGGACATCAACAACTATTAACAGAATTTTTTTTATTGAAGTTAGCAGAAGAGTTACATATTTTTAGCGAGGAACGTAATGAGCCGACATTTTGAAAAAATCACCATGTACGCAAGTTTGTAGGAACAGGAATTTTTGGGAATCCGTGTTTTTGACTCGTAGATTACGAAAATTAAGGTCCCAAAGTCTGATTCGAAAGTTAAATTTTGGGCCCGGCACAAGTATTTTTCATTGAGAAAGCAAAATAACGTACAATTCAGTGTTAAAAAACTGTCAGAAATATCTTGGTCTGTCAGAAAGTATTGTATTTAGCAGTGAAATATACTCACCATTAGTCAACGAGTTTTCGAGCAATTGTTCCTCAAATTTAAACATAGTCCATCCATTTGACATAGATCCTGTAGTTTGTACTTGCATCCAAAATTTAGGTGCATTTTTTGAATAAGGATTGAAGGTGTACATTGATACGCCCAAGCTTAAATTTGTGCATAAATATACAGTGGATAAAATATTATAGGTCCATAGAGTTTGCAAAAAATAGTATGCTCTCTGACAACCGTCTGCTGCAGTATTGATCAGCAAAACCTGAGCTCCGCGATTCCACCAAATGGAATTCTTTATTCTCAGTAATATCGAAGCTAAATTTTCATATGATGTAACCATTATAACCGCGCCAGTCATAGGAGAATTCAGTCGATTCACATTTGTTTCGTTCAAAACATACACTTTTTGAAATCTTTTGCGGCTTTCAAAAATAGATTCGTGTCGAGTGTCAAATAAGTATGAAGGTGTTGAAGAAGAGGCAAGTGGGTTAAGTATATTTCCTCCAGTCGAATTGGGATTGGTGAAGAAGAGTAAATTATTCTTGTTGAAGCAACAATCTATTATTTTATCCTAGAAGTAACGACTTGCTGATTAATCAGATTGGAATTAAATAATAAGACTTATCATGAGCTCACAGTGACTCTCGATAACTGATAATCTTTCTCGATGACAGGAGTATAACTTTTTGTTTGAATAGTTTGAGAGCTGATAGATATTATTGGCAAGAAAACTAAAGCAGCAAGAGTTTTGAATTTCATTTCTTTAAAAATTTTATATGCTCTGCTGAACACGTAAACACGATAGTGTTGGCTTCCACCAGTCGACTGACTGTACTGCAATATTATAATACTTACTACGATTACAAAAATAGAAAATAGTCAAGGTCAGAATAACGAAGTTATCGATTCAGCTTTCTATTATGTTTGATTCGTTGGCTCACGACTCTTCGAGAATATTTTCAATACTTTTCTCATCTCCTTTTCAAACTATGGTAAACTTTAAAATAGAAAATTACCAACAACCGAGTAAGATTTGGGGCTCTGGTATCGCTGAAATTTTTGCCGTTTCGTAGTTACGAAAACAGATAAAACTTGCATTCGTTCATCCTAATGTTTTGGTTTCCCTGAGACATTTGGGTATCTTGTCATACAAACAAGTCTGTAGGTAGTTTCTTTGAAATTGGAGATGAAACGTGAACAACGGTCTTCTGGTGAGTCGGACATGTAAAATATCGTCTATTATTCAATAATTGGATACTGCTGTACTAACTTCATATTTGTCGATTATCTATAATTCAAAGAGGGTCACACAGTCGTAACCTCCGCGAATCTAGGGGGAAGACTCACGCAAGGTGGTGGCTCAGTTACCAGCCCGTTACTCCTCCATCGAATCGATCACTCAACAATCGCTTCTCGAATAATCATTCTGGAATAAACTGCACATGATCGTGGAGTATGGTGATGGAAACGTGTCGCAGAGATACGGACAACAGTCGGCGAGTCATCCCTGCCTCTCGGGTCTTACAGCGCGATTCTCACGAAGTAGCGAGCCGCGGTAAATAATCGAGGGCCTCTGGCGAGGCGCGCGCGGCGCGGAAGCCGAGTGTGTGCGTGTATATATATACTTATATACGTCCGCAAGCTCCGCGGCTGCACCAGCTCGCACGCGAAGATGAGAGTAGCGGCGAAGGGGGGCGAGGGGGAGGGAGGACAATGGGATTTACTGTTACGGGGCTCAGGCGAGCGTGGAGCATTTGCCTAGCGCTCCGCGAGCCATACGCACGGCCAAGCCCATCCTTTCTTTGCCAACCCAGCTAATATTGTAATTGGCCGAGCTTCCTTTTGATTCCTCCGCGACGGAGCGAAAATTCATATGGTTCACGGAGCAACGCTCGGCTGCCCCTCGCTCCGCGCGCGCGACATCGCCCATGAACACACACACGCGCGTATGACAGCCGGATGTACTTGACAGCAGTCGCTCGTCCCTCGAGTGTCGTTTAGATTTTTGCAGAGGTGCGCAGTGTCGAATCAATGCGGAACACCTGGCCCCTGCGATCGCTAGATATATTGTTATTCGCTCGAGATTCGTCGCTGTCCGGTTTGATCGGTTTGACGATTTGATCCCAACATTGCATGACAGATGGTATGTGTATATATGAATACATATATTGAAAATTCCTATTGTAGATCTTCGTTGTATAATACTGCATTTGAACGAGTAATTTGTGTAATTGGATCGCGAAAAATACAATATGAACATGAATGTTCCATTCGAGCCCGGTGTACCCACAGAATCATCCATGAGTAGCATTGATCGGTGACGGAGCGATGGAATTTTCGCTCGTACGTGCCCCAGGACCCTCGGATTATCTACGCGTTTGAACCGTGGAAAAACCGCCGCCAAGTGGATTAGCAGTCATCTTTCTCAAATAAGCTTTGTAAGATATCTTGAAAATTGATCTCGCCTACTTTTTTCAACGATTGCTAGAGATGCAAATATACACGGAGAGACTGTTCCATTAAAAGTTGGGGTTATATCCAGGGAGAATTACAGGGTCGGTCGGTAATCGTGGACCCGCGTGAACCCCTCCGCACATTGTGCAGGGGGCACTACAAATATTGAGAACTTCACATCAATTTTTAAGGGTGGACCTGTAAAAACTCAGCCATCTTGCCATCTTCTATAACCTACTTCGCGCCATGTGATATTGTTATGACAGGAAATAAACATGCGGACTGGGTGGGTTAGTTCTGACTACTAATAAAATGGAGTGACAACGAGCGATTTCGAGAGTTGGATTGCCATAGCATTGGTAGAAACAAAAAGAAAAGGATGAGAATTAGGCCGGAGGTTGGGCAAGTGCAGCTGGTGAGTGCACGCGTGTATCGGCAAAGCGCAACCAGCCAGCGAAACGGTGGAAGCCAGTGGAAGGATGTGGACGCGCGGGTCAATGGTATATGAAGACGTGGCCAGTGGCCGAAAGATTTATAATGGGAAAGAGCCGGGGGCCGGGAGGAAGTGTGCCTTTGAGAGGCGTGCAACCCAAGGGAGGGAGAAACGCGGATAAAAGAAGGGCCGCCGTGCTGCTCGCGATTTAGAAATTCGCGCGGCACAGTCGCGGCCCGGACAATCGATTGTTCGATTAAATCGATGGGCTCATTTGTCAGGGCCGGCGCAGAAGCAGCGTTTCAATGCAAATGCGACCAACGGATTCCTCGTTGATTTCTTCATTGCGGCGGCCGCGGCGGCGGGCATAGATGCAGAGCAGCGTGCGAACCAGTGCGAACGCGCGACAACACTGCCGGCATGCCACTGCTGCTGCAGCAGTATATATTCACGCGGCCAGTGGGCCGAGACAAGATAGATATATATCTGCCACTCATACATCGATTGTTTCTACGGAACACTAATCTGCGAGGGAGAATCTCGGGGCCGCAAAGGCCGCTGCCGGCTATACAAAGGATCTGCTGCTGCATTCCGAAATAACTTACTTTCGGTGTGGCTCGAGTCTTTTGTCCGCGGTGACTTTTGTCCGATTCTATTCACAGCTTCGGGGAGACGTTGCGCCATGCAAATTTCTACCTGCTCGAATTACAGACACGCACGTCGACCGTGGCCGTTCCTCCCGCAGGCTCTGCCGCTCCTCTTTTTACACTTTTCTCGATTCATCCGCGGCTGTATCCCCCAGTTTTTCTCCTGAGCTCTCGAGACACCCAATGGAATTGCTTTTTTCTTCGACGAGCGACGGCACCCGGAGACCGATCGAGGGGGAGGGAGAAGGAAAAAGAAATCCGACTATGTTGGGTGTATGCTAATGACCAATCGAGGAAGAGGCTTCTGGCGATTAGTCGGCTCATGAATACTTATGTCTATTTAACGACTCATTTGTCGCGCGGCAGTGCGATATGAGCTGAACAAACAAGGCCACATCTCTCCGGTAGCTGTATATATTAACCCCGGAATAATAAGAACATCCTAACCGGTACCGCTCACACGTTGACGAACGATATGGCTCGTGCGCGCGCGCACTCAGAAAAATCGACTGATAAAAAAACTAATATACCATGTGATATGGTGAAAAATAATTGTTTCAACATTTTCTTCTGTTACAAAGAATAATTTCATTTAACATTCTGTTACACTAGAATCAAGTAAACTCCTCTACAATACGATTTAGTAAAAATAACAACATTTATAGTCAATTGTACTATACTATCCCAATTCTCTGATACTTCTCACATTCCGCTCAATGTATTAAAATACTTCGATTTGATGAATTAGATTTCTTGTTTTTTATATTCATAAACATTGATATGTCACAAAGTTTTTTTGTATAATCAAAGACCAAATGCATGATGTACAGTTTTACGCTGGAATAAACCACATTTTGTTTTCTTAGTTGCTACATTTTACACCTAATCAATAAAATATTTCAAAATTGGAAGAGAATACATGATTTATTTACAAGACAATTAAAAGGTACAAGTTTTTTATTTTTCTATTTGACTCAATATTTTTCTATTTGAGTCTGTTACAATAAATATCTGTAAGCATATGAAATCGAATCCATAGTTGATTCACAGTAAGATTGTCTTTTTGTGAGGTCAGCCGCTTGTGGGTCAGCTAATTCGCATATTCACGGCTCGAAGCAGCAGCTGGACATGTACGCGCAGGAAAGTAAAAACGGAGCTGCTTGATATATATAAATAACGGCTCGAGTGCTGGAAGCGACAAGTGGCGATTGCTGCCCGCGTGGAACGGAACAGAAACAGAGAGAGAGAGAGAGAGAGAGAGAGAGAGAGAGAGAGAGAGAGAGAGAGGCATGGCACAGCAGCAGAAACAGCAGCAGCAACAATTGCGCGCGACTCTGAAAAAGCATATATACGCGGCAGCTCGGAGAAGAGACGCGACGGCGGCACGATTGATTGTCGCTTGCCAGCCGCAAGAGCTGCAAGAAGCGCATGTGTATATGTACACACACACACACACAAGAGAGAGGAGATATCGGACGCGCGGCTATGCCGGTGCGCGCGGCCAGCTGATATGCCTCGAGCTTGCGTCGCTTTTTCACCAGCCCACATTCCGCCAACGATTTTTCGATTCTCTCAGGGATCGACGCGCGTATATATAAAGATGCGCACACCGCGGCGATTCGTACAAGCCTGATTATTTAAAACTGGTCGACGTGTGCGGATGGACTTTTACCATCAATCTTGCCACAGCCTCGACGTATCATCGAGCGAAAGAGAGATCAGATCAGATAAGCGATCGTCACCTATGCCAATCGCACACATTTCTCGCGAATACCCACTTGGCATGATGACGCGATGGGTATTTCAAAAAGTCACGTTCCACAACACAGTGTGTGCGTATAGACGTATAAAGCTCCGGATTCACTTTCACCCTATACCGCTAGCTCGCTGTTATCTCTACTCTATATGCGATGTTAGATGTTGTCCCAGTTTTATTTTTAAACGGTAATACGGATAAATGAATATTTCCTCCAGCTTTTGATATTCTTTATAATACATCTGTCAATTGATCACAAGTTATATGTACGTGACTCACGATCGGTAAGCCTTGTCCAAAACCAATACACAACCAATACGGTAATTCTATATTTGATCAAGACAAATTCTTTCTCGTCTTGTCGTATGCTGAGTGTCCAACATGTCTTTTTCCCGAATTGTACATTGTGGCAGACATTAGTGGCTACTATTATTATCAAAAGAAAGTATGCATACTATTATATTCGTAAATTATATTCCTACTTCATCTACATCTATATTATTATTAGAACTAAAGTTAATCACATTGGGCAGCTATCGATGTATCGGAAATTTCATTTTATTTTTTTCATTTATTTCGTAGGAGGGTTATATTTTTCAAAATAAAATAAAAGAAAATGTCGATTGTTAATTTGAGTAGTCGAATCGTAGTGAA
The DNA here is from genome assembly GCA_020882685.1 of Aphelinus atriplicis. Taxonomy (NCBI): domain Eukaryota; kingdom Metazoa; phylum Arthropoda; class Insecta; order Hymenoptera; family Aphelinidae; genus Aphelinus; species Aphelinus atriplicis. Next base: position 3,289,309 of record CM037076.1, on the reverse strand, counting down.
TGAATACTTAATTTAATGGCAAAATAAATGAGGAGTATCAACTCGGAATTACACTGAGAGAAGAGAGGAAAAATCTGTTTTGGTCGGGAATTATTATAAATAATCAGATAGATATATGGGCGCGAGGAGGAATCGCGAGTTGGGAGGTTGGAGTATATCGGGAAGCGCGCGAGCGGCTGGAAGTTTTGGGGCAGCGGGTTTTTGCGGGCGCGCGGGGCGAGGAGCGCGGGAAACGAATCCACCCCGCGAGACAAACCGACTGCACTGCACGCTCCACACGATAAATTGCGGAATGGAGTCGACGACTCGCGCGCGCGCAAGAGTGAAGGTATTCAGGGTGGCGCGCGCGAGCGGCCACATCAAAGCCGCCTCTCTCTCTCTCTCTCTCTCTCTCTCTCTCTCTCTCTCGAGTTGGAGTTGGAGGGCCGCGCGCGCGAGCACGCACCGATATTCCAGTCGAACCGGTGCCCACACGCTGTCCCGGGCATCGATTGCCCGCACTCGCTCCAAAAGCGCGTCGGGGATTTTTCGACTCGCACGTATACGCCCTGCTAATGGCCCGCAGCAAGCCGAGAGACATACGTGTCCAGCCGGGGAATGTACAGCGGATAATGGGCAACGGTACATGTGCGCCCGCGCGCCGCTCGACGCTGCAAGCTCTCAACCGACAGCCGGCCGATTTTCAAAAATTAGTTTATCGACCTCCATTGCTCAGAATAATCAACTTTACATTGCAGTTCGATCGAGTCTTGCGGTTATTGACTCATCTATCAAATTCATGAAAACAAGTATTCACTATTTTGGATAGTCCAATTCTCTTCTATAATCGAAATATTTTCTTTTTATGGCAGTAATCGTATCTATTTGAATAGAGAAGCAAGAAACGTTCACTGTCGATCGGTCGTTGAAAAGTGTTCACTGAATAATTCAAGCACGATCAAGTATCACATTTTCACCGACCGTTTCAACAGATTTTTGGTGGAGCCGTTAAAGGAGGAATAATCGGGTGAAATGTCGAGCGGGCGGCTGGACCGAGCCGGAATCCAGTCGCGGCGGAAACTCGGGGGGCCGCTCGAGCCATCAGATTTCGAGGAATCCGGGAGGGGCTCGGGGGCCGCGGGTTCAAGAATTGCAGCCCGACGAATGTGTGTCAGCCCGGGGAAAAAAGCTCTCTCTCTCTCTCTCTCGTGGCTGTGCATCTGCGCGCCAAACCAAGACACGTTGCACTTTCGCGCATTGGTTCACCGATTATTCGCCTGAATTTGAGAGACACGAGGCGAGCGTGCGGATGCGCGGTTCTTACGATAGAGAGTGAGCGAGGAGAAAAAGCCGATCGACAGATTGTCACGTCGCGCTTTTACGATTGCGAATCGGCATAGCGATATCAATGGGAGTTTCCCGCCGCGCCGACTCGGGTTTTACAAGCATTTTTCGTGTTTATAAGGCACCGCCAACGGCCCCTACAAAAACCCGCGCACGTACGCTTACTCGGAAAGTAATAGTAACCCAGTGGCTCGTGGGAAATCCTAGCGATCCCCGCTATGCCGCGCGGCCGCGGCCCGTCTTATTTCTTTCGTCGCGGCCCGAGTGATGAGCGCCGATCACCCGGGGATGAGTGATTTTATCATCGACCCCGCACTTCCGAGATTGTTCCGCCTCCGCATCCGCTGAATTTGAAATGCTCCAAAGTGCGCGACAGCCACCTCGATAACGAGTAGAAAATCTCAGTGTTTTGAGCAGTCGTATTTTTTTTTTTACCGATTAATATGGTGAAATACATCGATGATGAGTTACGAGGATATGAACATTGTTAATTAATTTTGAGAAAATTTTTTTCAATTTTTCCTTTCATTGGCTTGAATCGTGTGAAATATACTTGAGAATATTATTCCTTCTTCGTGGTCTTGAACCTTCGAATAAATTTTCAAACACGTATATATTTCAAAACTGCAATTCCCAACTGGCGTGAAGCATAAGTCGGGAAAATATGTAAATACTTATTGACAATGGAAATGTCCTATTTGTCACATAGTTGATCGTCGATAGTATACGGTGGATTGAAATCAATTTATTTTTTTTCCTAATAATGAATTTCCGACATGGTTATATTTCCAATGAGGTCAGAGTACAATCGACTTTCGATCAAACATACCGCACTTTCGCAAGTGTTCGCCCTTGGCGTCGAATTCATTTGTGTATATGGCAGACACAGTTATGGAATATGAAATCCATCCAGGATGGAAAATGACAGTTGGCGCGCGAGCACTCTATCCTGATTGTTGAAATACGGCCGTGACCACTGCACACACCAAGAGTTTTCACTCGCGTATGCGCGCCCGGAAATCGGAAATGTCGAAAATGGAACGAGTGTTCCGCTTCGTTGCTGCAGCGACATTTAAAATCACGAATGGAAGGTCGAACGAGGTGGGAAGGTCTTGGTGAAAGATCGGTTTGCTATACGCACCAACGATAATTTATTTGGATAGATAGTCGAATTTCTCGTCCGTCTCGAGGTTTCGCTGACTCGATCGCTCAAAGGACAGAATCGTTGGATCGGACGGGATGGATTTTTTGGTTTCCATCGGGCCGCAACAGTTCGACGGAGCCGCGCGTGACCCAAATCTCTGTAACGCATGTCGTCGCACGCACGTATACCATATACCGCGCCGGTGAATCGGTTTCCGCTTCGCGACGCGGCTCGCGTTTCGCTGACGCTCGTGACGAAACGAGCGCCGAGCGTCGCTGGGCCGTTGGCTCGGCCCATACAGGAGATCCGGTTGACAATCAAGGGTCTCGGCGCCGAGTCGCATTTTTCGACTTGTTCCCCCTTGCCCCTCGCTCGACCGACTCGTGCATACTCGCGACGTCTCGTTCAACAACAGAGACAGAGCTGTTGATGTTATTTGGAAATTAATTCAACGAAAGTACAGTGAATCTGAAAATCTATACTGGACGTTACTTTTTTGCGTACACAAAGCTTTCGATTTTCCAGATCAGATATATTGACCAAAAAAGTTTTAATTTATCCACAGCTGCGTAATTTTGGTACGAAGGGCAGATTTTATCTGACGAAAAGGAACTTTCGAATTTCTATAACCCAAACAGAGTTGCTGCGACATTGGGGATTCCTTTTTTTGTCTGCACAAACCCACATATATGTAGAGAGAAATTCGTGTTTGATTTCTGCTAGGTATAATCTACGAGATCTTGGTAAGCCCTCAAGTTTTTGAGATAAGACTCGAGTGACAACGGCTACGAGAAAAAATCGATCGACTCAGTATATAGCCAGGAGTTAATAAGTACGAGTCGAATGGAAAGCTCGATTCGGACGCAGGTCGGGCGCACTCATTAGACAATCGTGTGGAGGGGCGGTTCTGGCGGATCGCGGGCTCGAGCCCATCTTGGCGATAACGCGGCCTATCGAACGAGCCGTCATTGCAGACTCGGGCCTCTCGGAGCCGGGTAAACAGCTCAATCAACTAACTCGAGAACTAACTGGAGGAGAGTAGAGTAGATCGAGCGGGGGACGGGGACGGGGTGCGAGGATGGCTTACTTTCGATGGCGAGGTAAGCGAGGCGCGGAAACTCGGCTCGAAACGTGCAATTGGGCGCGGCCGCGTGATTACCGTAATCACCGCGTCCAAGTTCAAATGCCGGTGTGTTGTAACCTACTCGAGCCCGTTATCCTGACGAGCCGGCCCTTATTTCGCGCAGCGATATACGCGCGCGTCTCCTGTCTCGCGGGACGGACTAGCTTGTACTGATTCAACTCTATATTCGTCGCTTGCCTTTGACCTTTCGAATTCTTCTGTTTTTAAAAGTTGATTTGGCATTAATTGGATTCGCTTGAACTAGGCCATTTCGATAGGCAGTATCTACATCCCGGTACATACGTACTTGTATCCAGATCTTTCAAGTAAACTGCGGTTCATAGTGGGACGTGTGCCCTAAAACCAGATTTGGATTTACTTTTTGAAGCTTCCGATGTCAACCAGGCTATTTTTTGACCCGTACCAAAAAACTGACATTGAATTTGAGCTCATTCAAATGATAAATGGTGATAAAAGACGGCCGGTGTTGACAAGTGTATGGAAAATCTGACACCTTTCTATTTTATACTAAAATATATATACTAATATACTGTATTCGATACGAATAAAAATACTGCTTTTACAGTTTTATAACAGATCAAATATCAAGAATAAAAAGTCGAGTAATAAGAAAGTAAGAGCCTCTTAGTAGATTACTTGGGTTGAAACAATTTACATTCGATTGTGGAATTTTTATTATGCTGCGCGCAATTTTTCCAACACATCGTTCCAAATGCAAAATCAGTATTTAGAAGCATTATTTTTTGTATCGTATGCGAAGTTTCAGTAGTTCTGCTACTCTACCTAGCAACTGCAACAGCTCTTCTCCAGCCAGGTCAAAGTATACAAGTAACAGAGTTTGTTATCAATATCAAGCTGCAATGGACAAAGCACTAACAGCAAAGAATTTGTTCAATTTCTTCAAACTTACAGGCAGTGCTACAATGAAGATGGAAGTGAACTCGACAGATATGAATGAAATAACATTTTCAAGATCCAAATGTGGTATCTTCTATAATATTTTCCTGATAGGCCTCGTGAGTTTTTCTTATTGCGTAACATTTCATTACATTTTCGAAGAGAGGCCGCTCATGACTCGAGGTATCGATACAAAGGTTAAGAATTGGAAGGATGTATGCCTCGTTATCTCTGCTATCTACGTATTAGTAATATTTTCTCTCCGGCAGCAAACTGCTATTGAAGTGGCTCGGGAAATTTTTGGACAAAAAGAATTGTTCAGTCGAATAAACAGAAAAAGTGCAATGATCAAGAGCATCGTATTTATTTTAATAATTAATATTTTCTTCTTAATTTTTACTAATATAGGTTTATTCCATCGTTCATTAGTAGTGAACGTGTACATATTAGTTGTAGTAACTTCAGCCTATATAAGTTACTTCGTATTTTTGCAGTACAGTTTAATTTTAGAAATATTGAAGCAATTCTTCGAATTGCTAAATCAAGATTTGCAGGAACTTTCTGAGTTGGGCCGCGTAACATTTGATGAAAACTCATCCATTAGCAATATAAACGAAATAAGGCTGTCTTTGGATGTAGAGAAGATAATCGTTTCGTATCAAACACTCGTTCAGTTATCAAAGAATATTTCGAGTTTCTACTCTGAACCAATGTTGTTTTGTGTGATGAACACTTTTGTAATATTATTATCCAGCTCATATTATATATCAGAATTTTTAATTGGAGTAAATCAGGATTTAAGTGCAATTGCAGGTCTATTAGGTATTTTCTTACCAGCTTCAAGTATGGTCCTCATTCTAACTACAACTGCTGAGACTACAATATCTGAGGTACAGTCAGTGAAACTCTGATCATATATATTCAAATTAAATAGTTAACCGTTATTGATTTAATTTGCCAACTGTTTCAGAGCAAGAAAACTGGAGGCATCGTTTATGAATGCTTGAGGACAACACGCGATCCACTAGAAGAACAAATGGTGTTTTTTACTGAATAATATTTATTTAATTTTTTTTTGAGTTTTAGTGAAAGTCAATCGAATATATTTATCATATAATTTTTGCAGTTGAACCGATTTTCATATTACTTGCTTTTTACGAGAATAAAATTTGACGTATACGACCTGTTCGATCTGGACGCGTCCCTGTTGTTGCCCGTAAGTGCGCAATCGAAATCACAAAATGCACCATGAAAATTGTAAATAAACTCTAATTTCAGCTTATTGGAGCCATGACATCTTATATAGTGGTAGTTTTACAGTTTTCCATGAATGCTTAATTATCTACATATCGATTGTTGTAATAATCGATGAAGATGTACTGTTGCAACCAAAGTAATGTTCTGAATGTAGTGATGATGTTCAGCACTGTTTGCGAAGAGCAGAAAATCATGCATCTGACGAGGCTGTTGGGTGCCGATCACTCCAGCTCGTGAATCTTGTCCTGAGCTCAAACATCTTTATATCTGTTTTCAAACTTATTCATATTCAATAAATTATACTCACATGAATTGGACGTGTTTTTTTCTATCCATCTCCTCGTCTTTTATCACCATTTTTCATTTGATTGGACTCAAATTTAATGTCAAATCGAATGTGGAGGGTTTTTTACTCGTTACTCCCACGCGTCCGTCGGATGGATACTGAATAAGTATGTTCAGATGGAGACATTGAAAGTATCACTGTTTATATTTTTCATCTAAAAAAGTGAATAACTATAACGTAAAATTGTCTGTTGCCATACAAACGAGTTTCTTTAAACATTCTTCGATATGAAATGATGAAATGTCGTCGGGATAAAAAACGGAGAGACATAACACTGCGAGCGTCAGTTGAGGTTTCGTTCACGCCTCGCTGGGACAGAAAATCCTCAGTTTCTCAGACAGTAGTGAAGTGAATGGTGATTCGGACGGCTTGTATAAGTGTTAAATTGTCAGCGTTTTTCACAACTACCCTTTCAATCACTGTCATCAGCACGCCTCCCATTTCAAATGCGAGGGTATGAACATCGAGCTAATAAAGTCCCCCGATATCATCTCTACGCTACTAATTATTTATTGATCACTCATCTCATTACGACTGTCGTATATAATCTCATATCGTAATGCTTATTTATAAATGATGTGTCGTTCCGAAATTACTAGAATTGATCGTGAAACGATGATCCTCACAAAGTATAACATCTTTTACTGCAAAACCAGTTAATTTTTATATTCGGGGTACCGCATAATCTTTCCTGAAGTCTTCTCTGAAAATTGAGTCAAAGGGAAAAATTATGGATCTCAGCCTCGTCACTTTGAAACCGTGTTGAGAACATGAAATTCGAGCTGTTAAAAATATTCCACGCCAAAATTTTTCCGAGAATGAAATATTTTTTGTCCTTCTGAAGTGAGATTCTCCATAGAAAATCTAATATCTATACTGTCTTGAATCCTAACAGTGAAAAATTGCTGTATGAAAGAGGTAAATCACTGTATGAAGTTGGATCAGCGATTGAGTGAAACAACAGTGAATTTTTTATATAATTCACTCCCATGAGGTTCTGTAATCATCTAGATCATACTTATAGCTTGCTCATAAAATCAAACGATTCAACGAGTAACAAAATGCACTATCTACAATATAAAAAAAAGGATTACGATGGATTTTGATCACACGATCGCGACTTGTCGGCTACAGCGCAGCGGTACGGCGTATTCATCATCGGCACCTCGGCCATTGCGGGACATTCATTTTTTGCAATCGCAACTCGAAAGCTCGTACGTGATAGCTGGAGGGCCGTCGCGGCCGAGGGACTGCAGGCGACATCCAGTGGGCGCGAAGGAAAAGATGTTGCTTGGGGGGACGGCCGGGTGGCGCCATCTGCGAGGGCCCCTCCGTACCACCGCCCGAGTCGAGTCGCACTGCTCGCTCGTCGAGGGTAAACTCGCCACATGGTACACGGGTTTTGGTGGCCATCACATAGCCCCCCGGACGCGCGAATCGCTGCAGCTCCAACGGGATGAACGCCGCACGCGTGGCCGCGTAAGTAATGAAACTCGCGCGCGTTTCCGCGTGCAGTGTGTACGTAGCTGGTACGTGTATGACGGCCGCGATTGGATAATCGTCGGTGATAATTGGTTAAACGCCGTGAGACGGCCGCGATAGGAGAGGATACGCATCTTGCCAAGCTGTCGTGCTGGCGCGCATCGATGGGAGAAAAGCCAGCCGGGGATTCGATGGTAATCGCGAGATACACCCGAGATTGCAAAGTCGGGCCCCTTTGTTGCGGCTAAGTACGCAAATTGCTCGAGCTCGAGTGCGTTTACAATGTGATTTCCACCCCCCCCCCTCCTCGCCTCCCACACACGACCATAGCTCGCGCGCGATAAAAACTAATCGGCACGAATTGATAACGGCGCGCGTAACGACGAGCGAGCCGGGCCGGGGGGGGAGGAGCATTTAAATAATTCGCCATTTCCGCGAAACACGAGTCGAACACGAGCGATACGTATGCGGGAGGAAACGCCGAAGGGAGGATCCGTTTGCCATAACGAGCCCGACGACGACCTAATCCGTGCGGCGCGCGCACCGCAACCAACGGATTTCACCATTATCGCCGATTCAAAGGCAATCATTACACGCCCCGCGCCTCAATGACCATGGGAAAATTGTGGATAAATCCATCGGGTATATTCATAAGTCGCTCTCCCCCTTGAGCAGGAAAAGAAATTGAAATAATTACAAGAGCGAGTCTCACTCCATTGTGGCGGATAAGCGAGGCAGATCTCTCCCTGCACGGCTCGCGCGCGCCGTTCTAGCCTCAATCGAATGGCCATTGATATCGGACTAATTGCTCGAGAGTAACGTTTTCCCGGGATGATTGTGAGAAGTTTACCTACCAATCAATTTTTCTTTTCTTTCTCTTCTTACTTGCGGTGTATGTCTCGTGATATCTTGCGAGGGAAACACGCCAGCAGCGAAGACGACGAACGATCGATAAAAATATATTTCACGGAAGAACGTACGTATAGGGTTACCCGTGAGGCGAGAAATTTGCGTACAAAGTTTGCGTACGTGCAGGGGTGTGGTGCAATTTCATCAAACAACACTGACCATCGCCTTTGATCAATTATCGAGTACGCGCGGGTGAGAGCTATGCACGTATACGTCTTCCCAGAGAATTGCATTTTTGAGACTGGAGTCAACGCAACATATGCGGATATTGGTAATGTATTTTTGGGATAGACACCGTTGACAGTAAAGAATGGAAAAATTACAACATTAGCCCTGCGTTACTAAAAAAAAAATAGTGACCGACTGGTCGATTCGACTGACTGTATTGATATCGGTATTGTTTACTTGAAGTCCATAGTGTTGGATCTTCAGATTACGAATGGTATCATCCCGATTATCTCACTAGTGTCCAGCCGAACAACAAAGCCTCCCGAATTCCAATAAACTTCACCGGACATTTCCGATATAAATATCTCGATGAGATTGATCAGAACGATCTCGTCGCTCTATACATTCCGGCAGTTGATGAACGGACGCACACACTCGTATACATATATATCGGTACACCCACGAATTACCTCTGTCTCCCGAGACTCGATGAAAAGTGCACGTTGGCTGATGAAAGAGAGAGAGTGAGAGAGAGAGGCTCGAGCGGTCAAAGGTTTATCCGCGCGTGATGGCCGGGCTGATGTGTGCGGGGCAAGCGCATCTCGCGTGCAATAAATCTTGCGGCGATCGCCGATCGGCGGATCACGTTATATATAGCTGCAGCTCGCGCTGGCGCACACATCGAAACCCACACATTCTGATCGATTACAAAAAAATTGGTAATTATCACTTTCCCTAGTAATTCGGTATACGGCCGCGCCGCGTCCCAATTATCGCATTAATAATGATGATTCATGCGGCTCTTAACGCCGGCCGCTACAAGATACCAATCTCCGGGCCGCTCGTCCTTTTTCTCACACAAAATATAGTAATTTACTATAGGCTCCTTGCGCGTAGAGTCACCGTTTCTTTTTTTCTCCAGCTTTTTTTCTCTCGTCTCTCGATCGTCTCACCCCCTTGCCCCGCTGTCGATGTTTGAGCTACGTGCAGCCTTGGATAACGCGCGCACGCTGCAACAGTCACGATGGAAAATGAAAAGTATCTCTCAATTTATTTCCCAGCTGTTTTTATACCCCGTGCTTCCAACGGGACTGCAGCCGTACTTTGCATCGATGGCTGCTGTTATGACCCGTTGTCCCACGCCCAACTCACGTTTGACGATTCAAACAACTTCGGCTCGAACTTTATCAATCGGTCGATATAAAGTGATTCGCTCAAGCTCAATACTCATTCGAAAAATGATTTCAGACGGGCCAAACTAGTGGTACAAAATACAATTCGTTTCGCCAGTAGTTGTTGCCGACCCCGTCGGGATGTATCCGTTGGAGCAACGCGTCTCCCGGATACTAATAATCAAGATTGTATTTAGCGTCGATTAGACATAACTGCTCGAGAAACAGTGTCGAGCAAGACTCGGATTGTAAAACACAATAGATTTGCGGTACTAGGAGTGTAGAGTATAATCGAGGAAAAACAGTGAGAATTGAAAGGTATACGGAATGGGAGCCGACCCCCGAGCGAGCACTCGGTATGTATATACGTATATATACAGCGGCGCCGCTCGCAAGTCAACCTGCTAATCCATTTTGGAAGGCGATTAGCGGTGCTGGGATTCACGCGGGACGGCCAATCAACTCGGTATACATAAACTGTTTAATAACATAACGGTCAATTAGGCGCGTGCGAGTGTGTCCGTCGCTGGCTAATGGTAGCTCTACCGGATAATTTATCGTTAATTATTCGTTGGCCGGCTGATACACTTACACACCCGTGTCTTATACACGTCCATCAGGCGTCGACAACTAAATTGACAACTAATTGAAATACTATGGGGCCCCGCCGATCTATATCGATCCAGCTCGCCCACAAATTATCTCGATCCTTTGCTTTATTACGGTACTTTTTCCCTTTTTTCCCTCCCCAGTCGAACGAATTGAAAACTGACGTTAAGAGACATGGCACTTCCAAAACGACCGGAACTCTCGTATAACCGGAGCGACGAAAGACTTGGGATGATTAGGACGAATTTGAAGAATAGCGAAATCACAATGATGTAGTCGCAAATCCAAAATCACGCGCCCAATTGATTTTTCACTCGAATCACCACAAGAGACGTGAATATCCGGAGCGAAACGGCCATTAGCCACAATGAAAATTACAATATGGCGTCGACTGGTAATGATTGTAGATTCGTCGAAGCGATTTGATTAGAGTAAACGCGTTGCTGAAGATATATCATGAACGACCGGTTAACTCTGCTGTGCTGTTAGTGTGTGTGTGTGTTGTGTCAAGCACTTTGCCGATCTCGTTCCCTCAAATTTTCGCTCTCATTACACGTGCGCCGTGGGTGAGTTTGTTGAGCGCGAGCTTAATAACAGATATCAGATGTGCCGTCACGTACGTCGAGCTCTATTGTGAGCGACGAGCTCGAGCTCGCGCGCGCGACGCTACATTCAATGGAAATAATTGAAAAGTATAAGCTTGTGTGCGCGCGCTGTTAACTAATTCAAACGGGCGTGTAACCGCCGATGCGCAATTTTATTTATTAATTTGTTCTTCTCTTTTCGAGACCCGGCCACCAGTGCGCGTCCAATTGTCGTGGGTATTTAATCGCGGCCCGATCTCCGTATCCGATCCCGATAAAAACGTTTAATTGCGACTACGAGCGACGCAATGTGTATACAAATTGCCGGACCTCGGTCGAAACTCGGTAATCAATCATAATGACGCGCGGGTGCGCTCGTGTGTGTGTGTGCACACGGAAGTTGATGAAATGCCGCTCGGTAAAACTCGATGATATCCGATACAGCCGCTCTTTGAGGCTAAATGTCTTTATCATAATAGTCAAGCGCGTATTACTATGATATGCGCGCGGCAAAAGTACATATCATCATTTTAACAGCGTAATATAATAGCGATGTGAGAAAGATTCATGCTTATTTCGAGCTGATTATACGTGGCGCGAATAATACAGCCCCTGCAAGTGAACATTAGAAATCCTAATGCGACCGGAGCATCGCACGCCAAATCATGCCTTTTAATATTTAAACCAGCGCTATCCTATGGTAGCCAACTCGAGTTCCATTATTTTTACTGCACCCACTGCGGCTCGGCTTCGATCAGCCACTCGAATCCGACACAACCGACTCTTATCTGCCCGTCGTGCTGTTCACTTCGATCCTGACTCCCGATTTTGCCTTATAGAAAATCAGTGACAATCTATATCTAACGTCTACCTATATTTTCTGCATGTTTCACAAAATTGATACAATGGCTTGATTTCAAATATTACATGTCTTTCGTAATCTAAGCTGTCTCAGATTTGTGTCACTCAATTTTTAGCTACCAGCATTTAGTTTTGATTACTATTATCATTGGAATTGAATGATCCCTAAGTATGCGATTTCAGTACATTTTAGACGCTTTCGATTGAAAATCCCAAGGTTAGGTATAGGATCTGACCCCAGAAACCAACAATTTATCGAAAACTTGTCTGGATTTTTTATACGCGAATAGAAGTCAGACATAAAATCAGTCAAACTTTTCTATACCAAAAAAATGTTTCGCACTAATTTTTCACAAAAATCTGGCATTGATTTTCTCTATGCAAAACAAAAGTCGAGGATAGATCTGGAATCGAGTTTTGACAGACTTCTCCTTCAAAAATCAAAAGTCTGGCGGATTTTCTTTTTGTCAGACATATATAATGACAAACCTTCTTTTACACCGGTTCATTATTGATTTCATGCACTTATAGTATACTTGTATAGACTGAGACCTAGATAGATATAAATATAGTGTGTGAATGCATCAAACTGGGAATGATTGCCAGGATAGCTGAGTAAACTAATGAAAGAAACAACGTGCCTTCAAAAGTTTAAAGCGTATCGGTGACCGAAACATTGTTCCGACATCGGAAATGTGATTCTCATCAACCAAAGGAAAGGTCCAGGAGTAGAAGCAACACGAGACTTTGGCGACGTTCATCGTACTTCCCTCTCCGGGTTGATGTATGTATACTCATAATATAACAATCAAAAATCTCTCTCCATTGCTATGGGACACTATGGAATAACATGAAATACAGTGTAATACCATGTAATACTACGGAATATGATGGAACAATATGGGACACCATGGAATACAATGGAAAACAATGGAATACTAAATAATACTGGAAATGTTAAGGAATAAGTTACTTTTCACCCGAAATCCGAGTGTTTTCGTGGCAATATATGGTCGATACATGGTAAAAATGTTGTTTTTCCTTTGGAACATTCTCACTGCAAACAGGAAGCTCGAGCGAGCTTTTCTCAAAAGAGAAAAGGGGAAAAGAGAAATGGTGGCCTGGGGTGTGTGTGGGGGGGGGGAGGGGAGGGGGGGAGGTTCAAGCTCGCTGAGTTATCGCGTGTGTGCATAGACTCGCGGTTCGGAGAAGCGGCGAATACATGCAGGCTTCTCGCGCGCGCGAGAGAGAGAGACAGAACAGCACATACACAGCGCGCGCGCGCCGGGCACCGCTGCAACCTATACTTACCGTCACTGCCAGATGATCTTACCCAACGAACCATAATCTCGGTGTGGCGTGTATGTGTGTGTGTGTGCGCACATTCGCACGCGGCCCCACTTTGTTCGTGTTGCGAATCGAGTTTCTTTTTCCTATATCTGCGGAGAGCATCTCGATCGACTAACCAGTCGATGATGAGCATACGCAATTGCTCGTGGCCAGCTCGAGCTCCTCTCGCGTACATACCCAAGCATGTACCATCGCGTCCATTTAGCATATCGGGAGTGTTGCTGTTCACGCTGTACAGCAAATATCATCGGAAACGGACTGGTGAACTGGATATATAGAAACTCGCCGTCACCAATATACATCCGCGCTCAGTTGTTGGTCAAATTGTCAACGCGACTCAATTTGCCAAGAATACTCGCTCATATATGTCATCTGCACAAAATCAGCAATGCTAGCTCAAGGTCTCCGCGCTAAATCCAAACTATCCAAGAGCCAAAAATATGTAATGGGTATGAAAATAGCCGTTTGGGGAGACCCGAGGGAAAGCCCGAGTATAGCCGGATGGGCACCGTACCACGGGAGAGAGTCGTGTGTTGGGCCGGAGCGTGTGGGTGGCGTCGCGCGCCGAGACGACGCGGAGCTCGGCCAATGGGGGACCGGGACGTGGGTGGCTGCGGGCCCGGGGGGTTGCACTGGTCCCGCTCGCTCGCGGTGTGTGGGTGTGGGCGCGCACTGCATCATCTGCCTCGCCGCGGCAGCGTATTCCAAGATGGACGGCGCTCCTCTCCCGGCTCTCCCGGCTCTCTCTCTCTCTCTCTCTCTCTCTGTCTCTCGAGCGTTGCGTGTGCTGCGGCCTTCGCCAGGCTCGCCTTCTCCTTTTTTTCTCCCTTTTCCTCCTTCGCTTCTCTGTCTCTCTCTCTCTCTCGAGGCTCGAGTGTCTTTTTTCACTCGTCTCGTCCTCCATCCTCGGCTCGGCTCTTGGCCAAGTTACGTCCGAGCGATGCAAGCTCCGGGTACGTTTTGGGCCCGACGCGGCCCATCGCCCTCGATCAGCTCGCGATGCGAATCCGACTGACTTGGGTGTGGCTATACAGTACAATTTTTTCCATTCGCGTATAGGAATTTTCCGAACGAGCCGCAGTCGTATATACATACGCGTACGTCGTTCGCGTGACGCGCCAAATGAAACAAATGCAAATATGATTCAGAGAAGTTTCGTCGAAAGTTACATCAGTATACGAGTTTAACGAGCTTTGGTATATTAACCCGCGGCACGAAGGCGCGATTAAACGTTGTCGTGGCCAATCGTAAATGCGCACGAGTGTGTGCGCACCAAGTGAGACCGCTCATCGCGCGTGTTATGATGTATTTTGAAAAATTAATTCAATCCAGCTCGGATATCTGGAGAGCAGATCCCATAACTCAACGGCTGCAATGATTAACTCGTGAAAAATGATTCATTGTCAGTTGTATAATCAGATTATTCATATATTGTCCTCCGTAATGCCTCCGTACGCACGAGCCACTCCATTTAATTGCACATCTCGTAATCAAACTTGTCCACACGATCTCTAAACAGATATCGGTATACTCGTAAATCTCAGAATTATGAGATTCATGGATAATAGACCAGGAAACCATTCGGCGATTAGCTCTCGAATCTCACTCAATTTTTTGTGGGTTGTTCCTTATTATTACAATCGATGATATTCAAAGAGATTCACCAGCTGACGTTCTGCTTTCCCGGAGACATTCGGTAATCTTGTCTTATCAAGCACCGTATGTCGTATGGTATTTTTCATCAGTATGCGCGGAAAAGTTCTAGGGTCAACTTTTGCCACTTTCAAATACTGTACTATCGAACAATATCTTTCATCGCGTGTGTGTGGGAAAAAAACGTCCAAAGTTGATCTGTTCCACACACAGCGATGAAAATAACTGTTACGTAAATATCGGTAAATATTTCCAGGCGCATAGAATCAGCGATGATGGGTTGATGTATCTCTGAAAAATCATAAAGCATCAGTTGACGAACAAATTCAGATATCACTTATCAGAGCTATGGTCTTGTTGTGCACTCAGGGGGAGAATACAAGCAGAGGATATGTCTCCAACAAACTCCTTCCACGTGACCTAGAATGAAAATTGTTGCCACACCAAGGTCTAAGGTGTGTGTGTATATATATATAGAGACGCGCGCTTATATACCCCAAGCTTGAGCCGCAACGATTGGCGTATGGTCGATCGATTCGCGGAAAGAAATCGAAGCTACGCGGGCAGACACACGCGCAGACACACGCGCGTGTATCGACTCCAATAGTATTTTCAAACGCGATTTCTCATGCGGCGATCCATCTCTCCGGCCAGTATATATCGATCGAAAATCCATTCGCACTTACCGATCGACGGGAGGCCGTATTTTTTTCCTCTCTCTCTCTCCCTTGCTCTCTCTCTCTCTCTCTCTCTCTCTCTCTCTCTCTCTCTCTCTCGAAAAAAAGCCACAAAAGAATGCAGTCTCGCAAATGAAGTACACGCTCGTGTATAAGTGCGCGTGTATGTATATATATGTAGGAAAAGGCGCGTGCGCTGGCAGTTGAAGGTCTCTCTCCCTCTCGTGCTCTCGTGCTCTCTCGTGTATGTATATATAGCGGAGTCGCGGCTGCAACACCTCGCTGGCAGTTCCCAGGCGTGCGCGAGCGAGCGCAAGGACTCGTTCCGGCGCTGCTGCAGCCGGCCGCCATGTCGGTTCCTTGGAAACAATTATGCCGCAGGATACATAATAACAAACTGTTTCTCTCTGGCGGTGCGCTCGCGTATCGCCTACACACCGACGCGCGCACACACACACACACACACACACACACACCGGCAACATCGCTATTTTTCCCCGTACAGCACGAGAGTCGGCCGCGCGTTTTACACACACACACACACACACACAGCTGGGTGTACAGCAATGCGCGAGCGCAAGACGAATAGCCTCGTAAATCTGTATTACCTATGCGGCCTTTTTTGCCCTCTTGTTTTAGAGGATTTTTCGGGCTCGCTTTGCACCGCCGGGAGAGAAAGTAGAGAGAGAGAGATAGGCCGACACGTCGGGCGACTCTCCGCGGCATAGGCCCCCGGAGATTTATATGCCCGCTTCTATGCTTCTCCGCTGCAGCGCCAGATACTGTGATGTCCGAAAATTGAGCCAACGGAAACGGCGAGAGCTGCGCTCGATGTGCGATTTGCCGCCCGAGACGGCCATAATCGCTCTCCCCCTACGTCGAGTTGAATTTGGAAGCAATTGATTCGCATATTGTTTCGTGCAACTCACGCTGTAGCCTCACCATCGGTGTAATTTCACTTGTACAGTATATACGCCATGTGTCGGCGGGATACGTTACTTTCATATTTTCGTCGGTTCTTCGATCCAAAGAGTGTTGATAATCGATTGAAAATAAAAAAAGTTTATATTCCACCGGAACATCTAATCCTTGATATGCTTGGAAAGCTTGTGTATGCCCAAAGGCATTTCATGGATACTTTGATTGTTTTATGGCAAAAATTTGTTATTTAAAAAAAACATGGTATATTCACGAACGTTATATTTGCAGGACTATAATTTGTCACCAAATCACAATCGATTGACAATTGCTTGCGATGTCACCTCCCGGTATACAGCAAATGTAGCGTCCGTCGGGTTTCTTTTGCAGGTGTATTACCTCGTTGATGAAAGTGTGGCCGTATTTCAAGATACTCAACATTAATATCATGAGAACATGGATGGATTGATATACGAGGAATAGTTATATGAAGCATTTCTGAAATGCATTCTGTGCGTTAATTCATGTTACAGATCAAATACATTTTTGAGTTTGTTATGGATAATTTTGGGTTTCATGGAGAATAAAGACGAATACATACTTCAAATAAAAACTTTTTTTGAAGGGAATATTTATAGAAAAATGTATAGAAAAGGAAATAAGACGTTTGAAGAGACCGACAATGTCCGATAACGAAAGAATGAATTTTGATACTTATGATATTTTACTAACCAGCTCATCTAGGATCGAGAATAGACTTAATTCTAGAAGAAATCTCCTTTTTATAGCATCAAACTAATTTTTCTTCTTGAACCAAGATTCTATTTGTATGAGTAAATAAGATTTGGAATGGAACTCCAAAGATTGAGGAAATGAATAGGAAGTAAGATATCTCCATGATGTTTCATTTATTGAATATGTCTCAAAACGGAGCTACACTGAAAATATTTCATGTCAGAGTGAATCTCGTTAATCGGAGCTAGTACGAGATATTCGGCTAAACCGGGGAATATTATTAGATACAGATTCATTTAGATGTAGGTGTGCAGCCCAGAAAAAACGACGAATACTGCGGCATATTTCTCTTTTACTAGCCGCTCAAGCTGACTCTCTGGCTATTACAAATTGACTCGCGGAGCTGGACATCATCAACGCATTTAGAATATTACTACATTTATTGTACGTTTATTGCAAAAACATATCGAACGGACCGTGCAACAATTAAGCATCCATGGAGAACTGAAAAACCACCACTGCATAAGTTGTCATGGCTCCAATAATCTGAAACACAGTTAATTAACAATTTCCGTCTTGCTTTCTGTTATCCCTATTGCACACTTACGGGCAGGAGCAGAGACGCGTCCAGGTCGAACAGGTCGTACACGTCAAATTTTATTCTCATAAAAAGCAAGTAATATGAAAATCGGTTTAACTGCAAAAATTATATAATTGATATATCCGTATGACTTTCACTAAAATTCAAAAAAACAATCAAATATTATTTAGTAAAGACAACCATTTGTTCTTCTAGCTGGTCGCGTGTTGTCCTCAAGCATTTATAAACGATGCCTCCAGTTTTCTTGCTCTGAAACAGTTGGCAAATCAAATCAATAACGGTTAACTATTGAATTTGAATATGTGATTAGAATTTCACTGATTGTACCTCAGATATTGTGGTCTCAGCAGCTGTCGTTAGAATGACGATTATGATACCAAGTGATAGGAAAAACACTACTAGACTTATAATTGGGTCTCCATCCATTCCAATTAAAAAATTTGTTATATTATATGAACTAGACACTAATTTTATAAAAGCGCTTGTCACACAAAATAACATTGGTTCAGAGTAGAAACTCGAAATATTCTTTGATATCTGAACGAGTGTTTGATACGAGACGATTATCTTCTCTACATCCAAAGAAAGCATTATTTCATTCATACTGTTAATGGATGAGTTTTCATCAAATGTTACGCGGCCCAACTCAGAAAGTTCCTGCAAATCTTGATTCAGCAATTCGAAGAATTGCTTCAATACTTCTAAAATTAAGCTATACTGCAATAATACGAAGTGAGTCACATACTTTGAAGTAATTATAACTGCTACGTTCATGTTTACTAAGAATGAAGAGTGACAAAAGTATAGATATGTAGTGATCCAAATAAGAATATTCAGTATTAAAACAAATACAATGCTTTTCATCATTGCACTTCTTCTATTTATTCGACTGAACAATTCTTTTTGTCCAAAAACTTCCCGAGCTACTTCGATAGCAGTTTTCTGTCGAAAAGAAAATGTTACTAATACGTAGATAGCCGAAGTAACGTACCAGACATCTTTCAAACTCTTGATCTTTTCATTAAAACTTCGATTAATCAGCGTCCTCTCCTCAAAAATGTAATATAATGTTATGCAATAAGAAAAACCCACGAGGCCTATCAGGAAAATATTATAGAAGATACCACTTTTGGATCTTGAAAATGTTATTTCATTCATATCTGTCGAGTTCACTTCCATCTTCATTGTAGCACTGCCTGTAAGTTTGAAGAAATTGAACAAATTCTTTGCTGTTAGTGCTTTGTCCATTGCAGCTTGATATTGATAACAAACTCTGTTACTTGTATACTTTGACCTGGCTGGAGAAGAGCTGTTGCAGTTGCTAGGTAGAGTAGCAGAACTACTGAAACTTCGCATACGATACAAAAAATAATGCTTCTAAATATTGATTTCGCATTTAAAACAATGTATTGAAAAATTGTGTGCAGCATAATAGAAATTCCATAATCGAATGTTAGTTTGAATCCCGAATATAGAACATTCTACATCGTTTCGATCCGATTAATCTATAAAACGGCTTCTACTTTCTTATTATTTTGCTTTCTATTCCTGCAGATTTTTGATCTGTGAGAAAACAGTAAAAGGATTATTTTTATTCGTATCGAATATAGTAAATCAGTATATGTTAGTATCAAATACAAAGGTGATTGAATCCAGAGTGTGACTCCTCTTGGATACGAAATACCAAACATTTGCATCCTTAAAACACGCATCTAACAGAAAAAAGTAAGATATCCATTTTAACTGAATACTGCTTAAGTTACATATGTTCTGAAAAAATTCATTTCAAAAATACGTGTCTGTTCAGATTCATGCATTCAAACACACGTGTAAAAGTACTTGAACACAAATATTCGTATATTCATATTGTTGAGAACACCCTCCATTATTCAGGGCCAATCCAGTGGAATGTGGCTTCCACTGCCGAATTCTATAATGTGGATTAACTCAAAAACTGGTGAGAAATAATATTTTGTTTTTTCGTCGATTGTTTTGTACATCGATTGTATTATTCATTGAGTGTTCTTTGTGTAATCAATTTAGCCTGATGAGGCCAGTAAATCTTGCTGGCGACACGTTGCAATTTATATGTTGGAGTTGGTAATTCATTCTTCACATTCAACTGAATCGGTCCTCAAAAATTGTTTTGTCTGATTAGTAGGTATATTTATCATTGAAGGAATATTGGACACTGAATTTTCTTGCATCTCTGCATTCCGATATAGTAAGCCATTCATCAAAATCTATTACATTATGTAGATTGAGACGCTCTACTCCATATCGCGTAAGTGAACTCATTTGTGAATGAGCAATGTAATCAGTTACATTGTACATACATATTGTACACTGAGAGAACTTTGGTTGATGATTTGGGTGCATCGCCTGAAAAAGTAAGATTTCTCGGGTAAACGTGTGTTCGAGCGATGCACCCCTCCCCCCCCCCTCTTTACACGTGCGATACTGATTAATGTTGTGCAGTCAATTTTCATTGACCTTCTTAAAGAATGATTCAACTCCCAATAATCATCCATATCAACGGCTAATAAGGATGTGAGTAGTTGTTATGGCATGCCGTCGAAAGTAATTGACTCGAATCGAACTAGACCCAAATTAAATTGAAAAGGACCTAAAATTTTTGTTGTCCACCTAGCAACAGTTGCTATGAAAAATAACTCATTGATCCTCATCAACCCCATAAGTATTCAAATCTCGGAGAACATGTATGAGGTTTCTTGAGAAACTTTCCTTGATCACGTTAGTAAGTTGCTAGGAAAATAAACAAAGGTTGGCACTGAGAATTGTGTGCATAATTCCAAGAAGATTAAAACGTTCTTTCTGAAGTCATTGCGAACCAAAAATAGCTTTACATATTCTGAGTCCGTGGTGCAATAGATACGTACAGGCTTGGCATTTTTTGACAAGTGGATCAGAAAAATGAAGGTCCGTAAGTCAGATTTGAAACTCGATTTTCACACCATCACAAGGCTTTCTCAATGAAAAAGCAAAAGACAAGATTCTGAACATTCGATAGGAATCACGTACTGTGATTAATTGATTATGTATGAAAACGGATCAATGAAGAAGAAAGGCCCCGAAGAATCGGATGGAACGACACTCGATTTCTTTGGCTCAGACTATAAGTCTACTGAAAAATTGTTCACTCGGTAGAGGACAAGTGAATGGAATGTCCTGATTACTGGAAAATCCATATAATGGGAGACCAGAATAAACCAAAGTGCATCGAGTGTGGGTATATTTGCATTGAACTGTGAACTGAGAGCGAGAACCGGTGTGCGGGATATAATAGCATCCACCGGATGGCACGATAATGAACATAATTCAACTGTGTCCTTTGAAGGACGCTCGGAATCGTCGGAGTACCTATATTCGTTCCAACCAGTTGCCGGCCTTTCGCCAAGCTTGGCCCAAGAGTCAATGTCATATTGCGTGATCCACTTGCTGAACTCGTTCGTGTGTGTGTGTGTGTGATTTTTGGGCTCGATTGCCGGTCCGGAGCGGAGAAGATGCGACAGCATTGAGTGCCATTACGCCACAATGGCCCACAACACCTGCTATTTATTTTTTGGCCGGTGAAATTTTTTTGGCTTCATCCAGAAGTGCGGTACAAAATGCAAGCTATGACGAGGGCAGTTTGGCGAATGACAAGTTCGCGCGCGAGGGCTTTCAGCTCAAAATTGGTTGCGCGTGCTGCTTGTTTACTGTAATATCCGTAATTTGGGCTCGAGTACGTGCGACTCAGTTATTTTATTTGTAAACTAGATGATGCAACGAGAGACAAACCACCAATACTGTGTATCAGATATGACTTAAGAACAGTAACCCGTAAAATCGCATTGCACCTATACTATTACATGAATTCATCAAACTCATTTCAACTGTCTCAACATTAAATTTAAATTGACACGTATATATACTCATTTTCGTCACCGCCACCGTACAAATTTTGCGTTTTTCTCATCCTTCTATATGATTTCCTAAGTAAATTCTAGTAAAGTTCACCATATTGAAGTAGTAAACTTTACTAGTAACATAACTTAAACATTGCTATCATTGCTATCATCATTACATTATACCGTAATTGATTTGGAGTTGAAACGCGCGATGATGCCATTTTAAAACTTATTGATTTGTGCCATATCCATTCTATTCTATTACAAATTCATTCATCGCACAAATTCAATAAACCCTAAACAGAGAAAAATAGATTCCGCGATCGATTCGGGCAATTTTTCCCTCATTCTTAATCTAAAAGAGAAGAAATGCCTATTATCACTTATAAATTGTAAAAGTATTAAGATAAGCTCATATGAATTTGATTCGGGCGAAATTGGACCATCTCTGCACGTGACGCAACTTTATCATATGGCATAAAGTGAACCGTACAATCCGTTGAAAAAATGAGATTGCCAGAGAAAAAAATTGACTGGGCTGTCCGGGCTGGATTCGAACCGGCTCGTCCTCCTGATATCCGGTCAGCCATGTTCGTTGGGGATCGGGCGCAATTGGCAGCGCGGCTGACCGGATATCAGATGCGGGGTGAACAGGTTCGAATTTTTTTGCTCGCGATCTCACTTTCCCAATGGATCGTACGCTTCGCTAAACCCGATAAGTAGCTACACTCGGACGCGCCGTTGGCTGCAGTATGTTGACACATTTCTCTAATAATCTTTCTCACGTATATTCACCGCAATTAATTTCAATGTGTTCATTTTTAAAATGTAAATTGATATTCTATCCAGCCTTAGGTTTGCATCAACCTCAATTGAACCCCAATTGAAACTGATTGTCCTCGGCTTGGTAATTTCCCTGGGTCTTTATTAGCCAAACTCTACTAATCAGCATCTTAACGAGGGTAATCCGTTTCTGACGTTGCTACAGAAGAAAATAGTAATATACAATTGTTTTTTCTGTCCCGGATCGGTGCGACAATGTTTGTCGTGATCCGCTCGGTACATATGGCACGGCATATACATGTGCGCGTCCGCGGGCCGGAGATACCGCGCGCATGTGCAACCCCGGCCGCGCACGAATCATTTTGAAATTACACACGAGGCACGCGGATGTACACGTGTATATACGTATATATCCGAGTATCGAATGGCGCGCGCGGGTCGTCGAGGATGAGGAACGTGCAGCTGAGAGACGGGCCGCGGTACTCGAAGCCCGAGAGGAGAAAGAGGAGGAAGAAAGAGGCGAGCCAGAGAGACAGAGGCGCAGGAGGTGAGAAAAAGGACAAGTGCAGTCGCGGCGCGGCGAGGGCACAACACACGGGACGAGAGTATGGAGCGAGCTCCGAGCTGTTGTTCGCGTACGGGCCATCGGTAATAACCCAATAAATCAGAGCATCTCGCCGCTGCAATTACCCGCGTCTAGTGGTCGAGGGGGAGAGAGAGAAGGAGAGGCAGGCGGGCAGCAACCCTTCCCTCTCGTAAATATATCGATGCGCTCGAGTCCTCCCCCTCTCCCACGAGTCTCTCTCTCGGGCTCTCGGGGGTTGGTATACAGGTCTCGCTGGCACCCCGTCATTTTTTTGTTGTTCGCGGCGCGTCTCTCCCACGGCACGCGGCCCGGGCCGTCCGACAAAAAGAGACCTCAGCTGGTTTAATTGCCACCGAGAGCAATCTGTTAATTCGAGAGTGTCAGCCTGAGAAAGTGCTGCGGCTCTCTCGAGCGCGCGAGCGGGGAGAAGAAATCAGGCGGAACGAAGGAGCGAGCACGTTCGAGTGTGTGCGGCTACGGCCGGCCCAATTATTTCGAGAGTCTAAGCGCGGGCCCCTCCGAAATTACACACGGTGCCGAGTTTGGCCAAAAACAAATTCGTATAATTTCGCGCGACCCCTCTTTTCTCTCCAGCGTACGTCCGCCGGCCGGCTCCGACGAGCTAGTGCGCGCGCGCGACTAGCTCTCCGAATATGATTTAGATGTGCGACCGGGCCGATGTTCTCCATCCCCACACGCACGCCCGTTAAACCCTAATTGCGCCAGTCCATTATGAGCTGGTTACCACGCGGACCAGCAAATAACACACGAGAGACGGCATAACGTTTGTGCGCCTCAGCTGCAACCTGCAGACAACTCCTTCCTTTTCCACGGAATCACTCGATTTCCCGCGGCTCGCGATGCGTCGCCCTACACCCTATGCTTGCAGTATATTCATTTTGCCATTCGTGGCTGGGGAAAATCGGCAGCGGTGGAATATCAACCTATTAAACGAATCACCGTGTTTATCTTCATGGGAACGGCTCGGTAATTTCAGTATTTTGTAGGGCAGCTCGAGCATCGCTCGCTCGAGACAACAAATCGATCCTGCCCTTATTGGACCAATGCGTCCAACGTTGCATTAAAGCTGGCTTCCGTGTGTCACGAGGAATTTCGATACGTCGCGTCGCGTATCTCGGCGATTGTCTTCTCACCATACGGGATTCCGCGAGCTCTCATTCATCGACCTTCCGAAAAATCAAAATCTCACCACATTTTACGTGATTAGGTGACTCATGCCGCGTAAGAATACACTAATGAGTTGACTCGAGTTGACATCGTTCTTTCATATATATATCAGCGTGAGCTAATGCTCTGCAAGTCGGTGAATCCTACAGGACGGAAAGTGGAACTTCGGTAAAATATAGATAGTAATTAACAAAGATGCCATCAGTTAATTATGAATTTATTCAAGACGTTTTGGGATAAAACTACACATGGAAGATTTTCAACAACAAATACAAACATATATATGTCCAAGGTAAAAAGTCGCAAATAGCTTCTTCGGCTGAATTTTTCACTGGTCCTCGCAAACTGACCAACAGAATTGAACTCCATCACTATATAAAGAACATTACGTTGATTTCAATAACACATCGAACAGGACTTATACCGACACCCACATATATAGCAAATACTAATCCCTATTGGACACTTACAGGAATCAACAGAGACGCGTCCAGGTCGAACAGATTGTATACACCAAATCTTATCTTTCAGAAATCAAGTAGGACAAGAATCGGCTCAACTGCAAGAATGTATTAATTTAACAGTAGAAATATTATCAAAACTCAAGAATGGAACGTGTAAATGAATATTATTCAATGAAGACAACCTTTTGTTCTATTAACGGATCCCGTCTAGACATCAAGCACCTATAAACGAATCTCCCAGTTTTCCTACTCTGAGAGAACAACAGGAAAAATATGTAAAGACTGTTCATACTGAATTGAAATACACAATTGAAATTTCACCGTTATTACTCCAGATATTGTGTTTTCAGCAGATGTCGTGAGAATGAGAAATGAAGCTATAACTGGTAAAGAATGGGCTAAAACACCCATAATTGTTCCTATACCCTTATCAATACGAAATACAAGTTGTGAGAAGTAATATGAAGTCGACACTAATTTTACGAAAGTGTTTGATACACATATCAGCATTAGTCCAGAGTAGAAATCCGAAATATTCTTTGACAATGCCGCGAGTGTTTTGTACGAGAGGATAATTATCTTGGTTTCCAAAAGCAGCCTTCTATTGCCAATGAATAAGATATTGTCTACTCTCACTGGATTAATATCGAAAAGTTCCTGCAAATCTTGATTTATTAATTCAAAATATTGTTTCATCACTTCTAAAATTAAGCTGTACTGCAAAAATTAATAATAATTATTATATGCTCCAATAACTACAGATGTTATGTACAAGTTCACTTCTAATGATTTATTGCAGAAATATTTGAGTATCGCAAAAACAGCGAAAATGTCAAATATTTTAACAAACACAATGCTTTTAATCATTGCACTTTTTTTATTGATCCTACTGAGCAACTCTTTCCGTCCGAAAACTCCTTGAGCTATTCTGATAGCAGTTCGTTGGCGAACAGAAAATATTACTAATACGGAGATTGTCGAAACAATCCCGAAAACATCTTTCAAATCCTTGAACTTTAAACCGAAACTTCGAGTAATCAGCGGCCTCTCCTCAAAAATGTAATGAAATGTTATGCAATAAGTAAAAGCCAGGAGACCTATCAGGAAAATATTATAGAAGATACCACTTTTGGATCTTGAAAATGTTATCTCATTCTTATCCCTCGAGTTCACTTCTATCTTCGTCGTGGCGATCCGTATGAATTTGAAGAAATTGACCAGATTCTCTGCAGACAGTGACCTGTCTATTGTAGCTTGTTGTTGATGGGAATACTCTGATTCGTATACTTATATATCTGTAAAACGAAAGCAAAGATGTGGCATGACTGAAACCTTACCAGAATCGCAAAGTAATCACTGTCTCTATATTCATTGGCTCAATGGTTCTTTAAATGAATGAACTGTATTATGAACGAACTGAGGCAACTCATTGAATCATTAGTTCATTGTGGTAAAATCCAAACCAGGATCGTTTCGAATGTTTTCTTCTTATTTTTCGTTCATTCATTCAATTTCGTTCATTCTCATTATTTTTCGTTCGTTCAATTCAATTTGAATACATCGAAATAAATATATACGTGTCGAATGATAAAATCTTATTTTCGTATTCTCTTATTATTCCTCTTATTATCTCCTATTATCTTATTTCGTATTTTCATATATACGATGAAAATCTCGTGTATCGCATATCACGCGCACACATTGAAATTCGCCAGCTACGGCGCACCGTCAGTTGCATTATTCAATCGCTTCACAAAGGCCAGCCGCACGTGTATATGCACTCACGCACACACGCACACACGTGCGCAGGTAGGCCGAGGGACAAAGAGCGGCGAGATATGCTGATGCGAGAGTGGCGGCGGCGGCAATGGCTTTCCGATAATCCGCGCGTTGCTCGAGAGCTGGACGATAATATATAATGAGCACGCGAATGAATAACGATTCGCGGCCTTGCTTGGGGCGCGCCGGCTTTTTCAGCGCGAAAAAAGGAGGCCAGCAGCAGCAGCCACGACCAAATTACACCTATACACGCGGCATTGATTAATGGCCCGGAGGATTTTGATAGAGACTCGAATATATACGTGCAGTATACGTGCGGAGTAATCAGGCCCAAACGCGCGCGCAAGGACGGCCAGACCAACGTCGGCGAGACCACGCCACCGTCGCATTATCCCCGTACACGCCCGACGTCCTACGTGTCCATGTGTATGTATTGTGTTGAGCCCTCATCAGCCGCTGTGGAGGCGTCGAATTTTTACCCCTATTTTTGTCAAAATTTAATCGCAGCTGCTGAACTCCCGAATCGTATGGTTCCAGATGGTGTTAAGTTTTCGCGCTGGTTCTGACATATTGAGGATTGTCTGGACATTGCTTGGATATCGTAATATTGTAATTTTCCGCGAGATTCATGTATAAAAAGTTCTACGGTTGCATATTTTTTAAAAAAAAAATTTGACTTTGCTGCGGAAGCGGAAAAGGTAGATCAAGATTTTACCCGAAAATTTCTGACTATAGCATCTCTTTGAAGATGATATGTGGTTAGTTTGCTTGAGAATCTTGATGAGATAGGCTACAATGTCCAAGCCTCCTATATTCTCATGAATGAATGTATTGATTCTTTTGGTAAGAGAAATCCTTGTCTTGTCTCGGAATTTGTGAGAAGAAAAACTTTGGTTAATGTATGATTTCCCCAAGTTATTTTTTAATATACTCACTCATAGAATAGAAAGCCCACTCTGAATTATTCTTTCTCTCAAGATATTCAGATCTTTCAGTACGTGAAACGTATGTCTTCCGCGCATACCGCAATTTATTGGTATGAATAAAAATACAGTGATATATACGTTTGGTGGTCGAATATCGAGAAATATCATTGGTTTTTTTTTAATGGGTACCCAGAAAAAAAATCTTGTCACAAACTATAAACCACGAATTCAGTGTCCAGAAAAAATTTCTGGAAATTATCCATGTTAGTTTGTCAATTTACTAGCTTAACTCTACGCCATCCATCTGTCTTGATGCGATTAAAATCCATAAAAGCACTTGTTTTTTTTTTATTTAAAAAAACACTTATTCATTGTAGTATGCATATAATTCTGCCGCTAGTGTTTCTATCCAATATATCTTCATCCCTAAACAAATTCCTAGTCCACGAATCTATATAACTTTGTGTGCAGAATATATTTCAGCTTTGATCATGATATCAAGGTGAGACCAGTGTCCTTTGCAAGTATCAACAACACGCTTATAGAGCCAAAAACATCCCGTGGACTCGCGAAAAAATTGGAGAAAGTATAATGAATAATGAAGAGGACATGTGGACGCACGTGGTCTCGGCCGCGGTAGCATACGCTAAACGAGCGACACTAGCGCTGCACTCGAGCACACATCGCAGAGCATCGTGAATCAGCTGGGCTAATCACTGGGACATCGCGGCCAATTAATCCCGGCGCGAAACAAGCCCGCTCGAGTCGACCGCGGGGGTTCTCGAAATCCGAGAGAGCCAGAGAGAGACTCGAGTCGTGGCGGGCATGTGGGGGTAGGTGGGGGGATGAGAGGAGGATAAATCATCGGGCCGACACTGGGGCCGCCCCTCGAGCCGCGCGCCGACCAACCGCGAGCGAGCCACGTCCCCGTCGGCCGGCGGCCCCTCCCCCGCGGCCCGCCGCCAGCATTTGCATGCGCAGAGGCCATTGCGCGCTCCCACCACGCCCAACTCCCACTGCACCCAGTGCCATTCGACTCACAGACACCACCGACCAGCTACCCTACCTACATACGTATACGCGCATGTACATTCCATTTGCACACTCGCAAAACACGATGTATACAGTTATTGGTACTTTGTATACACAAGTTTGGATCAATTATTCCTCGAATATTAAATGTTATTATTACCTGGTATATCGCTATACAGTTACGAGTTGTTAAAAAACAATCGAATCTTGATAAAGTTTGTATATATAAGGAAGTTGGCAACGCATACAACCAAATTATTTCTTGTCGAGTGACAACTCAGTCTATGCTCAGCTGACGATATCTAAATTATGCGGCTATAACACAGATATGTGGGACTAATTGTGTTAACGATTAAAGAACAAATTGACCTAAACAAAATCAAGTCCTCGGCGTAAGCCGAGAGCGACTTGACCCCAATTTTGACAAATGTCGCATCGAAATCTAACTCGTCGGTGAATTAACTATGGATACATTAGATATATAACTTCCGCATATTACTTAATATTGCAAGTATAATTAATCAGAAGTTAATTGCATGGATAAAGTATAGCAATATTCTCGGCGTGCACGTACGACTCAGCTGCGCTTGCGCTCTCCACTCGACATTTGACATTTTGCCTGGTCGCGGGAGGATTTTTCTTTTTCTCGTCCCTCCAGCCGCGGCCGCGGGTACACTCTCGCGAGAGATGGCTGAGTTTGATACACGTGGCACATGAATTATTCAGCTCGTTAGGCTCGCGAGCTGTGATACGGAAAATTATATTGCCTAGTTTGCATAATCATGACGGCTGACGGGGTAGATAAATAAACAGAATGAAGCGATTAGCCGGAATTTTCATGATTCTTGTAAACTTGCAAATCTACATTTCTCACCCCGTTAACTAATGCAATTTCATGGGATATATTATTCAATTACTTGTTTCCAAACGGCGCCAGCTCGCTTGTACGGGCTATCGGACTCGATCTACACTATATCTTGATCAACATGATTCGCTATGGTTTTTATATACGACCAAGCTGCACAATGCGATGCGCCGCGCGCGACGAAGCAGTTACGTCGCGTTGAGCTTTGGCAAACATTCACATCCAAAATACGTAGATTCATTTATTCCGAGGAGGTTTGGAATTTTTGACTGTACTGATTGGACAGAATGAATTTCCCGAGTTATTGGAAGAATACATTATGTATAACTTGACTAAATAACGTAGAGTTGAGGTGCATGAAATTTCCGAGCATTTCATGCGTCATTGATTTTCTTACAAAATGAAGTACATTCATCGAGTTCAAACATTTTTATAGAAAAAAATATTAAGAACACAAAACATAATTTGAGTGATCGAGATGATATAGGTTACAGTGATTCTGAGATGCAACTTACGTATCTCAGAAAAACGAAATATCACCCATTTTCCACTGAATATATTCGTAAATAATTAAATAAGTACATAATTAATTTTATATAAAAAACCCAAAAAATCATTGAGCCAAACCAGTTCACATCGTATTTTTATACTAAAATTAATCAATAACAAAATTACAAAATTCCAAATCATTCGAACTTACCGATGACTAAAGTTTAATAAGCATAGGTTCGGTCGAAACGATCACGATATCGTAGCAATAGGTACTGCCGAAGTCATTACACATTTCGAAACGGAAGAACTACCACGAAGGCCTTCCCCTTTCCTCTCTTCCTGACTAGAATATTTTTTTCATTATTCTAATAAGTGCGAATAAGTGCGGAATAAGTGCGATAGATTAGAAGAAACTACGCATTGAATCGAATTTCACTTACTGGACAGGTCAAGTTCGTTTTATTATACTCGTTTTATCACGATTAAACTTTTGCTCAACTCTATACAAATTATATTTTTCGGCTCTCGAATGTTTCTTGGGATTCCCGAGTTTAACGATATGATGTGACATAATTTATGATTTCAGAAATTTCAACACTTCCTGTAAACAGTCATTTGCCTTGTGATTAATCAATCATTTAATATAGGTTCGCAAAATGAAAATCATATTGCACGTCTGATTTTTTTTCAAAGCCTCGAGAATCACTGCCCGACGTTTCCAAGTGTTATTGTCAAGGTCATTATCCGAATATACATTTAAGCGCAAAATCAGTTTCAAATCTATTTAGAATTTATATTTTTTAAAATTTGAGAAATGCGCGTTATTCCGATCTGCAGTAGTAAAATTCATAATTTATTAGGAAGCATATCTCATTAATCGATTAATCATCTGTTCGATGAGGAGGTGCTCCTCAATTCAAACGATGTTCTAAAGGTACCCACTCGTACCATTTTTTGTTGTAGAAGGTGTTCTTCGACCTGGACATGGTCCAGATTGATCAGGGTAGCCGATTCAGCCCTGGATTCTTTTGTTGAAGATGGTGACCAGAACCTAGTAATTACTTTTGGAACACCATCGGCAGGTATCCTAACTTCTTGGATATTGCCTGGATTAGGGAACACTAGCTCAAAATTGTAAATTCCAAAATAGATTCTATAAGTTTTCACGAGTACATTTTCTTCGAAAATAAATGCACAAGGTCCTTATCACCCCCCTGTGTCTCTCGGGCGCGGAGCTGGGCTAGACACATTCGCGTGAATATAAAGGGGCGGGCTGGTCTCGCAGTTCGCTTTCCATTTTATCCCAACAACGCTGGCGAGTCGGCGGCATTTGCGCAGCTCGGTTCGCGTGAGCCGCTATATATACGTGCGCGCGCGCGAGTGTTATGCCGATTCCCATCCGCGAATCGCGTGTCCCGCCGGCATTCGTCCATCCATCCGTGCTCGCGCGCGGGGGGAGGCAACTTTCACCAGATGCGGCGGCCGGCTCGATATACTCCTCCGTGTACTCCCGGGTATGCGTGTGCGCGCGGGGTGGCGCCGAAGGGACTCGCCGCACGAATGCAAACGCGAATATTTGCCCGGGGCACGCGACCCCGGCCGGGGCTTTCGAGGTTAACCCCTAGCGGCTAATTCCATTTATCGCGCGCGAGGCGTCGGTGTTTTTCGCCGCGGCCCGGCCAATTTCGCCAGCCCCCACCTGACTCGCGCGCCGCCTCATCCAACGCAACGCTTATTGAATAATTGCAATCGATCAACGTGTGCAAACCGCAGTTGCAACTCGTATACGTCTTTGTCGACGGCAACAGCCCGCCCAACTCCGGTACATTGGCACGATGTGCCGGGGAAATACTTGCCGCGCCGATGTTGCGTTTCCCCTCTTTTCGGGCCTTCGTTTCACACCATTTTCCGCTATCGATTATTCGCGAATTCCAAGTGAACAAAAGTATAATGTTTCATTTGGAAAAGAGAACGCGCCGGTCGTTTTGTATCGCCAATGCTTCAGTTAGTCACTTCTTCAACAAAAATACTTTTATTTATCTACGATCAATTTTCATGTCTCGTTGGTGTACATAACAACGAGCCAATTTAAAACATTTGACTGCATTCGTCGACACGTTCGATTCGAACGCTCGTCAGATAAACTAATCCACTCGCTGGTTACAGGCTTCACTTGGACGCGAGTACGATTGTAGTCGATCGAAGTAGGAAAAGAAAACAGGAGGATTGAGAAAAGTGGAGCCGTAAGGAAGTATATTGATGCCTCTCGAGAAGAGTAACAGATGTCGAGGTGCTAAGCAGAGAGTAGCTGATTTCGCAGCTACCCGTCAACCATTTGGCTTTTTCCTCGCTCTAAACTATCTCTAGCCAGCTTCACTCGTAAACATCGATCGTTATTAGTTGGGCAGTAGTTGAAAAATAACTCGACGCCTCCGGACCATACAGTTATATATGTTTCAGGAACAAATCATTCAGTGGAATTCTGTGTCACAGCTTCGAGAACAAAATGCTGTGGTTTCAGTAGAACGGGTCCTAGCTACGACAGACGATGACCGTACAATCCCATTCCCAAGAACCAGTTCGTATGATACTTTGAATAGTAATCGATTAGTTTCCATTGTAGGATGTCATTTCTTCGCAAGAGGGTTTTTATATTCTTTGGTCGTCTGGGCTATCGATGAAATCATACCTATACTGAATGCTCTTCTGAGACAGGACTATACTATCGCGTTTCTCTTTATAGCGTGGTTCTCCGCAAAAATAACTGTACGGGTGGTTCCATAGTTGCGCGGTACCTCGAGAAGACTTATCAAATGCGGCACACAAACATCCCAAACCACATGGAGTTTATCCCATAACCACTTCGACTCGGAGCCATGTTGTATGAAAGCCCACTTGGAATGCAGTCGACGTGCAGTTGGCTGGAAACGCGCGACTGTACGGTGGGTGAATTTGCGTCGCCGCGCACGAGCGGGATTATATCGCGGCTCGGATCTGGCCGCGAGCTGCGACTGAAAAACGAGCCGCCCGGCGAGCAGAGGAAAATCAATCTTCGGGCCATCTGGGAATTCATATCGCGGCGGCGGCGGCGGGACAGGACGTGCGACGTCGGCGGTGGCGGCGGCGGCGATGTGGGCCGGGGCCGAGCCAAGCGCAAATCCTCCCTCGGCACGAACGCCAAATAAATCAAGTTTGCATTAAATCAATGCGAGACCAGTTGGCCAACTCACAGACATACACGCGCTCGCTCGCGCGCGACTTTACGACAGAATACATCAGCGGCCGATGATTCCCCAAGGCGAAGAGCAGCAGTGCAGCAGCAGCAGCTTTGTCTTGGCACGTTTTTCTCGCTCGATCGTAAAATTGCGCGCGCGCGGCTCTCTCTCTCTCTCTCTCTCTCTCTCTCTGGAGTATCGGGGTCGCGCCCACGTCCCTCCTGCATATTCATCGGGCCATTTTGCCTGCTGCCTCCCCCCTCCAAGCCGCACCGCCGCCGAGATATATGCCGCGGCTCTCTCTCTCGGCCGGAAGGAAATTTCGCGAACGGAGCCGCGTCACGCGCAGCCTGGCCTGTGTAAACAAAACTCGCTTATCTGCCTGGCGTATCGTACGGCCCGAGCCGTCCACTCTGGCTGGCTGAGACACTGGAGCGCGGCTCTTGCCAGCCCCGCTCGATTTTCGCCTAATAGTCCAGGCGGCCCAGTCTCGGCTGCGTATATGTATATGTATGTACGCGAGAGGTCGACGATCACGGAGCTGTGTTGAATTTTCATCGCGCGCGAGCCGCAGATTTTCTTTCACGAAATTTTTATTCACCGTTTTATTGATGTATCACGCTGTGCAGCTGTTGTGTTGGCCACTTTACAATTTACCTTTGACTTGTTAATCCATCTCGTTGTTTCTTTGTGTTCAATCATATAAATGAAGCATTAACGCCCAAAAGTGATTTTTCACTTTCAATACAGCGTTTTTTCACTGTAGGCTTTTGAATGAGTGTATATTTTTCTATGAATTAATTGCGCGAATCGACGAAGTCGAGCTGGTCATCTCAAATCTGCATACACCTGTATTGGGGAAACATCGCTTTTTAAATTGCTTGTGAGCAAAACGTTGCAACTCGATGATACCCGAAGGATTTTGGCGTCCCAAACAATATACATAACAATGAGTTTTCCATTTGGCGTTGTAGCTTTCGAAACACTTTCGGCGCGTATACCACACATGGAACCTCAAAAGAGTGATTGTCGTAGGTTGCGTCGATCCGTACGAAACAAGGGACGGACTCGTCGTGGGATGGGCATCGAACACGAATCGCACGAGTGTACAAGTCACGGAGGATATATCGAGGCGAAAATGACGTGGGGCTCTCGAGGCTGGCGAAGAAAGCGCAGCCAGGGAAAAAATTCAACCCTCGCGCGTTGCGGGGGCTGTAGATTACTATTTTTATCAGCGGCAGCACGAAGGTTTTACGGCTCTCTCTCTCTCTCTCTCTCTCTCTCTCTCTCTCTCACTCTCTCTTGTATTCTCAGGAGGTCGTGCATCACGGCGCGGCTGGCAGGATAATAGCCGCCGCCACCGCCTCGAGAGAGAGAGAGAGAGAGAGAGAGAGAGGGTGAGCCGAGGACGGGGGGGAGGGAGGTAGTCGTGGACCGTGAGCGCAACAGTGATTGATAGGCGCTCGGCGCTCGGTGTATGTATATACATAAACGTATGCGCGTCGTGATTTCCACGAGGGGTCTCTCTTCTCTCGCGTGAGCAAGAGCCAGGAATTTCGCCAAAATCATTTCCATGCGGGCCGACGGGGGCGTCGGGGCCACCACGAGCAAACGTCCCGTCTGCTCGCACGAGTCGGACATTGTTACTTTTGTTATTGCAACTTGGGCTCCGTTCGATGTACGCTCGCATCGACGCTGCCCCATCATTATAGCCTGGCTGTATATGAGACTTCGTATAGAGACGAGCCAATTCAATTTGTGCGGCACACACGTTTTATTTCCTCAACGACAAGAGAGATACCGAGAGTTGCGGATCGAGAACCCTCGATGCGACGTTGTTTCTCCCAAGCATATTCATCCCAAGTGAAAAAATTATTCATATACTTAATTTGTGCCTGGAAAATCATGCCTAGAGATGGACTGGCATTATTTAGCTACATAGTTCGTATGAACGAATTCGATCTCTATGCCTCATCCGTGGTCACGACGAGACCACCCCACACTTGGGTCGCCAATGTCACAAAAACTATATACACGAGATATACACGAATTGATTTATCGAAACAGCTGATATTTGCAGTCGTTCGACGGCTAAAATTTTGATTTGTCAGTAGCCATTGGAAAGCCGTATAGAATTGATAAAAGGTTTATCTGTCCGTTATTTTTTATGATTTACTCCGAATACTCATGGGGACAAATTGTAAATCCTACCTCTTGTAATTGGACCAAAGAGATGATTGAAATTATGGTAGCTATACACGTTTGGATGAATTTCTTGTGATTCACTCATATCTCACAGTACAATCAAATTAACGCGTACACCGAATTGCTCATAAAGATGAAGAACTGTATTGTGTCAAACAAACATAATTATTCCGAGAAATAATTGAAAACGCCGTTATAATTATTCCAATAATATAATACCATTCTCTATTAACGTGATTATGAATCAGCAAATGCAGAACAGGAATACATTCCATGATTAGAAAATTTAATCATTGTGTTTGTCAATGAATTTGTGAATAAATTTGGTTTCAACAATCTACGCATCATGTATGCGCCTAATAGATCAGTAATAAATTAATATACATAATAGTAGGCATTATTTCTAGATCATAATTAATGAACTCAATTTTTTAATTTACATTTTATAATTGTTCAATCAATGGATAGTTTGCGGTAACTGGTGGAGTTTCACCATGCCTTCGTACAAATCTACCTCTCACACAGACCCGAGGGAATTTGATTCAACGGCATTCCGAACGAGCGCATAACGCCACATGGATTTTTATCAATATATTTATTCTCGTCATAGAAAGATCGCCTCCGCGTCCGTACGAAAGAGCCGTTTCGAGGCCTCCCTAAAGCGTCATAATGCACGAGCGAAAAAAAATGCCAACGTGAAATTGGCCGGTTCGATGTTGGATTTCGGGAATAATAACTTGTCGAAGGGATATAGGAAGACGCGGACGGGTTGCGAGGGGCCGGAGTCGGTTTCGCGAGCGAGAGGCCAGGTGGAGCCAGGCGGCGGAGCTCGACTCGCGCATATCATTATTCTCCGAGCCCTCCCCAAAACCCGAGTCTTCGTGCCGGCACGAATTCGTCCGCGCCCGCTTGAATATTATTCGAATTGGAGCCTTGCCAAGTGTGCCGCGCGCGGAAATACTATATGTGGGCGCACGGGCGATACGGCCCGGTTTGTCGGCAGGATTGAAATACAAACGCCCGGTTGATTCGATATTGAAATTGTGTTCGGAAACACGTTACCGAATTCCCTCGGCTCGATTGTTCCAAATAACCCCGTGAGACGAGTGTGAGACCCGTCGAAACTATCGTCGACTAATAAAACTTTATATGGAATTTTTACTTGTACTCCACATCACGGATTGGCCCTCAAACATCGCAACGAATACAAATTTATTAATAAAACTATTTGAGTGGCATGGAACCAAATAACCGTGGGCAAATAATAGCAATGACTATTGTACATGAGATATTGAAAAACGATTCCTTGATAGTTTTCTGCTTGAATTCAGCCCGGGCGCGAATTAAAATAAAGATCGCTTCGATCCAACTTCGATAATCACTTCGAAGTTCGAGTCTCAACGGCGAGGTGTAGGCTTTCTCGGAACTAACCAAATCGAGCCGCTCGATCGGGGTATGAAACGGGGCTGGCGTGTCGGGGGAGATTTGGGAGATTTGGAAGTGACGCGCGTGCAAGAGGTTGTTCCCGGTTCACCGCTAGTTTCCTCGTCTCCAAATCATACTCGTCGGGAAGCCCCATAGAAATGCGACGCTCTTGGCGCTGTGGTATTTTCTTATGGCAATTGCCACGCATCATTTTTCGAGACGGAACAATGTTGATTGTGAGACTGCGAGGGAAGTGTCTTTGAGCGTCGCGCCCACCGTGAATCCCACCCAAAAGGTGATCAATTCGGTTTCATGAAACTATCACTCAACGGAATATTAAACCTAGAATCCGAAGAAGAGACGTGTGAACGAACGTACTCTCTCGAATTCTTACAGGAATTATCCTTCGTATGAATTTTCAATTCAACTGTAAGCCGGTGCGGGGTATATTTTTGACTGGAACACAGCCGAGTAAAACCATGAATTCCAACCATATTTGGAGGATTCCCGTGGCCAAGTGAGATGAGATATAAGCTCATATCTACTTCGTAAGCGAATTGGATGTTATTGACGTATTCAACACATGAACGGAACAAAACAAATTCCGATGCCGATGATGTCAACTGGTATTGTGAAATTGCGTTAGAAATAGAAATGGTCAATCATGGAGGGGTAGAAAATATTGGTAGGTTGATTGGATCAAATTCATTTAGAATGTTGAATTTCTCTGAATTCAAGCTACTATCCAATAATGAAATGTTTTATTAAGCTGCAATTATTTCATCGCTCCAAATGCAAAATCAATACATAGAAATATTGTTCTCTGTGACGTTGTATGTGAAGTTTCAGTACTTCTGCTAGTCTATCTAGCAACTTGAATTCTTTTGTGAAAAAATATAAAGATAAGAGAATTTGTTATCAAGCTGCAATGGACAAGGCAATATCAGCAAAGAATTTGTTCAATTTCTTCAAACTTACAGGCAGTGCTACAATGAAGATGGAAGTGAACTCGACAGATATGAATGAAATAACATTTTCAGGATCCAAAAGTGGTATCTTTTATAATATTTTCCTGATAAGCCTCGTGAGTTTCTCTTATTGCATAACATTTCATTCCATGTTTAAGGTGACGCCGCTAATGACTCGAGGTTTTAATGAAAAGATCAAGAATTGGAAGGATGCATGCTGCGTTATTTCGGCTATCTACGTATTAGTAATATTTTCTCTCCGGCAGCAAACTGCTATCAAAGTAGCTCGGGAAATTTTTGGACAAAAAGAATTGTTCAGTCGGATAAATAGAAAAAGTGCAATGATCAAAAGCATTGTGTTCGTTATAATACTGAATATTTTCTTTTTTATCACTACAAATATAGGCTTGTGCCAGTATTCATTCTTAGTGAACGTGTACATAGTAACTATAGATATATCTCTCTACATAACTTACTTCGTATTTTTGCAGTACAGCTTTATTTTAGAAATATTGAAGCAATACTTTGAATTGCTGAATCAAGATTTTCAGGAACTTTCTGAGTTGGGCCGCGTAACATTTGATGAAAACTCATCCATTAATAGTATAAATGAAATAAGGCTTTCTTTGGACGTAGAGAAAATAATCGTCTCGTATCAAACACTCGTTCAGATATCAAAGAATATTTCGAGTTTCTACTGTGAACCAATGTTGTTTTGTATGATAAACACTTTTGTAATATTAGTATCCGGTTCATATTATATACTAGGACTTGTATCTACAATACATCCGAGTAGAGACTCAATTGTAGGTGTATTCGCTATTTTCCTACCAGCTTTATCTGTACTGTTCATTCTAACTGCAACTGAGGGAAATACGTCTCAGATGACATATTGTCTTTTGGGACGAGACCAGCGTTTTTAACTAAAATACATAAATTAATATCTTGGAAGTTTGGGAGCGTTGAACCCTAAAACTTTGGATACACTCTATTCTTGCCACAAGTAAACACCAAAAAAATTTTGGTCAAGATTGGTGACCCACATCCCAAGTGGTCTCCTAGTTAGTGGTGGTCCTACAGCTTTCTATGGACCATTGAGTCTTATGTGAGTGTCGATCGGTGCAAGTCCCGTTCGATGTGTTGTTGCAATTAACGTACATGATATTCTATATGTGTAGTGATGATGTTTAATTCTGTTTGTCAGTGTGCGTGAACCAAAGTCAGCTGAGGCAGTTAGTGAGAGGCAAATGCAGATACAAGTGTGATCGAATTCCCTTTGACCATATCCGTAACTTAGCACCTTAGATATGTTTGTTTTTTCACTTTTCGAACGTGATGCCTGTATTGATAAAAATATTCACCAATTGAGTACTGAACCAAAGTCTGTCTGTCTGGCTCTCGCTGCCGGTCATATGGGCTTATTTATCCAAGCTCCTCCTCGCTTTGACTCTGGCGAGTTCAAACATCTGTTGTATATATGGATCCAAGCCGAAAAGTGTACAATATACAAAATATCTTTTTATTTTATTTTTATTCATTTTCACAATTACTAGCATCCCTGCCAATATCCCACATGCAGTCAATTAAACTGCAAGATATTTAGAGAATATTATATTTGCTAACATGTTTGACAACATTCTACGTGAGTCCTGTGAAAATTTAATGGATTATTATGAGTGATTTTACAGAGGTAAGTAGAAGTAAGGATTGGTTTGTGATTAATCTCAAGCAAGAATATATATTCAAACGAGAAGGAGGGAATCAAGGTTTCGAATTTGTCGAGTATACCCGATTCATGAATATTCATATCTGCAGAAATGCGACTGTACGTACGTGAGCCGCCCGAGTAGCCAAAAGCCATATGGGCAGTAATATGCGTCCAGAGGTCTGATTTTGTGCTTGTGAGCCGATGGCCGGTGGTCAAAATCAATGTTGCAACTTCAGTGGGGCTTCGAAGTAAACTGCGCGCGTTCCTATATGTATCCCAGGGACGCGGATTGCAAGCGCGCGCATAATGGGCCGGTGGTACACACTCGGCGGGTGGAGTGTTCGATATAATTCGCGGAGAATCCGGGGGCATAGATCTGCCCCGAGCGGCTGGGCTCTGGTATAATGTGTGCGGCGGCGGCGGCGGCGGGGGCCCGGGGAATAATTGGTGCCGGTCTCGCGCGCGTATACAGCCACACACGCACATGCGGGCACATACGCATGGGTCGGCCGAGCCGGAGAAAGAGTGGGCCCCTCGCGGAGAAAGAGAGAGAGAGAGAGAGAGAGACATGATGATCGCTTGCGGTCTGCCGAAACTGCGCAGAGCGAGAGAGAGAGAGGCATTAAGAATCGACTGCTCGCAGACGCTTGACGCCACATAATGGAGCTCGCGCGGGCTGGGCCCTATGGGCCGCGCCTCCGGGCCACAGGGCCCCAAAGGCTCTCCGGCCCGAATCAGCCGACTTCAAAGTCGTACGCGCGAACCAGAGCTCGCTCGCTCTCTCTCTCGTGCTCTCTTGAGCCTCGCGGATAATTGGCCATAATGCCGGGGTTTGCGTCGCCGTAATTGCACTCGGGGCCCGATGTGTGTGTGTGTGTGTGTGTGTCTGCGCGCAGAGTCGCAGCCGCGCGCGACCTGTCCGTCCGTCCGTCCGTCCGTCCGTCCGTCTGGGCGCGCTTTCGAAGAAACACACACACACAGAGACCGACGGAGCCGAGCGTCGATACGCCGCCTAATTCGCCGCTCGCCGTTTGTTTCGTCGGCTGCCCCGTGTGTTATTACGCGCGGGCCTACGGGCCCTCGAGCCACCACCGCCGCCCTCACGCACCGACCCCTGCATCACGAGAGCCCGAGCGCGCGCGACAAACTCGCTTGTGTATACCCCAGGGCGACTAGCCAATTCTCCGAGCTTACTTTGTTGGCGAATACAGCGCCGAAGGATTCCGAGAGACGCGGGGCCCGGCGAGCTTGATGCGCCGCCCGACCGGGGGACCAACGGCTATACCGAGTGAATTCGGGTCTGGCGGCCGCGTGAGTTGTCGCATTCGGTTGGCATACACGATACACACCTTGTAATCTTACGGATACAACGTAACTGGCCCTCGCTAATGAGGAATAACGTCGGGCAGCCACGGGTTCGTTCGATACGCTTCCAATACTCGGAATGACAAGTCACACCAATCGAATGCTACAGGGACATTCGACACTGGCCCACTACTCGTATGATATCTACTGTTTGGTATATGGTTCCTCGTGGAACAAGTCACATCCTTGGAAATCCTTGGGATTCATTAGGTATTCCCTATCATTCTCGGTGTTATTCTCTCCCATCTTGCAGCAACTTTATGAGATGATTTTTGGATACCCTAATTCATCGGCCATTCGATTCAACGTTTCAAACTACCCCTCAGATATTTGCGATACATTATTAGTAACAACAACCTCAATAATACATATAATATTCATGAAGCTGGAAACGATTGTTAAAATTTGACCAAACAGCCGATTCGTCACCACCACCTACTGAAATATCAAAATAATATCTTCCAAAGTTTCGGTAAGATCGAAGACCCGCAACCCCGATCGATCCTTGTTGGAAAGTATATAGATCTTATCAGTCCCACCTGCAGCTACCGACGGATCGCCGATACTGGTAGATGTATACGAGCTGATTGTTTCCGAAACAGCACCGCACTCTTTTATTCAAAATTCATATAACGTCTTTTCAAAAAATATGTATGATAACGAGTAATCGATGGCATATATCTCGGTGAAAATCACTCAATCCGTATGAGTGGCATGAGCACAAATTTAAATAGGCGTATAGGATTTTCAGGAGCTATACTTTCCTCACGACTCCGCGGCAAATTGGCTGACCCCCATCAAGCATAATAGTATCAATTTGTCCGCGACCATATACAGTACATATTGATGCGCACGTCGAAAGCATCACCTCTGGCCGCGATTCAATTAGACGGCCAAGCCGAGCTTGAAAGACTCCATTAGAAGTGTTTTAGGGGAAACGGCAACGAGGCAGCGGCAATAAGGCAGCCCGAGTTAAGCATCTTCTGTGCAAACTAGTAATTTTGAATTGTTTAAGCTCGGCGCGTCAGCAGCGGAGAGGGAGAGAGAGAGAGAGAGAGAGAGAGAGGGAAGTGAATAGTAGCTCATTGAGCAGCGTGTACTTACAGACACGGTGTGAATTGGGTAAAAGGATCAATTTTTCCGGGTCGCGCGCGCGATCTCTGTGTTTAAAAGTAATGCCTCGGCTAAGCCGAAAACAGCAGTGCGCAAAACGAGAGACCATCAGCATATACACACACAGCAGCAGCAGTGCAGCAGCAGCAAACAATTTACACTACTTCGGGACGGGCCTTAATTATACCGAGCCGTGCGCGCGGCGGCCTCCTTTTTTTTCTTCACCCATTAGTTCGAGAGCGCCAGTTTACAACGGTAATCAAGCCGCGCTGCGGAAAAAGTAAGCCATTGCCTATTTAAACAATGGGTTGATAATTCCGGGGGTGCCCGCGCGCGCGCGCGTATCATCCGCCACGTTTAATACACCTGATTTGCCCTTTTCTGTGTTTCCATTCGGTATTGCAGGTATTGCCGGTATTGCCGGTATTGCCGCGGCTAAGTAAGCGCCTCTGTATTTACCACCAAACGCAAAAAACTCGGTCGCGTCCTCGCGGCTCTGCACTTTCCGTAATGATGATTTTTCCCCGCTGCTAAGGAGTTTGTAAGTGATGCCTCGCCAAGTGGCTTTGTCATTACAGCCCCGGGATTCGCTCCAATTGCTCGTCTAGCCTCTTGTCGATTAAATTTTTGATAACCCAACATTAACCAGAGTATCCTTCTGTGTGGACATGTTCCTTGTCAGTTATTACTCCTGATTGATTTTTATTGGATCGCACTCTCGCTTTCTTCTTCGTCAACAGAACCAACTTCATAACATTACGATCGTCCTCAAATTTTATTTGGTCATTTTGATAATTCATGTATATACCCCAAAATACTTATTAGCGAATCAATTCTCATGCTCCTGTTGGGGTCATAACGAACTATTCTTGAAGATTCGATGTAGGTACGTGTATGCAAAATGCAGAAACAAAAAGATACGAGTTTCGTGATTTGAACAACTCTTAAGCGACAACTCGAATTATTCAGATAAACTCTGGATGTATTTTTTGTTGAGTACAATTTTCGCCATTAAAATCAATCAAGAATAGTTTCATTATTCTGTAGATGGTTCCAACGAACCCTACACTAGTTTCCAGAGGTTAGTTTGACGTGGCTTTGTTGGCGATCTGGATGCTAGGAAGTCCTCATTAAAACCGAATACCTCACTCGGAGATATTTTGACCTTGACTTATTTATTCGTCATTGAATTAAAAAAAAAAACAATAAATTCAATTCATATTGTTCGCAGCAATAGCTTCCCTAGATTAAATTTCGAGAAATCGCTTCTGTATTTTGTCTAGAAAACTTTCGGGACTAAAATTATCGCACGCGTTAATTTGATTTTTAGGAGGTGATTAACAATGTAGGAACAATTGCATTTCGTTACTGATTTTGCAAAAAAGGTTTTCACGGCTAATATTTTTCTTGTTTGAATCAAAGTTATTTTCTCTGAAGTAAAAAATGCACATGTACAATTGGAATTCTCAAATATATTCTTCAACTCGCAAGAAAACGGAAAGATTTTTTTCATATTTCTAATTCTATGCTTCGATTTGCAGAGAATATGTTTCTTGCGTGAAATCACTTAAATATGCGACAATGCTGCGAATAATACAGGGGTGGCTGATGTACAGGAAAAATCAATAACATCTTTAGAAATTTCACATGAAAGATATTTCATATTCTTACCTGCAAACTATACTCACCTTTTCCTCGCTTCAGTTTGCCGGCGGAACGCAAGTATGAGTTGACTGCTGCCCGTCGGCAAAGTACTGAGGCTCGCGGAAAGTAGTTGTAATGTAAACTATTGCATATATATTCACTATAGAAAAATATTCAAATTGGAATTGTTTGATGTGATAAGAATCAACACCATTTTTGACGAAATTCCAGAGATTCACGAGACACTTGTATTGCATTCATCTCATGTCGCTGTCCGACGGAAGACGTTCAGTTGCCGAGATTACTCGAATTCCCTGCAGTCTTGTTCAAATTCGCAGTTTATATTATATCATCCCTCGTGAAAAAAACTAGATATTTATGCACAAATCATAATGAGCATCATTATTCTCATATATATATATATATGGAGTTATAACCAACGGTAAAAAAAAAATTCAAAACAATACAAGACATTTTCTAATATTTTATGCAAGTTTATACTTGGTAAAATAATATTATTCAAATTATAAATATCACGCGTTGGAATGTGCGACAAATATTGTATAGACTTTCACTTTCTTATTACACTTTCTTAATGATATTTTTCCAAATATTTAACGTTCCATTAACGTCTTTCCACCTTGGCCTTACATTTGTTTGAATAAGCTAGAAACAATGATTGAAAAATCCATCTAACCAAACTGCTGTTGTAAAGTTATGATTTTGTGAGAAAATACCAGAGGAATATATACATGCAATATATATCAAAACAAAGTTTTCTAACGCGATGGTATAAGATGAGTGATTCACGAAAATATATTCAAGATAGACTTGACTTGACCTGTTGAATATTTAAAACTCTATTTTCAATGAA
This sequence comes from Aphelinus atriplicis, assembly GCA_020882685.1. Taxonomy (NCBI): domain Eukaryota; kingdom Metazoa; phylum Arthropoda; class Insecta; order Hymenoptera; family Aphelinidae; genus Aphelinus; species Aphelinus atriplicis. The sequence goes on along the minus strand of CM037076.1, from coordinate 3,244,936 downwards.
GTCTTATTGTCACATCAGATTATAAAAACTTCGGTGATAGCTCATTGCTTAATAATTTATAATTGTATATCATCATCACTAATATAATATATAGCATGATACACATCATATACACTAATAAACGAATCATAAACAATAAAGTTGAGTGTGGCAGAGATCAACGTGCATGTACGTACAACACTTGTTTCATTCTCAGCGTCCCTGCAAAAACGATTCTTTGGTTCAAGTGCTTGTTGCAACTTCGCTTGGAAATTTTCACTGAAATTAAGTTGCAACATACACTCAAACATCAAAGAATCGTATTTGCAGTGTTATTCATATGTCTCTACACATAGATAATAAACAAAAAGTTTTTATAGTATAATAAGTCTTTCGCAACGTAATGAAGGTGATAGTAAAACATCCGTACGTCTGGATCGTATATTTCGTTTAATCAAATAATAGCTCTATTATATTTTGATGACTCTTTATCCTACGGTAGTCGAGATTGTCCCTGTTCCAGCCGCGCGGCCCCCCTGCCCCTCAAGTCATCTATGTACGGCGACTATCACTGGTGGCATGACATCTACGAGTCACATTCCATACGCGCGTGGTGGCGTAATTGTTCACATCATAGATCAAGAATAAAGTTTCTTATCGAGTCAATTCCAATGTCGTCCATCGATTGTCCATTCGCTATTTTATCACACGTGACCTCGCGGTCGCACGGAATGTTCACAAGGAAATCGGTATTCAATAATTCACTTTCGAGTGTACTATACTAACGAGTTGTTCGTCACCCGCATGAAACACCATCAGCCACAAAAACAAAACACGAGCTTCGAAATACGCTCGTTAAACACTCACACAAAAATTGAATTTTACTTCGAAAAAAAAAAATCTAATTGACAAACCACGACTAAAAAATGATAAATATTTCCTGAAACGTAATTTACAAAACTTTCGAATTTTCTATCAGTCCAAGGATAATTTGAATCTTTACATTGACATAAATTTTTACAATAATACTGAAAATAGTTCGGATAACTATAAATATGTAAAGAATTTATTGATAACTTCAATTTCAATGGCAATAGCAATGATTCAATTGGCATGACAATAGAAATATACTCGATTGAACAATGAGTTACTTGGCTATGCGACATAGCTGACCCGATAAAGTCGACTCGTCTCGGTGTAGACCACACGCGCGATTCGAAAAGTCTACGAATGGAAGAGGAGGCCGGCGAGGAAGGCGAGAAACGGAAATAAAACTGGATATCGGTTGTATGATATATAAGGGCGAATGGCCATATGTCGGAGTTGGAGGATTGCGCGCGGCAAGTAGGTCGCTCGCGCGCCAGCCAACAGGACAAGCAGTCGGATCGAGAGTGGGATGGTCACGGCTGATAATAAATTAGCCGTCGGCCAGGTTGGTCGAATTCGAGCTCGGAAGAGGAAGTCCAGATGTCGGCGGAGATCATAGACTCGAAATCCCGGATCCGTGGCGCCGTCCTTGCCGCGCGCGCGCGCGATATACTCGATGACCACGACACTCGCGCCCGGCCTGCTCCCTATATGGATATATATAGTTGGTCGCCCCCAACACTATGATTATGCTGCCGCGCATCTGCCGGCAGCGCGCGAGACTGTAATTAGCCACGAGGCCCTAAACAGCCGGCCCGCGTATTCCGTCATTTTTATATATACACATATATACGCTTAGCTATACGCGTTTCCGTGAGGTAGCTCGAGCCGGGGCCCAAGGGTCATTGGAGCGTCGTTATACCACTCGCCAGATATACTCTCGACGTGTGTGTTGCAAGCTCTGCCTTCGTATGTACACCTATCAAAATTCAACGCGACAATATCTCAAATCTAGCTAAAGTGAGCAACGGATACTCCACGCACAAAAGTACTCTCTCAAATTCTTACATTGAAAAACCACTGCATTTGAGTGAAAAATCACTGTAAGAAGGTGGACGACAAATTGAATGGATTACAGTGAATTTTCACTTTAGTTCCATGAATTTTGATAGAAAACATTTTTATATAAAATTCACAGTGAGCAGAGTAAAAATTCACTCCACACCATACTTTGTACTGCAAATCGTGATATAAAAATGTTTGCTTTCAAAACGCATGATACTAGAGTGAAAATTTACTTCAGTTACACAAGAAATTCACTGCAATCCAGTGAATTTTTCATCCACCTTCTTACAGTGATTTTTCACTTTTTCTTACAGAGTATCTTTCCCAGAGGAATTAGGTCTCATCTAGAATTTCTGCTACTTTCAAACGGAACCTTCTTGAGAGAAGACTTTTTTCCTCCAATCAACAATATATTATGTTTGAAAGTAGCGGAATTCTGTGTAAGGCCTGATTCCTCTGGGAACAAGAAGATACTTTTGTGATTATTGACGATCGATCAGATCAACGGTCCTGTGTTTCATGATAGAAACCCATTGGGCAATCTTGGTGTGCACCTAACAGTATCGTGAATTTTGCTGGATACTCGCAAAACCATTCTCTTGCACCACAAATAGGTCCCATTCAGAGTTTCAAATACAATTCTCTTGAATGGAAACTTTTCTTCTCGAATCAAGAATATATTCTGTTCCAACGAAGCGGAATTCTGGATGAGGCCGAAATCCTATGAAAACACAAAGATTTTTTTGCAAGTATTGAAATAATATTTCGACTTCAAAACCTGTATACCATGGCTCGCATTTGGCTCTCCGATTCTACTGCAACTTTTCATCTCATTGGGCAAGCATAAATCACTTGCAGGAAATTCAGCGAGATATCCGTGCAACTAAAATCCGAAGAGGTAGTTCGTGATAAGACACTTTCCACAAGTTACTCTTTGTCTTTTTTTTCGAGTATCAGAGTGGAAATGTATAATTCGCGTAATTGGAGATAAGGATAATTCCCAGATTCGAGGAAAATCCTTATAGAAATGCAGTACCGCGAGATCGAAGGATGGTCGTGAAATATGCAAGCTTCGGATCATATCGTGAAAACTTTTATATTCCATAAAGCGTCGAATTTGCATGCGCTCTCCTCTCTCTCCCTCTCTCGAGGCGTACTAATGAATTCAAAGCGGCAAGCTGTCCTATCGACATGGGATATCGCGTTGGCAATTTCGATATCGTCGCGGCAAGAACAAAAAGGGGGAAAAAAGGTAATGGCCGGCATGAAAGGGTCTGCTCCGAGCGTTGTATACACGCGAGCGAATAAAAATCGGAGCAGCTACCTGATACAGCGGCGGCAGCAGCGGTGGCAGCAGCCACTTAGCCCGGGTAATTAGATAAGCCGCACAAGTAGGCTTTTATGAAGCAATTAACGCACTTGTATATATCCTTAGTCAAGGCGCGCGCGAGTCACGCGGTAGTCCTGTGGTCCGCGCGTCTCTCGGAATTCGGGCTGGGGGCGTGTGGGCGCGCGCGCGATAACCGCGAGGGATGTATACGCTTATCTGCAGCCGGGGCCGCTCGGGCCTCTGGAGCCCGGGGGCCCCTTCATGCATATACGATCTGGCCACGCCCCTAAACTCCTGCGAGTGCAGCTCCCTCTCTCTCTCTTCCCGTTATTTACCTGCGCGCGCCTTACACGCGTGCTTTTTATTATTTCGGCCGAGAAAGCCCGGCAGCGACGATCAGCTCTCCCTCTCTCTCTCTCTCTTTCTCTCGGGGAGCATCAATAACTAGCCGTGCGGCCCCGATTATTTTGACGTTTTTTCCGCAACGCCCGGCCTAGTCTCGGCTGCGCGCATATCTCGCATGATGCACGAACACGACCGACGCACACGAGCTGCCAAGGTCGAATTAATTTTCTAGCACGTAATTGGGACGATCGCGCAGCCTCCTTTTCTCCCCCGAGCAGCTATGCCAAGTATGTCGATTATGCCACACGCTCATCTCTCCGCGTGTCTCGATCCGCACGCGATCGGCGGATGAAGCGTTAAAAAATCCCCTCCTCCCGGCTTCCTCCGCTCTGGCTTTTCTGCCAAAATCCCGAGAGCGGACGACAAAATCAGTAAGCCGAAGGACGTATATATCGCTGAACGGCTGAATTGCACCGGGTTAGTTGTTGTTTTCAACGTCGCGACTTGGGATCGGATTTCCAAGTTCGCTTCGGGTATACCATTGGTGACAGTATGGTGAGTCGTGTATCCTACCCTGGCGTGCACGGCTAAAATCGACGATCCTTCGATTGGAGTTGGTCTTTTGGGGCATTTTGTTGAATCTTGCCAAAGTCAAATTGCAGCGTTGACCTCGACGAGGCAGTGTCGTCATTCAGCAGAGGACAGGGAGCCGCGGGCTGGTCCCACGCACCGAGAGACGAAACAAAATGGAGCACGAAGGTGTGCGGAGATAGGAGCGGGTGATACGGGCTTGGAGATTCGGGTGCCGGTGTGGGATTAATCGGCGGAGAGTCGAAAACGCGGGTAGCCACGGCCGCAGCGTTACTTTTCACCACGCGCGGCAGCCGTCAATTAAAACAAAACCCCCGGCCCCAGTCTGGGCAGAGTCGGGGGAATGGGTCGGGGACGGGGGGGGGGGCGACGGATGAGGGGGGCGCATTATGCGCGGGCACGACGCGCCTCCGGCCAGAGGCGGACATGCGCGCGCTTTCCGATCCGGCCGCCAGCCGAACCGGCTAAGCGGGTATATTTCATCCGCGTAACCAGCTCGATTTTTTCCCTTTTCCGCGCGAGAGCCACACACGCACGAGCCACTCCCCCCACCAGACTCGCCGGTCTCGAGTTCACCGGACGCGCATCGACGGATTTCACGTCACTCGTCATGCGTTCTTGCGCGTACTCCCGCGTTTTCAGGCTATTCCTCTGGTAGCATCATCTTGGTCGCTTCGAATAGTGGGCCAGTTCCTTACTTTTTTCCTGGCTCGAGCGAGATGACGTTCATGGTCCGCGTCAAATCGACATTTCAAATAGTGGCGTTGCGCGCGTGTATATTGTACGCCGGTGCACAAGTCTCTCTCTCCCGTCACGAACTGCAAAACTCTCACTCGCAGATGTCCCGCCGCGGCTTGGAATCCGATGTAGCGCGAGCGCAGCTTGGATTTCCAGGGGCCGTCACACTTTGTCACGCCGATGTAACGCGCGATGCATTCGGAGCCGCGGGTCGTTCGAAACTAGCGGCGTGGCTCTGGTCGAGACGGGGTTGGCGGAGAGCAGCCGGTGCAGGTGTAACGCGCAGCGCCAGTAGGCTCCGACTGATCTCACATAACAACGGCCACACGATAAAATTGTTGCGTTTCCACCAAAAATTATCCTCCTCTCTTTTCTTCCTCTCTCTCTCTCTCTCTCTCTCTCTCTCTCTCGTTCGCTTTTTTTGCTCCCCGTTCACAAAGTACAAAGCTGTGTGGTAATTTAGCCCCCACCTCTCTGCTCGCAACAGCCCAGACCAGAGAGAGGAGGAGGAGATGGCATTACGTGCTCGCGCGCCGCGAAAAGGGAGAGAAACTGCCGACAATTATGCCCCAATATGAAGCGGCCCGGCTGTAATGCCGCAATAGCACGACCGGCTCGCTCTTGACCCGGTGAGCGACGACCTGTTGGCTGCAGACGCGCCGCAGCAGCCCCCGTCCATGATTGCTTTTCCGAGTTGACCCCACATCCCCCGTTAATTCCTCCCCCCCCCCCCCGAAAATCAGGATACGACTAGTCCGAGTTGCAACGAACAATCCGGTATGTTACCGTGATTACTTCCGCGTGGGTCTGGCCATACTGGACTGTTACTACTACCACACGGTGCTCCGTGTCGCTCTGTATCGACGGTCCTCGCCAAGTAAATCTCATTTCAAGATTTGAAAGGCACGAATCTCTTCGTTCTCAAGTAAAGGATACTGAAATGTGCTTCTTTTCGTCCAACACACTGGAGATGAGTTTTTTGCTCTTCGGTACATTTGAAATGTGCTTCTCCCATAGTGTGCAGAGCTGTCTAGCGCTGAGCTAAATTGGTAAGTATAATCGCGATCGAAATTGCGGGTGAGCGGACCGGGCCAATAGCACCGCCGGCGGCCATCTTACCAGGCGGCTCGCCCCCACCCCCACCCCTACGCGCCGCAGCGAGCTCCTTTGATTCGCGTCGATCTGCCGCTAGACAAATGACTATTCTGAAATCAAGGATACAGTGAGCGTAATCATCGGGATGGAATAAACGTTATGATGGATTAAAAGTATTATTTTACTACTTTTTACTTTAGTATAGGAGAGAAAAAACACTTATTGGAAAACAATTTCTGTGCTAAATTTTTGACGTTTGTGATAATGACCAAAGGAATTAGCTTTGTTAGCGTTTACTTCCAGTTCACTAGTGACAGCCAACCCGACCGTACTGTTATAAGCTATCTGGAACATATTGAAAACTTGAAGGAATTGAAATATTAATATTCTTGTATCTTTAGTTCTGTTGCAAATAATTTCCGATCACTTATAAAGTATATTAAAATTGAAAATTACTTTCCTGTCACCAAAAACAATATCAACGAAAATGGAATTCAAAAGCTTTATCCAGTTGTTAACATGTATTCAGTTTGCTTCGACTAGTATTGTAAATCATGTCTCTACACCAATTGAATGTGATCAAATAATAAAAGTATCGGTAAGTTGTACAATACCTACGTCATTTTGTTCTTCATCATATTCTTATTATAACTGAAAATGTTATGATTCGTATCAAAATTAATTTTCAAGGAGAAAATCATAGAACATTGCTTCGACAAGAAAAACTTCTTTTTCTTCATTGATATGGACTCAGAGAATCGTTCTTTGAAATTCTCATCTCTTCTTCATCATCCTACGAGCTTATTAACGTTCGATTCTCAGACTGTAATTGATAAACGTGGAAGATTTGGAAATGCTTTCATCATGGATGAAATGTATTTAAAGGTCAACAACTATCCAGCCACAAGTGTTGTTATGATTGTCACTTCCAATGTTACTTTGAAAAATGCATTAACCAACATTAAGAAGTCCATTTGGTGGAATCACGACGCAAAATATTTGTTAATCAATGATTTGCAAAATAGTTGCCAGAATTCGTATGATTTTTTGCCAATATTATGGAATTTCAATATCTTATCTGTGATATATTTATGCAGAAATGAAAATCTAACGATGTCGTTCTACACCTATAACCCGTATTCGCAGTTAGCTCCTGAAATATGGAAGAGGCTCCCAGTCATTCATTCAACAGAACAATATTGGACGATGTTTCAAATTCCATATCAACAAATAGTTGAATCCTTATCGAGTGAACGTAAGTATCCATGTAGATATATACAAGTATACGAAAATGATCTAAACTATGATACTAATTCTTCACATTTTCTTTTCTTGAGGGAAGCAGATAATTTTTGTAATACTATACTTTACGACCGAGTAAAAAATTTAAATCTGAAAGTTGGAATTTCGACAGATGCACATACTTTTCGTTATAACGAAAAGAAAATCGATTATGAAAGATTTGAAAGTGGGCTTTATAGAATACTCTGCACCGTACTTGATCATTTAGAAGCTACAGTTACTGTGAAGTTATCAAGTTCTCTAGGCACCAACGACATTTATAAAAATCCTGAAGGGTTGATGGAAGATGTATCATCGAAAACCGTAGATATTATGATGAATACAGTATTTTTTCGGCCATTTTGGCAACTTCAACTATATCCTTATCATTCATCATCTTTGAAAATTATTGCTCACAAGAAAACTGATGCTACACTAACAATTACCGCTGAATATTGGTTGTATTTTTCCATATATTTCAGTAGTTGTGTTGTTGCATCGAAATACATATTGCAACTATCTCTTGACAAAGCTGCATTAGAGTTTTTGAGGATTTTCATCGGCAACTCGAGTCTGACATACCCTCGCAACGGAACCTCAAGAATACTTTTCATCGTCATCGTTTTTTCGGCTTCTATATTTAGTTCAATCTTCATGAGTAATTTGAGTGCAGTCACTACTGTTCCAAAGCGTGGTTCAGTAATAAGCGAAGCTGAAGAATTAATTGATTCTAATTTGCCCGTGTATGGTTATGAAAGCTACAAAGGAATGATACCGTACGAAAAAATTCGTGAAAGATACCATCCGACTACAGCCCTGGGTGATTGTATCAATCACCTCAGAAAAGGAGATCAAATAGCTTGCCTACTTCTTGATTGCATGCTGCGATACTACGTGGATGAGAGTTCGTCTATTCATATATCAGAAGGGAATCTTGTAGAATCACATTTATCTTACATTTTTACTGAAGATTCCGCAATATTAATGAAATTCAATTCAGTAGCATCTAGATTTCGTGAAGCAGGTATCATTAAATTACTGTTAGATCGCGAAAAACTTCATTACTTTCATAATATTGAGTCAGTGGTTGAAGAAAATATCATTGGAGATTTGTTAGTAGCTATCTATATCTTATGCATTGGATATCTTTTTGCGTTCTTAGTATTTCTGATTGAAATTTGTGTGTTTCAACTTGGGAAAAGATACTCATTGGTCAATTAGAGTACTCTGCCGAAATCTAATAGGAAGAGGAACATTTTTTCCATTACATGTTAATGACTATGATCTTGATGACTTTTGTAGTCTTTTTTCTGTAAAAAGTAGTATTTCATACAGCCTAGCTCGATTAGGCGATTCCGGCACGAGTTTGCACAGGCAGTCCACTTCACACTAGGCTAAGAGGCTCCCGTTTAACAAGAACTCTGTCGGCAGCTAAGAATTTGGAGTTCGGTTATTTATTTAGCTTTTGGAAGTTTGCACAATCAAATCAATTGAAAAGTATGCGAAAAATTTTATCGTCAAGAAACGTGAAATAGTACATTGTGTAACGTTCTCGAAAAGTTGCCCATTGGCAACTGCACCATGCGAGTTGCTTGTACTATTTTTCATCGCAGACAATAAAAAATAATGTATCACGTAGTAGTGGTTCGTGGGTGCAACATGTGTGATTGTGCGCTCCGTTACACGTTAGCGTTACTCATTTTGCGTCTCTGAAAACGCCACACAATATGGCATTTTTTGTGCACTCGTGATAAAAATAATGAGAAATGAAAAATTGCGAATGTCTTGTTTGGAAATGCACATGTTGGAATGAAGTGATTGAATACGCGTAAAAGCGATTATCGTCAAGAAGAGTAAAAACAATAATTAAAATATGATTTGAAAACGCACGTTATCGACACTCCAAAGCTTGATGAAATTACATCGGTTCTATAACCAATGAAACATGAGTGAGCGCTGATCTGGCTCGAGCGGGAGCTTAGCTCGTATCCTTTAATTTCGAAGGGGCGCCCGTGCGGTGGGTGGTAATTAGCGACCGGGGCTACCGCAACGGTAGGTGTGTGCGCCGCGAGCCTCGGGCCGCGGGATATCGCAGACGAAACATATAGATATGAATGAATGTGTGTGTGTGCGAGTTGTGGCGAGACTGCGCCCTGTATATAACATTTCGCTTGTGTAATTACTGGCTGCAGAGCAGCGGCCGGCCAACGGAAGCCGGCCGCGCGCGCCGCGACCTTCCACTCCAGCCTCGAGACACACGAGTTCGCGGATTCTTATGCTCCTAGCGCTCGTATTTTTCGCTGAATACGTATTATTAAACCCGGATAATATACGCCGAATCAATCTCTATTCACTTTCGGAGAAGTGAAGCTCGACGTCTGTGTGTTATACGTCGTTTCCGACTGGCCGCGCATCCCTCGTTGCTCCTCCAACTCGAATTCGTGTAGCCCAATGGAAAAAACTTGATTCAACTCCTCACATCGAGGCTTTTTCAATACAACATAAATAATCATATGTGCGGGAAAAGAATCGACACTATCCATGCTCATTAGCACAATATTTTGACGTAAGAATAGCCAACTGCGGAAGACTAGGACCTAGGTTCGTTCACCTTGAATACCTTGATAAATGTCGATCAGCGCGCCACCTGCGAAAAGTCGGGTTATGTCGGTCGGATACAAGGTTACCGTGAGAACCTTAATTTTTCAGTTGATACGCGCACCGTAATTATCGACTCGAAGTTCTCTCTTTCTCTCGGTGAGGGCATTTGAAATGCTGTCGATGGCCGCCGCGGCTGCTGGTGAGGTACGCGTACCCGGCGCAAAGTCATTCGCATTGACGTGGCGACGGGGGTACGTAGCCACGCTTGAAATATTCGCGAGTGATGGAGCCGGGGGGCTCGAGGAGGCGCAGGAGCCCATATCGGCGGCGGGCCGCGACTCGTAATTACAGAGCTGGCGGCGCGCGGTGGCTAGAGCCGCGAAAACGTATCGCGCACGGGCCCAAATCGCCGCCCGGGGCGCGTCTGCCAACCTAACCCCCTTCGATACCTATCTCCGCGCCTACCGATAAAATATCGCCCACAGGAAACCGCCTGTCCAGCTGATTCTATCTTTATTGGCTGCCGGCTGCCGATGGCTCCCAACTACCAATGTATCGAGAGCCGCTCCAGCGCAATTCCATCGGCCAGCTACAATCGCGCGGAATCGCCCACGATAACGTCCTATCTCGTGCTCTTCGACATTATTTGACAATCGAGATGGCTTTGACATTTCTACCCAATCACGCCCGATTTCCCCAAGATTCTTTATTTTTCTCGTGATTTCGCAAGTTTGACCATCAGAGAGCGATGGTTTTTGGGAATTTCATTCTTCGGAAGCTCGCAGCAGCTTGACTTATTTTTAAAAACTCATCGTCGCCACATGCTGGGTTGAAAAACTCATACTTGTTCAAGCTTAGATGACCAAACTGAGATTGAATCTGACTTCCCTATAGCAAAAGCAGATCTTTCTTTTTGTTTTTACTCAGTGCTCTCTGCTTTTCTATCTATATCTACATTTTTATCTCATATCACGTGGTCAAGTCCAAACGAATCAAATCAAGAGTTAACTAGCATCTCACTCTGCAGGTCATCACTCAATCCATATACGAGGATAAGGCTAGTTTGGTAATTCTGGAGCGATCAGCTGATCGCTACTGAAAAAGGGAAAGGACTCCGTGTACCGTAAAACTCGCAATACTCTCGTTAAAGCGTGACCCATGCATAACGAGTCAGATAACAGAAAGAGACTACGAAGGAGTTGTAGAACACTCGGGCTGCAACGGAACGATATCAATCACGATTCAGGCTATAGGCATCACGCGAGTCGAGCAAAAAGTCCCGCAGTCGGCTTATGTATATTAATAAGAGTGGAGGTTGTTTTTTTAAATCGGAGCAGCAGTAGCCCGGGTAAAAAATGACCAACGCCCAGAGGACGTGTCGAGCTCCGCCGCCGAGAGGAGCATATCGCGTTATCGCGGCCCCTGGGCCCCAGTTGCGTGCGCGCGTACTTTCGTCCGGCGAGACCACAAAACAGTGTACAGCTCGAGCTGGCTCGCTTCTTTGTTTGTCGAAAAGGGAGGGGGAGAAAAAAGGCGAAGAAAAGAACGGGCGGAATTTGTGTTGCGCGCCCGTCGAGGAGGACTTTGGTCGCTGCCGAGTTGTTGCCCCGGGGCCGCGCGCGCGCGCGAGTCGTCTCTCTCTTTGGCCCGAGCGGAAAGGAGAGCCGGCCGCGCGGCGGCTACGTGTGTCCGCCTCCGTTCCCTCCCGGCCCCGGCTCTGCAGGCTCCGCGGCTCTGCCGCTTCCTCGCCGCCTTTCTTTTGGCTCGCGCGGATGACTAACTGCCTCCGTTCCCCGAAAAACGCGCTCGCGCATCCTTTTTTACGGCGAAAAAGAAAAGATCCGCTGTTTAATTGCCGGTGCTGCCAAAACTTTGGTAATAGCCGAGAAAAATTCTACGATCGAGCAGCGCGAGTCTGTGTATGCGCGCATTTTTTTCCTTCTCCACCATCGCGCGGCTGCCGCGCGTTCGCGCCCGACTCTCCTGCTTCTTTTCTCTCTTTTTTTCCCTCTTCCCGTAAAAAATGTCTACGCGATTCGTGTCTCGGAAGAATTTCGCAGCTGACGCAGCGATAGAACGGAATGTCCATCAAATTGCCATGCGCGAGAGACTCTCGAGTGTGAAACGCTGTACCTCGCGTGCGGATCCAGCTCGCATTCGCCTGTATCGGTATTAACGATCTTCGTTTTCGGCCACCGACGTTTTTGAGGTTTTAGCGAGAAATTAGAGAAAATGGCAGTTTTCAATAAATTGAATCCTTCCTTAGTTTTTTTATATGGCTCAAAGAATATATTAGTTATTTTTAATAAGTAATCTTATTCATGTGCAAAATCATTGTTATTTTTTTACGTTGATCAACATAATCAATTGGCAAATACAATCTCCTTACGACCTGTTCGATCTGGACGTGTCCCTGATGATGCCTGTAAGTGTCCAAAAAGGATTAGAATATGCGATATATGACATCAAAATGCTAAATGAACCGTCATTTCAGCTTCTTAGAGCCGTGACAACTGAGCCAAATCGAGCCGCTCGATCGGGTAAGAAACGAGGCTGGCGTGTCGGGGAAGATTTGGATGTGACGCGCGTGCGAGAGGCCGCACCGAAAAGTTGTTTCGGGTTCACCACTAGTTTCCTCGTTTTCGAATCATACTCGTCGGGAAGCCCCATAGAAATGCGACGCTCTTGGCGCTGTGGCATTTTCTTATGACAATTGTTACGTATCATTTTTGAGAGGGAACAGTATTGATTGTCTCTTGGTATGGTAGATATCGCTTTATTATGAGACTGCGAGGGAAGTGTCGTTGAGCGTCGCGCCCACCGCAAATCCCACCTCTACCACCATAAGGTGATTAATTCGGTTTCATGAAACTATCACTTAACGGAATATTAAACCTGAAATCCGAAGAAGAGACGTGTGAACGAACGTACTCTTTCTAACTCTTACGGGGAAAATCATTCGTATTTTTGACTGTATCACAGCCGAGTAAAACTATGAATTCCAACCATATTTTGGAGGGTTCCCGTGGCCGAGTGAAATGAGACATAAGCTCATATCTATTTCGTAAGTGAATTGGACAAAAGTTATTGACGTATTCAACACATGAACGGAACAAAACATATTCCAATGCCAATGATGTCAACTGGTATTGTAGTATTGCGTTAGAAATAGAAATGGTCAATCATGAAGAGGTGGAAAATATTGATAGGTTGATTGGATCAAATTCATTTAGAATGTTGAATTTCTCTGAATTCAAGCTACCATCCAATAATGAAATGTTTTATTAAGCTGCAAATATTTCATCGCTCCAAATGCAAAATCAATACATAGAAATATTGTTCTCTGTGACGTTGTATGTGAAGTTTCAGTACTTCTGCTAGTCTATCTAACAACTTGAATTCTTTTGTGAAAAAATATAAAGATAAGAGAATTTGTTATCAAGCTGCAATGGACAAGGCAATATCAGCAAAGAATTTGTTTAATTTCTTCAAACTTACAGGCAGTGCTACAATTAAGATGGAAATGGACTCGACAGATATGAATGAAATAACATTTTCAAAATCCAAAAGTGGTATCTTCTATAATATGTTCCTGATAGGCCTCGTAGGTTTTTCTTATTGCATAACATTTCATTACATTTTTGAGGAGAGGCCGCTGATGACTCGAAGTTTCAATGAAAAGATCAAGAATTGGAAGGATGCATGCTGCGTTATTTCGGCTATCTACGTATTAGTAATATTTTCTCTCCGGCAGAAAACCGCTATCAAAGTAGCTCGGGAAATTTTTGGACAAAAAGAATTGTTCAGTCGGATAAATAGAAAAAGTGCAATGATCAAAAGCATTGTGTACGTTACAATACTGAATATTTTCTTTTTTATCACTACAAATATAGGCTTGTGCCAGTATTCATTCTTAGTGAACGTGTACATAGTAATTATAGCTACATCAACCTTCATAACTTACTTCGTATTTTTGCAATACAGCTTTATTTTAGAAATATTGAAGCAATACTTTGAATTGCTGAATCAAGATTTTCAGGAACTTTCTGAGTTGGGCCGCGTAACATTTGATGAAAACTCATCCATTAACAGTATGAATGAAATAAAGCTTTCTTTGGATGTAGAGAAAATAATCGTCTCGTATCAAACACTCGTTCAAATATCAAAGAATATTTCGAGTTTCTACTCTGAACCAATGTTGTTTTGTATGATAAACACTTTTGTAATATTAGTATCCGGTTCATATTATATACTAGGACTTGTATCTACAATACATCCGAGTAGGTATTCGCTATTTTCCTACCAGCTTTATCTGTACTGTTGATTCTAACTGCAACTGCTGAAAACACAATATCTGAGGTACAATCAGTGAAATTCTGATCACATATTCAAACTCAATAGTTAACCTTTATTAATTTGCTTTGCCAACTGTTTCAGAGCAAGAAAACTGGAGGCATCGTTTATAAATGCTTGATGTCAACACGTGACCCGCTAGAAGAACAAATGGTTGTTTTTACTGAATAATATTTATTTGATTTTTTTTTAATTTTAGTGAAAGTCAATCGAATATATGAATTTTATAATTTTTGCAGTTGAACCGATTCTCATATTACTTGCTTTTTACGAGAATAAAATTTGACGTATACGACCTGTTCGATCTGGACGCGTCCCTGTTGTTGCCCGTAAGTGTGCAATCAGGATTAGAATATGCGACATATGACATCAAAATGATAAATGAACTGTCATTTCAGCTTCTTGGAGCCGTGACAACTCACATTGTGGTGGTTTTACAGCTTTCTATGAACCATTGAATCTTATGTAAGTGTCGATCGGTGCACGTCCCGTTCGATGCGTTGTTGCAATCAACGTACGAGATATTCTATGTGTAGTGATGATGTTTAGTTCTGTTCACGGTTCTGTTTGTCAGTTTGCATACGCCAGAGTCAACTGAGACAGTTAGTGAGAGGCAAATATGCTCTGCGAGTATGTGCCGCAGATACAAGTGTGCTCGAATTCCCTTTGACTGTAAATCCGTAACTTGGCACCTTAGATATATTTGTATATGTGTGTGTCTTGAACTACCGGTCTTTCGAGCTAATTCATTCATACTCTTTGTCATTAAGGCTCTGATGAGTTCTATCATTAGTTTTATTATGTACTATCCACGTGGCATAGTCTGCTTGGAGATCCCGCGAGTATACGGAAGGCGCTGCACACATTCTACCGGGGCGACGAGCCATCAGAGACACGATATAGGTTGAATCTCTGTGGCCGAGCGTCGATGGTGACGGGATGAAGCGCGGGGTGACTCATGCGCTCGATCAGGTCTTATTCCCCGCTGCCGCGTACGCCGCGCGCGACTCGTATAATCCGATCGCGATATCGCAGATTCATCAAGGAGATTATTATGTGTATGCACTGGCCGATCTACCATCTGCTCGTTTGTACAACAGACTCTCGGGAGCGTCCACTCGGCTGTGAAATCCTCTCCTCTGGATTACTCGGAAAATGCGAATCGAACAAATGCTTACGCGAGACAACCAATGTCAGTTGGAGCGATTCGACGGTGAATGTAACGTACCGCAGGACATCGGTGGGTAATTGCACTGCCGCAGGGGACTATACTGATCAATCGGTATGAAGGTGAAGCTTCTTATACCTACACTTTTATCTCGGCGATGATACGTGAATTTGCCTACGGAGTTGAGCCTGGCTAGCATAGGAATATATAATTTGTGAAGAGTCGGCAACCTCGGGGCAAGTCTAGCGATGAAAAGCGACGGATAGAAATATTCATCGATTCGTACGGCTGATATTCTATCAGCGATTCCAGAGGGTTGCAATTTTTACTCTAGTTTAAATAATCAAAATAACTTGATCAAGTGACTCACTACTCTTGTAATCAAAAAAACATGTCAAGATTTTCATCGATGATTGTACTTCTTCCTATCCACTGTTGTCCCTCGAAATATTAATGAATATAACTTGTACAATGTAAGGGTCACATCATGCAATAATCGGATCGATCCCTTCGGATCTGATTGGGAACATTTCATCAGAACCTTATGGGTCTAATTTGAAGCCTGAGTTTTTTCAAAAATTTTCGCCTTTGTTTAAACTTTTAAAATCTAGCTCTTTTCTTGGGGAAAAGCAACTTTGCCCCAATTTGAATTGATTAAATTTTTCTTTATCGAATGAGGGACTGAAGAAACGTATAGTAGGGAATGGGGAGGAGCCGAGATCAATCATTTCAACTTTTGTTTCATTAAATTCGATTAATTATTAGAACTTTAGCCGGAGCGGAAACAACTCAATCGGCGCTCTATGAATCACGATAATGTGTATATAACGAGCGGGTTTGAGTGTAAGATACAACTGAGATGGCTCATTGGAATTTGCGATAGAAAAAAAAACGCTGTTTTATATCGTGCGCGCATGGAATTTGCATCGCGCGCGTTTGATGAGCTAACGAATGCGCGAGCCTCTCCCTGCGTCTGTCTGTCTGTATCTCTCTGATTAAGTGCGAAGAGCAAGATCGAGCTCTGATACGACTCGCTGGCGCAAACGAGTTGCGCAAATGTGTAATTGTACGGAACATAATACTATTATCTCGCCGCGACTGTGATATTCCATCGATCTCAATAAACACCTCTGCGACGTTGAGATCACGGCTGTATATTTACAAACGAATGATTGTGGGAGACGCGACGTTATTCGGATTATTTATCCTGTTTTGGAGGGCGGTCCCATAGACAAATTATTTTTTCTCTAATTTCCGTAGAATTTTTTGGCTAATAAAGAGATACATTATTCTTAGCGAAATTTCAAAGTCCTATTTCTTCTCCTATCTTAACTCAAGGGAGAGGGGAGGGTGTCAGATCAAGAGGTGAGAAAAACGATTGTCGAGAGCCAATTAATTTCCGTCAGCTGTTATTGAATCGTCAATGTCGATTTCGTTACATCGGTCGATTATTCTGATATGAATTGCCGCGTGAAAACTTTCCTTTTGGTAGATTGAATCGACTATATTGATTACGTTTGAGTAATATTGTTCATTATCTTATAGTATATCAGTTTATGTGCATAAACAATAGTCAAGATCCCAGTGACCCTCGCGAACTGTTGTCTCATTTCACGCTGAATCGTTGATGCATCAACAATCAATTCCATCCATAATAATTAATGATACGATATAGGAATTGCCGGAAATACTTTTGTTTTTGCCGATTGAATCGATTATTCTTGCTACTTGGACAACATTGTTAATTTTTTATTGAGTTATACAAGAGTTGACGCTGCAAGTATTCATTTACTTCGAATATATTGCATCAGAATTCTTTCATCCTGTCGACAAATAAACGCACATGCTATTGGAACAATGTAACCCCTCATCGCAATATCATCTCATCAAAATCGAGTGAAAATTCGCTTCGATCAGAGTCCTGAAACAGCTAAATCGCTCCAAGCTTTTAAGGCTCGTGTATCCATACGCATCGCGCGATCCGGTACATGCGGTGGCGCAACCAAGGAGTCAGTTTAACGCCGCGTGAGTATATGGCTCGGGTATACACGTACATATACAAAGCAGGGAGCGTTGAATATTTGCGCCGCGTCGTGTGGGCAAACGTGCGGCGGCACGAGTGTGTGGGTGTGCGTACGTACGATCAAACGAGTGCCGGTCTATATGTTTATATAAATGCAATAATATCTACTGGTCGCGAATCAACACGTGTCAGCAATTTGCGAGAGTGAACTTTCCATATTTGTTCTCGACTGTCCTTACTATGGGGCAGCGAATTTTGAGCTGGAACGATCTTTGGCCGCGTATAAGTAGCTTTTGGATCGTGAAGAATTGACGGAACAATGGAAAATTAGTAGGTTACGCGCGTGAAACTTGGAACGAGCACGGATAATCAGCTTGATCTTT
The DNA here is from genome assembly GCA_020882685.1 of Aphelinus atriplicis. NCBI lineage: Eukaryota > Metazoa > Arthropoda > Insecta > Hymenoptera > Aphelinidae > Aphelinus > Aphelinus atriplicis. Next base: position 3,227,117 of record CM037076.1, on the reverse strand, counting down.
TGGACTATACTTTCGCAACGAGTCGTTATTAATTTTTTTCAATTGACGTTCAGACAAATAATGTGATTATCAACTGGGAAATTCCGTAAAAAATATTTGCAGACTATTACATTTTGAATACTATATATTTGCGAGAAAATATGAAAATTGCTGAAACAGCAATCCATCGAATGGACGATATCTTAAAAATAAAGTATCAGGCGAATCACATCACTGAAAATAATAAAATTTCGGTCGAAAAATTAATTTGGTGCTATAACTAGAAATTCTCCTTTTTTGCTAGAGGAATCTGTTTGGAAGCAGAAGAAATCTTCAACATTGAAATTTTTCATATTGATTATAAATACAATGCTTTTGCAAGTGTTGAGATCTAATACTGTATGATTTTGCATTGGCTATGAATAAATCTCAAGATCTAGAACGATTTTTGGAATAACAGTATTTAACCGCATACGCGCATAGCAGCGCTCGAGTGAAATCGCGCCGAGTTGAAATTCGCGATTAACAATTCACTCGGCGTTATTCCACCTCGATCATTGTATCTTGATGACGTTAGATCTTTATCGATGATCAATAAAGGGTTTGGCGAGATATTATGCGGCGGCGGCGGCGGCGGCGGTGACGTACTTGACCTGTATAACTAAAGTATGCCGTCGAGGGGGATAAAATAATGTGTAGGTGTGAAAATGATTCACTGCTGACTAGGAGACCAACTTTCGGACAGCTCCAGTTTCAAGGAAATTTCACGATATCCTCTCAGAATTTCGAAGGTCCATACTCCGTAGTACACTAAAGCTAATAAGTAGTATCCAACGTTTCGAGCTGTTATGATTGCTCTTTCCCGGATCGCCAATCGCAATGTTTTTAGGGGGAATTTCCAACATCTGAATAAAATCAGATCCCCGTAGACATCAACACTTGTTCATACGTTCAAACCAATGTGTATATAACCATCTTCATCGCATCTCTAAACTAAAATCCCGACCCATGAGCGCGTTTACCTTCTTCCTGGATCGCAAACAGCGATTTTGTCGAAATTTTATCAGAAATAAACAAACTTCTATCCCGTCTATTGGTTTCTTGTTGGATTCAAGATCGCATAATTGTTTTCACGTCCATACCGACGAACTTAAACAGGTGTGTGTGTGTGTGAGTGTGTGAATTCGATAATAATCGGTGACATTTGCAGCACTCCGCAACAGCTGACGGCGAATCGAAAGTTAGCCCGGGCGTGTGTGCCGACGCAGTTTCTCCGACGCAAAGAAAATGTTTTCACGGCATTTGTCGGCGGGGCAGCCGCACACCCGACAAGCTGCATGTCGGACGGGTGCATTGCGGTCGAGTCGCGTTGCGTGCCGTTGCTCGAGCGTTTGCTCCGTTTTGCACTCACACACACACACTTCGACCACTTGTCTGGCGGCAAGTGGTCGAAAACGCGCGAGCGACGCTATAATGTGAAATCAATGGTGGGCCGCGCGACGAGTGTTGGGCGACTTGAGCGGGAAAAGGGCGGCTCTATGCGCGCGATGGCGAGCTCTCGCCTACACACACACACACACACACACATACATGTTTTATGCATCATCCGAGGGAATAGCCGCGCGCTATTCACTCGTCGGATTCGCAGCCGTAGGGCAGCTCGGAGGGAACAAACAGCGCGTTTACCTTAGGCAAATTGTACTTTTTGACACACTTTTTGACACGTCAGCTGTTTGCCCGACGAGTATTCAAATTCACACTCGGACAGCGGATCTTTTATTTCTTCGATGTGCAATTTAACTTGTCGATAATTTTTCGCCCAATCAAAATGAACAATGGTATTTGGGAAACGCTATATTCCATTCTCCTGCTCAAAGCTATAATTTTTTATTGATTTTTGTGCTTATACCGGTGAATAGTAGTACATTCGTTTCGTCTTAGATCCATGACAGAACTGATCAATAAAATATAGTAAAAACACTATTGAAAAAACGATTGAATGAATGTATTGATAATTTGTTGTAGAACAGCTGACGACGAAGAATTCGGGGGAGAATTTGTATACGGGTACATTAAAGCTTCTCAGCGAGTTCGCTTTCACGGACCCTCGCCAAAACACCAATTTCACTTTTTTTCTTTCCAACGATTAAAAAGCTAGCGAGGAGCCAAGCGATTCTCGAGCCTACCGACCGACTGATCGCCACTCGGCTCTTTACATCGTCCTCAAAATACCTCGACTTACCCAAGAACAATGATAATAATTCAACTTGACGATGCGCACAACATCGCGCGCACACGAGGGCACACGAAGGCACACGCGCTATAGGACACTCTCAAACGGTATAAATCAGGGAAACGTCCAAAATACACGTCGGGTGGAAAATCAATTTACGAGCCGCGCGAGCTGGAGTGAAAGTGCGCGCGAGCGGGTATTGTGTCCCCGCGCGCGTCAGTTACGCCGCGCGACGGGCAAAATAACCCCAGGACACACACGTATATACATGCACTCGTGTGTCCAGATAATAATTCATACCCGAGCGTATTAGCCGCTATATAAATTTTGTCTTAGGCAAAAGTGAAAGCCCGTCCAATGCGTATGCGGATAAATTAAGCGGCCCAAGCATATATCGGCCTACGAGGGAAAAATCGCGGTGCGCGCGCTTCGGGCCGCGCGCGACGTCGCGAGAAGAGCGCGCCGGACGAGTTATGGCTCGCTCAAGGCGCGCGCAACATGCCTCCGAGATTTACGCGCGCGCAAGAGTTTTTTTCCCCATTTTTTTTGAAGAAGCATATCGGAGGGAAATTTCCGAGGCTAGCGAATTTTGCGAAAGCTTACTCGGATTTCTGTTTCGGGTACTTTTAAACCATGCAGTGATGAAAGTGAGTATTCGGTAGTTTTCGATCCTTGGAAACGTGGCTTGCTGTAATTTTTATATTTATTGTACAATATCTATATCAGTACTCTCAGAAAGAATACCAAGAAAGAATCCTTATGAAGTATAGAAGGTACTCTTTATACTTTTGCCAATATCCACCACGAGCTATTCCTCAGATTAGGACAAGCTGGATCAAAACACAATGAGTTTATGCTGTAGATATAAAAACGGCCATCGAATTAAGTACCGTGGGATACTAAGAAATGATAGCAATACATTAGAAATTTGGAGGTAAAAGCCCTTCGATGTCTCTGATCGTTTGCGAAAATCAGGATGGAAGTTTTCGTGATTTTTGGTTTTATCTTATGATGAAGCGTATACCCAAAATGAAAATAATATGTAATGTTGTTTAGGATTGGATCTATATAATTTTTTAGTATGCTACTATATTACATTAATCATTTGTGCATCTAAATTCAGATCTACTCGAAAAAGCTTGTCTGCGGGAAAGTTCGTTGTGATTTTGAGTTATGTCATGTAAAGACCTATAGTCGACATAGAACGTACATTGATCTAAAAACATGTTTTACGAAATAAAATATGTTATTTTACGTGGAAACTGTAAATCATTAGAAAAAACATCAGGAAAAAAAATCGCGCCCAGATATAGGATAGAAAAGAAAAGTCCGGAGACTGTGAATATTGTTCATAATATAGAGATACATTGGCTAACTCACGCACCCGAGATCCATCAATTACGGACTCGTTCTAAAGGAAAATAGTGGTTACAAAAGAGGAAGTAGATGTGGGTATGTCGAGGCAAGAGGCAAAACTGTCATTATACGGAGCAGCAGGAGCAGGAGCAGCAGACTCGCGGTAGCGCTTTCCCAGCGGCGAGCCGCCCAACGAATCCGTCGGATGATTTAATCGGGTCGGATAAGCCAAGTCCGATCGAGCCGGCCAATACAAATGGCCGGGGGCTGGATATATAACGGGCGCCGCCGCCGCGGCGATCGAGCCTGATAACGGCGCCCGCGTCGTCGGGTGACAAAGGGCCGGGGCTACGCCCCGCGGGGGCATGCATACACCTACGTATGCGCCCCGCCGCCACCGTCGCTGCTTTATTGCGAGGTAAACGCCCGGATCTGCCCAAACGCTCCTTCGTCCTGTGTCCTCTCGTTGTTCGGCAGGACCCCATCGAGGAGCAGGGAATTTTCGGCACCGGCCCGATGCCCTACGTTTGGTTTCGAACGATTTCACCCGGATGGAGAACTAGTGTATGGTTAAACAATCTGTGGATCGGCGAATATTTCTATGCTATACGATGTTCAATTGATTCGAGGGGACTCTCTCGAGGTTTTACATGATGTTTTGATCTCATTGTATCACGATACAATAAGATATAAGAATTTCTCAAAACACCAATAGTTTTTTCACAGAATGAAATATAGAAGAATTACTTTTTTCTAATTTCGTTCAAATTCGTTTTACATGAAGGCGTATATGGACCATGAAGGATTTAGCGTTTTCAATATATACACCAGGTATACTTCAAATGTAGATGAGGAGCCACACGAATTTCATCCCTCGTATCAGCTCGAATTTTGATGGGGTCGTGAACAAAAAAAAACAGAACCTAATTAATTAATTTTTCCTCGTTACGAATCATCGATGAAAATAAAAAACAACCGGAAATTCGAATAAAATGGAAACCTTCACTGGTTCTTATAGAAATTGGACATGAAACATTATCATTTTATAAATATCAATTTTTAACTTTATACAAAATCTTCATTTTCCCATCTTAAATTTTCATAAAATTTTGGTTTGGTCTTCGATTTTGGTATAATAAGGCAATGGATTCGGGCCAATCAGCCGGCCTGTTTGCTCAAATAATAAACACATTCACAAAAATCTGCTATCGATGACATGTATATATCTGTCGAGAGCCAGTGCGTGAAGCACATTCGATTATCGACTGGGGTTTTCCAGATGGTACGTTGGTCGTTATCGACCGAGCGTATAATTAGCGCGCCTAGAAGCGACGCGCGCGCAGCTACAATCACGACGTTCTTGAGTTTTGACCAACGATGAACATACCGATTCACGCACAAATAAACTTCTTTCGCAGCAAATCTTCCCGATCACTCGACCGTATCAGCTCTGCCCAACAAATAATCAGCAAGAATTTTGGCAAATCGGAACTGCAATTAGGAGTCCATCGCCATTAGCGCGAAGAAGAAGAAAAAGAAAAATAAGAAGGGCAAATTGTTGAACTGGGAATCAGATTTCTCGGGTTGAGAATATTCGAAATAGACTTCATCAAATAATTATAATTTCGCATTAAACATTATTCATCCATAACCACTAGTTTGATTTTATTGAAAGAATTGCCGAGGTCACATTACGTCTTCCTTGATCTCACTTCCTTGATAACATGTATGGATTCTCAGTATTCATTTCATGATTGTCTTCATTGCGCTACGTTTTTTTTTTTGAAAATATCTTGTTTATGCGCTTTACAAACATTGACTGTTCTAGTACATCTCTTTGGTAATCAATGTAAAGTACTCATTCGATTATCATCCCCGATTAGTTAAAATTCTCAATCAATCACCAATTGAATGACGTTTGAGATTGGATCCTAATCGTCTTTCCAATAAGCATTCAATCGTTGAATACTAGTCCGAACAAATAGCTCCGAATGCAGTACGTCTCTCAACAGCACATTATAATTCAAATCCGAGACAGGGTCGCATTGATCTTCCTTCATAGTGACGATTATCATTGTATCATTACCTAGTCTGAGCTGCAGTACGTCTTCTCACAAACGTGAATGACACATTTTCATATATTCCATACAGTGGAATGTATTAGGATCTGCATTAGATTGTAACGTGCTAAACTTGGAATAAAAAAAATACAAAATACAACAGAAAACTCTCACTCAATGTATTTGCAGTGGTTTTTTTATCATTCGTCCTTCAATCGTCCTTCACTACGAATTCTCACGCACTTATTTGAATTACTAGATTCACTTAAACATTAAATAAGACAGTTTTTCGAATTTTATTAGTGTATAGATGTGACTGTTACTCCAGCTATTCGATCGATTCATGCAACACGGTATATATTTATTATTCTACAAAATTATTTTGAAATAAGATATCATCAAAGTAATCAATTGTCGAAACATCGAGTGAATAGCATGGGACTAGACTCCAACTATAGGTAACAAATGCATGAAGTACACTTTATCACACGAGTGCGACAGATAAAAACGAGTTAGTATAGCGGCGAGTTTTTTTGCCAATCATGCGAGTATGAAAATATCACGCCCGTGATGTGGAGTACGATACTTTTCATTCATAACATATAGTTGATTAGACAAAAATGTAACGATGGATGTTGTATGTATACACAAAAATTTTCAAAGTTTGAGGCGAGCGTGAGGAGAAATGCGTGTGTATGTGTGTGTGTGATTCTCTCAAATACGAGAGACCAGTTTACCGAAAAAATTCGAAGCATCCGCTGTTATCGGTAGTAACTAGGAAGACTCGTTGGACGAGATGGGCGTCGCCATGATGATGTGAATACATTATCCAGGCGAGCCTCCTGAAACGTGAACAGCGGCTACGTCGACCGGCAGAATCACGCGACACTGCCTCAAGTTCGGACGTTCGGTTTCTGTGATAATGAAGTCTTTCGTGGATTATTCTCCACAGTGCGAGTTCCCGATTCAGAATCTGCCCTATGGAGTGTTTTCGACGGCCGATAACGTGAGTTTGTCATTTGCATTTGCAATAGAACGCTTCTCGATCGTTCCTAATACGTGTTCGGTGACTTTCCAATCAAATCTTTTCTTTCTAAACATTTCTTGAAGATGACAAACCAAAATTATATTGGAATGGTCCAGACTTTAGTAACTTATTCGGCCTAGGGAAGCATTTTACTATCGACCGTCTATTCCTCTACAATTACTCTGGCAATTTTGAGAATATTTTCTAATTATCAATTCATTTGGATCTACATACATTGAATATGCAGTCTGCTAGTAAACAAGTTCTTATACATTTCACTCTGAATTTTCCTTCTGTACCTGCCATCTGATGTTGACAGTTGAGAAACTTCAAACGTCTCGAAGATTTTATGATACAACAGAAATCTTCCTTTTACCGACTGCACGGCTTACCTTTTACGACGCGCGAGCCGTCAGATCTTTTTATCCTCCGATGATACTTTTGTCAGCGGGGGTAATACAAAAGGAATAATGAAATATCAATATATGATATTCAATTAGAATAAATCGCTTTGGAAATGATGGTAGCGCAGATCATAATTGTTTAACGAATTTTAATAAACAATATACAGTTGTATATCTTGCTGTAGAACCAAAGTTGTTATGATTTTGATTTATTTGACTAGGCATGAGCCAGCGTTAGATGAAATTTGAACAAAGTATGGTTACAATAATGTATAATAATTAGCAATAATTTTGGCGATGGTAATGCGGTCAGACTCGGTGGATATTTCTTAAATCAATTCTTACCAATACAATTTTCTCGACGAATCGAATCGATATAAAATTTACAGATATAATTTGAGAATAGTTCTCGTAATACCTTGTAACTTTTGTATTAACAGCCCCATAAGAGAATCGGGGTAGCAATTGGGGACTTGATCCTCGACCTATCGGCAATAGCTCATCACTTCACTGGACCACTGTTGGCTGACAAACAAGATGTTTTCCGCCAAGATGTTCTCAATGACTTCATGGCCCTCGGCAGACCGTCGTGGATTGAAGCTAGGAGTACCTTGCAAAGTTTACTTTCGGTCGAAAATCAGACATTGCAGCGGCCCGAAATAAAATCTAAGTGAGTTGAAAAACTTGAGGAAAAATGTCGAGCCGTCTGAACTGACAAATGTCTTCTTCGCCGTTTTCAGAGTGTTTGTGCCTCAAAGCAAGGCAAGGATGCATCTGCCTGCTAAAATTGGCGACTACACTGACTTCTACTCGTCCATTCACCATGCGACCAACGTGGGGATTATGTTTCGCGACAAGGCAAATGCACTAATGCCTAATTGGTAAGAAATATTTCTACTGCTATTCAATATGTAAGGTTTTAACCGTTCGGAGTTCATTTTATCCACAATTCAATTCGAGTCATCCATGTATCGCATTAAATCATCATTCCAACAATATTTTCAATCATCGAGTTTCCATCGAAATTACGCGAAACTGACATTATTTATTACGGCTGGAATAATTATCCAAGATAATGTTGCCAGAACAGAGATGAGTGTTAAAATCAAACTCGGGATAAATAAAAACAATTGGATGGTGAAAATTTGACACAACATTTGTTTCCTTGAGCCACGGGTATTGTTAGAATATTCACGGAAAACGTAGAAATAGTTTATCGAAAGATTTAAAGTACAAAAATGTTTGCCATTACTCAGAGACGTTCGAAAAGAAAAAGGAAAATTGTGAGCCTTGAAACAGTAACACTCAGGGAGTATCTGTATTAAAAAATGTTAATCTACATTGAAAAAGTTATTTCCAAATAGTATTGGGTGTAAACTTTCTCTGATTCTCTGTATTGAAGTGCTATATACTTGTCGATGTTTAATATGAGGGATTTGAATGGATTGTGTTGGTAAAATTAAATAATGTATCATCTTGAGAGAATTGAAGCCCTGTAGACCTTATGGCACTGCAGCTACAACCTTATCCGTTCAACGATGTTATAAAGAGCTTAGCCCTCAATCAATATTCTGCAGTAATTAATCGACCCTCTGTCTTATACAATTGAGGGCCGTAGCTCTCGACGATGTCGTATAGTCGAGTATAAGAAAATATAATATAAAAATGAGACTGGAGAATCGAATGAAATTTATCCAGTTTATTAATATTAATAAGCCTCAAATACCTAATTGTTGATGGAGAAAGCATAAAGTTGGTATCGGCTATGAAGGAGAAAAAACTTTGCAAAGAAATGAACAAAAGTCAAGTAATAATTGAAGCATGACCCAATACATTGTAGTATTTTCAACTAAGTTTTCCTCCTTGATTTAGCCGGCAACTGGAGGTTATCTCCATAACAATTATGTATTAGAGGTTGATTAAACAACTTGTAAGCGTTTTATTCAATTCTCCAATCGCTCAACTTAAAAGGAGAGGTCCGAGATCTTCGGATACCGAATCTGGCAGGGCTAAAGTATATAATTCCCCAAACCGAAAAATGAGAAACGTGTTTTTGCGTTCTATTAAATGTCGATATTTTGAGTCAGGTTTTGCTGATGCGCTGGTTACGTCGATTTCCAAACTTCTAACATTCGATTATTAGTAGTCTGAGATTAAAGAAATTTTGTGAAAAAAAAGGAAAAAGTTACCTATTTTTAACACATCTATCATGATTCAATCTACAGAAAATCTGACTAATCTGTCTTTCTGGGCCAATTTTTTTACGTTACATATTTTCGAACAGAGTTCATGTTTCTCTCACTGCTTTTCTCAAAATAACTTTTTTTTCAGATAACCGACTACCGAAAGTTTTAAGTTTGAAAATCGATATAATGAATGCATCAATAAACCCAGGCTTGAGAGTCCAATTGAACAAAACGCAAGAATACGTAACTGAATTTTTCTGTATGACGAATCATACATTGCAGGCCCATCAGATTTGATAACAATCCCTCCTTGTTAGCGGCAAATTACTTGTTTGAATTAAATAGCATACTTGCAGTGAGAAACTCTAATGTTTGATATAGTTGGAATCCGACTATTCCGATCCGAAATTCCCATTGATTTGGTACTTATTTGACTTCCTCTCCCGGGTAGTAGAGAATCCGCTTGATTTGGTACGATTTCCACTGTCAGTTAGATCAATGAGTTTGAATTAAAATCGGCTTGAGATAACTTTTAACAAATTGTATTCGTATCACATAATAAGTATTCGGTCATACGGTAAAATACTTTTACAAAGTCGTTTGACCTTGGTAAACGATTTTATTGATAGTATAACGTATTAGTAGTCATGTTCTATAAAATATGGATGAAGATTTGAGTATGTAACTATGCCAAAGTTCACAAATGTAGAAAATTTCATCAGACCCTCTATTTTGATAAATGTGATAAATTCAAATGAATTCAGAAAGTAGTTCTCGCATTGTTTTTACACATCAATTTTAACATTTTCACTTTGAATACTAAAATTAGCCATTGATTTTATTTCAACAACTGTAAGAAACTTATGTAATATGCAATAGCAATTTCATGTAATAGCTCATAATTATGTATTAACGTAAGATTTGTGATGGAAGCAAGTGCGTATGTCTAATTTCACAACTCAAATGAGAAATAATTGCGGAATAAAAATATTTTCAATACATATCGAATAACAATTCGAGGTGAATCGGAATTCCACTGAGGGGGCAAGTAAAAATGTATTTTTCTCTGGAGCCAATGTTGTCGAGAGCAGCATCGAATTTGCTTGCGATTGTATACCAAAAGCGTCAAAGTTTGTCAGGGCGGCGCGAGTCTGTCGATGCTCGTCGACTAAGAGTTGGTTTGGTGCGACAGGAAGTACCTGCCGGTGGGCTACCACGGCAGAGCGAGTTCGGTGGTGGTGTCCGGGACGGAGATCCATCGGCCGCGGGGCCAGACCCTGCCGGTGGAGGGCGCGGCGCCGGCTTACGGCCCCTCCCGGCTCATGGACTTCGAGCTGGAGGTGGCTTTCTTCGTCGGGGGCCCGCCGACCCAGCTCGGCGACACGGTCCCCGCGTCCCAGGCCCAACAGCGCATCTTCGGCCTGGTCACGATGAACGACTGGAGCGGTGAGTATAACGGGCCTCGCGTCCTGTCGGCGCCCTTTCCCGCCTTCACGCTCGCTAATTCACGCCTCTGCTCGTTTTTTTTCTACCTCTGCTCGTTTACGCCTATTTTACGCCCGTGAAATTCACGACCTACGACGGATTATCCTCGTTACTTTTCCAAACTGCTCGCGGCTGAGTTTGTCGCGTTGCTTTTCTCCTCCGCCGCAGATTGTGCCGCTTTCTCGGTGGCAAAATCAAAGCGCTGCTGAATTATTCACTCGGCTGCGTCTAAAGACGGGGGTAACCTACGCACACTCGATGTCACGTCCAACTTAGTAGCGTTTGCACTTCGCGACTCGTCTTAACATGCTACTCATCTCGTGCTTTCATCCGTTTTGCATCGTTGTAATGCTCATCATCATCATTATCCTCGTTGTTTTGTTATCTGTATACGCAACTTTTTCTATACTTAAATGATTTCTCTCTACTGTACAATCGCTTGCGGTTGGTATTTTTTTCGGTACATGACTCGGGTCAACCTTTCAACGACACGAAAGGATCAAAAGTTTTCATTCTCTTCCAACTCATTTCAGCTCGTGACATTCAAAAATGGGAATATGTGCCGCTTGGGCCATTTGGAGCTAAAAACTTGGGCACCACGATAAGCCCATGGGTCGTTACCTTGGAAGCTCTGGAGCCATTCCTAGTTCCCAACTTCCCTCAGGATCCTGAACCCTTCCCTTATCTGCAGCACAAAAATCTCTGCAATTTCGATATCAACTTGGAAGTTGACATAAAAAGTAAGCTTTTATTTTTGAAAACAAAAATTTATTCATCAATGGAGATAAATAAAATGTTATCATTATTCATCCAATAGCTCCCGAAGGGGTTGTGACTACGGTTACACGAAGCAATTACAAGTACTTGTACTGGACAGCACAACAACAACTGGCTCATCATACTGTTACCGGATGCAACATTAATCCTGGAGATTTGATGGCATCCGGTACCATAAGCGGAGAAGTGAGGAAAAAAATTATTCTCAAAATGTTTTTCAGTGTATTCATTGTAATTAACATGCGAAAATGTTCGTCACCTGTTTTTTTAGTCACCTAGCTCTTACGGTTCTATGCTGGAATTGTGCTGGAAAGGTACGAAGCCGATAACCTTGAAGGATAAAAGCGTAAGGAAATTTTTAATGGACGGAGACGAGGTTATTATTCGAGGTGAGTACTTTGATATTTTTTCAATCCATTACTGGATATCAAGGTTCATTCACTGTGTGAATTAATTTTGATAAATCAAATGATTTTTCAGGTTACTGCGATGGTGATGGATACAGGGTTGGCTTCGGTACTTGCACCGGAAAATTATTACCCGTAAAAGAAATATAACCTGGGATTTGTAAATTATTGTGATGTAATGTAATGTAATATAATTTTGGTATATTTTTCTATCGATTAAAGTTATTACTTCTATTTGAATACTGCATTTTCTTCAATCACAATATGACACCCCGCTATCAACTGGCCATCGTACAGTAGTTTCGAGACTGCATGGTACCCTAAAAAATCCAAACATCGGTGATAATTTAAATAACTTATTTATAATATTTCGGGGAAAAAAACTTTTCTGTCATTCAAAATGTTGCTCTGAACCTTACAGTATATAGTACATACGATTCTTTTAATTCAATAAATTGATGATAATTTAAGTATCCATTATTTAGTATTAAAATCAATTTCGCCTATGACCCAGAATTATATATAGACATATTCCATATATCTAAATAATTCCAACAGAATTGGATCAAATGCATTAATAATGGATGAAAATTTTGGTTCCAAAAGGAAGCTACATTAAAAAAATCCCTTGTTATGTTAGTTAAAGAGGGAAATGATATACATTAGGTTGCTATTGTAATTTTTCTGAATACATTACAATTTTCCAAAAGCATTTTCTTACTTGCAAAAAATACATTTCTGGTTCATAGTTTTTAGGCATTTTTTCTCATCACTGAATCTGTTAATATTGTAAATTATTTAACAATAGACCGTGATCAATATCTCAAGTATACAAGAAATGAGTTGATGCACGGAAAATTAAATTGCTTATTGTTTATTATCGAATTGTATAGCCCAGTCAATTCTTAATCATTATTGTTGAAACATTGAAAAGAAGAAACTTATTCAGCGTTAGAAATATTGATCCTTTACCCTGGCTCCTATAGGCAGGTGTAGCACGATCAATAATGTGTACAGTGTCCCGTTCACCTGGCCAGTGATGATGACGAGTTCCTTACTCCGGTAAATATATTTCCTTCAGTGATGTTTTTACACCTTATAATAATTTGATTCTTTCGTGAAATGAATAGTTTTGTTTAAGTTTTTTTTTGTACACATCTAAACCTCTGCTATTCGAAACGTAGACTCGTTAACGTTCTTGTAAATACCATCTGCGTTATGTGTTCTCCTCGCGTGTAGTACATCCACTATGAATATAAGGGAAATTTGAGGTTAGACAAAAATTATCCCCTCGAGTATACTCCTTGATATTACACTTTTGCGCTCTAGAATTGATTTTTAGCAAACACATTGATGAAAATCAAAATAATTACGAAACGGACAGTTAATAATTTCTATATAATTCTCAGATTTCGATTATAATGTTCCAATACGTTTTCATTTCTCCAATCCTTTTAAAAACATTAAAAATGGATTGCTTTAAACCCATATGAGTACATTGAAATTATGATCAACCTTTGATTTTCGTGAAAATAGAAAAAAGATTATTGATCTTATCTTGTTCTTTGTCGACTCAAAAAGGTACCGTATACATACAGGTCAATTTAAATCCACGGAATAAATACTCATAAAAGGATAACTGTTATATAGGGGAATACTTGTGTTTGTGAGTTCTTGTGAATCGAGTGGTTTTTCAGGAGCTTACAAGCGCTAGAGTCAATGGGCGATCAGCCAACGGCGCGTTGGGAGGTGCCCCTGAGCGACGGCATGCACGTGATCGAGTTTGATCACGGGACCGCAACCGGCAGGCGCGTCCTCAAAATTGACGGCAAGGTGATGGTGAACCGCGAGTGGATGTTCCGCCTCGTAGGCGACGAAGTCGTTACCTTCAACGACACCAGCTTCGTCATTAGAGTTGATCCGATTCCTGGTGATTTTCCATCTCCCAAAACTAGCAAACGGAAAATATCCGTTACGGAATTGAACAAAAAAATCTCATCACAAAATCTTTTGTAACTCTTTTATACAAGTTATTATAGATACGTTTGTAACCCATTTGTAGCCTGTATATCATTCTGGCTTACTTCTCTGAATACATTTAGTACATCTACATAAACTTATATGAAAAAGTTCCAAAATATTTTTTGGGGATGCAATTTTTTTCTTCTATTCCACAATGATTATTTTCTCTGTTGAATTTAAGGTATACATAACTTTTCAACTGAACTGTGAATTTTACAGGATTGAAGTATTCGTACACGCTGTGGGTGAATGGAAAGAGCTTCAAGAATTTCATCCAATCGCAATCAAAAATTCTCGAGACCTGGTCGACTCAGATCGGCCAGAACCAGTACAGAATTATCCTGGGTACACGATTTGAAAACCAATCACCACGTTAACTTGTATCAGAAAGAAATACCATTCGCTAATCCGTTTGTCTTTGCAGATAAGAATACCCAGACTGTGTGGGTAAATGGCGACCAAGTCGAAGTCGAGGTAACATATAAACATGTTTCGTTCAATTTTCATTTTCACTGATGTTCGATCGTAATTGTTTGTTCAAATTTGCAGAGTGAATTCATCGACGGTGGTGCAGAGATGTTCTTCACCGTCGCAGATTTACCCGCCGTCATTCGATCCTGTAGCTCTGGGCAAAAAGACATCGGTATGAAGTACACACTTTACGTGAACGATGTAGAGATAACAGAGCAAAATTTGGAATCCAATGAGGCTGATTGACTGCAGCTCTACGGAGTCTTCGCCTTTATCGGGAGGAAGCGTGTATACTTTAACTGTTTACGCAACTTGAACAGATTCTTTCAATACTTGTTGTATTTTTGTACTTAAATAATTCCTCTATGTGTGAACCTGTTATGCTGTTATGCATTTGGATAATAAATCTAACACTGCACGTGGTTTTTAACATAAATTTGAGTGTTTGATCTCACGAATTCACTCGGCATTATGTTTACATGGGCTTAGAGCGTTTTCCCGATATTATTTCGCGACTGTCACTATAGAACTTTTGAGCAGAATTTCGAATCTATACAAATCTGGGATTACCATGCTTTGTCAGCTAACTTCTCTACCTCGCCACACGTGTACACTTAACCTACAACCATGAGTACACATAACCAACTGTGTATTAACAATTTCTCTTCTGAACGTGGCAAACGCATTTTTTTCTGAAAATTCAACGACATCAAAAAATTATAATGTGAGATTAATATCAGTCGAGCATCAAGTTTGAGTACTCAAACGTTACAACAATGTTGTTGTCAGGACGAATGAGCTCTGTGAGCATTGCGTCGAAATTCATGAGCGAAGCGAAAGATCTACAGAAGTATCGAGGTAATTTGTCTAAAAAGTCAGCCGCAGCTTATGCGCAAAACCTAATCGAGCCGATTACGGGTCAGAATTTAGCGACGACGAATTGAGAGTAGCTCTGGAAACAGCTACGCAAGCCATTAGAACGTTGACTCTAGAAAACGATGTATTCCAGAGCTTTCTTCAACGCAAAGACCCTGGATGTCTGGAAAGTGAGTGATTCTGTTCAACTGATTTTTCTTTTTTTTTTTAACGGCGAGAAACGACGCAAGTCGTCGCGTATGTCTTATTTTTTCACTTGTTCATCTGGGTGACTTCAAAACGAAAGGAGATGGTGTAGTGATTTTTCTTTACGCATAACGTCCATGTGACAACGAGATGATTGCATAATATTATCAACGTGGATAACGGAGTTCGACTACTGATACTTTGTGCATTTGTTTATTCATTCGCCAGCAAAACTGAAAAAATATAGTGAAATCGTCGCCATCACACGAATTACGAAACGTTATTTGCAGAGGTACATAATGAGTTACAGCTCGTTTAATGAGTAGAACAGGAAAAGCTAAGTTTGCGTAACGTAATAACCAAAAGTTTCCCTGCAACTATAGTGGTCCTCTTCCTTATGGGTAATTTCATCGGAATTCACGAAGAAGCTTCATGAAAATTATACTGTGTATAAACATAAAAAATTAGAGAATTCATCAATGTTGATGTAAAACATACCATTTTCAACAGCTTTCATCTCTTCCTACCTACGCAGCTCAACTTGGGCTGATCTGCTGCTCAACGCATTACGGGTGCCCAATTGTTCTCAAAAGTGAACATTGTCATTTTTTAAAATTGCACGCACAAAGATGTCTTTATGGTAATATTCTCGTATTGGAAAATTTGTAGCCAATCACATGTTCATTTGTGAATAGCTTTTTGTACACGTCTATTGGTGAATATCTGTGTCTGCAAAAATATTTTGCTTTTGAAGGTTGCGATCAAATGCTCGAGCGTCAAATAGATTTTATAGTTAACCACAAATTTTGTCTTTGATAAGCAAATTAATTATTGACAGTATGTGAATCTTTGAAAAATACGTTCACTCGTATGCTGGTATATATAAGAGTTATGCCAGAAACTGTTGTATTCATATCCTGAGTTCGGGATCTTCCGACCTCAGTAACACAATGACTATTTTGAAACTAGATTTTTCACGTATTGCCATTTTTATCTTACTATGTCACTATGTATCAACATTACCTATTGATTATGACGATGAATTAACTGTGATCAATTCTACTGCTGGAGAAGAAGAATCAGAATCTAACATTGAAAGTAAGTTGAAAAATTGCATAGTGTATTATTCTAAGAGTCACTCAAGATGTTATTATAGTTTTGGATCGAGAGTAATGATTATTTTTCAATTTGTTACAGTACCTCAAGTACCTCAGGCGAGGATTTTACTCAATGGTAGTCAAAACTTCCAAGATGCTCAACAAACCATTTACTTGATTGGATGTCAAAAATGCGACGAACTCCCCAAACCACCTGGGATTCCTGCCCATCCGAAGCCACTTCCCATCGGCCCTCCACCAGTTCCAGAACCTAATACAGATACCATAGTAGAATACCAGGCGCCCAAGAGCAAAGCGAAAAAAATATAGTGAAATCATGATTAAAAAATGAGACGTAACAATTGATGTAAATAAACAAAATTACAAATTACTAATTGGTGTATTGGTTATACAGATAAACCTACTCTCTAAATTTGAAATAGTTGAAAATTGACGTTGCATAGAGAATATTTACCATTCGTCAAATAAAAAATTGCACAACAAATAAACAGTAAATGTTCACTTGATCGAATAGTGATTTTTATCTATTTTTAATAGTGAGCAATTCGGCATGCAAAATAGTAGTTCCGGTTAAATTTTCTGTGAATACTTGCTATTTATTATTTATTAATAAGTCATACAATTTTTACTAACGAATGATAGTTTTCAACTATTTAGAGAGCATAATCCACATAGATGAATCTTCTGTATGTTGAGGCGATGATGAAAGTTATATTGTTGAAAAATCACAGAGCTACCGTACATCGAGAAATCGGCACGGCTAGCGCAGAAAATCGCGATGGTGCCGGCAACGCGTCGGGCGATGATGCAGATAGGCAGCTCCCAGCCGAGTCAGCATCAAATGAGCGTAGACTCCAGTGCAGGAGTGACGAGCTCCAACAGCAGCTCAGACCTGTCCGAAGGCGTCCAAGAATCCGGCAACAAACAACAAACGTACACGTGAGTTTCATCATATACCACCCACTAATTGTTCAGCTCTTCTCGAGCCTCCGAGCTGGTGAACGCAAGGTTTCTATGAACAAACGCAAATTTCATGGGAGTCGTTGCCGGAGCTCGCATAGCGAGCAATAAACGTCGATTTTCGTACGTACGAAAATCGATACAGTAATACCGATAGGCCACCAACCCATTAGTGTATTGCAAAAAAAGATTCGCGGATCCAACTGAAATTCAAAATTATATTTGAAAATTTTTATTTATTTTTGCAGATTGAGCATCACAATAAATCATCGAATAGATTTGATAGAAAAAGAAACAGAGCTCATGTTGGAAAACTTTAACGATTTCGAGAAGAATATGATCAAGAAGAAAATATCTTTGATTGCTCGGCTCAAAGAGATGAAACAACGAATGATAGAGAGCAAAGAAGCAAACGAGCGTTTCAAAAACGATGTGATGGTGGATAATAATCCGAGAATAAAAATCCCCATCAGTAAATGGTTGAGGTAACGTCAAATCGAAGAATTTTTTTCTGTCTAGAGGAAGCAGTTCGAAAATTATCCTGGTGAATCTTTTTAGGTTCGTAGACGATCAGTTGAAATTAATCATGATCGGGATCGACAAGATAAACTTGAAAATTGTCACTGCAAAGCGCTTGATCCGTGAGCATAAAAGACAAATAAACATACGGGAAGAATGGGGAATATCCCTCCGGCCGGTGGATTTCGAGAAACTCAGAATCGAGAACGAGTACATTGTGATTGAAAACGAAAAAAAAAGCCGGGCAATAAAGAGCCAGAAGAAACTATGCGGTAATTTCCATGCTTGATCATGACCGCAGCTCTTGTGGATAATCCGATGTAATCGTTAAATTTTTTTATTCAGCTCACTACAATATCACAATGAAGAACCAAGTGGACAAGCTATTGGATAAGAAAGCCGAATTACAGCTGCTCCACAGACGATCATTGGCGGAGAAGAAAGATTACAAGAAATTCAAGCAGAAACAAGGGGAAGTGAAGAAGGAGGTGAGCAGCTTGCAAACCCAACTGGCCAGCGTCAAAGAGCTCGGGGAGAAATACGACGATGTACCGACGGTCGAGGAGTACCTGGAGATTCAAAAACACTTGCAAGAGCAGCTGCAGACTTTCAAGAGATTAAACAGACAGAGGAGGATTCAATTGTTCAGCATGCGAGCTCATTTCAGGAGAGAAGGGATTCGGGGATCCAATTTCATGTGAATTTTCGAAAACTGCTTTTTTGGTTTCCCCCGAAGGAGTCGGTTGGACGTCGTTGATATATACCAGAGGTGTGAATAAAGCAGGGCATTTGGGCAGTACGGTTTGTTTGCTTGTTCCCGAAAACAACGCGCAAATACAACAAACTCGCGGACGAGTAGGTAGGAGGGAAGAAAGCGAGGAGCAGCTGGAGGAGAGTTGGGCCGTCGAGGCGCACTTCCTCGCTAGTCCGACCTAAAAAACGAGCGCCGGTAGAGAGTGAGAGAGAGAGAGAGAGAGAGGCCGGCGGTGTCGCGGGGGGGATTTGGGTTCTTGGTCACGCTTCACGCACCGGCGGCGCCTGTCCCTTCCTCCGCGCAGCGGCTCGCGGGCCTCCAGCTCGCGCTGCACCAGTCTCGGCTCGCGGCTCTGTTTCTCCGCTGGTTCCCGAGGCAACGCTCGAGCCAGCTCGAGGCAACGCTCGGGGCAACGCTCGGGGCAACGCTCGAGGGGTGCAGGACGCCTGCGGCCAACCATGCGCTGCTGCGCCCGCGTCCTCCTCCTCGGCCAGCTCCTCCTCGCCGCCGCCGGCTGGGCTCGCTACCTCGAGGTAACACTCCGCTCCTTCTGCTTTCTTCTTCTCTCGCCTTCCCCACATAGATGCTCCAGCCTACTCCCTTGAGACCTCGTGTAGAGTCCACTGTGAGAGGGTGCGCGGATCGTTTTCGCGGTGGTGGATTGCAGTGAATGTTGCTACTGAATATTCTCACTTGAGTAGTCAGCTTTGATGATTCACTGCTCTCTTGATTCAAGATTCTTACTAATTTACTATTCATTAGCAAATATTTCTTGATCCCTAGTCAAAGTTGCATCACTGATAACCATTCTTAATAATCCTTCAATACTAATAATGAATGAATCCGTACACGAAATATTGTTTTCATCGCGAACGCCCACTATTTATCAGTGGAGAAAAAATATACTGTCCAAAACAGTGAGTTACTATTGTTCATCAGTTGTGCGATTGTCATTGGACAATAGCAGTTTCACACAATTTTAAATTCAGCGAGATGGTATCAAAATTTCACTCTAATTCACTCGAAACCTCGAGAATTCATCCACCCGTTTACAGTAAAATGTTGCTATTTTTTTGTGAATTTGCACTGCAACAAAATAGTTCGTTTTTTTTTACACTAAGAAAAGAGTAAGTGAAATGTAAATAAGAAGAAAGTACGCTTGTAACTCGCATTGCTTCTATAATTGATCTTGGATTATTTTCTATAATATATCAAATCATGCTTATTCTTCAGAAGGTAAAGCTGTACTGTGCGCTTGTGGAGGACCGAGTAATGACTCCCATTTGTTGTTCACATAAATCACAAGCAAACGTAATAAAACTTTCCGGGGGTTATTTGTACCTCACAGAAATCTCAATTTTGCTCGTAATCAAATGCGAACCTCTGCAGATGAGAAAATCAAATCATGGATAAATTTTAGTACAGTTATGACCACGAACTCATCTGTACTGTTCGTTCTACATATAAATCCAACCTGGGCAAATATTTCTAGAACAATATGCCCGTATACATTAATTTCCGCTTTCTACGTAATGCAACGTTTAAGAAAGTTTCAAAATGCAATTGCTCGGCGTGTATACTGTTCGGTCTGACCATTACAACTCTAGTGTGTGTTCTAGAAGGAAGAGAAAAAAAATTGTCCAGCGAGGACGGGAGAAAAATTTGCTCAGCGAGGCGAGCTTTTGAATAGTCGTCCGGGGCGCGAGATTAACGGTACCGAGTCTCGGGGGGCCCCCCCGAGATGATACTGTTCGATAAACGCCGGCCGTATATCCTTTCGACACGCATGGCAAATCGCTTATTGTTCTACGCTGCGCGGCGCACTTGGCGGCTTTTCTTCGCGGCGCTTTACCGCCAGTTCCTTTGTGACCACACGCCCACGGAGCTTCTGCGTATTGCTTGATTTCCCATTGCCCTCGCTCCCCAGACGTTCACACCCTTGTCCTGGTGATGCAACTCGGATCGCCCGAGCACTGAGAAACTTCGATGGTACGTGGTACATTTGAAAACGGATCGTTTCGATCTGAAAATCATATTGATTTACCACCTGTTATACGTTTCCTCTCGCGGAAGATACACTGCCGGCTAATCCGCTTGATTCCAGTCATGGATTTCCAATTGCATTTAAAGTTCAATTTCGGGAAAAGAGAAGAGATATTGTTTGAATAAGAATCAACTTGAAATATCTCTAAACAAACGTTATTCACAGTGAGTATTTGACTGACGTCCAATAAAATACTTTGGCAAAGTTGCTTTACGTTGTTGAAAGATTTCATCTGTAATATAATCCATTTTCTCGTGTATGCGTAATTATAGTCTTAATTATAGAAGGTTTATACAATGAAGAGATACTTCGAGCTTAGAAATGCTAGCATTATTTTTGCACATCAATTTCAAAATTTTTACTTTGAATACTAAAAAAATCAAAATCAGAATTACACTATGAGCAAGTGAAATTGGCATCGGGAAAATGGATTTTTTCTTGATGCCAAAATAATCTAAATGATCATCCCGATTGCATCGCAAGCACAACAATTTCTCAGTGTAGATAGCATTTATGTTTAACATTTCAACGGCTGTTTGTATACGAAATTACGTTGGTTGTTCTAATAAGTATACTTATATTCGTGTGTTTTATTACAATCGCTTCGGCCACGGGTTCTCGATCCACCTGTGCGCGTTGCAGGGCTTGAATGTTAATCTAGGAGAGGCGCTTCAATTTCTGAGGGAGTACGACCGTGAAGGCTCGGCCGTATGCAACAGGGTGATGACCGCGCAGTGGGATTTTGCTACCAACATCACCGATGCGAATCGACGCAACATGGTGAGCTCAGCGCGTTGGCGCGTTAGTTCGAGTCGCTTCCGGGGCGAATACTCGCTTTGTTATTCTCGCTTGGTTCACGGCCCGCAAAAATTATCCCATCTCGTTTGTTCCTCCCGTCCAGTTGGAAGAGCAAAAGGTCAAGCTGAAATTCGACAGGGCGTCTTGGCGCAAAACCGTCAGCTTCGCTTGGAGCAGAATAGCAGACCCACTGGCCAGGAGGCAGTTGAAGATGATCTCCGTCAGGGGACGCAATTCTCTCACCGACGACAAGTTCAACGAGGTCAGCACCGTTCCACTCGATTCGTTTGAAAAACCCCAGAGGAAAATTCCATAACGTACGTGTATATCTTCCGCAGATGCATCACCTCATCATGGAGATGAAAGAGCTGTACAACCGAGTGAAACTATGCCCGTACAGGAAAATCGGTGCAGCGTGTGATCTGACCTACGAAGGAGGTGAGGCATCTTGGATGAAACATTTGATTTTCGGCAATGCTCATTGATCCGTTGCACTTGTCGATTGCAGATATTGCTAGGATCATGTCGCAGTCCAGGGACTACGATGAGCTGTTGCACTATTGGCAAGCGTGGCACGAGGCTATTGGCCCACCTCTGAAGAACAAATACATCAGATATGTCCAGTTGGCAAATCAAGCAGCCAAGTTGAATGGTATTTATCCCACGCATACCTATCTTATTATTCGGTATTTTATTCGAAAAATATTTCTAGCGGGTGGAACGTTCAGAAGAGAACATGATAGATGTTTCATAGCCTAAACTAAAATGTGATGTTGATCAGGTTTTGCTGATGCTGGAGATCAAATGAGGGAACTCTTTGAAGACGACTATTTCCAGCAAAATATCGCCGAAGTCATATCGGCCATCACGCCTTTGTACAAGCACCTTTTCACGTTCGTGAGGAGTCGGCTGATAGAACGGTACGGCGACAAAATACGGAACGACGGGCCTTTGCCGGCTCATGTGCTCGGTAACATGTGGGCGCAGGATTGGCAGGGAGTTTTCCAACTGGTGCAACCATTTCCCGCAGTCAAAAAGTTGGATGTTACTCTCGACCTGATGATTCAGGGATTCACTTCACTCAGGTAGATCATATGACCGACCATTAGCCACTTTGTTAAAAATTCATGGTGATCGCGGAGAGATAAGAAAGCCAGCGTTTATATTAAGTTGTAGGGGAGAACGAGGCAGGTTGACAGAATTTTCACAATATTCAAGTGTACAATAGGGAAGGTACTTGGTTACGTATGATTTTCAGAGCAAGTATATGTATCGTGTCTGTGTACGCAAATTGAAATGAGCGCAATTTCTGCGCGAATTAGGAGACATTTGCACAGTTTGCCGATTCACCTCCAACCTGCCTAGCTCTCCCTTATTTATAGGATTTCACCGAACGAAAAGGGAATGAGCAATCCTCGAAATATGTATCACTTTGCCCGTACGTTGCAGGATGTTCCAAATGGCAGAAGAATTCTTCACGTCCATGGGTATGAAGCCCATGCCTCCGGAATTTTGGAAGTCTTCGATGTTCGAGAAACCGCTCGACAGAGAAGTCAAATGCAGTTCGAGTGCCTGGGACTTTTGCAACAAAGTCGACTACAGGTTGTTGAAAACGTGTGCCGATCGAAATGCACATTGAAATTGCGATTTTCACCTGCGATATCCTCGTTTCAGGATCAAGCAATGCACGAAAATAACTACGGAGGACTTGGTCTCGATCCACCACGAAATGGCGCACGTCCAATACTACTTGCAGTACAAGGACCAGCCTTTGCTGTTCCGGAGCGAAGCCATGCCAGGTTGGTGGGACTCAATGAATTGTCTATGATTATCTTTTGTCTTGCCTTATCGATTCGAGACCATTATATATTGGGCGGGGGCTTTATTCGAAGGGTTCCATGAAGCAGTGAGCAACGCAATCGGTCTGTCTGTTTTCACACCTCAACATCTGCACAGAATTGGACTGTACAACAATTCCACCGACGACTACGACAACAACATGAATTTCCTCATGCTCATGGCTCTGCAGAAAGTTGCCTACTTGCCCTTCGCTTACATTGTTGACCAGGTAATCAATGTAGCTCTCGGTGGGAGTGATTACACATCCGTACAAAAAATATTCGAGTCTCGGGGATCAGACCATGTTTGCTATACGTGTTTTTGGTTCATTTCATCCCATCTTATCAGACTTTTGCCATAACCTCGGAAATCACTTGATTTAATAGTAAACACCATGGGTACATAATGGTCAAATCCTCTAACCCGAATTCGTTTTTCGTTTTCTATGTGTCCGTTGTGAGTCGCGTGAACATACATTTTATCCCACAGTGGAGATGGCGGGTATTCAGTGACGGCGTGGCCGACATGACAACAAGATGGTGGGAACTGAGGTTGCAGTATCAGGGCATATTGCCACCGCTGCCTCGAACAGAAAGAGACTTTGACCCTGCATCCAAGTACCACGTGCCAGCCGATCTTCCTTACGCCAAGTACGCACATATATACCTTTGACGTTACCCACATGATTTATTGACTCATTTATATTGATCCCTGTATTTCAGTTACTTCGTGTCCATAATACTGCAGTTCCAGTTATTCGAATCACTCTGTGACATTTCTGGGCATACGGGCGACTTACATACCTGTGATCTGTATCGTTCCAAAGAAGCTGGCCGCTTACTTTCGTAAGTGTAGATTTACTCTGACGATTCGATCAATTCAAAATGTAGAAATTAAGAAGATTGATCGTACAGTTGGTGGAGGTTTAACGACAATTGAATTTCAAACTCTAATGGAGTGAGCTGAATTAGATTTGAAAATGTTGCTCTAACTTATTCATATACGAAACTTAATATGAGAGGTAGTTCGAGGTTAAATCGAAAGTTAAAATAATCGAATGAACACAAACCACAAATACATCATTGTGGATCAAGAAAATCGACGGGTACCGACCAGTTTGGGTACAAAAAGTTATTTGAAAATAGTATTATACTACCCGCAGCTGCTTTGAAGCTTTTTCTCATTTTAATTTAATCGGCAATCTATGTAGCTTTCTTGATTAACAATAGAATATCGATCTCGATTAATCTGAATATATGTATAGGGACATTCTGTCGGTGGGATCATCAATGGCGTGGCCGGACATAATCCGGCAAATGACGAGAGGCAGAACAAACCGAATAGACGCGGGTGCGATACTGAGATACTTCAAGCCGCTGTATCAGTTTCTCAAGCGTCATAACCAGGTGGAGCCGGTAATAGGCTGGGTGACCAACCAGGAGGACACAGGTTAGTGGCGATTTCAATGCTGACCGAGAGACGGGTCGAGAGGCCGTTTGCGCCGGAACGAGTCCAGGAGTACCTTGTGATTTTAGATATTCCCACTTCATTTTCAGCTCTGTTTGCCCACTGGTACCTCGGCGGCGCCGCTACCCTATCGACCGCAACCATCTTACCGACTGCGTTGCTCGTGCTGCTGCTCTACAGGCTCTATTGACTCCGAACTCCGAACTCCGAGCTCATACCAAAGAAGCAAATGCGCTAATGCCGTTGAGAATAAGTTTTCTGAACCACAATTTACGGACTCAGCAGTGATAATCAAGTTACACTGAAAACAATTTTAGGCTGAAACAAAATTTGTTATATTACTGGATGTCTCTTGAAAAACTAAAGTAACAATTTAAATGATAAAGTTATTCGATCTTTCGATAATGTAGACTCCATATCAATTTCTAAAGTTCTGCGCTGTGGATTGGGTTGAAATAACATAATAATCGGTAGATAATTCATGGTCATCATTTTTAACGAAACTACCACGCGATACAGCATTTTCTATGCCCGCGATGAAAAATAGTACTAGCCACTCACACGGTGCACTACTCGGGTGACATGTCGCACTCGCTGCGCTCGTTACATTATTTTACCCTATTAGTTTTCTCAGTGTAGCTAACGAGCACCTATTTCGAGACGTTAAGGAACTACCTCAAAGAGTTTCGCTCGAATTGCAAATTCAAATGTGAGACCAAAGCTCTTTTTGCGATACTTGTGGGGATATCTTTCTTCCACATATAAGGAAAATTGGTGACCAAAGCCCCCACAATATCACGATTCTCATCACCAATATGTATATGAGTAATTTATGTATGTAAATAGATTTGCGTATGTACAAATGTTATTACAGTAAGTTTTTAGCTTTATAATTAAATTGATATACTTACATATCCTATGTAATACAGCAAGTTCAAAATAGCTTTTATGTTACTAGTGTGTGAAATCGCATTTTACACACTAGTTCTTTTTTTAATTGCTCTCTAAACGAGCACTCGTAACATAAAATATACAGCCAACTGGTGCGTTCAAATTCAATTACTCGTGTGAACGTGTAACACTCGTCTTCAAAATTTTACCCACTAGTTGCATAATATACTATTAATTTTCCGTATTATTTAAGCAGTTAAAAAACTTGGAATCATTGGAAAACTTGGCTACATAAAGTTACACTATTTTGTCAAAAAAATTATTTTCAACGAAAAAGTTTTGGGAAATATAAAATATTTCTCCACATATGTAAATACACGATAAATTATGATCGTTGAAAATTATCGAGACTATTGATAGAATCTAGGAGTTTTCAACATGAAGTAGAAGTAGTCTCGATTAATTAGATGTTAATGATGAAACTTGATTAAGTACTTCCAATAACTACCACTATATACTGTTATGACTAAGAAATATATTTCGTAAGTAGACATGTAACAAGATTTCTATTGAATATTATATTTACATACATACAACCTACTTTACTCTACTTTCTCAAGTTCTTACGCGCTAACAAATGTATTTTCTTGAAAATTCCCAAACGTTTTTGGATAGGTGGATGATGGAAAGTGGAAATATGCTTGGGGATGTTACGAAAGGTTTCGTCAATAATACACAAACCAGAAATTATTTCGGAGTCAATGCAACTAAAAAATTATTCATTAGGAAATGCATATGCGATTTTTTTTCCATAAAATTAAAAGGGAAGACATTTCCAACCAGAATTTCGATAACGATAGAATCTTATGATTGAAAGTTAGATCGAGAGAGAAAATAATCATGTACATACTGCATTAATCAAACTAAGGTAGGTGTACCCAATATGCGCCAGGACCCAATATGCGCCACCCTTCGTATTTCATATATACGCGCGTCTAGAGCATCGCCGCGGCACAGAATCTTATCGGCAATGCTAAATAATGAGGAAAGAAAACATTTTCACCGGTCGGGAACCCTTATACCAACTTGTTACAGCTCGTTTTATCCATTTTTTCGCCAATTTTCATTCTCGATCTAATTTCGCTCAGGTAAGTGCGAATTTTTTTAATACCCTTAAACTGGGCCAAAAAAATCGAGCGACATATCGTTCGATTCCTTGACATCCCTTCTACATCACCCAATTTTTTTTTCGTCTTATGCCCTTTTTATCAACCGTTTCAATAGCTCTTCGTTATTTTTATCAAATGTACCCAATATGCGCCACCCCTATTTTCTTGTTCCAGCTGCTACAATCAACCCATTCATGGTAAATATCCGCCAAACAGGGTCGAAAGAAAATTGAGTTCAAGCTCTAGAGCAGGCCAAGAAAGGTGAGATATCGCAGGGGATGGCTTCGACTATAAATAAGATGCCTCGTCGAACATTTCAACGATATGTCAAACAAAAGATATCCGAAAAAAGGAAAATGAGTCGACCATATGCGTAAACGACAGTACAGAACGAAGAATTATGTAGTTGAATTAAACGCTTAGCAGATATTGGCTATCCTATAACGAGAAAAATCTTGAGGTTATGCGTTCATAAGTACTGTCTCGGAAAAAACATAAAACAGAATTTTTCTACCATCATGACAATAGCTAGTCTCAAATAGGCTCGGACATTTTTTAAATTGAACTCTTCCATTTCAGTGAGAACATCTCAATTATATTTAAAATTACACTAGAAAGAATGTTCATCAATTTGAGAGATTAATATTGGAATTAGATGTTACATGAGTTAATTTTGTTGATTCAAAAACAACGGTTTTTCATGAATTTTAACTGAAAACTTGATTTGATTTAAGTTGTTAGAAGTTCATATAGTCTATGTACTATGGTTTAATCAAAGACAAAATGTATTTTTCAATAAAACTATATCAGAAACATACTTTTTTGTTAGTATTTTATTCATTTCAGACATGCTTCCTGCTTCAAATTGGATGAAAAGAAGTATTTTCAGGGTGGCGCCATATTGGGTACACTAAAAATTTTTTCCCGAAAATTTTTTTTTTTTTAAAACCGCGGTATCTTAGCGTAGAACTGTTCAAATTAAAAAAGACTTAGCTCATTTTGTAGGTATTGAGTAGACCTTTCATTCGACACCAATTATGTTCGAAAATATTCATTTGACGCTGTGTAGTGACCTTTCTCGCTTAGGTGGCGCATATTGGGTACAGGTACCTTAATTATAGCCAACTCAAAACATAACCATACATTTCTATATATAAATCGAGTTTGAATGAAATTATTGAATTGAATGGAGGCAATACTTATTGAGTACCTACAAGATAACGAGCACATACATATACGTACACAAACACGATTGGTTAAAGTATATTCATACCCATTGAATAGAAGTTGAGTAGCAACATACATACAGAACAAGGTCGTAACCGAAGCGTAATGGGTTACCGATTATGATACGACACGTATTCATTCAATGAGCTATAAAAGTTTTCGCTTCGTTGAGACAAAACTCAATTGTCGAACGGATCATCAAGCATGCTACTGCTCGTTGTAATTTCGTCGTTATTGAGCCAAGTCCTCGGTAAGTTGTGTGCTTGCAAGTTTCACCTGTTTAAAGTAAGAAAAAAAACTTGAATTGTTGAATTGGAACAGGGGAGCCGCTGGTCGGGGGCGAGCCGAGCTTCATCGACCACCACCCGTGGCTGGCTTCGGTGCAGAAGAACGGCAATCACATGTGCGGCGGCAGCATAATATCTGAGAGCGTGATCCTGACGGCGGCGCACTGCGTGAGCGGGCACCCGGCCGAGTCGCTGAGGGTGAGGGTGGGCAGCTCGAGGATCGACTCCGGGGGCTCGTACCTCGAGGTCCTCGCGACTCGCCAGCACGAGCACTACCTGAAGAACAACAGCGACCCGATCAAGCTGCGCAACGACGTGGCCCTGATCAGAGTGACGCCGCCGCTGGTGTTCGGCAAGCAGGTCGCGAGGATCGAGCTGGCGGAGAGGCAGGCCGGGGCCGCCCCGGGGGACTTGGTGGTCCTGGCGGGCTGGGGCGCCGAGAGGGTCGACGGGCCGGCGAGCCCCGAGCTCAAGAACATCACGCTGCACATCCGCAGCAGTGCCACGTGCGCCAGGGCCTACGGCGACCTCACCGGCACGCAGATCCGCTCGAACAACCTGATATGCGCGACCGAGTACGGCCCGCCGGGCTTCTGCTACGGCGACTCGGGCAGCCCGCTCGTCACGCCGGACCACCGCCAGGTCGGCATCGTCTCGTACTACTTCAGCTGCGACAATCCCTGGTTCCCGGGAGTCTACGCCGACGTGGCTCGTTACCGCGACTGGATCGACGCCAATGCCAACGCGTTGCAAGAATTCCAACCCCAAAATTCGCTGGTTTCCAAAATCAAGAATATTTTCAAATGGTAATGCGCACGACTATCCTCGTCGTGTGCATTACCATTTGGGGCGATTACTCGATTGGGCCTCTTTTCATTGCTTCGCAGACTCATGGGTAGTATAGCTCAATGATTCGGTGACAATACTTTACTAGCTTTCTTGCCCTTCTTTAATCTAGAGTTACGATTCTCCGAAATAATATATGTGAATAATGGTATTTCAAAATTGTGACTGATTGTTATAGTGATCATTGATGTTGTTATTGCATGTAAATGAATGCTGTACGAGTTGTGCGTACTTTCGTAGATTTTATTGAACGAAAATCAAGCGTTGAGTTGTCACGTGGTTCCGAGTGAGACACTATTCTTGAGTATCACTTATACAGTTTCATCAAGTGACATCGAATGTATCGTTCGCGAGTGTGACTTGTGAAGGGTTATTATGTGAAATCGAATGTTACATCAGTCGCTAGTGTGATTTAAGCATTGTTATATCCGGTGGTATTAAACGTGAAACGATTCGATAATGGTCAAAATTGGTATTTTAGTTGAAACTAATCTGCCGTTTGATTTTTGCTTTTAATTAGCTTGTTTGCACATTTGAATAATTAGGTCGATTCTTTTGACATTAATATCTTTTGGAAAAATGGATTCCAACAAAAATAAAAAAATTCAATATAATTATACTTTTTGAATTTCCAACAAGTGCGCATATTAATAATGCTAGCGACCAAAAATGCAAATTGTCTACTGGGAATGTGCGGATGAGCTAGATTTCACTCGATTCCCCTGCAGTTCCTGGGCAGTCAATGCTGGCCTCTTTGGTTAGCGTCAGCAAAATTAATAGTTGAAGTTAGATAAAAATATGTTTTCAACCTTTCCTTACTCAAAACAATATTCAATTAGCTTGAACAAGAGTCTCGCAAAGGTGTTATCAAGACAAAGTCAAGACTTAAAAATATAGTCTTTTTATCAGTTCCGGGATATTAGTATATTATGCACCCGAGCAAGGTTAGGCGATTCAGGCACGAAAAACATCTGCGATCC
This sequence comes from Aphelinus atriplicis, assembly GCA_020882685.1. NCBI lineage: Eukaryota > Metazoa > Arthropoda > Insecta > Hymenoptera > Aphelinidae > Aphelinus > Aphelinus atriplicis. Next base: position 3,196,749 of record CM037076.1, on the reverse strand, counting down.
GAGCGCAGTGAGGATTGCAAGTTTGCGCGTGCCGAAATAGCCTAGATGAGCGAGGTGCATATACTATTTTTCGTACCCCGCGGCAGAAAAGTGCCATTCTTTGCGAACGCCAGGACGCAAAGTAGGCACTTTGCTGCCGCTGGGACGAAATAGATATGTATGCTAATCAGTGATAGGAGCAATGTTAATATGATGCAAATGTTATATGTTTTTTAAAAGAATATTGGTAATACATTCATTCATCTATATGTTTCATCCAAGATCCACCTAATAGAACCTGATAGATTTATGAGAAAAACATAAATTATATAAAGGACTAAACGAGTTTAAAGCAGTAAAATCGAAGAAAAATATTATTTTCATCAGTTGTATCGAAAACTTGATCATTAAACCTTAGTTTTCTACACTCGTGATGAAAAATACTGTTCGATACTAGATCAAAAGACGATTTTTAGGCACCTGTGAATTTGCTTGGGTGGCAAACCTCCCAGGTGCCTAGAATTCGTCTTTTGGTCTAGTATCGAAATGTACTATTCTATAAATCTCACTGAATATTTATTTCTAAACTTTCATTGGACAATAATTTGCTCACTTCACTACGACATTCAACACTTTATATTTTATGAGTAATTTACGATGAGAAAATCGAAGGAAAATGAAAAAATGACCTATAATACACGAGATAAACTATTTTTTTCCTTCGTATGCACGAGACGAACTGAAAACGCGTGTGTAATATTTGGGTGTATACTGAAAACTGTTAGCCAACGTGCATACACTATGGAGTTGACTCATGACGAACGACCCTCTGTCCATGTCTGGATATTAATCAAGTTGTCACTTTCTCCACAAACATAAATACACGATGAATTATTATCGTTGAAAATCGGTAATGATTATAGATTTACAATTGAATTTGATTTTTTCTTATATATATTATAATTAGATATTCAAAATGAAACTTGATGGAATGTTTCCATTAACTACCACACTACATATGTTATTATACAAATTGAATTCCGCAAGGAGGCATCTAACAAGATTTCTATTAAATATTATATTTACGTACGACGTAATTATACCTTGAGTTCAAAGGAGTTTACGATCGAATGAGTCCAGAGAAATCGATGCATAATAGTACATAATTTCCCAACTGCCAACTGAATGTATTTTTAATTTTTTTGGATAGACATGACAGGTGGATAATGAAAAACTTGAAAATGCTGAGGAATCTTTCGGAAACTCCTGGAAGTCAATAATATAAACAAATTATTGTAATGGAAAATAGTTTAATCACTTTGTCGTCCAACAATGGTTCCATCCATCTCTTTGTAGACTCACTCGACATATGATTCATCCTATTTCTTGATTGGATACAAACAATTATAAACAAAGAATAATGGCAGAGGAGTGGGAAACAATAAATCAGAAGTCAATTTTACAATTCTCACGACATTTATTATTTTTAGGCTTTATAGCCCGAATGAATAATCAATATTACAAAGTTATATACAAAATAATTTAAAAGGACACAAGCGGCACGTATACTTTATGATCATTTTTCGATCAAAACTTTGATTGAAATGCATTTTTTTACGTATCGTGTTATTTATATCCAAGTCACCCAACAGCGCTTGTGACAATGGCTTTCGTTTGATCGAAAGTTGATTGTCACTCAACTGAAGCCTCTATGAATTTTTTCACACATCTTTTCTCGATAGAAAAGTAGAAAAAACCATTTGGAAAAATCGCGCGCACTTTTCTGCGACGCGGTTGTTAAAAAAGTTCATTGTGAATCAGACGGTGACGTCATTGATATTGGCAACAAACGCTGGATAACAATACGCAACAATCTGTACGTGGCAGTGGGCTCTCGGTGCTCAACAGGCGTCCTCTTCATCAGACTACGCGTTTTACATACGTCGTAGGGTGAAAAAAATTTGATTCTCTTTGGTTGATTACGCTCGATTAATATTTTTACAACAATTTTGCACACGTTGTTTACAACACGCGAAGCAAACAGTATACTAAACGTATCCCCAATTCTCCGTGATATATATATATATATATATATATTATTCTTACAAGGCAAATAAATGCTACGTATCCAGGGGAATTTTACAGGATTTCATTGTACGAGCCGGTTAACGTATCTTTGGATCGTAAATTCGATGAATTTTTTTAAATATATACAATGATAAAAACCACACGAATGATTTACAGATACCGTTACTACTAATACATCGATACATCATGTGTATACATATATATTATCATCTGAATAAAAATTCACATGGGAACAATGACCATTCCACCGAATGTTTGTCGATTTCTGAAATACGTGCAGGACACGGTTACGAAATTTTCTTTTTCTCGCTCAACACTACATCCCTCGTGAAAAATCTACCTGGAAATGTGAAAAGTGGTAGATGTATTATGCCTCGACATGCAAATACCCACACTCACACACACCCACACACACACATACACTCGTTCCAATTGGATCCCACAAAGATTCGGCCGTCCGAATCGTTACTCTACTATCCTTACATACATTAAAAATCTACGACTCGAATCATCTACCTTTGGTACATTTTCTTATGAGTGACTATACATACAATAACGATAATTCTCTTTTTCGAGGGGATCTCGCTCGAGCAAGACACCGCGGCGCCGGGCGTGTATATTTACAACGGGGCCAGGGGGCGGCGGGAAATTTCACGCGACCAAGGTAACGGAAAAAACTTTATACGCTCGCGTCGGCGATGAATAAAGGATCTACTGAAGAGAGAGAGAGAGAGCTAGGGGGGGGGCAATGTGACATGGTAAATCGACGCGATTATAAACTCTAAACTGCTAAATACTGTAGAAATGTGTGGCGCGGCGCGATTTTTCGTGCTTTCGGTTCGCGCACCGGACAGTCTAGACCGAGTCAGATGAACAGGTAGTTCTCGTAATCCGCGTACGACGTGGTGGCGATGTGTTTCGTCGCGATCGGCGTCGACGGCAATTGCGACGGATGCGCCACGACTATTCTCGGCTGTTGCTGCTGCTGCTGCAGCTGCTGTTGGCTGCCCAGAACGCTCAGCAAGTTTTTTTGGCTGTTCTGCTTGGTGGTGGTGGTGTTGTTGTTGCTGTCGCTGCTGGCACTGTGCATGTGGTTGTTGTGGTGGTGGTGGTGGTGATGGTGGTGGTGGTGGTTGTTGTGGTTGTGAGCGTGGCTGTCTCGGTACGACTGCTGATTGTTGTTGTGGTTGTTGTTGATGCTGTTGTTGTTGTTGTTGATGCTCTTCTGGCTGAAGAAGTTGTTGTGGTGGTGGTGGTGGTTGTGGTGGTGGTGCAGCGATGGGCTCTGCAGCTGCAACCTCGACATGGCCAGCGCGATGCTCGAGTCCGACGCCCACATACTCTGCAAATTCAAATTTCACACGTGTTACACACGAGATGTGGCATTCGGGACGGTCGAGAAATCGATGGCCAGAAACAGAATCAATCGATTGGAGGGAGCAGTTAAAATTTACCATTGAATAGCTAATATTTACTGTTTGCTGATGAAAACTGATAAGCGGTCACTTGATTAAACAATATACTTTTTACTTTTTCAATACCAATAGAATTAATTCGGTTGAATTCACAATTTATCGGGAGGAGGAAAAAATTTGAGTGGTGCAATATTTTCACCAAACAATAGTAGTTCTTAACTATTTCGGGAGATTTGTTGCGTCTCTGTCCTCGAGCGCGCATTCGAATTGTACACAGTTGCCGCGAGTAAATGCAAGTAAACGAGTAAGTAGAGTAGAATAATAGCATATGAAAGCTGTGGGTTAGATGATGATAATGAAGCGTTAATACCTTCCGCCTGTGGGGATCGTAATCTGGGTTGCGCCTGATGCGCAGATGGCGATCGACGCTGGTCCAGCGCTGCGTCACCTTCAGCGGCGAGTCATCGGGATGCAGTTTCCTCTGGTACTCCTCGCCTTCGCACACCTCGTAAAGCGAGAACTGCTCGACCCGCTCGTTCGAGTTGTAGCAGCTCAGCAGCATCTGTATTAGCTCGTCGACGCTCGTCTTCTCCGAGATCAGCAGGCTCTTATACTTGGACTGGACCGAACAAACGTTTTACATCAATATTGCCTCTATCCGGTGTATACTCTTCCAAATTCATGTAATATTTTTCGAAAACGCTGAGGGCCACAGTTGCATAAGTGGAATCGCATAGAGAAAAATGTCTACGCGTTGTTTAAGAATCGTAGAAAAATCTTAATTGTTCAAATAGTGCAAAACATCAGCTAATTTTTTATACACGATTGATTTGGAGCAATCCTAAGCCACGCCAGCGTCACAGTTATATATATTATAGTATATACGGACTAATGGTCCATGGGTCTCTACGAGAATTAGCAAAAACGGAGTGAAATTTACCCAGTGTGGCCCTCAAAGCTCGTATGCATCTGGCGTTCTCAACTCATAGATGTACGCCGATGTACGAGACTGCACGTATATACTTAGTATAGGGGCAAACTAGTCAAACTCTTACCCCGGACATAAGGGCACTGTCGTAGATCTTCACCAGTCCACCTCGACGCGTCTGCAGGGAGAATCTGTAACAAAATCATGATACTACAGTGAGACAGCCCGTATTTTCTATCCTCTCACTCGTTGCCTCGACCCTTTGAATTTCCGACCAACAAAGTGTGATGCTCTCTGAATTGAAAGTCGTTCAAAATTGCCATGAATATTCGCTATTTGTTGGTGAACCGATAAAAACTGGCATAACTGATAAAAGCAATGGATATATCGACTATTACTTTATCAACAGTAATTCGCTGGACAAAGTTGGTGTGTGTGTGTGTGTGTGTGTGAACTAACCTGGAGTCGCCCCTTGGATGGCAGGACTGAAGGACGGCGGGCCTGGAGTCCTCGTCGAGGGGCAGCACAGTCCTGACGTTGGCCCGCCTCACCGTCACCTCCATCGTCAGGTAGAACAGCCGGGGGTCGCGGTGTCTCATCCTGTACTTGTTCAGCAGGTTCTGCACCACCTCCCGGCAGGTCGTCTCGTACGTGATGCCCAGGGTCTTGTACTCGATGTCCGGACGCAGGCAGTTCGCGTACACCTTTATCGTCGTCTACAACACAAGCGAGAGGGGAAAAAACATTAGCATGCGGCAGCTGCAGTTGGATAGGAAGGAGAATTTGGCGCACGTGCAGCGCGCTAAACGTGGCCCTCATTACGGGCGGCTGAATTTTGAAGGGCCGGAAGCAGACGGCAGCACGTCTAGCTCGCGCTGCAGCATCCGCGACAATTAGTCCATAATTAGCCGAGACGCCGCTCGAAATATCTATATATATGTGAGCGAGTCGCGCGCGGCGAGACGCTCGAAATGCGAGGCACGTGCCCTTTCCCCCACTCGCCGCGGCATAAAATGCGAGCTTAGATTCCCCCCTTTCACGCCGTTTGGCCGTATTTTGGTCGGTGCAGCCACGTGCGGCTCCCCCGTCGTATTTTTGTTTTCTCTCTCTCTCTCTCTCTCGTTTCGGCGGCCGTCTCGTATGGCGCGCGCGTGTCGCGTTTAAATCGAGCTCGTCGCCGCGGCCCGGCAAAAAATCACAATATTACCACAAGTGGTCCAGCAGAACATATACGTGTCGCGTCATTGTGTCAATAGACACATACTTACGCGACTACGTTTATAACCCGCGTTTGTCCAGCTAATTAAATAGGGCATGAGTCAGGCGGGCGCGCAGTGTTTTCGAATCGTTTGCCGCTTACACACGAGCGCGCGCATACACTTGAGCTCTAAATAAAATGATTCCGAGAATATGTTGAGTCTATTCATCCCATTCCATCCATGTTTCCATAGTTTTGGCTCTTGGGAGAGGCGAATCATGAGAGGCGTGACGCAATGGTGACACAGTCACGTGCACCGTATAATATCGCTCATTTCATATCGTGTTTTTGAAAGCTGAAAGCTTTGCAGGTCGAGCGGTTTGGAAGATGTGAAATACGTTTCGGCGAATCACACGCCCGGAAGTACTTTCCTCGAAGCAATATCATCAAAGTCAAAAGTTGCATATTAGAAAAGCTCGTATACATCGACAAGGAGATTGAAGTGTGCACGAACTGTGCGTAAAAGAAAGAGAAAGAGAGAGAGAGAGAGGAGCTATTCGTGGAGGAGGAAGCAGATGTTTTGCAGCAGCGAGGATTGCCAGCGTGTATCCACGAGCAGTTACGCACGCGCGACTTTTCGAAAAGCGCGTCGAGCTCGAGAAGTCGGGGGGGTCACGTGTATTACAGGCGCGCGCCCAATAATAGCCCGCTATGCTGCCATGTACAAGCCGAATCGCCGCGGGTCAAAGTCTCGTGACGCGGCCCGAGTGGCGCAACCTTCGTGAGCCGCGGGGGAGGAGGGGAAAAAAAGAAATCAAGCCGTGTGCATATATTGAGTCATGTGCAGCGCGGATCATATACGCATACCGAGAGCCTCGTCACTGACCAATCCGTGTTTTGCCCCCCGTCTCTCGTGCCGCGGCCCAGGCTCTCGATCCGAGAGCGAGCGAGAGGCGATTTTCCTGATTCATCATTGCTCGGATCATATGCGGACGTGCGCAATACGCGCGGAACAAACAACCCGCGAGTTGCGTCATTTTCATTTTCTCGCGCATCTCGATACTGCACGCGAGCCATCGATTATTGCCATTTCCTCCCCCCCCCCCAGCGTTCGATAGAATGTGTGTGTGTGTGTGTGTGTGTGTGTGTGTGGCTCGCCTCGGCACCGGGAAACATTACGAGACCCGAGAGCTTGGGCTCATTTGTCCTCCTCTATATACATATATATGCCGCCTCTCGCTCCAGCTCGACGGAAATAATCGGCTATTTCCAAGCGATGCCAGAGCATTCATATATATATATATATATACATATACTTACTCACCGGCGGGGCAGCCGTCGGATATACAAGTACCACCGCGACGCTTTTACCCCATATTGCACTCGATACCCGCCGGTCGACGAGTCCTGTATTTGAAACTCCGCGCGTCGAGGTGGCCGTGAAAATGTGCGAGCGTCGCGTTGCACAGATAAGCGCTGCAGACGGGGTAATTCAAGCCGGCCGCGTCTCCGCGAGCTCATCGCCGCGGATGATTTTTTCTTTTGCCTCCCCCTCCCTCAACCCGTTTGTTATCCTGCACGCTAGAGGAGCCAACGCGAGACAGGCATGATATGGTTTTGAATTTCGCGCCGGCTCAGCGCGATACGCGACCCGTACAATACTAATGAATCATCGCCGCGTGTGGTAAGTATATGTGCATCGATTGGGCCCTCCCGCACACGCGTTATATTCACCGAAATGCGACAATAGTCCGCGTTTGATCGATTCGATTCAACGCACGAGTTTGGTTTACTTTGGGAAGGGAAGGGAAGCCAGAGCGAACTTGATTGTATAGAATCGAAATAATTACATTGGAAACTGGTGGGGCCGCGGCGGGACAATGAGCCGGAGGGAGAGAGAAAGAGCGACGGCGGCTATTTATACACACGCGGGCCTCTGCGTCGACGACCCGTAGAGCCTATACCCAAAGCGAGCTCGAAAGAAAAGGTTTATAATCCATGAATGCGCTGGCGACGTGTTTTTCATATGGGACGCGAGACGCAAACGCAATTGTATACAAAGCCGCGCATTGACTCTTTATACCGATTATGGGTTTCAGCTGCGCGCACGATTTCTCCGCATCATGGGACGCGGGGGCCCGGCTTTTGCTTCCCATTACTATATACACGCGCGAGCGGCAACTCGAGCCCTGTATATATCTCCAACTGCTCGTCTCTCTCTCGTCTTACCGCGCGCGATTTGAATATCACACCTCGGGGCGTTGTTCCTCGGAAGAAAAAGAAGAAGCAAAACAACGGTATGCGCAAAATCCGGAGAATCGTTGGGCTGTCGAGTGAGGCATTAACGATGCGGCTTCGCGCGCGGCGAGACGCGTGTCCTTTTAAATCCCGAAAAGTGCGGGCACCGCAGGAATTGGCGATCATCGGCCACGCGCGCGTCCCCCCCGATTATTATACCATGGATCCTCGAGCCGGGGGAGGGACGGCCCAGTAAGATTTCTCCGGACGGAGTCAATGGATCCTCTCGAGTTTCCTGCGCGCGTTAATCCGGAAGCGCCGCATTCCCCGCAGGCATTTTTCGTCCGACGCCGTGTGTGTGTGTGTGTACCAAGGGGGGATTAAGGCCGGTGTGTTGCGCCCGAGGGGCGGGATTCCTCGGCCGCGGAGGGGATCGATTGTGCACAGGAGAAAAATAATCGAGAGGGGAAAATCGTTGCTCGCGACGTACACCATCAATTAAGCGGCACACAGCTGACTTTCCCCGAGCCCATGCATCGAATACTCCAGCGGGATGCGTATAATGTACAATGACGTTTGAGAAATCAGACTGACGCGCGTCGCCCGAGAGAATAGCGAAAGTCTCGTGGCTGGGTAAATACACGACCTTGTGACTTTAGCTCGAGACATATACGCGCATACATTCCCGTGGGATTCGCAGCCGAGGTGTCATTGGCGTTTTAGCAATTAGCGAAGAAGCGAGGATCGAGCGACGCGCCGCCGGGCTGCAAAAACGGGGAGAAACAAGTCGGATTAATCGCTGCAGTCGTCGGGGCAGAAGAGAGAGGGAGAGAGCGAACGGCAGCGCGAACAAAAGGAGGGACGTGCTCTGCTCCGCAGCGAGAGACGCTCGTTTTCCCGGGAGCCAAGTCGGTTCGACACTCGGAATTTAAAGTAGCGACCCTCACGTACTCGCAGGCGCGCGGGCGCGTAAACGGTACGTGCGCCAACAATTATAGTCTCTCTCTCGCGCTACTCGAGAGCTGCTCGCGCATATTCCGCCGTAATTATACCCGAGCAGTCACGCTGGGCTGCGATGGGAAAATCGACTCCCCCGAAATCGTGTTTCTCCACCGTTTCTCCAAATTCGTATAACAAACGACGCGTATATATACGTCGCGATCGTTTGATCTTCCGAGCCAAAGGGAGTATGGCGCGTAAACAAACTGTAACGCGAGTTCGAAGCCACGTATAGGTGTGTGTGTGTGAGTGTGTGTGTGAGTAAGAAAACTGAGGGCTCTATATATGGTGCGCTGCGCAATAATAATGAGACACCATGAAGGAGGCACAGGGGTGTCGCGGGGGGGGGGGGCAGTTCCGCGAAGCTGCGCCGCGGAAATGTACAAAAAGGGTCTATCGGGGCGCGCACCAAATAAATCCCGACCGCGGATGTCTCAGCTGCTCTCGCGCGCCACTTTTTCCATATGCACAGCTTGTATACCTTCTCGTGTATATAGGTGCACGGGGCTGTTGTTTTTTTCCGCCACGAGCCACGTGCTCTCGAGCCTCGCGCCCCCATCACCGCCGCCGCCGCTTCCGGTTGTATACCGACGAGAATTACAACAAAAAAAAAAACAACACCGCGCGCGCGCGGCCGCGTGTATATATACCCTGCTCCCCTTGTTTTTTTCTTGTTTTTTCTTCGGCTCAACTCGTTTGTCCGCGACTCGTCCGCACCGACACGACACCTATTACAACTTGCAGTCGCGGCCGCGCAACCAAAATTCGTCTCCATCTCTATATGACTTGTTCGAGTGTTTGGAAGATAGAATGGAGTATTGTCACGATACGGCTCTGCGTGAGAGTAGAGAATCACTGTGTGCATGAAGTTTTGATAGCAACAATTTTCACTTCAATATTGCACTCGTCATTCGTGAGAAATTGGCCGGAGGATAGAGAGCCCCGAAAATTGAGTATTTAATGTAAAAGTTGTTGCTATCTAAACGTGAAAATTCACTGTTATTGCATGAAAAATTAACTGCGTGTTACACTCAATTACTCGTTCACCTTCCAGTACTTTTTTATTTTTGTGAGCTGGTGTTTTGCAGTGTAAAGTTTTAAGAGAGTACGTATGAGTTAAATTCGAACGAGAATAAGTTGTAATGCCGTTTGCGAGATGTTGGGGGTTTCGGTAATCGGCATAGAACTGACCGTGCAAAATTTTTGAAAAGGTGGGGGGCGACATAAGTCAAAACTGACCCTCGGTATTGTTGTTGGAATCTGTACACGTGGACGACGTTATTTCAACACGACTCGATGTGTTATTTGGTGTTTGGTCGAGCTTGCTCGGATTACTCGGACCTGTACTCGCGCCCGACACCTCGACTCTCTCTAAACACGTACGTGCAGGGATATCTGTTTGTCAAACTCGAGCCGGGGAGTATTTTGCATGTCTACCCGAGTATGTATATATGCAGCGGCTGCGAAATCAGCTAATAAATATAAAACTCGAGTGCGCGGGGACAACGAGTAGAGTGAACGACCGCGCGGCGGTGCATAAGCCCGAGTTAAATCAGCACATTAGCGGGTCGTATCGCGAGCGGGGGGCACCGGGGGATCGTGAATATTCACGAGGCGCGAAAAAAACGCTCAGGGACGATCGGGTTTCGCGAGGGTATACCCGACTATCTACAGACGCCCGCAATTAGGCTATACAGAAGTATTGGCCGGCAGGCATTGTCTCAGCTGCAGATTCAGTTCATAACAACTCGAGCGAAAGATCGATTTGTAAAGATATACGTCTAGTTGAGTTGGTAGTTTATAAGCAATGAAGATGTTACTGAATACATGGAGAGGTTCGATCAAGACGTAGGAGCTGCTGGTGATGTGAAAAATAATGTTGCGTTTGGAAGCATTGCATATGTTTGTATATGAGTATTTGAAGGAAATACCGACAAACTCGACGTTTGATTGTGTGAGTTGGTTTGTTGGTGCAGGTTCGCGGGGGGTCGGCGCGACGCTCGTTTAATCGGGTGCCCGGGGCTGCGGGGGAGGGACGCGCGGTTCAACAGCCGCGTGCGATTATGCAAACCGGGGGCCGTTAGCGCCGAGCGGAGAGCAGCCGGTGTGAAGCAAAGGTGAGACTCGAGTTGGTTTTCCCGTGTTATGTCGCGTGGCTCGACCCATTGTATCAGCTCGGCGGGAAAAAGCTCGCGCGCAATAAAAGCCACTCGCACTCGTACGTACAATTGAAACGTCGCAAGGAGATGCTCCGTTCCGTCGATGCTCGAGGCGTATTCGAACGGGGGATAGTTGAGTGGGAAAGCTCGAGAAACAGGCTGGAATGATGCTCCGAGGAATGACAGCCAAAACTCATCGAACAACAAACAACATACGCAGATTAGGGAAATAAACTTTTGATACGACATTGTCGAATAAGGAAATCCGTCGATTCACCAGAAACTTTTCTACTGAACAAGCTTGAAAATCATAGGAATATGAGCAAGGGGAAACCAAAAATATTTAGTTGAGAAGAGAGAAAAATTGGATTATTTTGTATCGACGGGATTGAAAAAAAATGCCGAATAATAATAATTTGGCGGGCCGGGCCGAAGCAAACGAGAGTTGGATTGGAAGCGTTTGGCAGGTCGAAATGTATGGATGTGGCTGGTGGGTTGTTCGGTTGGGCGCAGGTGAAAAGCCAGAAAGAGCAGAAGGAGGCTGGATCGACAGCCGACACCCGTTTCCGCCGGCCGCGTGTACGCGCGCATACGTGGATGGAGCGGGAGAGAGACAGAGAGGGAGTAAGAGCGCTCGGGCCGAGAGCTGCGGGCGTGCACTCTCAGCGGACAATGCGAGAGCGTCTTCCGGCGCGAGCGAGCCCCTAGTGGGCGTCTCTGTTTCGCTCGCGCAACAGACCCAAGTGCAAATTTACAACCGGCTCTCCAGCTGTTGTTCGCCCTTCTCTTTATTTCTCTCTCGCTCCTCGCCCGCCTTTCCGACAGTTTTACGCGCAAGGAAACAGCGCGGAAAATGCGCGATTCGGAGAGTTGGCCTATAACGCGACAAAAAATGCATATTGGTTGAGGAGAAAGATTCTGCCTGGTGTGGCAGGATTTCCCATAGTCTCCTCTCGCGATCCTATTGAGGAAATCTCGGTAAAACTGGTCGAGCGGATAGTGCTTTTTCACCCAACAATTTTTATGGCGTGATAAACGTGAACGTATCTCAGTACTGGCCATCTCGCGGATTTCAGGCTGCAAAAATCGATTTTTCAAAAGTCCGCCGGATCAATCTCGAGACTGCGAGTCACTCGCCGCACCAACGCGAATCCAAGTCAAGATGATCCATCGCTAGTCGAAGAGGACATACACGTTGGAAGTCGGGAAATTCGGGGGGTGAGCAGCTGGCGGGTCGAGGACACGCGAGCGGTACTTGAGTAAGGAGACGGAGGACACGGCAGAAGCCGCGGGATGAAACGAGGCTGCAGGGAGCGGCGGTAAAAAAGCCGGGGTAAACACGGAGGGGGGCACATGTGCGCCGCAGCCGCACTCAAAACAACCGGCCGGCCAACATGTCTCTCTGTGTCTCTGTGTGTGTAGGGCGCGACAATCGATGCCCTCTGCAACATCCTGCTCTGTGTGTGTGTGTGCGTGTGCACCAGTGTGGCGGGGCGCGTCCGGTGCGCGAGCGGCGCGTGCCGGAGGAAACGACAGCTGTGCCGGGGCCCTTGGTAAGAGCAGTGCGCGAGCCACGCGATACTCGGGGCCAACCTGCGCGCGCACCCACACACCAGCTTTCATAGGTGTACCTCGTCTTTCAGCCGATTCTTCCGCGTGATTTACCAAACCTCCCATCCTGCGCTCAAAATAATCCCCAGCCTAGTGAAACGCGTATACTCTGGCATATGGTACGTGCTAAAATTTACACTGATTGCGACTTTTTTCCATTTCGATAAGAAAAACCTCCATCTATACAGAGTTTGTTTGCAGTCTCCCTGATCCTTTTTTCCGTAGATCAAAAATTTTAATGATCCTGAAAAATCTACGAAGCCCAGGTTTGAATATATAACCCAACGTCGAAGCTCTTAATATGATATACGCCACAGTCGAATTCCATACAAAAACGTGAGCTTGAAATGTGGCTTGTTATCCTCGTGTGAACGCCGGGTATATAGAACTCGTTTGGTAAAAAGCCGTTTTGAATAAGGAAATAGAAAGAAAAGTGTATCAACGACACGACTCGAGCTATTCGAGAGCGTCTCTCTCTGGTCAGTCATTGCCGTTCGTATTAAAGAAAAAGACAGGTCTCGCGCGAGTTTCACTCTGATCCGCCGCACCGCTGCTCGAGCATGTATGTATACGAGGAGAGAAACTGGTGGCCAGCACAGCATCGATCATCCAAGAATTCCGACGGCCGCGTCTTATTCGGTGGATATACACACACACACTTACGAGATGCACCAGCTACTGGAGCTATATATATACACATGGAAGCTAATTTTCTCGTTTTCTCCGACGAGCGCATCCGCCGACGAGCGGCGGCCGGCACGTAGTTAGGTGCGCGCGCTGGGCCGGCTTTGATGCGCACGCGGCCGTGGCTCGAATTATCGAATCAGCAGCCGCGGCTACAATTAGCGAGTGCGCGCAGCCAACTCAATTTGGGGCCCGTTTGATTGCCCTAATCAATTTGAACTCGCGCGCCCGAGCCGCCGTATACATATATACACGCAGTCGCGCGATCTCTCTCGACCGAAACTCACGTGAACGTCCCCGAGTGAATGTGCGCGCCGAGAGATTTGGACGGGCTCCAGACGCGACCCATCTACATACATGTATACTTATTGTATCGGGCCAAGTGCACGGCCAAGCGCGACCGACACGTACTTATGTCTGTGGAGCCACGCGCGCGCTTGACACCGATATCCGATTCGACTGGTATATATCTCTCTCTCCCGAGAGATATTCATTAGTGAGTTTGATTAAGCTCGTTATAAATATTGTTTGAACGAGAATCATAGTTAATTTTATCGTAGCTACAATTTCTTTTTTTTTCTCTCCAACAATAAAAATTATTGCAACTGCTATATTTTACCAATTACAAGATTTGATATTGTAAATTACGGAGGCTATTTTTTTCAGTATACGCACGATTGTTTTTCCTCTCCACCACGCCAGTCGGTATTTTTTTGTTATTTCTCGTCCGAGTGTCAACGTACCCGCGGAGTCCGGGTAACATGCAAATTGTAAAATGACGGGGGGAGAGCGATCTGCGACGATGAGTCCACGGCTAATTTGTTGTCGGAACGGACGAACGCGTTTTGTTTTTCGCTCATACCCAAGAGACGAGAGGAAAAAGTGGGAAAGACGAAAGGGGGAAAGAGAGATGATTGCACATATTTACGATATGCGCGCGAGCAATAAATAAAAGAAGAATGGGTAGAGATGGGAGAGAAGCGTGTCACGGCAATTAGCACAGAACATTGTACTTTACGCGTTTCATATCTGTCGAGGTCTCCGGACCGAACGTTGCAGAATCGCTCCAGCGCCCCGTATGTATTATTATTCCTCCCCGGGAATTGGAGAAATTATCATTTTTACACGCAAACAAGTTGTTTATAGCCATTCACTCCAACGTTGATAAATCGAGCAAACAATCCATAAGTCGGATTGAATGGCTGTTGAAAAATCTTTTGAAGGAATTAATCTTGGTCTTGGTGAGCGTGTATACACCTTGCAGGCACGAGGCGTCCGTAAGTTGGTTACTGACATGGTTTACACACCTGAGCAGACAGCCGAGAGAGTCGGTCGGTTATTGTTGGGGGGGTGCGATAAGCGGTCGAGTTCGCGGGGCTTGTTATCGTTCACTCCACTTCTCCAGCGTCTTTTCCGCATGAATAATGCACGCCTGCAGATTCACGCCACTGCGCCAACCTCGTTTTCACTCTCTCGCGTGCGTATACTCACCCACTGGCATTCCAGGGGCGAGCAATCCCCCACACGACCGACGATTCGGTCCTGTATATGTCTGCGTGACAAAAGCGCGACGAATGCAGAGGATTCGGTGAGCGCTGCAGAGGGCAAATTGATAATGGCCTCGCGGAGAAGCGTGAATTCCTTGGCCAGTCGGGCCAGTCGCGCCGCTGAATCACGCTCGATTGCAGCTGCTCTCCCCTCGCGCAATCGTATACGTAACTCTGGCTGGCCCCCCACGCTCCGCACGACGATCCGCCAAACAGACGGACTCATATATTTTTCCGACGATCGTCCGTTACTCCCGGATAAGACAGGCCCACTCGCGAATCTCAATTGTCCGGCTGCGACCCAATTCGAACGCGAGATCTTCACAATCATCAATTTGTTTTTCATTTACTTATGTAAATTGTCAATGGACGTACAATGAGAGAAACTAGAGGGAAAAAGTAGCTCAAGCGCAGTCTAGATGAGCTTGTAAATCCGAGTCAAAGCCCGCGAACGCGCGGCTATTTCCAGCGGTTTCACGGCCGTAAAGCACGTATATACACCCATTGGCCGCAGGTTTGAAAACATTCCCGGAATATATACGCGTCGCGCGCTCGAAAATAACGCGCATAGATTGTCGGGCTCGCGCCGCTGTACCTAACCGCGGCTCAACGGGCTAAACTCTCGGTGCTACCCGTTTCTTTCTTTTATCCACATTTTTACGCTCCATTCAAACATACCGTGGATTAATTGTGCTCCACGTGTTTAGACTGGCATCGAACTCGCCAATTCGGCTCGTTAGCGAAAATTTCCAGGCATTATTTTATCATCGCTTTGGCATTCCAGCAGCTGGGCCGGGAACTCCCGACTATCGCGGGGTGTATAATCCACGCGAAAATCTTGGGCGCCGCTGATGTAATACGCATATACGGAGGCAGGAGGCAGGCTGAATGATTCATGGCTCGCGCAACACGTACGTCCGGAGCGGTTTCTCGGTGCTGCAGTGCGCGGCGATCGCAAAAATACCACACGGCCACTGGGCGTTCGGCAATTTTTCCATTTGCTCTGCCGGCGACAGAAGGATTTACCCATTAAACGGGCGTAAATCAAAGAAACAACCAAACGCAAGCGGCCGTCGCGCCTATACGTACACGCGTATCCGGCCAATCACGTCGTAGAGAGACGAGTCGAGGACGCGCGCGCGCGCGCTTATCTATGCGCTCCTGCTCGCACGTGTACGTGTGTATTACACGCGTTTCATTTCCGCTCGTTCCCCATCAAATGGCCCTCGTATAACCGAATCGTGTACGAGCTTCCATCGCACCTTTATACCACTGATTTCGACCTCCGGGGCTCTGTGGGCACGACAAAATATTTGCCCTCGGTTCTTGTTGCAGAGGCGCCTGCCCAGGTGAAAAATAAAATCTCGTCTCTCTCTCTCTCCTCGTTTTGGGATTATAGTTCTTTCCCTATCGCGTGTCTGTGTGCGCGCGTGTGTGTGTGTAGGTAACCGCGGCGAGAGAATCTTTCTCACGAGTCGCATTATCGGAGTTTGCATGGGTTAACGCACGGCACACATTATTATCAAGGGACCCGTTTGTGTACATCTTGATATATGTATATACATGTATATAGCTGCAGCTATACGCGGGCACCCCACGACACTTTATCAAGGTTTACCTGGAACGAGTGAGTGTGTGACCCAACTGGGCTACGCTCTTTTACTCTTTCACTCTACGTACATACGAGATTCTGGCTGACAAACGAGTGGATTCACGAGATGTGAATCGATGATCCGAGTCGAGCTCGGCCCCTCGTTCGATTGGAAACGCTGCGCTTGGGTCGGAAGGGAATCGCGATTTGCGTGAATGACGAGTCTGTGGCGCGGCACCGATAACACACACCCAAAGCCAATCCCGCGAGCGTAACAGCCGATTAATTTTCTCCGTCTTTTCCCAGTATATCCGAAGCCCGTCTCGTTCGATAGGCATGAGTCGGCCGTCGTTACGACAGATCTCGAGAAGCGGCAATCGTTTGGCGCCCGAGACGTACGAAAAATCGGAAGCCCCTCTGATAAGAGCCGCGAGTGAACGGGCCCAGTGTGAGTCGCGGCTCACATGAATATATACACTTGTGCGCCCGCCTATGTGTCTGTGTGTTACTCAATGCCGCCGCGGGGAATAAAGATCCGCTTCACCGGATCAACTGGGCCACGGCGGCGGCGAGCCAATCTCTTATCTCTCGTTGCGCTTATCTTTCCCTTCGGGTATATAAAAATCGAAGCGCGAGGCACAATCGTACCGATTCACCGATTTTTTTTTTCCATCAACGACGTTTCCGCTGTGATAGCAAAACGACCATCCGATTGCGAATTCGTATGTATACACGTATAATCAGCGATATTCGCGGCCCGACACGGGAGAAGAGCCCGGCCTGGGACGTGTTTTAATATCCGAGAACAGGCCGAACAAGAGACGATTATACTCGGCGAGTAAGCCGTTTTTTCTCTCGCGCTCGACTCGCGGGGATGAAGCGTGTTCGGATCGCCGCCAAGTGTCGCGTTGCCCGCGGCGACGTATGCAAAACGCGACAGGGCCGCTCGCGCGCGCGCGGCGAGTAAGGAAAATCCCGGCTCGATGGAATTTCCAAACTCGACGCGGCTGTGGGATTTTGCATAGGCCGCACGTATTGTTCCCGGGGGGTTGCGCAACGCGGAAAATTCCCATAGCCGCTCGCGTCCAACGGAAACTATCAATCGAGAGAGCGCAAGTGTGTGTATACGCACATATGCGCGGGGATGTTGCGAAACTCGACCTATTGAAAAAGCCATCTTATTACCTTTCGAAACGATCCCGAGTCGCCCCGGAACCGCAGAGTAATCGCGCGCCCGAGTTTTCGGTGCCCTGCAACCAGTTTTCCACGCCTCCGGCAAGACGTGCTTCCCCCGCCCCCCCCCATCTTCGTCCAGAGTTTTTTCCGCGACGCCGCGAGAGTTACTCGGCGCGCGCGGAGGACCTTGGACGAGCAGGGTTCCCGCGAAGGATGTATATACACTTTTTCCGCCGCCCGACGATTCGCCTCGGCTGCGAATTTAATATCCCGGGAGACTCGCGTCTCTTTTTTTCCCCAAGAGAGAGAGAGAGAGAGCAGGGGACGAATGGCACGCGAGCCAAGGTGAAGGACCGATGAAAAACGGGTTGGTATATGTATATATATGAATGTAGCCGAAGAAGAAAGTGACGAGTCGAAGGAAATACCTTGGGGATCGCTCGAGCGTCTCTCACGCCGCACGACGTTTATTCGTGCCAGTGCTTCGAATACAAATATTTCAAATGTTTAATCCCTGCGGATTCAAATGAAATTGATCAAATGATATTCGGCATTGAAAGCGTCGGATCCTGAACTTACCCAGCTCTGCTCCAGATAATCATTTTGTTGGCAAGCGCAGACTGCCTGATTAATCGATGAATTGAATAAAAATCGTATACTCGGGATAATTTCACACCCGCGACGATTCGATCGTCAGCCGCGTTATCCAACCGGGCACTTACTAACGCGTGGATTGCAACGCGTACATAAATCCATCGAGTTGCTGTACACACACATACACACACACACGTCTAATCGGAGGTATGATATTTTTGGTCCGAATCAAGATGTTACAAAACCGCGTTTGTACATCTCAGTGACAAACTTGGCGAGTGTGGCGCGCGCGACGACGAGACGAGACGAGACAGGAGAGGAGGGAAAGAAAAATAAGCGAGAAAAGGAAGAAAAAAAAAACAAATCCGCCCACAATCGGATATGTCGATTGGTCCGTACAAGGCGCCACGCGGACTTGTGTCACGGCGAGAGCTCGATCGAGTGCCTACCAATGCCGCGTGGGTGGGTGAGTTGCATTCGTAGAATCGCAGGCGCGCTCGTCGAGCATCGCCGGGATATACCATATAGCGGCTGTTTCGAAACCCGCGGATACTTCTTTTACCCGTTCCTCCTCGTCGCGGCTTTTTGCGCGGCCGAACAAAAAGAAAAACGCAAATTCATCGGTTACGCGCGGGGGCGAGCCTCGTGATGAGGATGATTTTCGATTTTCACGGTTTACTTCGCGGCGGCGAGGCAAAAAATCAGTCGCATTGTGTGCGATCGCTCGCCGCTGTATGCGGGTGAACGAGCTGGCGCGAGCGGAAAAATAAACCGTACCGCACAGCCCGTGGAAATCGTCGAGGTATAGTATTTCGATGTGGCCAACCACTACGACGTTCTCAGATTCGCCGTTGAGATATTTACCGATTTATCATCGCTCATTTCACGTGCGATGATTTAACTAGTGCATGATATTTTCATCGAACGTAAAAAATTACTATTTATCAGTAGAAATCGCATGACTGATAGCGGATAGTCATTAGCGAATTAGTAAAATTCTACTGATTCTTCTCATTCGTACAAAGTTGCACCTGGCACAAGTGCAGCGCGACGAATCGGCAAGGAAAGAATCAGGAGGGAGGGGGGGGGGTGAGACAAACGGAGCGCAATTCAAAGTGGCTGCGGGCCGCGTCGTTTTGGAAATTGCGCGGAGATTCGCGCGAGCCGGTGTTGTCTTTTTTGCGATCGCCAGCTCTCTCTCTCTCTCTGGCGCGCACCGCAACATCTGGGGGCCGCGGCGGACTTGCGCCAGATGGACCGGACGCGCGATACAGTCGGCTTTTCTTTCCGCCGCGTAATTGGCCTGGCTCTGCCGCGCTACACGCGTATACACACAAACACACATCGCAGTGCGAGCCACGCGCGAATAATGCCATTGTGTTTTCGCGCTCGGCCATATATATCTGATACAGTCGGACTCTATAAATTTCGAATCGCAGGAGAGAACAACGCCGGGAGAGCGAATTGATAGCGGCGTTGCGCAAGCAGATACAGCAGCGGGCCACGTGCTCCCGATGATTGGCTTTCACCCCGCTAGCGAGCGCGCCCGAGGAATTCAGCCAGAGATGCAGGATTACGCGCATGTTTGTCTCTCCTCTGAATCACGTTTCTTTTCCCCGTTTCGATCGAGCCACGCGCATTCCACACAGCATTGGCGAGATCGAATCGGTACCGCGCGAGAGAGAGAGAACACGGCAGCTGTAAGGGCACGGCTAGTTGATGATATTAGCTGAGTGGAGGGAGACTCGCGGCCGCGTCAAAACGCCAATTTAGACACGGTTGTTTAGCGTCACTGCACACACCGAACCTTGGGCTCGTATTAATGTCAATTACCGCTGGCCCGCTCCGCCAGCTCTAATTCCCTCGATTACCACCGCGACAAATCCACCTCGGCCGACTTTTCGACTTTCCTACCAGCTCCTGCCCTCCACTCTTATTCTTATTTATCGCCGCGCTCACTATTACGTGTTTGGAGGGCCCCTGCGGTGCGCAGCTCCGATTTGCCACTGCCCCCAGAGCCGTGTTGTCATCTATCATTCTTCTCTCCACATATGAATGGTCCAGAGCCCATGAAGATTTGAATAGTATCTCGAACTACGTCAAAGTTTACGGATAAAGAAAATTTCATCGGGCACTGAATTATAGGAATAAATTTCGATCTTATGACTTCTTTAAGAACCTTTACTGAGATATGTAATAGGTTATCGCGTAATGATATCAAATTTAGGATAAAAGCTAGCGCGCATCGCTAATTTTATAACTGAAATAGTTGAGTGATTATTGTGAAATACAAACATTTTAAAATATTTGAGCTATTTGGGTTATTTATAGGTGATTGCAGTCTAGTGGAACTCGTGTATGTGGAAATAGATTTTGCTCCGAAAGCTATACCGATGCGGTCGAAGCAATATCCGTCCAACATCGGATTTCCTTAAATCGGATCATTCCGATGATCAAAGTTTCTC
This sequence comes from Aphelinus atriplicis, assembly GCA_020882685.1. Taxonomy (NCBI): domain Eukaryota; kingdom Metazoa; phylum Arthropoda; class Insecta; order Hymenoptera; family Aphelinidae; genus Aphelinus; species Aphelinus atriplicis. The sequence goes on along the minus strand of CM037076.1, from coordinate 3,176,077 downwards.
GGCGCATAATCCATATGCGTATATATATGCCAGACTGGATCCACGGGAGGTACATAGCCAGTGACATCGCGGCCTTGGCTCGCGCGACGCATCGAACGTGCGAGCATGAGCGAATTCACCGACGCGTCACGATCTCGGTTCGTCAGTGAGCGAGAGAGACACACTTTCGCCGCGGTTACGCGCTTACTACGTTCTGTGTAACGTGTGTGACTCATTCGTATCGCGCACCGCACACGCTTCGGCATTCGTCGATTCATTCAATGGAATCGCACCTAATCAAATAGTCGTTTTCGACTCGTGGCACAAAGCCGCCCGCGATTGTCTTATATACACGTGCGCAATATTATCGATTAGTAAGTACGTACACGCAAGAGGGAGTGTGTATGAAAAATTACGAACAATTCCATATGTAGGCTGGAAAATATCTATTCTGTTGCGAGAATCAGAATCGTTGGATTCAAGCAAATCCTATTAGCTACTTCCAAGTAGACGGGTATGCAGTTTCAATCATATCGATAGTATTGGCTCCAGTGAAAAATACTTTTTCACCGAAGGAAATTCCACTTGGTCTTATACTACCTCCGAATAATCACTGCGCGTTACGAATAAAATTTATGAGAAATTATCTCGACTTATTTGATTTCCATTCGAATAATCTGTCTGACCTTTTTTTCCGAAGTGAAACTTTTACTACAATAGCAAAGCCACTAGCTGAATCAGTGGAAATCCGATTTGATCGAGGGGAATCCTCCTGTCCACCAGCCACAAGATGAAATCCAATAGGCACCGGATCAATCGAAATTTTTTACTGTACCAATCATAAAAGTTTTTCAGCGTGCGGAAGGGCGCTATAATATGGGTAAGAGCTTGTGTGGGAGCGGCCGTGGCTGTAAATCTTATCTATTTGTAGATATGGTTCGGGGCGAACGGAAAATAAAGCTGGCTGTAATCTGGCTATGATTAGAGCCGCGCAGCCAATTGATTCGTCCCTCGTAGCTGGAGACGTCCCCCCGAGCTGTACAGCGCTAGCGGGAGAGGTGCTCGTTTTTAGACAGCTCCCGGGAGACTGTATGACACCGGGGCCCGCCTCTATATAAACACAAACACAGTCGGATGCTCGCTCCGCACCCATTAGTTCGCCGAAGCTTTTACGCTCCCGAAATAAGCGCCTCTCTTATTCCCTCTACTTCCACACCGGTATCGATCATATTAGGATGTGAGAATTATTGATGAAATTTGAATAATACGCTCGTAACCTTCCATTTCATGATTTTACCGATTCTAGGTTTTTTTTTTAAATTTGATTGGAGGACCAACGGGTCTTTTTGCATGTCGATAACCCAACGTTTGCGGAGATCATAATATACTTGCAACCACCTGTAGCTGTGATAATGTACGCGGGGGCTGCTGCAAAGACGTATTGCTCGCTCCCGACGATCACCCGGTGGAACTGGATCGTCGTCGCTGTACGGACGAGCCGATTAACCACAGCCTACTGAGCCACTGATTTATCCATCTGTATGTGTATATATATGAAGCGTATCTATCGGGGAGAGAGTGAGTTTTACGAGCGGAGTCGGAAGCCATCCTCGCTCGGCTCTGCTTTACTGCCCAGCAGCGATTTCACACGCGAGTCTCTCCCACTCGTCCGTTTTAGAACAGTCGCGAGTCGATCGACTCGTGGATATATTAAAATAGAACCGGGTTATTATACCATTTGAAAAGCTCTCCAGCTGCTGCTATAGGAGTGACGAGTATCCGCGCGACCAAACTATATCGGGGCGGCTGCTTTGGTTTGCATCAATTTTGAAACTCTTCTGCTCGATCGAGAGCTCGACACTTGGGCCCCGCGAGCTGCAGTCACGCTTAGAAATGGGGGAAAAAGAGAGATCTCTCTTAGTATCTCTCTTATCTCAGTATTTTTCGAAAAATACTGGGACAAACGTTGCGCTCGGCCGTGTCCGCACAGCGAAACACACATAGTACAGCCGTGTTGTGTGGCTCCTCGTCTTCTTCCCCGCCGCGGCGCATTCCTCTGTCTCTCTCCCGCGGCTCGATCGGCTGGCGCATACGCCTCGCGAATACACAAACGCGCGAGAGGCTCATTCGCGTCGTCTCCCCTCGATATGCCCGGCCCGCACACCGGCGCGCGCTCAAATTTATTCCGGATAAACAGTTAGCGAGTTCGCGCGGGTTATTGCGACGCCGCCGCCGCCGCGTTAATCAAACTTTCGAAGCTGCGATGTGATGGGCCATTGGCGGCCAATGAATTTCTCACGCGCAATTTTCACGCGCCTTACGTGAATGGGTCGTGGATTGTTCTCATACTTGTTCAAATTTAATTTCTCATTAGACGCGCGAACCTCGGAAGATTCAGTCTTTCCAACGTGTGCTTCGAATGTGAATGACAAGTTAGCTCGAATTTTGTTCGGACCGAGGGAAAAGAAATGATTGATCGCTGGAATAAAACCAATGGCGTATTGCCAAACGACGGAGCATCTTTATCGGACGTTGCGTGTGTGTGTTTGTATTTACAAAGCCGACGCGCTAGTCGACCTTTACGCGAGAGCCCACACGCGCATTAATGCACACCCACACGTTATGTAGCTGTATTTTACATAAGCAACGTGCGAGCGCGCGTAAGTATATATACGCGTCCACGTACCTGGGCGGCGATCGCGGAGACAAAGGCGCGCGACAGCCGCGAGTCGTTGAGCCCGGGGTCATCGATATGAGGGATCATCCTTGCCGCGGCGGCCGCCGCCTCCCCACCTCCCGGCCCGCACTTCCATCCTGATTAACGTCGATTGTTGCGGCGGGCACGTTTAATTGCGCGCGGCCTCGCTCGTGCGACAAGCGCATGCGGGCCCGCCACTATAGATACACCGAGTAACGCGCTCGATTCAATCGAGTGTGTATACACCGCTTCCTGCTTCCTCCCGCTGCTGCCGCTTTCTCTTCCCTTCTGCCCGTACGCGCGCTCCAGCCCGATCAAGCTCAGCCGAGATGGGCAAATCAGTATATTCGGATGAATCGTCATTAATTCTCGATTGATTTTTTACAAACACTGTATCAACGACCTTTTTAATAACTGCCCATCGACGAGGATAACAATACAGACACAGGCGACTCGACCCCTCGATGATTTTCTTTTTTCCTCTCTTTTTTCGCTCGTGCGCTTCTAAATAATACAGCTCTCGGCCAGTGTGACTTTTAGATTAGTACGCGCGCTCGAGTTCGGAATCGAGACTCACCGAGTCATTGCCCCGTTTTTTTTTCAGGCGCGGCTCGATTTGAAACGGCATTGTTTCGAGCTTTTTGCCTTTGGTCGAGCGGCGCGGCGCGTGAGAGCTCGAGCTGCGGTCGGACATGGCCCGGTCCCCGCGGTGTAATCACACGCCACCTCTCCGCGGCCTTCCCAAAAATCTCGGCGGGTCCCGAGCGTACAACCGGCATTTAAACCCGCCCGCAGCCGCTCGAGCTTTTTCCGGCTTTCGAAACTGTCCCGTCCGCCGTCGCGTCCACGTATATAGACACAATCACATTCCGTTCCAAAATCATCGCTTCTCCTCCATCCCTTTGCCGTCATCTTTTTCACGTTCATATCGCAATTTGCATTCGAATATAATTCGAGTCGGACGCAGAGGCCGAGAGACACCTGCTCCAAACTCTCAGCTGGCTGTAGTGTTTTTTCGTAGAGAAATAATCGTTTTGATTCGATTTGCCCGCGAGATATTGGCCGTTGGATGATCACAAGTTTCCACCTGCAAAACTTTCAGCGCGCGATTCGGTGCGAGCTGGTGTGTATACGGAACAGAGACTATGCAACGGAGGAAGTGCGTCAGATGTTGGCTGCGCAGAAGAAAAGCCCGAGAAACAAAGCGGGAGGAGGGGGCGGCGTGCGTTACACGCGCGCATGTGCGTATGGCGTAATAGTACGCGCAGGACAAAGGCCGCTATACCTCTGGTTTTTCCGCGCGTCCGAGCGCGTCGTTCGCCGCGGCGATAACCCGGTTCGCTATACGCACATAACTATGCTACGGTCGCGGCCGCAGCCATATAAGCAACGCGACGCGAATACTTGTTTTTTCCCCGATTGAAAATTCGAAATCCGAAGCGGCGCGGCTGTTGGGAGGATGATTCACCATATATGATTTGCTCTCGAGTACTCATGAGCATATATCGCACTCGAGATCGGGAGAGAGAGCCGGGCGCTAACGAGTCAACGTATCCTCGAGTGTCGCGAGCGCATTCCACTCGGACTTGTTTTCGAGTGTCTTCCTTCTCTCTGTCTCTCTATCTGGCCGTTCCAGCGTCGGTTATTGATACGTACAATGCTCCACTCGATTCGAGTATGCAGTCGATGCAATCGAATGGATTCACATGCGTGTGACGCTGTGGATCAGTTGCGCGACGCCGCAGGGCGCCGCCGTAACCGGTGATCATGTCCATATATAGAAAGTATTCATAACGAATACAACTTCTCAAATACTCGTGCGTTCGAAGCACGTGTATTTGGATACGTGCAATTGGAATTCAACGCATTTCAAACAGAATAATTTCAAAGTACATATGTCGATTCGTAAATTCATAAATTGGCGATCGGCCCGCGAAGCCCGAGTTCGCGTTGTGCAACGTGAAGAATCTTTCCGAGCCATTAGAAATAATATTTTCTATTTTGTGACTCAATTAATCGAACACTGTTGTTGGCCGTTTCTGGCGCCAGTTTTGCGCGATAACGACGAATCGGAGCAGCCAAATATACAGAGGCGGTCGCAAATATAATGGGAAACATCTTTGGCGCACACGTGCACGCGCGCATACTCGCGCACATACTGTGCAATGCGCGCATGTGCTCGACAGAGACGGCGTTAGTGTTGCAGAGCCGAACCGGATCGAGTGGATCGTCGCGCCGCGGGGCAACGCGCGTACATAAGTATATCGGACGGGCCCGACAGGTGCGGAGCGTATGCCCCCCCGGCTCATTTGACGATGTCTTCATTTGCGCATAAAACCAGCCTCTCGGCCCGATCCAACAGACTCGAACAGATTCGTAGCAAACATTTGGGTAACAAGCCGGACACACGATATATAGTGGAGGCGGGGGTTAGCGATTGTTCGCGGGGCAGTGTATATAATAAAAAGATGAGGGAGCTCGCCGGGCATGAGACGCCAGATGAGTGTTTTTTCGGGGCAACGGGAATGTGCGACGCGACGAGCCGAGCGGTTCTCACACGCTGCACCGCTCGCGGCTATATAACAGCGACAAAGACAAAAACCCCAACGCCCGGCTCTGTGTGTGTGTGTGAAAAGCAGCAGCCACTCGACCAACGACGCGACCCTTGACGCGTCTCTCTCGCTCGACATGTGCCATAAGTCCGGAACAACGCCCGGCGCGAAACGTGCGCGCACTTGCTGCCTAATTCCCCGGCGCCGTCTCAAAAAGCGCCCCGCACCCGCCGACAATTCGTCCGATTTTTTTTCAAGCCGGACGATGAACCGGAGTGAAAAGAAATACATATTCTCCCGGGGGAATAAATTCGACCGAGTGGAAAATGGGGTTGAATCCATTGCGAGGATACACGGGGGACAAGAGAAGCCTCCGGATTGACCGACGACTCGCGGAAAAAGCGTGAAAATCGAGGCCGATCGGATCCGCGGCGCATCAAAACATCCGGTCGTTAATTTTCCCGCCGCGCGAGCTGCACACACTGCGCGTCACACAGGCTCGACAGGCTAGCGCCAACATTCGAGAGGCTGTACATGCTACTGGAATCGAGAAAGCCACGCGCCCGAGGTCCTTTACGAGGATACGCCGCGCCGCGTACTCGAGATTTTCCCCGAAATCCGGTCGGGCGCTTCCCGTGAAAGAAAAAATAGGAAAAACCAGCAGCTTTCCTCGGACGGAAGGCTAAGCTGCAGCGCGGCTCGACCCACGTGCGTATCACGTGATGCGCGAGTTTCGAGTGTGCGCCACCGGCACGTATACGCATATGCGTACCGGGCCGCGGGGCCGTGAGTTCTCGAGGTGATCGAGTTACGGTGTGTGTCCGCGCGAAAACGACACGAAACCGCAGAGGCTGCCTCGCCAGCGCCCACCGATCAACCACCGATGCACCACCGATGCTCCACCGTGAGAAATCCACCAAATAACCCCCCCGACGCGCATATTTTCCCATGCTTTCCTCGTTTCGAATCCTCCCCACCTCTGGACGCCATTCGATATCGGCGTATTGATAACAGCAACAGAAACAAGAATCTCGTTATGCTCAATTTGCTGCTCGCCCGCGGATTCGACATCAGACTGTCTTCTACGCTTGTTACTGTGTACTATTCATAAATTCACGCGTTTCAAAGCAATTGTCTTCCGATTGCTGATTTTTTAATTTCATGGGGGGGGGGGGTTTATCCCTGTTTCATTTCAATGTGGTCATTTCCAAACTTCTCTATTCAGCTTCCGAGAGAAAAGAAAACAAACAACCTATTTCTTGTAAAACTGGTAGTCTCGCTCGGAATAACAGCATCCATCTCATAGATGTCAGCTGTGCAAACCAATCGAACCGAGCGTCGATCCACTTTACAGGCATATCACGTTTCATAGTCGATATACAAGGAAATGGTAGTAGCCGAGTAGTGGGCTTACCTGCTGGGGGGCCAGGGGCGAGAAGGTGGAGAGGCCGGTGAGTGGGGCGACGAGGCTGGCGCAGGAAGAGGCCCTGGAGGGCGGGGGCGTGTGGCCCGGGCTGGGGCTGGCGCTGCCGCAACTCGACGTGCCGGCCGACGAGGCCAGCGACACCGAGTCCGACCGGCCCCGCCACGGCGAAACGCTCACGTGCTTCAGCATCTCCTGCTGTTATCTGCCTTGCTGCTCCTTGTCTCGGCTCGAGACCAACCCACGCGCGAGCCGCTTGTCGCCTCGCTCCTCCTGCCAATTTAACAAACGTCACAATATTACTTCTCCAAAACGAGATTATCGATTATCGTCGATCGCTGCCCGAAAAAAACCAATTGTCATTGTCAATTCTGACATTTGGGTCCAAGTCTGGATCGACCCTAAGTGAGCCTTATTAGTGGATACAGGACGAAACTGATTTTCATCAGTTGTGCGATTTAGTGCTTTAAATTTAAGGAGCATCTACTAACAATTTCCAAGAATATTACCAAATATCAATTACCATATACACGAATTTATATAAGGTAACTGTACCCAATTTGGCACTGTACCCAATTTGGCACAATCGTCAGATTTCGTATTTCCGGTGCTCTCTGAGCATCAGTCGCTCTTGGGTTATGTTGGGGGAATTAAAAGAAAATTTTCGGTATCTTCCCCGCCCATTTAGCCCTTAAAACCACTCTCCTACAACACTTTGAACTTTCACTTACTCATTTTTTCACCATTTTCTTATTTCACTTTTCACACTCAACCTCAAAAATCAGGTGTCAATAATTTTTATCTCTCAAAGTGTCATTACTCTTTTTTGTGTAAAAACATCTCAGCTTTCGATTGGTCTCATCAGTTTTCCTAAAATTATTTTTTAACCTACTCAAATTGCTGTTTTTCGCATCAAAAAAAAGTGAACCCAATGTGCCCCTCTACGTGTTTTTAAATGGGAAGACTGAGTGAAATCAATGAATATTTGTATAGACATATAACGATGATTTAGACGCGTATTTTTGAGTTGTATGTTAAAAATTTTGTATAAATATCACTGGGAACATAATTGAGAGTTTATTTCAATGCCAATTGGATCGTCCCTGTAGGCCTATATAGGCTGTAGCTAATGATTAAAAAATTGTGCCAAATTGGGTACACGTTTTGTGCATTTAGCCTTTTTGCGTTTTTTTTTAAATTGCGATTTTCGATAGGTTAAAGTAGTCGAATGATGATTATGAAGATGGTTTCTAATAGGTATTGAGCTAAGCTTTGAGATGCCGTTGACGGAATTTTAAAATTCGAAGTCTATCATAGTCAAATTCGCGAAAAACCCTTAGGGGGGGGCACATTGGGTACAGTTACCTTATAAATTGATTGGAAGTGTAGTGCAAGACACTCGAGCAAATTAGCTGGATTATCAAGGACCAACTGAAAATCACGATTCTCTGGATACGCCGATGGAATCAGCAAAGCGAAGATAAAAATTCGGAAAATCGACGAAGCAGATGAATAATCTTTTTGAAAATAAAAATTGTTTGCTCGAGATACGTGAGATTTTGGGGGAAGCGAATGCGACGTTGTCACCGCGTGTTGTCGTCCGTTTGGTCGCGGCAATATACACACGTGTTGGGGAGGAGAGACTCGCGCTATCGTGAAAAGGACAGTCCGTAAAACGAGTGTCCAGCGAGATGCGATAGCCGCGTATCGTCGGTCGCGACTACTGATACGTCATACGCCTTATCTATGTGCTAATACTCGCTTATCAAGCAGCGCGCACAAAGCTGCTCGCCAAACAATTCCTAAAACTTTTATCGTTCGCTCATTCGAATAACACCCACGTCTCGCTCGTGCTTCTCGAGACGAGCCAAAATAACATTTCGGAAACGCGTTTGCTCTGAGACTCGCGACAACGCAACAAAAGCGCACAACGAACTCGCCTCCCCCGCGAATCGCCGGCCTACAAAGACGCTGCTCGCGCGGCCGGGAGAAAGTCGCGATCGATTCTGCCGCGACTCGCACCGGCGAAAACGGAGAGACGATTCGAGTATACAGTTTGTCGCACGCGTAGAGCCTCGGAATGCCGAGTGTATGTGTATCTGTATCGGGGGACGCGAGGAGAGCCGCGTGCCAAATAAACGAGATGCCGCAACGATAAATGCCCCGAGCGAGAGGAATGGAAAAAAAAGATGAGAAAAGATGAGCGGATAATATAATTCGCGGCGGAACTCGAGAGACACACGCTAGATATATATATATATATATATATATAAAGGACGGCGAAACTGGACGATATGATTGGAAAGCTACGTTGACGGGTGGAATCATACAGAGTGAAATCGAGTTTTCCCGTACGACGAGGGGCTCGCGGGGAAAAAGACGAAGGCGGGGGGCAGGAAGCGGCGGCGGCGCGTCTGTTGTGTGCAGCCGGCGCGAGAGAGACGACGGAGGAGCTGATCAGGTAAATATATACCTGCGACGACGGTGGCGGTGCAGCTGCAGCCCGAGAGAAGAGCCGCACGATTGCGGCAAGTGCCACATGCAAAAAGTCAACGATACGCTCGTACCAGCTCACTCTCACTCCCGTGTGCTTGTGAGCCCGCGAGCGGATATCGGCCGGAAAGAGCGAGAGAGAAGTCGACCCAGACACTTTTCTCCTGTTTAACCTCGCGGAAGCCTACTGCCCAAATTTGAATAAATTCGCGGATTTGTATATACGTACGTGCACACGTGATCCGGCCGGGCTCACGTGCGCGGCCGACCCGAACACCGATTACGCGTGAGCGCGTTTGTATGTGCCCCTCGCGAATCAGTCTCAATCGTTCGAACAGCAGAGTCAACGCTTTACATTTCTCTCGTTCGCTGCGCGTATCTCGAGCGCGCATCAATTCGATTTGCTCCGAATGTGCTCCGATTGGTCGAGTATCGCTTCTGTCCCTTTAGATGCTCGGCAAATATTGAACACCCATTTGATTAGCGCGGCGATGTGCTTCGTACGCGAACAATATTCACACAATATTCACGCGAGCGTCATCTCGTTACACTCGTGCCGCGCGCGGAATTAACCGAGAGAATGGACCACGACAATTTCTCACGAGCGCGACTCCTACTTTTTTAATCGTGCGCGTTACACATAAAATACACAGGAAAATTAATTCAATCGTCACTTTCTCATTTTTGTTCAAATTCATTTTTTCAAAATAAGAAATCACGACTAATTTATTTTCGTTAACGTATACCATTGATTCACAAAATGAAGAAAAACAATGGTATTTTACCCTTTTCAAACTGAAAACCTTCGAACATCCCGACGACCGACTGTCTATGTACGAACCAATAAAAAAAATAGTGTCCTGTCAAATGCCAATGGGGCACCAACGAGTCTCTCGTTCGACGACAGCACACACATAACTGACAAACACTGGGGGTCTTTCAATCAACCGCGGCTATTCCGGGGGGTACGAATCGAGTACTCACGTGAAGCTGCAGTCGATCGGCGGCGTCTCAGTGCAGCAGGGCCGGCGTCGCAGTTCGCGGCTCCAGCTCGAATCGGCTCATCTCGTCCCACTGCCGTGTGCGAATCGGTTACTTATGCTCCGACGAACAACGATAAACAGAAACACACCAGAAGGGGATGACCGGCACTTGAACGTAGTATACTTCTTTGGTATACCGCACGCGAATACGGCACTCGAGCTCCCGTACAGTTGGGTACACGCGACGAGTCGATGGTGCGTTAGTGCGCGCCGAGCGACGACTGGCGCGAGAGTCGCTGCGCCGCGCGCGTATACTGCAGCCGAACAGAGAGAGAGAGAGAGAGTAGGAGGGGAGACGGGCGAGCGGGGGCGGCTGCGTTTCCAGCTCCTGGCTCGCGTGGCGTATACGATTTTTTTCTTTTTTCCTCTTCGCTCCTTGGTTATACTGTACTATACACGCGCTACTCCAGACGCCGGACGCTGTTTCGTCTGTTGCCCGCGCTAATTTCCCACCGAGCTCCCCTGCAGCGGCTACTCTGGCTGCAACACCGAGACTCGAGTGGGCTCTCGGCGGTTCGCGGAGGAGCGACATTTCATGCTTTTTTTCTTTTTTTTCTTTTTCGTTCTACTTTTTCTCTCCGCTTGAGGCGCCGATTTAAATTGTTCGCGCAATTGTACAGGCGTTTGTCGGGATTTGTGTGCTTGATATATGTATAACTGTAGACGCTTACGCGCACGCAGAGGATGAGTCAGGCTCTGTTTTTGCCTCGATAACACCGCCGCGCGATAAAACACGATACGATACCCCCCTATTGTTTTTCCCATTCCTGTGTATATATATATGTATCATCTTCGCTTTCCATCGTTTGCGCTGCGGTGATTGTGCATATATAGGTGTTCATACGGCTGAAGTAGACAGGTCGGCCACGCGACGAAATCACTTCGAGGAATGTACACCTACTTTGGGGATCGACAATGGGAAAAATATTGGCTTGCTTATTTATTTTTTTTCTCACACTCCATACGTCGCTTCCGAGGGCGCGTAATCGATCACAATAACGGGAGTGAGGGCAAAGTTCCGAACGAAGGATATTCCTATATACGAGACAAGTCGATTCCCATGAATAAATCTCGATTCGACTGGGCTCGTTTGGCTGGAAGCTGACGCGCGCGTTGAAAAGGATACGTGCACGCGTGAATACGGGAAGCCGGCAGCGGGAGCGTTACAAAAGCGAGGGAAAAAAGACGGAAAGAACGGCCGGGGGAGAGAGAAAAGACAGAGCAGATTTGATTTTGGATCGCGGCGTCTCGGGCTACTCACACATACACCTGGGATGAAGCCGTCTCGCTCATTTTTATGTGTATACCCTGCGCTGCGCGCATAAAAATGAGCCCCGCTCGGAGGCTGGCTTTTGTCTACTCCGCGATGGACCTCGCCGTCCGGCTTTTCCCGTACTTGTGTTTTCCCATCGAAATCGGGGCGAGACCTGACTCCTTTCCCCCTTGCACATACAACCAGAGCACCGCGCCATTGTCAAATATATATATATGCTGATATCGACACAGTATTCACCGAGACTATCTCGTTTATGATGGAAGGATGAAAAACCACTTCTAACTGCATTAAACAGTACGCCTTCTTAAAGAGGCTTTGCATGAAAAACGATTGCTATGTCAAAAAGAGAATTTTGTGTCTTCTGACGATTTCCTCGACAGTCATCGCGCGCTAAGAAAAATCATACTACCCACAGTCTGATTCGGAAGTTGGACTTTTCTTCGAGAAAGCTTTAGTCGCGCGCATGTGTTACCCCTTTCGCGGCTGTGGATATAAATTATTATAATCCTCGACGTAGGTTTGACGTTGCTGGATATACATTTATTGCTATCTCAATATGTGTTTTGTCCGCGCGGTTTTCATAGCTCGTGTGTTTACTCGTATACGTCAAGATTTATCGAATAATTCAAATTGACTTGTACTCATTCGATGCGTTGAGATTGCTGAAAATCTTGAAATATTGTATCTGTATCTTGTATATTGACTTATATGCAAAGTTCCGATCGCAGAGGTGGAGATTTAAGAAAAAACGTTTTTCTTTCATATACCATGGCGTGTGCGCGTGTGCGAATACACGTGCTTCCATGTACTTCCTTCGAAAAGGGAATACGAGCTGCCCCAGAGCGATTTTATTTAGTTTATCCTGCAGCCCAACGGTTTAAACAACAGCGGCCGCGAAACGCCAGCCGAGTCGTCGAATCTGTACGTGGCTCTGGCTACGCAGTTGCTTTGGCGCATCAGCGAGTATTATCGCACCGCGACGTTTCTCACACTTTTCTCGCATTATAAACACGTTTGTATAAAGCGCTTGGAATAGGTTAATACGGGGCCCAAGTCAAATAATCCATGCGCGCTCATTCGTATTCGTCGAGGCTGCAGCCGCGCCTCCCCCCACTGACCCCCTCCCTCTGTCCCGCCACCGCTTCTCACGCGTGAATTCCTCGGATCCCCCCGCATGACTCGATCACACTGCAGTCTCGACACACGGCAGATCGATCTGTGTGCACGCTGGCCGTATTGCAAATTTTCATTGTGTCAAGTGAACACAACCCACGCGAAAATTCAAAGTATATACTCATTAGGTACTAATCGAGTGTAAAGAATTCAGATAGAAGGCAGTATAATGGTTATATATTGTACATTGATGTGTTAATTTGTTGGTAATACATCTCATGAATATATGATATGATAGCCAAAATATTTTACCGATTAAACATTTTTCAATAAAAGAAGAGCCGTAATAGCCATAGATATGATATGCAATTAATGAAAATAATGAAATGTTTTCTATTTTTATATCGATCGTAATGATAAGAGAATTAGCTTTCAAATGATGAACCAAGATATATCCTATTGCAAATGAAAGTGACGATTATTATTCATCAAACCTAACACACACCATAACGCATTACATTGGTGAACTGCGCTGACTCGAATCTCGATGTAAATTTCTTATTGACACAAACTGAAAGAATCAAAGAGGTAAACTCAGCCTCGACGGCACCCAGAATTCGTCGAGTGTCTATGCAAATGAAACTTCGAGTATAGGAAAATACTCCGCGGCGGCGTCGGCGGGGGAAAAATCAGAGGCAGGCAAACAAGAACGGGTATAGCGGTTCGCACGATCTGTATTATATTATACCTGCAGCGCGTGCAGCTGTGGGATTTTTCGTCCTACGAGCCCGTAGGAGAGTTTTACAATGGGGGGGCCCCCGAGAGGCGCTGCAGGTCATTCTGTGCCCGGGCTCGACTTCGCTGAATTTCGCCCCGGGAAAAAATCGGCCCTACGCCCATCGCTTATGCCCAATAGTTGAGAGGCGCGAAACGTGTGTCGCGCGTGGGAGACTATATATCCTATATCCTATACGAACGCGACTGTTTCGCCATGGGAAAAACTCGAGGTTCGATCGGGGTCGCGTGCGCGGCGCTATACGCAGCGGCTCCCAGCGGCTCCGCCGTCTGTATTATATAGCAGCCGCGCGGCTCATTATGACTACGCTACAGATTGGATAGATCGAGCTTCGTGTGCGTAATACGGGAAACAATTATTATCCGTCTCGCGGCGGAAACGGAGCAGCGCGGCGTTACTGCTGGATTTCGAAAGAATTCGGATGCAGGCAAAGTCGAAGACTGTAGCGGATAGACTCGTCCCAATTTTGCTACAAGTCAAAACGATCGCTACTCTGTGAAAATATTGTACTCTTGAAATTTTATATTAGTTGAAAGAATCAATATTCGTTGGTGGAAATTATGTATCTAATAAATGATAGTAAATATTTAGTAGAAAAATGATTTTAAATTTAGAGAGTAGTAAACATTCAAATATGACTAAAGAGTGAACAACGACACGAAAGGACGATTCGCTTTTCATCAGTTGCACAATAAAAATAAAAAACGTATAAATAACGTATAGATCAAAAAGAGGTAAACATTCGATGAATAATATTAATTTCCAACTATTTCAAAAATTCAGACTGTAAATAGCGGACTAGATAATCCACAGAAAACATGAATGGTATCGATTACTCTCGGTCCATTCAACGCGATGAAGAGATAAAGAATGGACTATATATGCGCACCGGGGATAATCGTGAAAAACGATGATTCAGTTTTTTCATCATCCCAGCTCCCGTGCGAGTTATATAAAACTCAACAGGTTTTTTTTTTCTTATTTTCATTTGAAACGGAGCCGATCGATCGATCACTCCTACTACCGGCAAAGCGCGGCGGCGTCTCTGTATACGCGGCGCGCGGCGCGTCCCATATACGAGTGGCCCTCCAGAATAAACACGGATGCGGATGCGGGGGAAAACGGATCTCGAGAAGAAAGAGAAAGAGGAAAAAAAGAGCCGAGTGGATATGGAAGAGGACGAGTAGAGATGAAGCCCGGGGCGCACATAATGTGCGGCCAAAGGTCGAGAGTCCGAGTGCACACAAAAGTCAAAGACGCGCGGCGGCGGCGGCGGCGGCGTGCAGCCATCGTTTAGGAAGTCGCGGGCCAAAGAAACTCCACTTCCTCTCCCGCGCGCCAATGAACCACGGGCTAATACACCCGAGCATACACGAGTATTCCAAAGCGATCCATCACTCCAATAGCCCCGCGGAGTTATATCCGCCTCCCAAGTGCAATAGAATTTCCTCGCATTGGAACGAATTAGCCCGTGTATTATGAGGCGGAAATTAAGTGACAATCGATTTTTCATCCACTCACGGACAAAACGGCCCGGCGGATTTCGTATACGCGAAAAACAGATTATAGGCTAATTTGAAATGGTCAGAATGTCATTGGTGAAAATGAATAATGTATGAACACACACACGCGCAGAAGTGAGTTGATTATTTTGAACGGTGAATTTTCATTGTAGCGATAATTCAATTCGGCTATTTAATAAATAGAATTCTATTTGCAATATCGATATTGAGGAAAAAAAGGAGATGTTACACAGTATCCAATCAAGCGATTATTGAATATCCACTATGAAGCAGTCGTACAGCCTACAACATATGGTACGTCGGTGGAAGCTTGGCCGAAGTGGCAAGCGAAGGACAACAACAGGGCCGCGGCTCTTGAATTTTCGAGCGCGCAGGGAGTGGCGGAAGGAGAGAAAAAAAAGTGGCGAATTGTATCGAAGCTCGACGAGCGCGTGGGTGGGATCGGTTCACGGGCAATTCAACGCGCGAATCTCGGAGCTGCAGGTCTCGTGGGCGCGCGCGAGTGAACCCCCCCGTAACTGGCCCCGTAACGGAGGAATTCGGAAATTACACGTTTCACGTGGGGCGGCCGAGGCGGTATATATGTATACGGCGCGCTCGAGCGGAATAAAGGGACGAGCGAGCGTTTCCTCTCTGGCCGCGCGCGCTGCGGATGCCCCCGCGGGCCACGACCCCGTATAGGTATATAATGGCATTGGAGCCGGGGAGAAGGAACTCGAGCGACAATGACTCGGACAAATTGTTGTGCCGGCTCCTGATGCGCTAAGTGGAAATTCGTACTCTCTTACACGCTGTGCTATGTATCCGCTTTACTCTGTTGCTTCGCTCGACTGACAATTGCGCGGCCGCCATCTCCCGGTGGGTTCGACGATTCATCCCTCAAGCTACAAGCACAATACCCCGATTGTGTCAAATTCATCATTACCCCTCGTCCCACGAGGGCCACCACCTGCACCTATTCTATACGATGCGTATAATGTGACAAATTTTCTCATTTTTTTCTTCTGCGCCTCTCGTGACAAATCGGCCTCGGACTTGTTTAAATCTCGCTCGCATAGCGATAACACGTATTTGAACAATTATCAATTTGATACAAGGTCCATTCTGCAATAGCGCGCCTCTTCTACTCGCGCCACCTTGAGACACGCAAAATCCAGATTGAGAATATCGATGCTCGATTATCTTGCTCGTATGCGTTAGATAAATATTACTGATATACTCTGCACAGCCACGAATGGATTTTCCACGCGTTGAAAAAGTTGAATTTTCCATTCTCGCGTCTGACAAGAATTATGAAATATGAAAGCCCCGTATATCTCGTCTTCCTGGGGCTTCCCTCTAAGATTTAAATAGTACAAATTGCATAACTGATAAAAGTAATAAATATCCAACTAAAAATGAGTGAAATTTTACTGAAACTTAGTGTATTTTTTTCCAACACAGTGGCTGCAAAGTGCCAGTGTAGGGTCATATTGTTCGAAAAGAATGTCATTTTTCTCCCTCGAGCTACAAAAAATAGTATGTGTACCTCGCCATCGCATCTAGGCTATTTTGCCACGAGCAAACTTGGATAAACGTTTTTCGTGCTCTCTGACCTCGCTCAGGTGCATAATATGCTATTTACTAATTTTAATGAAAATCTGCGTTACCGAAAAAAAGTATCAACTTCCCTGCGTGTACGCAAACTCCAGCACTGCAGTACGAGCATATAAGACTGTATTAAAAGTGCGTTGCTCCTGCTGCCGGGGCAGAAGGGGGGCGGCTCGTTAAAAAATCTCATCTGGCCGAAACGGCGAGTCGGTGGTTATCTCGGGCGCCTCAACACAGAGCCGATCCTTCACGACGAAACGCAGTGGCCGAAAAAACCGGATATTCTCGCTCGACGTTCGGTGCAGTGTGCAGTACTGGGCCGGGCTGAAACAACGAGGCCGCTATGATGTAGTGATCCTCCTCTGCTCGTGTCAGCTGCTTCGAGAAACTTCTATGCTCGGTTCGATCGGAATCCGATTGTTCCAATCCCAAATTCTTATTGATTTGGTGCACGTATCTTGTGTCATTTCGTGGCTATAATGGAAAAGCCACTGCCAGTGATTCCGCTTCATTCAATCGGATTCCCATTAGACAGCCAGTGGATTGTAAAGTATAGATGTAATTAACAATTATTTTGTCATAATGTTTGGGCTATTTGGATTACTCCGTATCATAAGCATCGAGATTTGTTAGTGTGAAAAAAGCGATCTGGTTTTCCGCGCGCGCGAGTCGAGCGATAAATGAGCGGTCGCAAAAAGGCGTTTTGTTGGCATATATAACATACGACTGAACGGCCAATCCGTTTCAACATCGATCGGTTAACCGGTAGTTCTATAATTGCTTATCATCGCCGGCAATTATACGCAGCTCAGCCTCCGCAGCTTGCTCATGCCGTATATAAATTCATCTCGTAAATTCCCCCCCACACCGACTTGTTTTATCCCGCTATACCCATTCCCGATTGTTCCCCCCGCATATATATAAATATCCTACGTATACAGCGTACGACATATTATAATATGTATCCAACCTACATATTTCCGTGAAAATTCTTATTCAAAGCGTAATATGTGCTTGTATAATCTTTGGACGTGTCGAACGTTCAGGGGTACATTGCCGTTTGGATGTTGATGTGTTGAATCATCTGCTAATGAACTTTCGACCCATCGACGATTCGAGCTCAATTGAGACATCACGAGAAAAATCACTAGGCTCTTAGCGACTGCTCATTTACACAAACTATGAGCTACGAAAAAATCAGTAACCTCGCTTCAAATGAAATTATTCTCAGCAATTCAGCTATCGTATATAAATTGCCAAGCGAATCAACGTTTCTTTCTTTGGTACGCTCACCCCTTGACGTTGGGCAAAAATAATCTTGGCGTTCGAGCGCCGGCACGGCGCGGACTCGATACACGCGAATGTTTAAAGCGCGAATTTCGGAGGCGATTTAAATGTGTCGGCTCACTCGGAGCACAATGGTCGCGACAAAGGAGAGCGGCGGGGTTTTAAAAATGCGCAGCTCGCGCGCGCGGAAGCGGTTGCGCTGCGGTCAGCTGGCTTTTGTGCGCGCACGCCAGCAGCACCGGTGCGTTCGGCACCTCACTTTCCCACACGGCCGTCGCGGCCGCGGGCTCGAGCTTACGTGCGTGTGGGCAGCTGTGTACACGCCCACGCCAACCTGTTGCGCAGCCTCTCGCCTATACCTAATTGCTCGATTGTCCGCGCATATATTCATATAATTCATATATATATACATTCCCGGGCTTCCCGATTTACACGCGATTATATAGACTTTTTAGACACCCTCGATTCAACACCCATCAACTTCGTCGCCTGTAGCAAACTGATCCGAGAACTGAAGAAATATTTGAAAAATGTTACAGCTCATTTTTTGAAGATCCTCTAACCGGTTGCGTTTCCACACCCCGGTGGAAACGAGCCCGGCGAGCCCCCTCTTTGATATCGTTTGTGAGGATCGAGAACACGTGACGGATACGGGGCGCGAGGAATCCTCTCGCTGATATATCCACGTCACAATATAAATAACGAATTGCGTGCAGCGAGTTGGTAGAGTCGCGGGTCGGTGCGCTTGGGCGCGAGTACCGCATGAAAAGAAAAGGACCTGCACTGTGCAGCTCGTGAGATCTTTCAGTTTCGGCCGCTTTGTGCGCTCGAGCTCGCTGCATCGAATTAATTCCCGACAGAAGCCCGGCGCGAGAAAAAGAGAAAAGGAGCCGGTTAATTCGAGCCAGAGCCAGAGAGAGAAGAGCACAATGCCGGATAACTCGGGCGAGCTGCAGCCCAATTATTGCGGCTTTCGTTTTCTTGCCCCCCGGGCGTATTATACGCGACGGGCCGGAGGGGGCAATCGTCGGTAGCCCACGAAATTACAGAGCTAATGCACGCCAACACTCGCACACACGACCAGTCTGAATGGGCCTTTTACACCCAATTCGCCCCGATTAAAGTCGCGTGCTCGAATGCGCGGCTTCTCGAGCCCAGACACATCAACACGTTTCTTTCCAAAGCCCTGATCCTCATCTCTCTTTCTTTCTCTCCGTCTCAATTGATACGCCAACATTTGTCGCATTCCAAGTTTACGTGTGATATACACACGTCACGAGGATTGACATGTATCCCAGAGTGTGATTTATAATCTATCCCATTGCGGGTATGATAATAAAGTGGGTCGGCCGTTGGGACGGATGCTTGCACAGCGGAGCCCGCAATCAATGATCAATTTCCGTATTATGCAAAATCATTTGAAATTGCTGCGCCTGTCTCGATATCGAGTCGATTCTCGTTTAGACGCTTGTCGCGGCATTATGGGTGTGTGTGTGTTCAGTGAATAATTCTATTCGCGGGTACCCTACTATGTATATGCTTATATTCTTTGCGTTTTTCTCGATGGTAAAAGAGTTGAAATTTTCAGCTCCGTGAGTAATTAGGGTTCATCGCTTAGCTGATCACTATGTCAATTAAGTCGGGGAAAATCGCTTCTGCGAAACATTAAACAAAATATTCAACACGCAACGTTCGAG
The DNA here is from genome assembly GCA_020882685.1 of Aphelinus atriplicis. Classification (NCBI taxonomy): domain Eukaryota; kingdom Metazoa; phylum Arthropoda; class Insecta; order Hymenoptera; family Aphelinidae; genus Aphelinus; species Aphelinus atriplicis. The sequence goes on along the minus strand of CM037076.1, from coordinate 3,156,607 downwards.
TGACACGTGGTAAATTTTGCAATGATTGTGCAAAATCAGTAGCCGTTAGCTCGAGTTTTTGTCAAGCTCGAAGAAAATAAAAAAAAGCTGCTCAAATTGTGTGTAAACTACTCAGTTAGCCAGCTGGCTCAATATTATCGTCTCTAGAGCACTGACACAACTGCTTCACTGTAGTTTCGAATAATTGCTTCGAAGAAAAATCTCGATTGCCGCTCTATACATTGGTTTATTATACGACTTTGAAAATGTACACATAAAGCATACTTCCGTTTTTTCGCAAACATTATCGAATACTGAATGAGAATATTGATGTAATTCTATTGATAGATATCATAGCTACGAAATAAGAATAACTCGGACAGAAAATGCGTGTATGCTTGGGTTGTACGCGTCTCTTGCCTCTACAATATCTCCCGGAGGAACGATTTCGTTCAAACTTCACGCGCTGCATCTTGAACGAGACGAAAACTACTGGCAAGTCAAGTTCATTCGGAGCACGTTATCGCACGAGCAATGAAAAATCTAACCAAAAAGTTCTCCAAGGCTAGCAGAGCCTCGTTGACAAAGCAAACCGCCTCTATCTACACTTGGCTGTGCAGCGCGGTTATTTCAAACGAAACCTCGAGATTCAAAGCTGTCTAACATATTATCTGAAAATTCATGTACAAATTATACCTAGAAATAGGCTGACTGATTATCTAGGCATAAGGGAAAATATTTGCTAGACATAGATAAGTCACAGTCTGTGAAAAATATAATTGATGCTTCTTAACAATTGTTGAAAACTCGAGAGTTAAGTTTTAATAATACAAATCATTCCTGCTCAATGTTTATTTCACTGAATTCTCGAATTCAACAAATTTCGCAAGACATAGGAAATTCGTTTGCACACAAACAATATACCGTATAATGCCTATAGATAATCAGTGAGTCTATTTCTATAACGCAAATATTCTGGCCATAATTATTTATGCATTCATTTAGTCAGGCGCTAGTAAAATCATCTCGTGCGAGATAAATCAAGCCGCGGCACAAATACACACACCGATTGAGTCATTTACACCCAGGAATATCACGAAGAAAGCATAAAGATAAACGTGTGATACAAGCTCTGGTTATAGGTATATAGTAGTGAGGAGGATATGCGCAAGCCATTAGCCGCGGCTGATCGGCTGCGGGGCTGATTAGGGTCGGTAAACAGGGCTGTTGGCCGCGCTGGCGTGTACGTATATTGTGTGTATACACGCGCACACGTGGAGCGGGCTTCCGGCGTGACGCGTGTATTAATCGAACGTGCCGCGGCGCATCCGGAAATGTCGCGGGCGCGCGCCCGAGTCCATTCGGACAGCGAATTAACAGCTCGACTTCCTCCGCGGCAGAGATTCCCATGGCTCGCTGTTCGTATCTCCCAAAGCGCGCTTCACAACTCCCCCACTACGCAGTGAAAAGCCGAGGATGAGAGGCCCTCTTGATATTACGTGCGTAGAGGCCGCCTAGAGCAAACGGACAGCGAGTGTTTGCTTGGTGTCGTCGTCGGCGCCGCGACAATGTTGAGTGTCGCCCGACTAATCAGGCAGAATATCTCGAGATATTTTCGGCCAGACGCTCAGCTCTCGGCGACGAGAACAGAATCGAACCAACGAAGCGGCGGTTGATTGCCATTTATTGCCTCGCATCGATTACTTTCACCCTGACTCGCGAATAGTCTGGGTAGTTTTCTGGCGCGGTGTCGGTCGTTTGGCCGAGATACTTCATTGTTCTACGAGTATTTGAAAAGAGTGTGATACAATTCGATCCTCCGTTTGGATCGACGCTTCGGGTACCGGAGAATATCTGAGGTGTCGGGATCTCGCACATCTCGGCGAATTCTCTCCTGACTGGACGTAGTACGTGGAGACATAAACAGATTGGACATTGACGTTAGGGTACGAAAATATTACGAGGCTTATGGTAATTGTAGTTACGAGTAATTGTGTGTAGAGAGCACGACCTGTCATTTCCGATCAGTTTTTACCTGGTGACTTGCAATATTTCATACATTTGGACGTAAATAGTTTTCGGTGCGAGAAATATGAGCATACATGAGAGGTCGCGATCAGCTACATCAAATCATTTGAATAAACTGTTTTCATTTACTCAAACGCTTATGAATACAAAAACTTCATCGTATAGTACAAATTTACCGATCCAGTTTGTTACAAATACAGCTAATTCTAAAATTCAATCGACTTCCTCTTCAGAAGAAATTACTTTTAATCTTGAGCTCACTGCCGCGTTCTCACGCACTACAATATTTCCATATCACGTGAATTAATAGCAACAAGCATGATAATGTTAATTCTCGTGGAAAAATAAGCAAGTTGGGTTTTTGTAAAAATCCGAGTTACCAAAAAATTTAGCTTGAAAAAAATTCTAAGAAATTATGTAGCATAAACGAGCTGAAACTCAGATTTTCATTTTAAAAATCAAAGGAATGGAGGAGAACATGACAATTTTGCAAGTTTGTTCATTTATTTATACATTCATCTTTATTCATTACACACAGTAAAACATTGTACTCTGAAAATATCTCATAATGAACATGAATTTTCGTGATAGCTAACCTTACAACTTCGCGACTAACATTGAAGAATGATTACTGTTACAAAACAATGTTCAACACTCGTGCATTTGCTTCGAAGTGAACTCGCGCTATATGCATATTATCGAAAGGTATGGTTTTCACGCTTGAAATATCTTGACTCGATAAAGATCCTCACGTTTGTATCAATTTTTCTGGAGTATCAGGACATTTCGTGAGGAACAGTTGATGTCATAAACAGAAGACTTTATTTCTTTGTAACCATATTTTTTATTTTACGTACACCGCGACTGAGTTTGGGTACTAAATTTTTCTTTTCAAAACATGCGAATGTAGATTTACTGACCTCAGTCGCAAAAAGGATTAAAGAAATTGAAAACCCGACAGCTAATATCATTAGAAGTTGTCTTAAAATGAATTCCTCTGATAAGAGCTTTATTTCATCTTGGCCCTGAGTTTTCTGATTTAATTTCTCACCAGTAACACTCATCCCATGGAATTTCCAAATCCCAGTTTCAGAAATCCTTCGTTTTATCTCCATAAATTTTTCGGTGTAAGGTGATTGTGGCTCAAATGCAAAGTATACGTTCTCACAAGCAATCACTGACTTAGCAATCTTCATTACGGTTGATTTTCCGAGAGTGATATTATATTTTCTCATCAAGTGATTTAATGTGAATATATTCACGATGGCAATCAATTTTTCACCTTTCATCAGTTCGTGAAAACATCCATCTTGAATTTCATTTGTTATTTTTCGTGAAGCTAAATTCTTCAGGTATTGATTTGAGTTGGACTGGAAAATTCTATCATAATAAAACTTATACGAGCAAACTGGTAGGTTTGATTGATCAAGCTCTTCGAAACTGTCCAGAGGAATTTCACCATGTCCAATGTTATCGTCCAAGATTCTCGCGTACAAATCGTTAACATATGTCATTGACAGAATGACAATACACAAGTAAATTATCTTTTTGAATAGTCTTTTTGTATTAATATTCACTGGAACACCCATGAAAAGTTGAATTATCTCAATTACTCTCCAATTCGTACTAACTTTAAAAATTCTCATCAAATACTTTACACTCAACGTGGCTACGAAAATGATGAAAGCATTAGAGCAAACTGACAAAGGAATGCTGAACTTATTGAAGAGAACAGGAACGCAAGCAACCATTTTCAGGCATTCTGATTCACTGTCAAGAAGCATATCAAAAGGTAAAGTGTTTTGAAAATGTATTATATACAAATCTAAGTCGCCATTCCGTAGATGTGTCTCATAATCAGGTTTCTTGCTAGAATCAATTTCAATATTGAACTTTTTAGAAAAGTTCATTACTTCAAGCGCAAAAAGAATGAAGGATTTTTGTGGGTCAGATATAGTATAACTGCCATTTTGATGTTTCTCCATGGTAAAATAGGGTGGAATATTCATAAAAGGTATTTTCATAGGATATCCATTAGCATCATGTAACTTACTTGGAAAAACATGAGTGGTGGAGTCGAACTTTGTCTTGTTGATAATTTTGTAGAATGGGTTGTAATTATACAATTGTACTGCCGATCCATTCTTACTTGAATCGACCATCATTATTGAGAAGTCCAGAAACTTTTTCGACCAAGAATACTTGAGAATCGGTTCGACCACGTCTAGTTCCGATGCGTTACCATAAATATCCGAGCTAATTATCAAAGAATGTGGTCTCATGCGATAAGATGAGTTGCCCATAGAATCTATCCAGATCCGCATTTTCTCATAAGTTAATATTGATTGGAATACAACGTTCAATGTCACATGCTTGGTTTTGTAGAGCTCAGGGTGAATCAGAGGCCAATTTTCTCCAGGAATAACATATTTCGCTAAATCCACAATTTTACTCGGAATCCTTCGGCTCAACATTTGCATCACGAAATTTTGTTCGGGAAAGGTAGTATTGTCGATATGAAACATCAATTGGTGAGGATTAACATCTTGTATTATATGATCCATCAAAGAGTGGGTCCAATCGGATCGGGCAAGTTTGAAAGAGACGACAATTACGATGAATAGGAGCGAAGAACGAGTTGAAGTCTTCATTATTACATACATAGAATATCAGATTCTACTGTTGAGTGATGAGATTGTCGGTAGGGAAAGCACTTTGAAAAAAAGGACTTTTATAGCCAGTGAGCTTTGAAAGACTGTTCGTTCTTTCGGTGAGAAAGTATATTGAGATATGTCAATCGATTTTTTCTAGAACTTACGATTTTAACAGAAACCAATATGCCAATAGAATATTTGTGTGAACATGTAGGTTTCTATAATGAGAATATCATTCATATTTATTGTTTCCACTGAAACATTTGCGGCGCAATGAAAAGTTCCTTTCCACTACTGTAGCATTGATTTTTTTTTCCAATATTCAACTATCAGTTTGTCGTACTTCTTGCTTCCCCAAGAGAAAACTTTGTGACGGGGTAAAAGCCGAATTTTCGAATTGGTCTTCGGGACATGGATTTTTGATAGAGGGATATAGATCCCTAAAATTTTCGGAAATTCCAAAACTCATTCATGACTCAGGAATTTCGGGCAATCCGTTCCGACCCGAGATTTTCGAGACACTGCACACTCCCATTGACAAGTGACAAAAAAATGCAAGAACGGAGCGACGCTTGTGATAGATTTTACGTCTCATTTAGTATGCGACAATCCATTCAATTCTCACGCCAGACCAAATCAATTCAGTTCTCACCCTCACAATGATGATACGTACACTTGACAAACACTCGAACCATATAGAACACTCGATCCTCAAAGAGTATTAGGGCGGGTTTGAGCTCAAGAAGGGAGCATCACAATCGAAAGCCAAACATCAAAACGCACACTCGTTAGCCAGAATCAATCACGTGCAGTGATTATATTACCCCAAGAACGCATATGTTCCCCTATTTTCATTCAAAAAAATAAATCACACATCTCTCCGAGTCTGTAGAATCAGCTGTTATTATCTCCCAACAGCCTCTTGTGTTGAAGGTTGCAACGGAAGAGCTAATCGATAGAATCGAGCAAGCCAACATCTGTGCCGCAACACTGGCTGCTCGATCGCGTTTCGCCGAGTCACTCCTTCCCGGTGCAGCCTCTTATTAATCTCCAATTTCCCACAAGAAGAACAAAGCTCCTACGAATTCCCATGGTTGCAGGTATACGCAACACAAGATTAACTTGGCACGGAAAATCGGTTTTTCGTTGGCTGTAAACATCGCAACACTGGATTTTTCTCTTCTGCCTATCTGCACGTAACACTCCTACGAATCGTACACAATTTTCGGATATAAATTTTGATCAGACTTTGAAATCTTGAAAAAGTTCAATTCATTATCAACCAATTTCAATTGTTCAAGGACTTTTATAGCCAGTGAGCTTTGAAAGACTGTTCGTTCCTTCGTTGAGGAAGTGTATTGAGATATGTCAATCGATTGTTTCTAGAACTTACGATTTTAATAGAAACCAATACGCCAATAGAATATTTGTATGAATATGTATGTTCATATAATGGGAATGTCATTTATGTTTATTGTTGCCACTTAAACTACGTCGTACAATGCAAAGTTTCTTTAGGCCACGTCAGTATTAGGGATTTTTTTCAATATTTTACCACCATATTAACGTATTTTTTCATTTTTCCTGCCACGATAGTAATATATGGTATCTACAGTGCTCATTCAATTGCAACACAAATTTTGTGGAACTTGCTTAGCAAAATCGAAACGCTGTACAAGTCAGTAATAGTTCTGGAGATATGTAACAAAAATTTACAAACGAGCTTTTTACCAAGTAAAAATACATTATCTTCTATGTATATTTCTGTTTATCTGCCAACAAATATATCAAACTGTATATGTTTCGCTCACAGTTATGCGTCAAATAAAGGCTGATATGTATGACCTTATTTCACATTTTTCTCTTACATTAGACTGAAACTTGAAAGTGGGTATATACTCAAATAGATGACTAACCGATCGTTGCCGATTTTATGTGCATGTAATGTTTGTCTATATTATTAAATCGTCATACCTATAATGTAACACATTTATTGTGTTGTATTTGAAAACATGATCAAATATCTTGAGGGAAATGGAATCACGTTAGCTAACGAATGAATGGAGAAATTATCTATTTGATCGACTATATAAACTAGCTCCAAAAGTTTCAGAAAAATGGAAGACCTAAATGTCAAATGGTGATTCCCGGCTACTGGGATATACTGTTTCAACTAAAATGGTTGCACTATCTGACAATGCTATTTTTCCGCAAATCGGCTGAGGTTTTTGAGAATTATTGTCTGTAGAATCGAGAAGGACGGAGAGCGTGCTCTCTTGAATCATTATTTCATGTGAACATTTTTACGTGAAATTTAGCGTAAATAGTTGATATCAAAACTCACGGAGAAAAAGTAAAAATTCACTTTTATGATATGAAAAAACAAGTGCAGTTCCACTCAATCACTCGTACCCACCTTCATACAGCGATTTTTCACTCTCATCCACGGGTGTTTCGATGTAAGGTTTTAAAAGAGTGAGTTGTGAAGCGTCGTACGGCACAACCGAGACACGTGTTCTCCAACGCGCCGGGGATTTTTCGAAGGGGCACATAGCGTATCGATATATAATCTAACGGCATCGCAGGCGCCTTGGTGCACGGCTACACCCGATACGTTGTGATAAGTATACCTATACATATTAGGAGAGTGCGTTTCAGCGCGTGTCCGAGTTGGTTTTCGCGTTACTGTAACTGACATTCGATCATCGAGAAATCCGTCGTTGGCCCGAGGACTGCGACACGACGTCGAGCCCGTTTACAATCGGGGCGTGAACGGCCGCCGATGCACATAGCCGATACGTATACGAATCGGATTGATGCCAACGTATCATCCGGCATCGAGATTATAGAATTGAGTGTCGTACTTGTTTTGAAACGATATACGCAGCGAGTCGTGTTGATCTGAGCTGCCGTTATAGGTAATTAACACCCGATTAGCTCACTTTGTCACTAATTATGTCGAGGATCCCTTGCTCCGCCTGGCAGATCGCTCGATAAGCTGATCCAGCTCCTCGCGAACCCGAGCTTGCACGCGTCCCTCGTATATTAAATGAGGTGGAAGAATTTTCTCCGCTACTGCGTGCGTCTAACCTGCGGAAACATCGCGTTTTCTTTTCATCTCGTTCCCAGCTGGATATTCAGTGAAATACAGATGTTGAAAGTTTCCTCGATTCCGGGTAGATCTAGTGCGATGGACGGCTATACCATCGGAGTGAATTTCACCGAGCTGTCTCCTTCAATTTCGAATAAGTGAAAAAAAAGAAAAAAGAAAATGACACAACCACTGCCACAATCCGTATTTATCTTTGGGATGAGTAAAAAATTCGCGTACTCTCGCCCGTGTAAAATTTTGCTCGCGCGCCCAAAGGATCGAGGATCGTGCTGGCGTTGTATAGTCTGGTGAAAGCGAGGAATAATGAAAAAGGTCGGTCCCTTCAACGCACGCATGCATACACACGCATACATACATTAAACGCGCGGCGTGTTTGCGTCTAGTCGTTTCGGAAGTGAGCTCCGCGGCAGCGCGTTACGCAACTCGCGCGCATTGTTCTGCCTATATATGGGCTCGGGGCGTAACGCGGGCATCGGTTCGCCGGGTATTTGGGTCGAATCATCCGCGCGCAGTCTCACTTTCTCGCTGCAGTGTATATTGGCACGAGCGCCAAATCCAACATCAAAGTGTGCCCGCCCGATAAATCATCTTCGAAGGGCCAAAATAATAAGCCGCACCTCGTAGCTGTTCGCGTTCGACTGCGCTGGTTTGTGTTTTTTCCGTATCTTACAGGGAGGCGACGCTGGTTCCAGGTGCAGTCCAGTCACGATGAAACTTTGTGTTCTTGGGTAGTAACTCTTGGATGGTGATTTTTTGGGGGTATAACCCAAAAAGCTTATATTTGTATAGCTATTCAGGCCAATGCCTTGATTTCCCTTGATGAGATATTCTGTGAATGATTTCGGATTTCATGCATGTACAGAATGTACATATAAATGCCCGTAATTATAGACATACTGTTCGTACGCATAAAATCAACAATAATTTGCCAACATCTCAGCGGGAAATCGGAGCATTGGCCTGAAATCGATGGAGTACATGCGCGAAAATAATTCATGCGATCAAATCAAAATTCGAGCTCGTATACGAGGAGATGGAATCCGTGGAACGTCGTACATCGGCTGTAGTATGTCTACATGTATATACCGGAAGCTACGGAAACCTTCAACTTGAATATTCAAGTGACTATTGAGTTAGCAACAAAATAAAGAAAATACTCGACCCAATTATTTTTCCATTTTCTACGTGATCCACATGGAAAAACACTAGGTGTCGTGAGAAATGTTCCTACTCCATTTAAAGCCGGATTTCACGACCTGGCATTCGTTCTGTTGTTTGGTCTTACACTGCCAGCAACGCATACCTATATAATATCGGGATATATCGAAATATTGGCCGGTAAACTCCGCCACGAAATTAACTTAGAGAGCGAATAAAAACTATTTGATGGTCACACCCGAGGATGCGTCAGTATGTGTAAGTGTATACGTATAGTTTATAGTCAGTTATCAGCCAATACATCGATACATCCTAATTGGGTTGAAAAGGGCCGATTTGTATTGGTCAGCTTGAGATATATGCATCGAGCGTAAATATACCACTGAGCTATTTATATGTTGTTTCTCTGTTATAGATATATTCGTCGCAGTCGACTGCACGCGATGGATAAGTGTGGTATGACTCTCTCTCTCTCTCTCTCTCTCTCTCTCTCTCTCTCTCTCTCTCTCTCTCTCTCTCTCTCTCTCTCTCTGATGTATGTATGTCTTCCGTCTGCAGTTGTTCGCGTCGAGCGTAAATAACAACAGGGATAGGCTGCATATATACATCAGGCGTATATGACGTGGACATGTACTCGGGGATATTGAGTGACGAATGGGCCGGTGACGTGTATGTGTGTGTGTGTGTGTGTGCGTGAGCCGCGCGGGGGGCCCCCAAGGCCAGTTCGTGCGAGCTTCACGGCGATCGGCCATTGCCCAGATGAAACACCCCCCGACAATAGACACCCACACACACATATGCACAGTACAATGCGTAACGGGTCGCGAGCGTCTCTCTCGTACGATACTCCTTCGTATCGTGTCCGTGCCGCGAGTATTCGATTACTCGAGCCGCAGCTGCAGTCACTCGTTCGTAGCTCTCGAGACGCGCGTCAGTTACTCAATCGCGCAATCATTTTTCAATTCCGCACTGTATAGCCAAAAGTGCGTTGGCAAACTGAGGCGCGCGGAAGCGACTCGACACTAATTCAAACTCGTATGCATCAGCGATTTTCGTGAGATAATTTCTCATGACTGGTTTGCCCGAGTGAAACACTCTTTCTATCCTCTCATTATATCGGGTGTATATTGTGAACGAGTCCGTTGCACCGAGATCGTGAGTAGCTCGACAATTTAGCCTGTGATAATGACGCATCCGCGCGACTACACAAAATCACGATAAGCCTCGAATCTTCTCTGCGCACGTCACTTTCTTTTATTGCTCCAGAGTCCCAGTACCGGCTCGCATATGCCTGTGTACGATTACATTTTCATTACTAATCCCTCAAAGAAAAATTACGCCGAGCTACAAAATTGTATTGAAAACCTACTCAAATCTCAAATAACTCATCTATTTAAAAATAAATTAAAATTTGCGCATCCAATTGTTTTTCTGGGAAAATCGTGAAATCATATAATTGATTAAAACTATAATGATTCTGAATTATTGTTTCGAATATTTTTTGATCAGGGAATTTTGTATCATATTTACAGTTTCAACCTTCGAAGCCTCTCGGGCCATTATTGGATACATCGAACAAAACAAATTCCAACATGTAAAAAACATTCTAATAAATAAATGTTTAATGAAAAATTTGAATTAGATTTTTTCAATTAAATTTACATAAGTTTTCCGAAGAACCAATGACGAACCAAACCGCAAGGCGGCTTTCTACTCAAGATTCTAAAAAATTGAAAAAATCCATATTCCTCATTTGACCCCTCAATAAAACTGTTGAAACTGGCAGAGACCCATAACGGCGTGACACGTGATTCTGAATAGCCTTTCTAATGATTCAAAGGTTGTAAAATCAAATTTTTCGCTGATACAACAAGTCGACATGTGGGTGTGGGGTGTTTGTTTCCCGAGCTCAATTTGGTAAACAGCTATTGGTGTAGGGAATCGCGGGGGGCAATCACATTAGCCGTAGCTTTTCAGCTCGACTCGGTCGAAGGTGGGATCGGCAAGTGCAACGGACCGCCACACCCTTGTTTCGGGGGGAGGGGGGACGCGCCCTTCTGCTGCGCCACTCCTTGCCTCGGCGCGTGTTTGTATCCTCCTGCGTGTTTAGCTCTGCTAACCGAAGCGAGACGTATATATATGTATATACCGCGACTCGTTAGTCCCCGACTCCCTCGAGCGCACCCATTCGCCCCCGGGGAATCTGCTCGGTTTTCGTTACGCGGCGTTAATTCTCATATACCACGGAGACACGCGACGAGACAGTGGACTCTGGTGGGTATTTTTACGGACTTACTCCTCGTCGAAGACGAGTCCATTGGAAAGTCACCTGTACATCAGATACATGTCACCGCAGCAGACGAGATAATAAGCTGGGCGATATAATTCAATTCGTGTGACGTTTCACTATTCACCTGTCCCTCCTCCTGAATGTATTCATATATGGATGGATGAGTGTGTAGAAAGTTATTTTGATGCGCTTTTACAATGAATCCCACGAGTGTTTCGTACTCTGCGTCGCCATTCAGACGCAAAAACGAATTGAAAAGATTTTGCTAGTGAGAAAAAATGGTGCGCTCGCGTCGGGGTTCAGACCCGAGATTTCAGAATGTGAGGTTTAACGAAGTTTCGTCGGTGTGGTTTCGAATCCGAACACTCGATTTTGCATCGAAAAATAATAGAAAGCAATATTCCATTGATACGTAATATTAATTTTCTGTAATCCTCTCATATATGGTGCTTGAATCAGATGTTTTTATCTCATGAGCTTGAACTTATTGTGTTTTAATGAAACGTGGTTGGTATTGAAAAAATAATAATGAGTATATTTTCCATCCATAAACTCGCAGTACTCCATAAAACTCCGATTTACTCCCTGTGGAAGACACACAGCAGTGAGACACACCTCGAAATTGAATGTAGACTACGGTGGAGGAGGAGGAATAAATAGAGTGATAAATCGCGCGAGTCTGCAGTGCTGTACACAATGTACGATTACGGGAAAACGCGTCGCTGGTGTTTTCGTTGCTAATGGAATGGACAAAGACGAAGAAGGGGGTGAGGTTGGACTTTGTTCAGCCGCGCGCCAGATCCGCCCTAAGCCAACACGATGGCAGACGTGGCTGTTGATACGAGACTCGGATAAAACGCGCGGCGTTGCATATATGCGGGGAGCGGGTTTTACCGTTAGTTCAGGGTAAACAAGGAAGAAAAAGAACTCGTGTTATGTCTGCAGTGTTATCAGCTCTTCATGAGACAGTGCTGTTGTACACGAAAGGTACTCGCCACCCTTTGTATTTCATATATTGTGAATAGCATATAGAGCAGCGCCGTGGCACAGAATATTACTGAAGGTACGGAATAACGAGGGGAGAAAATATTTCGAGCCGTCTTCAGGACGTTTGCACGAGCTATATTCTTACCACTCATTATTAGCATTTATTCACTAGTTTCGCTCAGGAGAGTGAGGATTTGTTTATAATACAGTAACTAAGAGATGTTGCGATTATCTCGCTAAATAATGGACTTTGAGCGAAAATAAGCTATCCCAATCAGTTATCGCTCGACAATAGGTAGAAAATTTTGGAGGCTGTTCAGGTTTGTACTTCGGAGATTCATACACTATTTTGAGTGTATGGAGTCGAAGAAACCCCTAAAAAATGAAGAATCATTCAACTGGAAAAATGTGTACAGGCAGAGAAAAAGACCAATGCAATTGCGAACGTCGAGCCAAGTCGCGAGACAGTCGGACCAATTAGAAATAAATATATCTAGCGTTGAGAAGCGCGTAAACGAGTGTCTCTGTTCTCGCGCTCGCGCGTCAACTTGCCCGTTATCCATTCGATGCACAATAGTGCGCGCCGTGAAATCTGTGCAAAAGTAGCGCGTGGGGGGGTCACGAACTCCGGCCAAGGATTTCCGGCATCGGTATGCGCGGCTATTTGGCTCGATCAGACACTTCCGGCCGGCGCGCGCGACACCTGCGCTCCAGCTCGTGCAACCCCCCGCGTACGCAATCGGGCAATTCGACTGTGCGACTCTCTATATATCCAGCGGAAATTGGGCTGTACCGCGGGCGGAGGCCGTTTATGGCGGAGAGAATCGCGTATGCCGCCGCCGCCGCCGCCGAGCTATTTCCGTAATCCGCGCAGGAAGTTGCGGCTGCAGCTATGCCGCGCGAGCCAGCGAGACTCCCACACCCGCTACTCCGTTCCCTCGCCAATTCACCTTTATCCACGCGACTCTGTCAGACTCACCGCCGGGACAACGCTTGTTGGTATTTGGGTCGAGATCCGAACCCGTCGCAACTTTTACAGCTGGTTTGTTGTTGCTCGAACTGATGCAGCTATTTCACCTGATTCCGCGATTTCTTCCCCGAGACATTCGGACATGTTTTATACGCATGACATTACACTAACATATAAACAAACATTAAACGTGGGTAAAATCGGCAATGCTCGGTAAACATCACACCACCAGACCTATTTGACATTTGGGTCGCTCGGATCCAGCTGGAAATTTCGGAGGTGGTTTACGGCTACCCGAATAGACATTCAAAGTTTCATCATCATTTGTCATTCAAATTGATGAAACTGTCTTCTAACGCATGAACCAACTGTTCACGGCTCGAGCTTCTGTCGATCGCGGCTCAGATGAGGATTTTTTTCGCACTCGCGCGCATATACATCAGAAACACTTGCAGATTGCACAACTGGGGGATAATTTATGTTTCCTCGTGAGCGACCAGCCTTTGTCTTTCTTTGTCTCTGTCTCTCTCGGAAAAGATCCTTCCCGATCTTCACGTTTCCTGACACTTGCTCGCGCGCGCACATCCCAAGCGGCCGTTTCAACCGTATAATCACTCGTTGGCGCGCGCGCGAGATAACTTTTTCAAAAACTTCCGTCAGTCGTTGGTCGTCAAAACAATCGGCCGGACCGATCCAACACACGCAGGAAGTCGAGCGCTGCTGCTCCGCCGATCGCCCGGTAGTCGGGACAAAAAAGCCTTCGGCCTCGACGAAAAATCCGATTCCGATGCGCCGATCGTGCCTGCATTTCCGCTGATAAATACCCCGTCCGGTGTTTCCTCTGAGACTCTATATAAAGCGTAGCGCAGCGAACGTGGCCGCGATTACGCGAATCGATTCGTCCAATCGTTGCCCGGCGCAGATCCACGGATTGCTACCGACAAAAATTCAACAGTTCGATGTAACCTGATCGTTCGAAACGCAAGAAATTTCGCTCGAAGCATTTATATCGAGTCGGAAAGATAATGGGCATATCCTGTGATGACAGATTTGGAGGCGGGGAACGTTTTTTGTAAGTGGTTTTTTCTATTCGTTCTGTCGATCTACGAACGACGAGCGACGGTCGCCGGAAATCTAAATAAATTACCCAGTGTTTTCGACTCGGAATATTGAAGGGTTATTTGTTTGTACAATCACTCCAATCATTTTCACTAGGGCACGTTGTTAACTCACGGTGAACAGTAATGGCCAAATTTTTGACAAGAATCTTACGCTTATTGAGTACCGTGATGGGCAGTATATGTACAGCCAGCCAATCTAACGTTGTAATTTCCCGGGAATATTTTATGAATAATTTCCGATTTTTTGCGTATTCACGATTCAATATCTGTATACATACATATGGAAAGAGCCAAATCAATCAGTCCGCTGTTGTCTCAATTTACATCAAATAGTCAATGAATGACCGCTAATACCATAAAAATAGTAGATATTCAAGTAAAAGGTCAGTAAAATATATTTTTATTATTCAAAATTTAGAGTATTGGACGTAACGACTTTACGTCTGGCTCATCGGGGTAGCCCAAAATCAGATGATGCGATGTCGCTCAGTCCGAGTTGAACGAGAACTGTAGAGGTAGTGCATTGATGATTCTGTAACAGTGAATCGATAAAGTAACCCAATGAAAAGTATTCCACACGACTGCTATTACGAGCTGGAGATGACCGGTAATGAGATACGTTGCATCGAATTCAAGCCCCACAGTACTGTGAAGATGTACGAGCAAAGCCAGCACGCGATACTCGATTCATTCCAAGGAGAAAAGATTGTGCATGGCAGAGTCGGAATTGTCGAAGAAGAAGAAGGAGAAGCCGTAGATATGCGAGCGTACTCGATCTCGGCCCGAGCGAATCAAACCCCTCAAGGTAAGAATGTCAGGCCCATTAAGGAGGGGGTGGCGTATATATGTATTAATCGATCGTCCACCCACAGGTGCGCGAGCGAGCCATCACGTAAAAATAGCCTTGCTCCATCTCGGCGACCGCAAATCCATCTGGTGGGCTTCTTTTTTACGTTGCTGCCGCTGCTTGTGGGCCAGTCAGCCGATCGGAGGGGGCCTTCACCCGAAGCCTCGATGTATCGGTGTGTCGTGTGTCGTGGTTGGCGGGGCTAATAGCCGACTCGCATGTTTTATACATCAAATTCGATGTTTAAGACGTTGAAATTAAAAAAAAAATAACAAACATACATCAACATAGTTTGATTAAGATATTTAAACAAATCTTATTCGTATTCATTAAATCCTACTTAACGTGCATCCATCAGCAGGATTGTAGTGCAGTAATGTCTTTTTGATATATAGAATGCAAATTTGAGGAGAAACAAAATGCGACTGCGAACGCGTATGGTCAACAACGGGGCCGTGACATTACATGTCGAAATAGACGTGAGATGTGGAGGGGAAGCAGGAGCCTCCGGTCGGTGCGGCGCGCAGCTGTTTCATTTGAATCTCGAGCGCTTGCGTTTGTGCCCCTCTTTTCTCGCCGCTCGCCCACTTCCTCTCGCTTTCCAGCTAAGCGCACGCCTTACTTCCTCCGGCTTTTCAATTCCGCGCGCGCAGGCATACTCTTCCCAATGAGCCGCGGCTTACGGCTGCGGCTTCAAAGGATACGCCACAACCGTCATCACATTATTACAGCTGGCTTCGATTCTCAGATTTAGCGGATTACGCACCACGGCTTATATACGCAAAATACCTACTCCACAAGGATCATCTATAATATACGCCGCATCTTTGCAACTATTCACAAATTCATATATATGTATGAAAATCTATACTGCGTTTCTAGCTAGGAAATTATTGAATAATAAGGTAGGTGTGTCCAACAATAATCGAACCACCCCTTGTCGTCTCGTATACACGCGTCCACTGCAGCAGTGCCACGTCATGGCGGAGTGCGCGCGCGCGGCACAGAATAATGTAGCGAAACAATACGCGTTTTCACCGCGGCTACCAATGTTTACAAAAGTTTTCACGAATCATTCTCCGGAATTTTTCCACTAATTGTGACTCGCCTCGTCTACAGTATCCCTCCGGTGCGAGTGAGAATTTTTTTAATAGACCCGCGCAGACAATCGTATTTCACCTTCATGATCAAACTCATTAATCAACATCATCCGTCTGTTTTTTTTTTAAATCTCTGTACAGGTTTTCGCTCTTTTGCCGAATGAATCTAATATCTAAATAATGTCCTTAAATCGTTGACTTTTTCTCTCGATTTCACGAGTCTAATGACCGGAAGAGACATTTTCTTGAAAAGTTCCCCTTCTTGCGAGCCCTACTGGGTGCACTAGGGTTTGTTTCCCCGAAAAAAGAAATATTTTTTCGAAAAATCTACAGCGCAGATTTGGAAGGACCAAATCGAAGGTGGCTCGGCTCATTTCGAAGGTAATCGAGTAGATTCACCACCGTTGCGTCGCGTCGGGCATACGCATCTATCTCATTCACGCCTCACATGCAACGTTATGGATCTGGATTTTTTTCCCTCCTCGGTTTCTCGGTTGCTAAGAGGATTTATCATTTTGGCGAGACTCGGTTGACAGCTGCATCGTGCGAGCGAACGTTAAAAATCTAGACTAGGGCTCGTTAGCAGCGGATCTCATGGGGACTTTTCAAACGTAACGTGAATGCTGGAGGAGTTTAGCACACACAGCGTGGCCGAACTATAGACGACGCTCGTTCGTTTCCCGAGAAATGTCTCGTGCGCTCGCTCGCGTTCGTTAATCCTGTGAGAAACGAAAGCGATTTCTTTATCGCACCGGCGCGCCAGTGGGGATCCATTGTTTGACACTGTATCTGTACGAGAGCTGCTCGCGCCCAAGAGAAATTCGTCTCGTTTCACAATGTTCCGCGCGCTCTCGCGCTGTATATAAATTTCGTCTCGCGCGCGAAAGATCCATCCTTCCCCTACTGGGAGAAAAATCTTGTCGTATGGTATAACTGCCATTTCCAATGCGTGTCTTAGTAAAATATACTCACGGACAGGTGGTTGATTCGTGAAATTTACTATCCGATTGAAAATAGCATACGTTATTATATGTTTATTGGACATTATTCTGTACGCGTATACGTTCGTGCCAAATGGTCCAAGACGAGTCAATATTGATGACGATGCTCCACAAATGCTTATGCGATTTAGGAGGGAAAATTTAGCGATTCGTCACTGTATTACATGTATAATTTAGTAACATTTCATATGCAGTTATTGTACAATTAACTAGAATTATTATAGTAAAAAATCTGATGAAATCTACATAGCATAGGGTATTATTTAAGTAATAGATTACTTTGGCTTATAAAATATGTTGAATTAGCAGATAGTCATAATGAGATTTTTCTCAGTGCCCCCATCGAGTATACCCTACATAAAACGACTTCCCCTACACTGATTGTTTTCAAACACCCCCCAAAATCGGCGTAACTGTGTGCCGTTCGGCGAGGTACGCAACGCGTGTCACGCTTCGAAACTTGCTCGAAACTGTGAGATTACTCATGCGGGCGACAGACAATGGCAACTCGAGGGATACGGGAACACATCGTAACCAGTGGATTTTCGAGGTAGAGCGCGCGCGGCGCATTCAATGTTAATGAGTATGATAGATCTGCGAGCGCATATACGGCCCGGGTATATAGCTATACAGCGCGACGAAGCACAAATCAGATATAGCTCGATGTATTTGACTTGCAGATCGGCCAGTGCTTTCAAAGCCGAGCAGCGCGCTATATACAATATATAGGCTAATCCTTGGATGTACGTGTCGGCCGATCGTCGAGTTTGAAAAATTAATCGTAGCGCGGATGTACAGGCGGAAATCAACAAAAAATCAGCGAGGAGGGAGGGTAAAAAAGGCATGGTAAACAAACGGGCGCGTACCGAGAGAGCTTCGTGTTCTATTCCCGTACATCCTCTTGGTGCGTGCGCGCGCCTCAGGGCTGTTGCTCGCGCGGGTGACGATCGCCGAGAGGAGGGGGAACGTAGCTTCCTGCACAGCTCGCAATCGCAATTGCTTTCTTTACGCAATTACCGTTTGTCCCCCGAGTGCCGTCGCGCGTGTGTCTGTATATACGTACATGCCCGCGTGCGCGCATTTTTCCCGCTATGTGTGTGTGTGTATACCCGCGAAACAGAACACGTCTGATGCGCGCGTTTATACAGGGTGATTCTAAAAGGTCGCATATGGCATATACCACTGTATAGCTGGGAATGTCACGAGTAGAAAAGCTCTTTGAAATTTTTCGATAAAATGATAATTTATCGAGTTATTGATTAAAGAAGAGTGCATAATCCGACCAATGAGCGCGCGGCCCGAGCGGGCGGGAGAGCTATGCGGTGCGGCGGTGGGGGGACCAGCCGGTCCGCGCCCGCGGCCGCGGCCGGCGGGGAACCGTGGCGAGTGGGGTGGGGTACCCTCAGCTGTAGCACAGTCGGACAGTCGACAAACTCGCTGATACATTTTTCTACAGAATAAGGAGTAGAATTGAGCGATTTGAATAATTCAAAATTTATTGATTCAAGCATTTAATCATCTATCGTTTTCCATAAGTAGCGACTCCAAAAAAGCGAAGTTGACCGACGACTACTCCGGTTTTAGTCAGCTATTGTTGGAACGTTTTTTATTTGTTTATGAAATACTCATGAACCGTTTCATTCTCGTTTTATCAATTATGGAAAAACAAATGGGTTCGAGTTTCCCTATTAAATGTCCAAAACCTCACACGATTTTCAATCTGATATGATGAAAATTGGATTTTTAACAAGAGAAAAACGTACGCCCGGCAGGCCGCGAATACGATGTTGAACAGCGAGACGATACTACATTTTACGTCTGTTATTCATGAATCGTTCTTTTCTCGCTTAAGAAATTAAGAAAATATGAATGGATCCGAGTTCCACAATAAATTGCCCAACGAATCACACAATTTTCATTCAGAAATGATGAAAATTGGATTTTTAATAGGAGAAAAACGTAGGCAATCTATTGAGAAACGGAGACAATTTGTCTTTTCTCAATCGGTTGAACCAAAAAAAAACGATTTGCGAAAAACAGACGAAAAATGTAGTATCGTCTCGCTGTTCAGTATCGATTACGTGGCCGCCGCACCTGTTTTTTACCTATTAAAAATTCAATTTTCATCTCTCCTGGATGAAAATTATGAGATTCGTTGGGCAAATCATTGGGGAACTTGAAAACATTTGTTTCTTCTCGATCGATTGAGCAGAAAAGAAACAATTCATGAATTACACACGAAAACTGTAGTTTCGTCTCGCAGTCGAATGTCCACGCGCACACGTTCCTCATGAATTATGAGTCCAATTTCCATCGTTTTCGATTGGAAATCGTGTGACGAGTTGGGCAATCTATTGAGAAACGGAGACAATTTGTCTTTTCTCAATCGGTTGAACCAAAAAAAAACGATTTGCGAAAAACAGACGAAAAGGTAGTAGCGTATCGCTTTTCAACATCGTATTCGCGGCCGCCGCGCCTGTTTTTCGCCCGTTAAAAATAGAATTTTCATCTTTTCTGAATAAAATTCATGTGATTCGTTGGACTATTCATTGGGGTACTTGCAAACATTCGTCTTTTCTCGATCGCTTGAGCGAGAAAGAAACAATCAATGATCAACACACGAAAACTGTAGTGTCGTCTCGCAGCTGAATGTCCACGCGCACACGTTTCTTTTGATTTATGAGTCCAATTTCGATAATTTTCGATTGGAAATTGTGTGAGGAGTAGGGCAATCTACTGAGAAACGGAGACAATTTGTCTCTTCTCAATCGGTTGAACCAAAAAAAAACGATTTGCGAAAAACAGACGAAAAATGTAGTATCGTCTCGCTGTTCAGTATCGATTACGTGGCCGCCGCACCTGTTTTTTACCTATTAAAAATTCAATTTCATCTCTCCTGGATGAAAATTATGAGATTCGTTGGGCAAATCATTGGGGAACTTGAAAACATTTGTTTTTTCTCGATCGATTGAGCAGAAAAGAAACAATTCATGAATTACACACGAAAACTGTAGTTTCGTCTCGCAGTCGATTGTCCACGTGCACACGTTTCTTTTGAACTATGAGTCCAATTTCCATCATTTTCGATTGGAAATTGTGTGACGAGTAGGGCAATTCATTGAGAAGCGCAGACAATTTCTCTTTCCTCAATCGGTTGAACCAAAAAAAAACGATTTGCGAAAAACAGACGAAAAATGCAGTATCGTCTCGGTGTTCAACATCGTTTTCGCGGCCGCCGCGCCTGTTTTTTACCTATTAAAAATTCAATTTTCATCTCTCCTGGATGAAAATTATGAGATTCGTTGGGCAAATCATTGGGGAACTTGAAAACATTTGTTTTTTCTCGATCGATTGAGCAGAAAAGAAACAATTCATGAATTACACACGAAAACTGTAGTTTCGTCTCGCAGTCGATTGTCCACGTGCACACGTTTCTTTTGAACTATGAGTCCAATTTCGATAATTTTCGATTGGAAATTGTGTGAGAAGTAGGGCAATCTATTGAGAAACGGAGACAATTTGTCTTTTCTCGATCGGTTGAACCAAAAAAAAAACGATTTGCGAAAAACAGACGAAAAATGCAGTATCGTCTCGCTTTTCAACATCGTATTCGCGGCCGCCGCGCCTGTTTTTCGCCCGTTAAAAATTCAATTTTCATTTTCCCTGAATAAAAATTATGTGATTCGAAGGGCAAATCATTGGGGAACTTGAGAACCTTTGTCTTTTCTCGATCGCTTGAGCAGAAAAGAAACAATTCATAAATTAAACACGAAAACTGTAGTTTCGTCTCGCAGTCGATTGTCCACGTGCACACGTTTCTTTTGAACTATGAGTCCAATTTCCATCATTTTCGATTGGAAATTGTGTGACGAGTAGGGCAATTCATTGAGAAGCGCAGACAATTTCTCTTTCCTCAATCGGTTGAACCAAAAAAAAACGATTTGCGAAAAACAGACGAAACATGTAGTATCGTCTCGGTGTTCAACATCGTATTCGCGGCCGCCGCGCCTGTTTTTTACCTATTAAAAATTCAATTTTCATCTCTCCTGGATGAAAATTATGAGATTCTTTGGGCAAATCATTGGGGAACTTGAAAACATTTGTTTTTTCTCGATCGATTGAGCAGAAAAGAAACAATTCATGAATTACACACGAAAACTGTAGTTTCGTCTCGCAGTCGATTGTCCACGTGCACACGTTTCTTTTGAACTATGAGTCCAATTTCGATAATTTTCGATTGGAAATTGTGTGAGAAGTAGGGCAATCTATTGAGAAACGGAGACAATTTGTCTTTTCTCAATCGGTTGAACCAAAAAAAAACGATTTGCGAAAAACAGACGAAAAATGCAGTATCGTCTCGCTTTTCAACATCGTATTCGCGGCCGCCGCGCCTGTTTTTCGCCCGTTAAAAATTCAATTTTCATTTTCCCTGAATAAAAATTATGTGATTCGAAGGGCAAATCATTGGGGAACTTGAGAACCTTTGTCTTTTCTCGATCGCTTGAGCAGAAAAGAAACAATTCATAAATTAAACACGAAAACTGTAGTTTCGTCTCGCAGCTGAATGTCCACGCGCACACGTTACTTTTGAAATAGGAGTCCAATTTCCATCATTTTCGATTGGAAATTGTGTGAGAAGTAGAGCAATCTATTGAGAAACGGAGACGATTTGTCTTTTCTCAATCGGTTGAACCAAAAAAAAACGATTTGCGAAAAACAGACGAAAAATGTTGTATCGTCTCGATGTTCAACATCGTATTCGCGGCCGCCGCGCCTGTTTTTCGCCCGTTAAAAATAGAATTTTCATCTTTTCTGAATAAAATTGATGTGATTCGTTGGACAATTCATTGTGGTACTTGAAAACATTCGTCTCTTCTCGATCGCTTGAGCGAGAAAGAAACAATCCATGATCAACACACGAAAACTGTAGTTTCGTCTCGCAGCTGAATGTCCACGCGCACACGTTTCTTTTGATTTATGAGTCCAATTTCGATAATTTTCGATTGGAAATTGTGTGAGAAGTAGGGAAATCTATTGAGAAACGGAGACAATTTTTTTTTTTCAATCGGTTGAACCAGAAAAAAACGATTTGCGAAAAACAGACGAAAAATGCAGTATCGTCTCGCTTTTCAACATCGTATTCGCGGCCGCCGCGCCTGTTTTTGTCCTATAAAAATTCTATTTTCATTTTCCTTGAATAAAATTTAAGTGTTTCGAGGGGCAAATCATTGGGGAACTTGAGAACCTTTGTCTTTTCTTGATCGCTTGAGCGAGAAAGAAACAATCCATGATCAACACACGAAAACTGTAGTTTCGTCTCGCAGTCGATTGTCAACGCGCACACGTTTCTTTCGATTTATGAGTCCAATTTCGATAATTTTCGATTGGAAATTGTGTGAGAAGTAGGTCAATCTATTGAGAAACGGAGACAATTTGTCTTTTCTCAATCGGTTGAACCAAAAAAAAACGATTTGCGAAAAACAGACGAAACATGTAGTATCGTCTCGCTGTTCAGTATCGATTACGTGGCCGCCGCACCTGTTTTTTACCTATTAAAAATTCAATTTTCATCTCTCCTGGATGAAAATTATGAGATTCGTTGGGCAAATCATTGGGGAACTTGAAAACATTTGTTTTTTCTCGATCGATTGAGCAGAAAAGAAACAATTCTTGAATTACACACGAAAACTGTAGTTTCGTCTCGCAGTCGAATGTCCACGCGCACACGTTCCTCATGAATTATGAGTCCAATTTCGATAATTTTCGATTGGAAATTGTGTGAGGAGTAGGGCAATCTATTGAGAAACGGAGACAATTTGTCTTTTCTCAATCGGTTGAACCAAAAAAAAACGATTTGCGAAAAACAGACGAAAAGGTAGTAGCGTATCGCTTTTCAACATCGTATTCGCGGCCGCCGCGCCTGTTTTTCGCCCGTTAAAAATTGAATTTTCATCTTTTCTGAATAAAATTCATGTGATTCGTTGGACTATCCATTGGGGTACATGCAAACATTCGTCTTTTCTCGATCGTTTGAGCGAGAAAGAAACAATCAATGATCAACACACGAAAACTGTAGTTTCGTCTCGCAGCTGAATGTCCACGCGCACACGTTTCTTTTGATTTATGAGTCCAATTTCGATAATTTTCGATTGGAAATTGTGTGAGGAGTAGGGCAATCTATTGAGAAACGGAGACAATTTGTCTCTTCTCAATCGGTTGAACCAAAAAAAAACGATTTGCGAAAAAGAGACGAAAAATGTAGTATCGTCTCGCTGTTCAGTATCGATTACGTGGCCGCCGCACCTGTTTTTTACCTATTAAAAATTCAATTTTCATCTCTCCTGGATGAAAATTATGAGATTCGTTGGGCAAATCATTGGGGAACTTGAAAACATTTGTTTTTTCTCGATCGATTGAGCAGAAAAGAAACAATTCATGAATTACACACGAAAACTGTAGTTTCGTCTCGCAGTCGATTGTCCACGTGCACACGTTTCTTTTGAACTATGAGTCCAATTTCCATCATTTTCGATTGGAAATTGTGTGACGAGTAGGGCAATTCATTGAGAAGCGCAGACAATTTCTCTTTCCTCAATCGGTTGAACCAAAAAAAAACGATTTGCGAAAAACAGACGAAAAATGCAGTATCGTCTCGGTGTTCAACATCGTTTTCGCGGCCGCCGCGCCTGTTTTTTACCTATTAAAAATTCAATTTTCATCTCTCCTGGATGAAAATTATGAGATTCGTTGGGCAAATCATTGGGGAACTTGAAAACATTTGTTTTTTCTCGATCGATTGAGCAGAAAAGAAACAATTCATGAATTACACACGAAAACTGTAGTTTCGTCTCGCAGTCGATTGTCCACGTGCACACGTTTCTTTTGAACTATGAGTCCAATTTCGATAATTTTCGATTGGAAATTGTGTGAGAAGTAGGGCAATCTATTGAGAAACGGAGACAATTTGTCTTTTCTCAATCGGTTGAACCAAAAAAAAACGATTTGCGAAAAACAGACGAAAAATGCAGTATCGTCTCGCTTTTCAACATCGTATTCGCGGCCGCCGCGCCTGTTTTTCGCCCGTTAAAAATTCAATTTTCATTTTCCCTGAATAAAAATTATGTGATTCGAAGGGCAAATCATTGGGGAACTTGAGAACCTTTGTCTTTTCTCGATCGCTTGAGCAGAAAAGAAACAATTCATAAATTAAACACGAAAACTGTAGTTTCGTCTCGCAGCTGAATGTCCACGCGCACACGTTACTTTTGAAATAGGAGTCCAATTTCCATCATTTTCGATTGGAAATTGTGTGAGAAGTAGAGCAATCTATTGAGAAACGGAGACAATTTGTCTTTTCTCAATCGATTGAACCAAAAAAAAACGATTTGCGAAAAACAGACGAAAAATGTTGTATCGTCTCGATGTTCAACATCGTATTCGCGGCCGCCGCGCCTGTTTTTCGCCCGTTAAAAATAGAATTTTCATCTTTTCTGAATAAAATTGATGTGATTCGTTGGACAATTCATTGTGGTACTTGAAAACATTCGTCTCTTCTCGATCGCTTGAGCGAGAAAGAAACAATCCATGATCAACACACGAAAACTGTAGTTTCGTCTCGCAGCTGAATGTCCACGCGCACACGTTTCTTTTGATTTATGAGTCCAATTTCGATAATTTTCGATTGGAAATTGTGTGAGAAGTAGGGCAATCTATTGAGAAACGGAGACAATTTGTCTTTTCTCAATCGGTTGAACCAGAAAAAAACGATTTGCGAAAAACAGACGAAAAATGCAGTATCGTCTCGCTTTTCAACATCGTATTCGCGGCCGCCGCGCCTGTTTTTGTCCTATAAAAATTCAATTTTCATTTTCCTTGAATAAAATTTAAGTGTTTCGAGGGGCAAATCATTGGGGAACTTGAGAACCTTTGTCTTTTCTTGATCGCTTGAGCGAGAAAGAAACAATCCATGATCAACACACGAAAACTGTAGTTTCGTCTCGCAGCTGAATGTCCACGCGCACACGTTTCTTTTGATTTATGAGTCCAATTTCGATAATTTTCGATTGGAAATTGTGTGAGAAGTAGGGCAATCTATTGAGAAACGGAGACAATTTGTCTTTTCTCAATCGGTTGAACCAAAAAAAAACGATTTGCGAAAAACAGACGAAAAATGTAGTATCGTCTCGCTGTTCAGTATCGATTACGTGGCCGCCGCACCTGTTTTTTACCTATTAAAAATTCAATTTTCATCTCTCCTGGATGAAAATTATGAGATTCGTTGGGCAAATCATTGGGGAACTTGAAAACATTTGTTTTTTCTCGATCGATTGAGCAGAAAAGAAACAATTCTTGAATTACACACGAAAACTGTAGTTTCGTCTCGCAGTCGAATGTCCACGCGCACACGTTCCTCATGAATTATGAGTCCAATTTCGATAATTTTCGATTGGAAATTGTGTGAGGAGTAGGGCAATCTATTGAGAAACGGAGACAATTTGTCTTTTCTCAATCGGTTGAACCAAAAAAAAACGATTTGCGAAAAACAGACGAAAAGGTAGTAGCGTATCGCTTTTCAACATCGTATTCGCGGCCGCCGCGCCTGTTTTTCGCCCGTTAAAAATTGAATTTTCATCTTTTCTGAATAAAATTCATGTGATTCGTTGGACTATCCATTGGGGTACATGCAAACATTCGTCTTTTCTCGATCGTTTGAGCGAGAAAGAAACAATCAATGATCAACACACGAAAACTGTAGTTTCGTCTCGCAGCTGAATGTCCACGCGCACACGTTTCTTTTGATTTATGAGTCCAATTTCGATAATTTTCGATTGGAAATTGTGTGAGGAGTAGGGCAATCTATTGAGAAACGGAGACAATTTGTCTCTTCTCAATCGGTTGAACCAAAAAAAAAACGATTTGCGAAAAAGAGACGAAAAATGTAGTATCGTCTCGCTGTTCAGTATCGATTACGTGGCCGCCGCACCTGTTTTTTACCTATTAAAAATTCAATTTTCATCTCTCCTGGATGAAAATTATGAGATTCGTTGGGCAAATCATTGGGGAACTTGAAAACATTTGTTTTTCTCGATCGATTGAGCAGAAAAGAAACAATTCATGAATTACACACGAAAACTGTAGTTTCGTCTCGCAGTCGATTTTCCACGTGCACACGTTTCTTTTGAACTATGAGTCCAATTTCCATCATTTTCGATTGGAAATTGTGTGACGAGTAGGGCAATTCATTGAGAAGCGCAGACAATTTCTCTTTCCTCAATCGGTTGAACCAAAAAAAAACGATTTGCGAAAAACAGACGAAAAATGCAGTATCGTCTCGCTTCTCAACATCGTATTCGCGGCCGCCGCGCCTGTTTTTTACCTATTAAAAATTCAATTTTCATCTCTCCTGGATGAAAATTATGAGATTCGTTGGGCAAATCATTGGGGAACTTGAAAACATTTGTTTTTTCTCGATCGATTGAGCAGAAAAGAAACAATTCATGAATTACACACGAAAACTGTAGTTTCGTCTCGCAGTCGATTGTCCACGTGCACACGTTTCTTTTGAACTATGAGTCCAATTTCGATAATTTTCGATTGGAAATTGTGTGAGAAGTAGGTCAATCTATTGAGAAACGGAGACAATTTGTCTTTTCTCAATCGGTTGAACCAAAAAAAAACGATTTGCGAAAAACAGACGAAACATGTAGTATCGTCTCGCTGTTCAGTATCGATTACGTGGCCGCCGCACCTGTTTTTTACCTATTAAAAATTCAATTTTCATCTCTCCTGGATGAAAATTATGAGATTCGTTGGGCAAATCATTGGGGAACTTGAAAACATTTGTTTTTTCTCGATCGATTGAGCAGAAAAGAAACAATTCTTGAATTACACACGAAAACTGTAGTTTCGTCTCGCAGTCGAATGTCCACGCGCACACGTTCCTCATGAATTATGAGTCCAATTTCGATAATTTTCGATTGGAAATTGTGTGAGAAGTAGGGCAATCTATTGAGAAACGGAGACAATTTGTCTTTTCTCAATCGGTTGAACCAAAAAAAAACGATTTGCGAAAAACAGACGAAAAGGTAGTAGCGTATCGCTTTTCAACATCGTATTCGCGGCCGCCGCGCCTGTTTTTCGCCCGTTAAAAATTGAATTTTCATCTTTTCTGAATAAAATGCATGTGATTCGTTGGACTATCCGTTGGGGTACTTGCAAACATTCGTCTTTTCTCGATCGATTGAGCAGAAAAGAAACAATTCATGAATTACACACGAAAACTGTAGTTTCGTCTCGCAGTCGATTGTCCACGTGCACACGTTTCTTTTGAACTATGAGTCCAATTTCGATAATTTTCGATTGGAAATTGTGTGAGGAGTAGGGCAATCTATTGAGAAACGGAGACAATTTGTCTCTTCTCAATCGGTTGAACCAAAAAAAAACGATTTGCGAAAAACAGACGAAAAATGTAGTATCGTCTCGCTGTTCAGTATCGATTACGTGGCCGCCGCACCTGTTTTTTACCTATTAAAAATTCAATTTTCATTTTCCTTGAATAAAATTTAAGTGTTTCGAGGGGCAAATCATTGGGGAACTTGAGAACCTTTGTCTTTTCTTGATCGCTTGAGCGAGAAAGAAACAATCCATGATCAACACACGAAAACTGTAGTTTCGTCTCGCAGTCGATTGTCAACGCGCACACGTTTCTTTCGATTTATGAGTCCAATTTCGATAATTTTCGATTGGAAATTGTGTGAGGAGTAGGGCAATCTATTGAGAAACGGAGACAATTGGTCTCTTCTCAATCGGTTGAACCAAAAAAAAAACGATTTGCGAAAAACAGACGAAAAATGTAGTATCGTCTCGCTGTTCAGTATCGATTACGTGGCCGCCGCACCTGTTTTTTACCTATTAAAAATTCAATTTTCATCTCTCCTGGATGAAAATTATGAGATTCGTTGGGCAAATCATTGGGGAACTTGAAAACATTTGTTTTTTCTCGATCGATTGAGCAGAAAAGAAACAATTCATGAATTACACACGAAAACTGTAGTTTCGTCTCGCAGTCGATTGTCCACGTGCACACGTTTCTTTTGAACTATGAGTCCAATTTCCATCATTTTCGATTGGAAATTGTGTGACGAGTAGGGCAATTCATTGAGAAGCGCAGGCAATTTCTCTTTCCTCAATCGGTTGAACCAAAAAAAAACGATTTGCGAAAAACAGACGAAAAATGCAGTATCGTCTCGGTGTTCAACATCGTATTCGCGGCCGCCGCGCCTGTTTTTCGCCCGTTAAAAATTCAATTTCCATTTTCCCTGAATAAAATTTATGTGATTCGAAGGGCAAATCATTGGGGAACTTGAGAACCTTTGTCTTTTCTCGATCGCTTGAGCAGAAAAGAAACAATTCATGAATTAAACACGAAAACTGTAGTTTTGTCTCGCAGCTGAATGTCCACGCGCACACGTTACTTTTGAAATAGGAGTCCAATTTCCATCATTTTCGATCGGAAATTGTGTGAGACGTAGGGCAATCTATTGAGAATCGGAGACAAATCGTCTTTTTTCAATCGATTGAACCAAAAAAAAACGATTTCTGAAAAACAGACGAAAAATGTAGGATCGTCTCGCTGTTCAACTTCTACGCGCCTACGTTTTCATCTTATCAAAAATCCAATTTTCATCATTTTAGTTAAAAAATTCATCGAGTTTTCAGGCAATTTATTGAGGAACTCGAAAACATTCGTCTTTTCTCAATCGACTGAGTGAGAAAAGAACGATTCATGATTGACACACGAAAAACGTAATTTCGCGTCGACGTTCAACATCTGTGTATGCGCCTACGTTTTTCTACTATCAAAAGTCTATTTTCCATTAATTTTGATTGAAGGTTAAGTGAGTCGGTGGGGAATTCATTGGGGAAATCGAGACCATTCGTCTCTCCTCAATCAATCAAGCAAGGAAACAACGATTTCTGAAAAACAGACGATAAATGTAGTATCGTCTCGCTGTTCAACGTCGTATTCGCGGCCTGCCGGGCCTACGTTTTTCTCCTATTAAAAATCCAATTTTCATCATTTCTGAATGAAAATTGTGTGATTCGTTGGGCAATTTATTGTGGAACTCGGATCCATTCATATTTTCTTAATTTCTTAAGCGAGAAAAGAACGATTCATGAATAACAGACGTAAAATGTAGTATCGTCTCGCTGTTCAACATCGTATTCGCGGCCTGCCGGGCGTACGTTTTTCTCTTGTTAAAAATCCAATTTTCATCATATCAGATTGAAAATCGTGTGAGGCGTTGGACATTTAATAGGGAAACTCGAACCCATTTGTTTTTCCATAATTGATAAAACGAGAATGAAACGGTTCATGAGTATTTCATAAACAAATAAAAAACGTTCCAACAATAGCTGACTAAAACCGGAGTAGTCGTCGGTCAACTTCGCTTTTTTGGAGTCTCTACTTATGGAAAACGATAGATGATTAAATGCTTGAATCAATAAATTTTGAATTATTCAAATCGCTCAATTCTACTCCTTATTCTGTAGAAAAATGTATCAGCGAGTTTGTCGGCTGTCCGACTGTGCTACAGCTGAGGGTACCCCACCCCACTCGCCACGGTTCCCCGCCGGCCGCGGCCGCGGGCGCGGACCGGCTGGTCCCCCCACCGCCGCACCGCATAGCTCTCCCGCCCGCTCGGGCCGCGCGCTCATTGGTCGGATTATGCACTCTTCTTTAATCAATAACTCGATAAATTATCATTTTATCGAAAAATTTCAAAGAGCTTTTCTACTCGTGACATTCCCAGCTATACAGTGGTATATGCCATATGCGACCTTTTAGAATCACCCTGTATACATACATATTCCTCTAATCGGTCGGAATGGTGGCGGCGGGTTATTATTGTGAAATTCGATGAATCGCGAGCGAGATAATGGCGCCGAGCTATTTTAATTAAACGTAATACTCTTAGCCCCGTTGCGCAGCCCGCGTTGCTCGCACACATATATATTGATACACGAGTAATTG
Source organism: Aphelinus atriplicis (assembly GCA_020882685.1). NCBI lineage: Eukaryota > Metazoa > Arthropoda > Insecta > Hymenoptera > Aphelinidae > Aphelinus > Aphelinus atriplicis. The sequence continues at coordinate 3,126,324 of CM037076.1, read as the reverse complement.
ATCTACATCCACGACAGTAATTCTTCTTACTCGTTTTTTAATCGACCGAGTTGCTTGTGCGCGAGCTGCTCCCTATAGTCTCTCTTGCGCTCTATTCGTTGCGATACCGTTTTCACGTAATTTTTTCCTTTCTGTAACTTTGGATTTTTTGGAGGATTATACATCATGCACCTTGGACTCGGAGAGGGACAGATATCTATTGCGATGTACAAAGAAAAAATTGGTAGGTTACAAAATATTTCAAGGTTTTCTGTTTGGTTTATGCAGATACATTCCCAACATATTTCAGTGAAAAAAATTAAGTTAGCATCCTAGCTAGAAATCTTCGGGTTTCAAGCTTACATGGGAATTGTAAGGTCAAAACTAACTGTGATACTCAAAAGAAGTTGGGCAAGATGTTTTCCACCTCGAATTTCATCATGTTCTTGTGTCTAGGAGCTTGTTATAAACAAAATGAAATGTATTTATAGAGTTCATGGATTTTGAAGCTTTTGGTATGAAACAGAATTAAATGCGTTTTAAGTGGAAAACAGCTTGCGGAAATTTGGGTGTTACAGGCAATTTTGACCTTACGACAAGCGACTTTCGAATAGTTAAAAACGAAATTTCCACACACGCTTGAAACACTACGGAGTTTCTGTTCAGTGATTCTCCGACTTGCCTTTTTCAGTGCAATTGGCTGAATATATTTACATAAACCTATATTAAAATATTTCAAAATATTCTGTTATTTAATAGAATTGTTCGTGCTTCTCAAGGTGTATGTAACCACTCAATCGGCAATTTTAGGTATTAATGAAGTTTTCATTTCGGATATCGAGTTTATTTATATTATACACCGTCGAAATCACAATTAAAAAAAAAAATGCGATCATTCTCATCTCAATGGATGAATATATCCCAGCTAACATTCTGGAACGTAATGTCGAGGGTCCACTGAAACACGTATGAAATCCTGACGTATCGACCTGCAACTCTCACGACGCGATTCGTGCATATTGACTGAAATAATTGGGCGAGCCCCTCTCTTGGCAAACGGTAATAAACAGTAAGAGGCGGAGAGAAAAATCTGCCTGGTGCGCCTAATGAAAATCCAACGGCACACACACACGCCATAAGGAGCGGACAAAAGGGCAGACGATAATAACAATGCGGAGCGGGCGTATAACAAGGGCTGATGATTAAATTGAGTCGCGACGGGCCTGAAAGGAAGAGAGACGTCGGAAAAGTCGAATCGACGCGATCGGCCCTCTGCGCTCGGGATATCGTGGCTGTTTGTTCGGCAGCGATAGGCATCGGTCGTTCGACTAATGGGCAGAACCGCAGATCCGAGATACGGGCACGGATAGGACAGGCCCAGCCCCCCACACGCAGGTATCATGCAGCTCGTGGCTCGTGGCTCGAATCGTCAGCTACACGCGTATCGACTTGTCGTTCACCTCTCGTACTTTATTCAACTCCATATCTGCGGCGTATGTGCTTTTTTTTATCGTCAGCGCTTCATGATTGGCGAATTTTGCATACGCAGATTTGTGTCCGATGGCAGTTTAATGTATGCGAGTATATAGATTCGTATTTGAACGAAAATTGTTTCAATGCAAATTCATGACGGAGCTTGAATAATCCTAAAGTCATTTTTCATTATTAAAATTTCGTCTTGAATGACTCTACCATCGAAATGAGTTTTTAAGAACCAAACGATTGGCGTCTTTGATGCCCATACAGCCAAATACGTATGTATTTTCTTGCACTCCGTTTCCCGACTGGTCTCGGAAATGATTGTTATGTGTCCACATTGAACGGAGAAATGGTCGAAAGTCAAATGCGTTACAAGATATGAAAATTTAAAACGAGGTCACCTGTCGCGTGCTCTGCCGCTGAAAAGTCCTCGGATAATTACATGACGAGGCATTTGATTCGGCTTGTCCCCAGACACGGTAATTCCTTCCGCCACACCTGCTCCTGCTCTATTACTCTTCTGACGGGCACGTGTCCTGCGATATTCTGACAGAGGCACTCTCGCAAATTGCACACGCTCACGAAAATCGAGTCCTGGCCCGGGAAGAAAAATCTACTCCTCGTAGTACTGCAGTAGGCACGCAATTCACAATGGTAATACCAGGGCGAATTTTAAATTCAAGTAAAATAATATTAAGTATCGATTTTCCCACCAGAGACCCAACTTGATTATTAAATTCAAAGTCTACATTGTTGATCGACAGTGAACCCTTGTACAGGCCGATTTTTATCAGTGAATAAGTAATATCAGCGTAATTTCAAAACTTAAAACTGTTGTGAAAGAGTGGTTTCGAGGGCTGAACGAGCGAGGAAGCGACGAAAAGTTTCTTTTAATACTGCCAACATAAGCCGAGGGCGACTGGTACAAGCCAGACAGCAGCGGAAATACGAAATCTGAGAAACGTGCCGAATTGGCTGCAGTTATACTTTATATCGAAGGTGTAGTGCTTCCTTCGTCCCGGCGAACCGAATCGAATTGACAGTGATTCTACGTTGAACAAACCAGTTTACACTCGGGAGCAACGCGAACGATAACGAGATTATTAGCCGAGTAATAAGTAAAGTAGATCAACTTTGAACCGTGTTACACGGTTCCCCTCGCATCACCGCGAGAAACAGAAGATCGACTTTTTTATTCTCACATGAATTAATCATGTTCGCGTATAAATATAATTATATATACGCGGTATATGCTCTCGGCAGTGGCAAGTGTTTCACGCCTTATCCGGCGCTATACAGCGCGCAATCGAATTTGCTCGCGTGCCTTCGATATATATATACATATATGTATTTATGAGAAATATATGTTGAAGGCGCAGTTTTGACGAGTGAGGTCGCGCAACAGGTCGCCCACGTCGCGGCCGCTTTTGTAAATAGGAAAAGCAGCCGATAAGTATCGGCCCCGTGTAGGACGACGTGTTTCCGCTAGTGTTGCGCAATGTACAAAAGAAACGGGCCGCAAAACTTCGGAAGAGCCGCATCGGGATCGACGCACGATGTGCGCGATTACCATCTACACCAACCCTCGCTCGGACTATTGTGTATCGTATATAGGGTCTCGGTGACGGAAGACACGCGTCCCCAAATTCACTTTTCCATTCTCGTATGCAAAGCGCGACCACGTTTCACATCAACCCCGATTTACGATGCCGCGTTTGGCTATTGTATATGACTCTCGGGATCATTTTCCATATCTAGTCCGTATCCTCACGTACTGCGTCTGCGGCCGGGCTTCGCTGCTCGGCTATACGAGCACAAGCACAAAAAAGTCATTTCGAAATTATTTTATATGCTGGCAAGAATGCACAGTGTTTCATTCTCAATATTACTAGATTATTGGAATTTCAACTATATTATTTGAGTAAAATCAAGTAGCTGTGATATTCACTATATTCTTTCTACCAAGCATATCGTGACGAGGAAATATATTTTGTATATTTTGAAATACTTCAATCATCTCGCGTAGGATGGTGTAGCCCCTCTAATTTCTAAAACTCACACAAATTTGGATGTACTGCAAGAATGCACCTGGGTATCCGAAATGATCGATAAAAATGTCGCGCGACTTACCGTAGCTGGTGATACCGTCTATATTTTCGCTCGATTCATCCACTATCCGTTTCAAAAATCATATCGCCATATCATTGCGCGACTTGTGGCATTGTCAAATCCAGTAAATTTTGGTATGACTTGTTTCGGTGCACCAAATCGACGGGTATAAGCGGGAAACGAAATCGCGGAACCAGTCGCCGTGAAAAACGGGACACCCATTACATGTGGAACCCGACGTGTCGCGGATCAGTTATGCCGCGCACGAGTCGTCGAGCGACGCACCACAAGGGTCTTGGAAAATTAACATGCACCGGGCGACGAGTCCTTGATCGTATAGATACCGAGTTATTTACCCTTTTCGAGAGGAGCCAAGCGAAAATTTAGACGATACGGACGGAGGGGTTTTCGGATGCCCCCGTCAGGCCCACGCGGGCCAAGAGGAAGAAAGAAAAAGAGCCAAAGTCCGAGGTAGATTCAATCTAAATTTATTTACAACCTCTGTTTCTTTGTTACATTCCGAGTTTGATATATAGTGACCGATTATAATGCTTGGAGATACAATTTTGCTTTTTTTATTCATTTTTTTTCGTGTACAGGTCTGACAAATTCATATTTGATATCGGGAATTATCAATGCTCGCACGTGAACTCGTTATGTTCACTTCGTTAATATATATTGATGAGCTATTCGTGGTGTTTCTAGTACCATTTTGCTATCATGATTTCGGAACACGCTTTCGCGCAGTAAATCAGCTTCTCCTCTGAGGTCGATTTTTTTTTTCTTTTTTTTTTAATACTCTTACAAGTGTAGCTTATAACATTTCAATAATTCAGTGAGTGTGCTGTTTCGTTTCTCATATACATGTATATGCGCAATCATTTTCGTTACAAAATAAAAATACTCAAGCTCAAATTGAATGTGTCACTATCGCATCGTAACTTAAATAAACCAAAGTACATACAGACAGAACGGCTGATTATGGGTGGCTCTTGTGGAAAGGTATTGTCATGCGAGTATGCTGTCAATATAGAATCAATAATCGAAGATCTTCACAAACAGATTTGCTTTTCAGCGATCAAATCAGAACCCTAGCTAGTGTATTTCAAGCTTCATCAATGCTTACAATGAATAGAGTAAAGAAATTGAACTCAGAGTACTCTCCAGATTTCAAATATTTGAAAACTACTATTCATTAGTGAACATTGTATGACTGATGGATAATATCGTGTGTATTCACTGGAAAACTCCTAAAATATTCACTATTTTCAACGGTACATTTCTTTCTCCTGGAAAATTAACATCAATACTACTATTTCGTATAGCGAATTGAAAAAGAAATGTACTGTTTAGAATAGTGAAAATTACTATTTAACAATAGTGAATATTCACTGCTCACATTAGTTATGCAATTATTTACTAACAAATAGTTGAATAGTACTTGAAAACCCACACATGAAAGGAGCTTGAATTGGAAAAAAAAACTTGTGGTGACCGTCATGGTTATCAAGAGAATAATCATAGCCGTCAATCGCGAATGCACAGGGTCGTTCGATCGAGAAACGTGAAGAAATAAATAAAAAATGTCTGGACGCGGGTTCGTGTGACATCGTGCCAAAATTAAATGCATCCGGAATAAGGCATTCCAACTAGAGACTATATACGTGTACACGTTTCGAAGAGCGAGTTTGTATAGGGAGGCTCAGTGGCCGCTCGTATGCGGCTCCTCGCGATATTACAAAATTCAATGGGCAAAAATAACCAGCATAGAGAAGTGAGTTGATGAACTAATGGGAAATTAAATGGCTCGTACCGAAGAATTTGCGCGCGCGCAAATCTTTTTCATCCCGGCGTACCGGCACTTGATGCCGCGCGCGCGCGCAGACTCGACTGTATGTGCAGCGAATAACGAGAGAGTTCGGGGAAGCGAATTATGTGATTGGGTAAAGAAGAGAGAGATGACAAATTGTAACTCTAAAGGAATGATTCGGAGGCCGCGTCAACGAATCGCAATCAATTCTTAACAAGCGTATATTATTATGTACATTTTTAAGGTCACATGTACAGAATCGGCTGAGTTGAGTAGATTATTCTGATAGATACGTTCGATATTTCAAATCGAGTTCTCATTCCACGCGCACAAACTATAAGAGCGATACAATTTTCGTTTTTTTTTCCAACACATTGACTACAAGGTTTTGTTTTCATCGTCTCATTTTCACCAATCAAGACATAAATCAATCAGAAACACTATTGTGTAAATCTTACGGTTATATAAAATTGTTTCTCGTTATTACAAGTAATGAACGTTTCATGTATCATTTCATTGTAGCTTTTTTTTCGATGCCACAGCACTGTATTGAGCACTTGATTGCAATATGATTATTCTAAATGTATTTACTTCAAATACTTATAGATGAATCGTAACTGCTTATTAAAATAAATTCGGGGTGAGTATATATTAATCAAGAAAATTCCTCTAGCCAAAATTACTTGTTATCAGTAAATATATATATGTATACATTGAAATATGCTATGCTCCAGCTCACGCTTTTAAAAAATATATTCAGGATGAAGAGGTAGTAATCTACCTTAATATTCATACGAACGCAGTAACCTTAATAGGAATCAATGGACATTATAAGATTAATCAAGGATTCTTGTGAAATACATTTTTACAAGATTCTCCGTGAATCTCATCTATCGCATACTGTTTTCTCAATAATTTTCAAAGTCTTAAATGGAATAACTATAACTTTTCAATGTGGAATAATATGTATAATTTACGTATATATATATATTTTTTTTTCTCTATGTATAGCATCGACATTGAAATAACAACAGAATTATATTCGCTATTGTTAATCGAATACTCGTAATAATAATAATAATAATAATAATAATAATAATAATAATAATAATAATAATATAATAATAATAAATGATAGTAATAATAATAATAATTTTTATTCGTATTTGACGCTGCTAGCAACGATCAATAAAAATATTATTATAGCTGGGCGAAGTCGGTAATTCATATAGCATAATTGGGACAAAGGTTACACTGGATTGAATTGCAAGAAGAATTTGAATGTGTACAATTTATATAGTTCTTAGGCATGTTGCGTTATCCTTTGATCACTACAATCCAATTCTATGTAACGCTGATTGCTGATTTGCGGAAGTGAATAGCTCTTCGCTGTATTATAACCATCGCTACTGGATCAGTGTTACTTTTATTCAATAAACGTAATAAATGAGACAATCGATGACGCAGGCGTGATAAATGACTATCAAATCCGAATTCCCCCCGTACAATGTAATACCGTTTCAATTAGTCAAATGGAATACTATTTTCGTGCAAAGTAAATGCAAAGTCGATGAGCCGCGAAGCGAATTTTCAAAAGATGTGATCCAACACCGATTCTCAACATTTAGATTTTTAAACCCCTGAGTCACCTTACGTTTAATTTTCATCAAATCAACCAAATCTTGCGATTTGTTTTTACAACCTAACGACAAAATATATAATATAATTTCTAGAGGATCAAAATCTCAAACGATTGTTTGTAAGTACTCGTATAACGTACTTACATTCACAACGAAAATGTATTATTTAGAATATAGTGAAGATTCCATCGTGATTGGTCGTTCTATTTAGCACTTCCTTCTTTAAAACATATATATGTATATATTTTTTTTTTCATCAACGCAATCCTTGGCGTCGTTCAAACTTACATGAAATCGCTGTTTTTTTAATATTTTTTATAGTTATGTGGACGAACGTTCTGGTGATTTCCGTAGACTCGACATCCCTCCTAAATTCTTTCACCAATGGATCTTTGATTCGGTGACTACCACTTGACGGCGGTCGGATCAGCACTCTTGAATGGGTTTGTAGATGCTATATTATAAATTACAAAGTCCTTGAGCTCGATTCACTAAATTTTGGTCGATTGTATCAGTGACAACAGAAAACTGCAAACATTCTTATCTGTTACGGATAAAACGAAAAGTGTCTATACTGAGTAAGCACTACTGAAACTTTCTTACCATCCATCGGTAAGATAGTATACATTGTGCAACTAGTGCGCGAAGCTGACGATTACGGTATCACCAACCGCGCACAAGCTGCACACATGAGAGATGTGGGAATGTTCGACTTCGAAGGCCTGCGTCATGTTGCGCGACAACGCGTGACATAACTTTTCGAAGTGCTTTACATGGAGTGTAAAAACTCATTATCCGACAGCGTGCGAGTACTCCGCGCGTCTGTGTAAAGATGAGGCACTTCGCGAACAAGACGATGGCGTGCAGAGTCGAATTTCCCGCACCGAGTGTCAAAAACGCCTGCGCATATATCGTTGTGAAAAACAACATAAATATGATCATGCGCGGTAGACAATTATATCTATCACAAACACATGGACAATTGAGCTTCAAACATATACTAATCATAGAAATAGATACTTCAAATATAAACAATGGAGAGGAAAATTATAAAATAGAAATAAATGAAACTTAAAAAGTGTGAATCGTTTTTTTTAATTCAAGCGAGCAAAAACTTACATCATTCAGATTGTAAACAATGAAAAATGTGACAAAGTAGCTTATGCGAAAACATGATGCATAATATTACGTTTAACAACAACAACAATGATTCCAAAATTCTAATAACTTTTGATGGCCCGATATGGAAAATGAAATTTACAATTAATTATCATGCATTTCAGTGGTAACAAAAAAAAACTTTTTATTATTTAACAGAAAAAACCCATCGAATTGAATTTGGCAACTCAAATTTAATGTAAATGCAATAACGATATAAAAAAAAAGAGATTATTCAACCATTTCGACTGATTAGCTGGATTCATCACTAAAATATGACATTCGCTTGCTCGCGTTATTTATTGAATTAGGTAGTAAGTATCTAAATATGTTTTCGTTGAAGATGCAAAATGTATTCAATGATTTTAGAATAAAAATGTAGTAATCACAAGAAAGGAAGAATGTACTCTGCACGAGGCCTTGTCAATAAATTATAAGTCACATTTAAGTAAGGCCTGTTGAAAGAGTTCTTCCCCTACATTTTTCTCAACGGACGTCCACTTCTTATCGTAACTAAACTTTTAGATTACTCTTATCGACTATGTGCAGTTGCATTAGTTTATGCTTATCAATTATTCAGAGTTGTACAGTCGATTAAGTGTCTAGTACAGCAATGGAAAAAAATGCGGATAACCACAGATACGCAGATTCGGAGCCTAATGCCAGTGAATTAAAAGTCTCGAATAAAATCCCACTCGAGTTCCTAGACATTCAATAAATTAATCATTACACTGCTGGCTCAAATACACTGACATCCTTCCGTACATGCACTTCCAAGTGACCAATATATGTATGTAATATATATTGGTCGACATTGATCGTGCACTATCGAATCGTACTGCGGATAAATATGATTCAATGAGGTACCTTTAAAAAAAAAAGTAAACAAAAGAAAGGAGAGAGAATTCAATTAACTTCTCGCGACGCAGAAACACAACGGGCGCGCATACACACGTATATCAAAACGTTAGCATGGGTGGAGCGTGCGAAAGGCATCAGGTGAAAACCGATAAGCCCTCATCGTAGAGAGGGCCTTCAACGGAATCCCCGATAGGCTTTGAGCACGTTCTACTCGTCCGTCTCTGCGCGCGATTCTCTCTTCTTTTTTTTTCTTCACTTATTCTCCAAGTCGCGTTGAATCACTCCCCTTGGGCGGTGTCCTCTACTCGGAGCTACTCTCTAAGCGAGGCGAGCTGATTTAACGAGCACCGACTAAAAAATCGCGTGGAGCGAATACAATGATACACAAAATAACGAGCATGCGTATAAATATATACGTAAACAAATCAACTTGTACGTGTGTATAGTATGAATATAAAAAAGTGCATGCATGCCACCCCAAGTGTCCGGGTCACGTGAGACTTTGTTAAAAAAAAAAATCAAGAAAAAAGAAACAAGGAGATTCGGAAGTGGTTCGAACGTAAAAATCGTATCTCAAACGGCCGACGCGCGATCGCACCCGATATCGGGCTAGAGCCATCTGGGAAAAGACGTATTTCAAATGATGTTTTTGTTTGTCCAAGCGTTGGGGGCTCTGCGCGGTCGGCGGGTGCAGGAGATACGATTTTTCCGTTTGCACTTGACTTTTAATTGGACATATGGTGTATAGCGTGGTACACAAGGACTAGCGCGAGGGGTAGAGGCGGCTAAACGATGCATCCAGAGCTCGCATATCGACGAATTTCCGCCCCCCCCAAATCACGAGGAACGAAATCCGTCGGTGTCGCGAGCTCCGAGACACACGCTAAATGTATACAAGTATACTAGTTAATGTGGGAGGAAAATGACGGCTCGGAGAGGATTCGGCGGCGTTTCGGGTGGCGTTGGGCAGGTGCGGGCTTTCGATGGCACGGGGAGAACTCAAGAGGTAGAAATACCGGGGGTGTAGACCGGGGCCCGGCCGCTGTTCAGGTTCGTGTTCTCGTCAGCGTGGCTCGGCGGCGGCGGCATCGCGAACGCCATGTTCGGCCCGGTCGAGTTGGGCCCCTGCGACGCGTTGCTCTGCGGCTGGCTCGTCACCGCGTCCAGGTCACTCTCCTCCCCCTCCTCCTCCTGCTCAACAATCAGCCAACAAACGCATTCGTACAGTCAGATGGGTATGCTCCCGCAACGTCCTTCACCACTCGCATCTCCATATTCATATATATATTTATGTACAAAGAACAAAATCGCAGCAACGCGCTTCTAAACAGCTTTCAAAGTCCTCAATGATATACAGTGGCACCTTTTTATTTTATTTTTTATTTTTTTTTCGTTCTGTGCTCTGCACTAAATACACGTATAAACACAAACAGTGTGTTGAGCGCGTGCACGCGTGCCTGTGTATGTGTGTGTGTGTGTGTATCGTGTATCGTGTAACGTGTGTGGAGATGGGAAAATTCGGTGTTTGCCCGATTGGTTAGTGCTGTTAGTTGGTTGGAGCAATATTCCGTGGGTGTGTATATGTACACGAATTCGTGGGATGATGGTTCAAAATTCGCGTTAATCTTACGTGCGATCGGCTTGGCGACAAGTCATTTTCGTTAGATTCGCTATGTACCAGCCACGTTATCCTACGCCGATTCCAACACTGAAACGATATTTCCATTCACTGGGCCATTGTTTCCATTGGCAGAGAAAAGTTAGTTGTGATCAGTCTGATTGTGCGTTGAATCATAATTTTGTGTGTGTACGCGTGTGTGAAAAAAAGTTCGAAGCTCGATTTGAATCTAGGCGAAATCCCAAGTCCTCTACCCGCGCAATAATCAATGAGAAAAGTACGTAGTCAATAATTTTACAATGTGAATTTTACAAGGGCGATCGGAGACGGGTATACACATATTTATTCTCCACTCACCTGTCTTTGTAAATTGAGAATTGCGCAAAATTCTGATACGAATCAATGTTCATTTTAGTTACAATCGAAGATTTCATGATGTATTCTTCTAATTACTGATGTACTGCTTGTACGGTTAGATTAGTCTTTCCATCCATCACAGAAAATGCATTACTTCAAAATCAACTAATCGTTATCCAGAAAAAGCATAGCAATGTATGCAAAATATAAAAAAAGTCAACTCTTTAACTAAAATCTTTCGTAGTTTTCACCGTGTACTTTTTGTTTCGAAAACGTTTGTACATCCATATCGGCGATTCGAGTTTTGCGTTTCATCCAAAGTTAAATTTGAATAGGATAAATTGGAGGATTATATACATTTCCAAGTAATATTTCTCAGTGATGTTTGAAAATTGGTTTTATTCACACACTCGAGAGAGATATTGTTAGCATAAGAGAAGCGTTACTTAAGCAAGCGGGAATAATAAATTCAGGATTTCACGTGTTATCAAGACCAACTTGATGGTTAATAAAAATGATAAGGTTGAGGAGGGGTTAAATGAGCGAGCAAATTAATAGGGTTAGTAAAGCAGCGGGCTGCGTATTATAAAAACTTACGAACACTTTGCGGTTGACTTGTCGTTACACCATCTTCTGGATTATTCCGGTCCCGCTATAATACAGCAACAACATAAACAAAACTCCTAATCTATGCGTCTCGTCAAAGTAGGCTCGACATGCTTGGCAATGAAAATCCTCCCGTGCATTCTCTAATGCTATTTTTTTCTCTATATTACTCAATTCGATATTGTTCTCGAAACATATGAGAAATGATTCGATATGATGCGATCGTGATAAGGTAAATTTGCAAACTCGTTCCAGTAATTCTTAGAGAGGGTTACTTCCATGTGGAGCAAATTGATGAGGTAAAGTATAATATCGAGGAATAATGACTGCATGTGATTGAACGTCGTGCCAAAATAATAAATTGATGTCGAATAAAATTTGTATGATTCAGTGCCAAGAATGCATTGCCGATTATAATGATTTATATGGGAAAAAGATAGAATTCTTCATAATATCGATTGGAGCTTATAACAAGTTGATGTGATTTTTGATATTTTGTTCAGAATTCAACTACTGTTGATGGAAATCGAGTTCAACTATTTTAGTTTTACGTCGGTTTATCGCTCGAATCTTGCGCATCATTTCATCTCTGTCCGAATGAAGAATACGAAATAGCTGCATTGGATTTTTCGCCAATGGCAAATATTTGAGCTCCACGCGTGAGAATGAAATGTATACGCATATTAGAAATTTCGAATCACGCATTCTCACTCGATACAGTATTGATACTAAGAAATGTTTGGTTGCTGTGGCACGAAGTGCATATCGTTAAGTGTTGACAAATTTGAAACATATCACGTACGAAAAATCTGACACTGTCCTGAGGTCCTTTCAAATCGAAAGTTTTAGCAATGATCAATTATGGTACAATTTCATGATCGCGCGCGAGTAAGCCATATTCATCTATGAGTAATTAGTGATAAGCGAAACACAGAACACGAACTTGACAGTTACGTAGCGTGTTAACGAACATTATTCAATTTTCAAGATCAACAACATTCAAGATAATGGTACCCTGGGAGTTGGACTTCTCAGTATATACTTCTTTCTCTCTTGCCTGATTGGGTACTTTGAGATTTCGAATTCTATTTTCAAAAGTTTAGTTTTCCGTTGTGAAATTCCAATGGAATAAAAGATGCATCAAGAGACTATTGAATTTTCCATCCGATCTTATTGCTTTTGATATAATACAGGATGTAATATCAAAATTTCAACAAACTGCATTGAGCAGGAGAAAAAAAATCCAAGAGGTTTGAATTTTGTGGTGAAAGTTTAGTTTTTAGAAACCACCTCAATTCTACATCGGTTGCGGGAGAAATGAATAATAGCGTAGTGCGTAAAACTTTAGTATACTCAATGGTGCGACACGGAACAAGATGAGAAGTATGAAGGCCACACGAAAACACGAGTAGGCGATCGATATGATTCTTGCTATTGTATACATATATATATATATATATATATATATATATATATATATATATATATATATATATATATATATATATATGCGTACATCATATAGGCGTATTCCTATGAATATCATGAAGCTTTCTTCATTTTCCTCATAATCACCTGCTTATTCAATTTTTTATATGATGTATGATAAATAATGGAGTGAAATTTGAAAAAATAAAAAAATAAACTTATAAAAGAGCGGTGAAATAAAATCTTGATAAGTAAACAATGAAATGAATGACAATGGCAGCAATGAAAATCGAACTGTTTGCTAATGTGACAGACTGATGACACTATGAATGTTGAATCGTGCATAGCATTATACTAGGAATAATCAAACTAAAATCGTGAATGCTCGAACTGTGGACAGTGATTTTCACTCATCAACAAAGACAATAAGTTTTTTGAAGCCACAAATATGAATATACCACACATATTTCCGCAAATCTTATGGTTCTCGTTTCCGTTATATTGATCAAAGTTCTCAAAAGTGAAATATTTTCAAACATATTCAAACGACAAAATTACACGACACATACATATTTTTATAAATAAACAGACAATAATTATGAGTAGTTCTCATTCAAACTTCAGCTATAACAATGTAAACAATCAACTAAATTAACTATATTCTCTTTTTTGTGAAGTATGGGTGGAGGTTGCACTCCGATATTATTTGAAAGGAAAACTTCCAAGGAATGAAATAGAATGATAATTTTCAACCAATTAATCGATCTTTGCATGCCAATGAAGAGGTCATATTATGCACGAATATAGATACACAAAAGTAGAGTAATCTAGTCTACAATCATTCTAGAAAATTAGTTTACAGATCTGATTGAAAAAATTATTGCAATTATTGGATTCTTGATTTTGTATACTTCTTAAACCTAGTGTGTCATTTCAAAATGAGGTAATTTTTTAATTATTATTTTTTCTTCATATTTGAAAGAAGTGTAAACATTGAATCTCGCCGTGTCACACTAAGTGTAACAAAAGTTTGAAAGCCATTTTTCTTCAACCTATCCTGTAGTCAATTTCCCGAGAACGACTTGGATACTAGTATTCCATTTTTGTACATCTACATATTCGTGCTCATGGCCCTTTACTGTCAATAAGTTTACTTTCCCAATATAGTGACTTTTATTTCTTAATATAGTCCTAATAACATTAAAATGAGAATGTATGGAGGAGTATGCGCTGTGAATTAAGACAAAAGACTCAAGCAATAATTTTGTTATACATACGTACTTCCACCTATAACGATGTAAAATTCACAATTGCTTCCTAAGAAATCTTTGATATTCACAAAGAAACGGTTCTGACATGAAGGAAATTGGCATTTCACCATACATGCATAAATCTAAATTTTCTCGTGTCTTATTCTGATAGTGTTAAAGAATTGCCAGGGATAGATAATCGATTCGAAAAATCCACATTAGATTACGTTATGACTCATAAATTATCTATTTCCCAGCAATTTTTTTCGTGTCAAGTGTTTTTTATTCCTCTTATTTGTTCTATACTCATGTACAGTGCAGAATTAAATTATGAAAGAGTATTGTACCGTGCCATCAGCTACCAAATAAATAAAGCAAACAATAATTCAATTTTACTTAATTTGTAAAACTGCTTTGTTGAAACTGCATTAAAATAATTCAAATAAAATTATAATAACATGGTGATGAAAAAAAAAATATGCTAACCTGTAAATTATGATATGCTCCACTATCCTCTGGAGGGGCTGGTTTGCATTTACCGCAACAGAAGTTGCAACAGCAGCAGAAACAGCAACAACAACAGTAGCAACCAGTAATGACGCCACAGAATACAAAGAACATCTGTAAATTGAAGATGATCATATGGAATCAATTTTCTCAACCGAATAATGATCTTGATATATATCTAATGAAGTTTACTTTACCTTTGTCCATTTAGAAGTAATGACGAAGTATGCATTAACATTCTCTTCTCCAAACTGTTCAGCCACATAAAGCCCAAGAGATCCATAATTATCGTATATGTTACGTTTTGTTAGGTCAGTCAAGATTATTCTTGCCCTATTGATTTCCTTAAACTGGCAAAAAAGTATCGCATAAGTAATGTAATCTTAAAGATAATATAGTACTCTCTATAATTTGCTTACTTTTTCAGCTGCTTCTGGATTATTAGGATTCTTATCAGGATGATACTTGAGAGCTAATTTCCTGTAAGTTTTCTTGATATCATCAGGAGTGGCAGTTTTTGGAAGTTCCAAGATGGCATAAAGGGAATCCCCAGATGTTCTAGAAATAAAATAATTCATCAAAAAGTGTATTGAATATTTGTTTATTTGATATACTCAATGAGTTGTACCTATAGAATCAAAAAATAAAAGATTAATTATAGAACTGTCACAAGCAATTGTTAATCAATGAGTCAGTAGTTGATAAGTCAAGTTAAAATATTCTTATCTAATGTAGTAGTAACTGATAAAGACTATGTTTGCACGACTCCAATCAAATTCAAGTTTGCGAATAATGAACTATTTTACACCTAAATTTTACCCAATATTTTGAACAATATATTCTTATATTTTCTTCTGTTTTTGAAAAATATCAATTTCAGCATGTTATCCAATATTTTCAGTATTGATTAACATACTTGTGTAGATTAATCATTGATTCTTTTGATATTTATTTGTTTGAATTAATTTTAATTGTTTTTCCAATAGTAGAGAAGGTAAAAATTAATTATAAGAATGGGAAATATGAATAAACCATGAATTCATTTTCTACTTATTTATACACATCAATGAGATATTTAATTTTCTTCAAACAGAAATTGGAATTATAAAAGTCTCAATCATATCATTCAAGATAAGCGCATGAATTCTTAAGCCCAGAGAATTTGAATCTTACTCATCAGTTGTGAACTGAGTGATGAATCACAGTCCAAAATGGAAGACTAAAGATAAGGTGAGCAAACTATATTTTGCATTGCATTGTTGTCATTTACATGGCAATTAGAGGAGCAGCAAGTATGCAAGATGTAACAACGGTAACCATGAGGTTTTAGATGTGCAGCAGCACATAACAAAGCGTATAGCATGAACATTTCACCATGCTGTATATACGAGTTAATCTTGTAATCATTGAAGAATGTGCAAGAACCATAGTATTGGCAATGCTACTCTTGACTCGATTAGAATATTATATAAGCTTGGCTAATTCAAGGACTGGATAAATAACAATAAACGGGACGCGCTCGGCAGCATTATTAACCTAAGCGGGCGCGAAATGCGGGGAGCCGAGAAAATGGAGAGCTGCAGCAAGCATGAGTTGGATTCGGAGTTGGAGGCTAGGTCCTATACTGTTAGTGAGCAGGGGCGCGACTGGGGAGCTCCCGAGCGTTTGTTACGTCTCGTATATCGCATCGTCGAGTAAGTATAAATATAATATGAGACGGGTTGATTGTCATGCGAGGAGGCACAGCGCGCCTTGCCACTGCGAATATAGCTGTACATATTATATACGAATTACGAGCGAGTGGCAACTAAGTATGTAGGTGTGGGGGAGCCCCCGCAAACGGCAATCCGCGCATACGTATTGTAAGTATATAAGAAGAGTCGGATGGGCGGAGCAGGGCAGGGGACAGGCTGCACTTACGAGAGCTTCCTCCTGTCCATGTTGCCGGCGGGTTGTCGCGGGGCCTCCGGGGCACTGGCTCCCCGGCCGACGGCTGGCTGCTGCTGCGCCGTGGTGGCGGTCGCGCGACCTTGGCTCTCTGCTCCGGCTCTCTTGCAACACCTCTCGGGGCTGCTGCTGCTGCGGCAGTCTCGGAGCCTCTACTACGCTGGCATGCCGTGCACGCGCGACTCGCAGCTGCTCTCTTCCTCTAATATCCTATAACACGCGTATAATGTCCTGCACACTTTCCTCTCCTTCTCTCTCGCGCACAGCAGTGCAAAGCAGCAAGTGCACACGGGGCTGCAAGGAGAATATACGCGGGTTCGCAGCAGTTCGCAGTATGTACGGTGCGGAGTAGAGGGTCCGCCTGCGGACTGGTCTGCGGCCTGCGCGCGCGGATTGGCGCGGATCAACGGCTCGATCGCGTTGCCTCTCTCTCTTCCTCTCTCTCGCACGCACACACACTCTGCAGCTTGGAGAAGTCTTGGAACACACCGCGCGCGGGCCGCCCCACAAAACCAGCTTCAAGAGTTTCACTGCTGCTGCTCCGTGCTCTGGCCGCCCATTCAATAGTTTAGTCTACGCGGCTACCGTCTGTGGCGCTACCCGACACCAGAGAGATATCGAAAGGCAGCTCTACCTACATTGGAATTGCGATCAGGAGCGTACTTAGCTGCTGTCTGCTACAGATGCATGCCTGACACGCATCGCCGTATGCCTCATTGTAAGCCCACCCAGAACTGACCTGAGAAAACATCAAGGAAAACTTTTTCGGAGCCGATCGACGTGCAAACGACTCCGCGGTTTGCTCTCGCACCGTATGTTTCATCAGCAAATTGGCCAAGCTACGAACGGCTCGTTTCTGCCTACGGGCTCTGGCAATCTCTATAATACTCATCTCTGCCAGCGCCCAGCATCGATCCGGCGCCGCGCGAGGCGCAACCAGCCGGGCGACCACAGCTGCTTCTCCATCAGCTGCCGCATCTTTTCCCGGCACCCGCGCCCGCGCGCTATGTTTCGTTTCTTCATCTTTTCCTCGGCCCTTTGGCCCTCGCCCTTATTCCCGATTTTTCGGGCCAAACCTCCTCGCGCTACAAGGACATTGTTGCGGCTGATGACGCTCGAATAATAACATGCATCAATTTCGTATATACAATTTATTTTCATCATATTCAAAGTACATACGCAGCTGTAGATTTTATATATATATATATATATATATATATATATATATATATATATATATATATATATATATATATATATATATATATATATATATATATATATATATATATACTATACATCTTGCGTGTTATCGCAATTTCATATGCGTTCGTAAAAAGAATTTTTCGCAAAGTTGAAATAAAGTATGAGTTTGGATATTTACAATTTATTCACTTATGTGTGTGTATATATACGCACACAAGAGATTACATATTACGTAGTCAATAAACAGATTCCCTCTAATAAAGAAAAACACTTCTTGACAAGATAATTTACGCTTTCAGCAGGGATATTAACAATCAAGTCAAATTTTCAATGACCCATATCAAACGATAAAAATATTTAAAAAAAATAAATCAAATGAAGCGTCGGGCGATTTCAATGTATTCTCGCAGTAAGGGCAAATTGCAATTTTACTCACCCTACGACGATGGTGTGAACTTAATTCTTTGCCTCGAGCGTTTTTTTTTAAATCGTAAGTATTCCATCAGCATTTGCAGAGTATTGCATTTTTAGTTATTCTCAATAGTTAATTTAACTTGTTCAAGTGTCTCCCTCCACTTGTGATCAAGACCATGTCAAGATTTTCGACCCCCCTCCCTCCCGCCCCTATACATATTAAGCGTTTTTTGTTTTGCGTTATTATTCCGAAATTACAAGACTCAAATCATAATTCACCCTAACTATAATAAAAAATAATGTTCTCACATCGTGCGTAGGGTGAAACTTACTCTCATGGATGACTATACGACCCTCGAGCCGACTAACATCGGTTCTCGGTCGCAACCAATCATGAAATGGAGTTCTTTTTCATTCTCCAGAGCGCCAACTATCGAAATTCAAATTTGCAAAAACATTTTAAAAAATAACATTTCAGGATTTGAATAATCTCTTTTTCATCATTAAGTAACAGTATATTCTTTGTCCCAACAATTATAAATAACAGTATTGTAACTAGAGTTTTAACAATAGAATAACGAATAAGTGAACTTTTTAAGCGACTGTACAAAATCACCCAATCACAGTGAGTCAAGAAATCTTCAGTATATACTCCTCAATAATATAAAAATGCCACTTACATTTAAAGTTCAAAAATACCACACAGTACAAAAATAATAATTTCAGAATCAATACGTACGAGCGAATTCGGATCAACATAAATTTTATAAACAATCAAATAATTTGATTTCTTGTCACGCTGTTGAATACTACATATCATTTTTTGTAATCGAATCTTACATTAAAATACCTTTTTCTAATTTACATAAGAACATATTATGCAGATCGTATTTAAGTCATTTCAAGTACTTAACCATTCAATCGGTTATGCCAAGAACAATTCTGATTTCAAGTTTGCACATCCGAGAAAATACAACAATCTTTCTGCAAGTCTTTGGCAAATTAAAGCTTTTCGCAGAATCGGTAAGACTGTACTTTTTCGTACACATTCTCTTTAACAACCGTACTCTTTTATAAACATCACCCATTCGTCACATTTTCTATTTTCTTAGTACTATCCAGTGTCTATTGTATTCATTATTCAAAAAACATTAAAAATGTGTCAGACACTGGTTTTCTAGAGAAAATAAATGACAACGTTGACAACTGCTTAAAATAGAAACTAGTATTACATGGCATATTGTAAGAATATGATACTAAATTAATAAATAACCATAATCTGAATCATAATAAATTGTTCTACTCATAAAAGTTTCTATACAGATAACAAAGTCAGATTCGAACTTGAAATATCACTCTGTTGCTACAAATTAATTTTTACATCACTATTTTATATAGAATAAGTAGAGATAAGTGAATATATGTCTCATTGCACCCACCCTTTTTATCAGGTCTTAATATTCGAAGAACCTTTTTATATTGTAGTAGAAACGTATACGCAATCATTGTACTTTCAGAAAAGAGACGGCATGTATAATTAATATAAAAATGTGCAAGAAAATAGTTATTAAAGAGATTCTACCAGTTAACAATTGTCCATTTTCTTCAATTAAAAGTTGAAACATATAAGAGTTTCGTTTCTAAATAAATAGATAGCATCATTTATTGTAGTATAATGTTAAATAATTTCAAGTCACAATGTTCAAAAAAATTCTCTTATTTTTCACAGCATTAAATATTAAAACCATCTCTTCAAAATTATTTTTCTTGACTACTCAACATTTAAAAACATGAAAGTAATTGACAAAATTTTGATAAAATAAGAAGCTATTTTTACGTAAAAAGATATACATTTCGAATAAACGAATAAATATTCTGAGATACCAAAATGTCATTGTTTGTACCAAAAATCAAGGATTTCTAATGTGCCCATTATTTATAAAGTCCAAGTACGCTTCTATTCAGTCTCTAATACATAAAATATTAGTTCTAGTACAGTTTGCGAATCCTCACAGCCTTGTACAGCTTTCTGTAAAACTTGTATAATTTCATTATCTAAACTATTCATATAAATAGGCGGCAAACGCGTCCCTTCGCTTCCTGCTTCGTATCCAACCTAATTAAAAAAAAAAGTATAAATATCAATGCTATTTCATTTAAATAAAGAAAAAAAGAGCACTCCTCAATTGTTTCAATGATTTTTTCAGTGCAATATTTGTTTGATTACTTACGTTTTCAGGGCTAATGGTGGTTCGAACCGCAATTTTTGTAAGACCAGCATTTGCCAACAAGTCTAATAGCTTCACTAACGCCGCACAAGTAGCTCGAGCTATGCTTTCAGCCAATTTATTGATGTCCACTGGGCAGTGCACACTGTATGACTGATAATTATCCGCCTGTTTCAAAGACAACATATGAATTTCATCTTTTTGTTAAATTGAAAATAATAAACAAAACTTGAAAAAATCATCCTCACCTTTATTATAAAAACTTCAGTCCAACGAATAAATCTATGCTGTCCTGTAAAGTCAGTTCCACTGTGCACTCTTATAGATGGAATCCCATCCATTGGTTTGCCATCAATAGGACTTTTAATACTGAAAAATAGTTTTCTCGTTGATGTACATGAGAATCATAAACATGGCTTGATTTATGAAAATCTAACACTCACCCAAGATTAAACTGTGTGTCATTCGCA
This sequence comes from Aphelinus atriplicis, assembly GCA_020882685.1. Taxonomy (NCBI): domain Eukaryota; kingdom Metazoa; phylum Arthropoda; class Insecta; order Hymenoptera; family Aphelinidae; genus Aphelinus; species Aphelinus atriplicis. The sequence continues at coordinate 3,105,257 of CM037076.1, read as the reverse complement.
ACCCACTTGATATTTACAATTTCATCTGGTTCTGGAGCGCCTTGTCGACCACAGCCAATCGTAAAATCTTTCATATTTTTTAGAGCAGCTTTCAATGCCTCCATTTTTTCTGGCATTATTTGAACCATTAAACCATCTTCTAATATACTTGAATTTGCAGAAAGGCCCATGGATGATTTTAGTGCTCCATTAATGACAATAAAACTGGCACCAGTAACTTCAAATATTTCAACAAAGATTAATATTTCATCTTCATGCAAGAATTGTAATAAAGAATGTATAAATTTACCTTTTCGAGGTCTGTTTTGTATATTTATGGCCTGAGTTTGATACGTACTTTCATCCTCTGAGTTAGTCTGTATGCAAACTAAATGGGAATCAGCTTGGATACTAAAATTTGATGCGAATGCTAGGACGTGATCGTTAGAATTGTTCAAACCCTTTATTACTTGATGATATCGATTTTCCGGGAACCTAACGTACGTAGTTTTATCTTCCATGTGTATAGTTAGCCCCTGTACTTTCGGTAGAGTATAAGCAAAATTTCGAAAATCTGCCAATACTTTCATTATTGTATGGCCGATTTCAAAATATACAGCATCTCTGAATCGGACAGATACTAATGGGCATGGATAGTACCTGTACTCAGCTCCTAATCGTAAAACAAGACGTAATGGGAATACTTTAGCCCAAGGTGTTTCCCATCTGTTTGAAAGAAACGTTCAATTAGCAATAGGAAGATTTCAGTACAATTATAAAAATAAATTTTGATTTATATTTATTCACCTGTGAACCAGAAGGCCTACAAGGAAAGGAGCTGGGGGAACAATAACTTTCTGCAAACATTGCAAAGTCTGCCTTATGAACAGAAAACCTGCATGTTCCCGAGAGCCTAGTAGATTTCCACTCTGATGTATCGACATGCTGTATTCGGATATTGAATTTCCTAAATTGTTTCGAAAACGTGTTAGAAATGGACTTGGATCATTCAATTTAATCTAAATATATCTTTATACCTTTTTTTGCTTCGTGATAAATTTGATTAATGTGTAAAAGCAAGTCTTTTGGAACTTCATTCTCATCTGGTAGAGTTTCTATTAAAAAAACTACTTCATCTTGACCAACACAAGCCAAGCCTTTTGAAGTCACATTCCAGCATATTCTATTAACACAGCAATTTACTGAAGAAACAATTATTTAGTTAATCATTTATCAGATGAAGGATAGTTTCGATGATTAAATCAAAGTTTAAACACTTACAATTGATTATTTTCACACAAGCAAAGAGATTACGATTGATTGCAAACATCACTGGGGGTTCGCATTCATTTTTCAACGACGCATAAAGACTATTCAAGTCAGAAACTTCATGATAAGTTGCCTCTGAAAAAATTATTCTTCGTGTAAGATAAAATCTCATCTTCTTTCAAATAACGCGTGACTTTGATGTTTCATAATTGAACAAATAAGAGAATGAGGAAACATTTTATTTAAGTATATATCAAATCGGATAATAATCTATAAAACAATACTCACGTCCTTTGTGGATCGTCACGGTTGGCGGTAGAGATGAAGGATCTGAGGGTATGAAGCTATTAGTAGCAGCATCTCTTGGAGGGCAGTTCGGCTTCGAAAATCCTTGCCTCGGCGTCATTTTCCGGACCGCTACTGGATTCCAATCCCACGTGGTATCAAGTTCTGTCAGGTCACATCCAGGCCTTATTCCTGTGTTGTTATTAGATGCGTGTGAAAACAAAACAAACGGGATGGAATGGGGCTCAAATCGTCTTTGACGCTTTGAGGGGGCAAAATCAAAGTTAATATTGTATCATAGGGAGAAAAACTGAACTGAAAATGAACTCAAAAGTATCAAGAAATCATGTGTGTGTGTATATAGTGTAAATAATTCATTCAAAATAATAAAATGTAACACCACACGTACATCTACTTGTTGTGTAGCGAGTAGATATATTAGATTGAAAATCTTCATTGCTTTCGAAAATACTCACCATCGCTGAACATAACGGATTTAGGTCCATCAGAGCGTGGCTTTGTGCTGCCTTCTCGTTTCAGAACACCAACTGGTACCATAACTGTGGGAGGTGGTGGCAAACCACCTGCCAACTGTTGTAAAGGTGGTATTGTTGAACAGTACTCCATTGGATTGTTCGGATTAGGCTGTCTCCCCTATAACCATTTGTCGAATACTCCAGAACTCTGATTCTTTTATTCATATAGTTCAAACTTGCAAACTGATAGAATTTCGATCCTACTTTACAAAATTTCATCATGCATATAATTACCTACCTAATTTGAAGTTATAAGCTAATTTTTAAATTCAATGAGAAATTCTATTAAAGTATACCATTGACTCATGAATTTAAATCTAACAATTCACCCTTAATTTCAAAATTTAGATCTAATTGTTATTCAATCATGCTAGGAGATTCAGTATTAATTTACCCGCAGTTCTGTAATAGGATTTCAAAGATCATCATCAGATACTAATTAGATTTGGTTATCCATGCTCAAACCACTAGAATTGTGAGATATGAGGTATTCAACAAGTTGTTACAGGTATAAGTTTGTGCATTTTCTACTTACTACTCAAAGCAAAATAATGTACAATTAGCAGTAGAGACTGCAGTTAACGTTGTTAGTATTATTCAAAGTACAAGGGAGTGGAAAGAGAAATTACCTGAGGTGAATTTATGCCAGCACTACTGGTATTAGAGAAGCCCGTGTAATCGCCTGATCCATTATCACTTTCAGCTGAAATAAGTTTTCAATGAAAATAATCATCGAAAGCAATTGTAAATAAACAAAATATGACTTTACCCTTTGTTAAGACTTGGTGACATGGAATACACACTCTAGAATCTACGTTATTCTGGTACTCTAGACGATACCTCATGTTACAGCATTTATTACACAGAACCTTAAGATGGAAAGAAAATTCATTAGAAGAACATATCAATGACAATAAATTTCCAAAATTTTAATGGGTAATACCTTCCCACAAGCCCTGCAATGGTGTCTCCTTTTCATTACAGTAAATTTAATATCACACAACATACAATTTGGTGCATCACTGTCAGGTACCCAGAAGGGAGGCTGCTTCCCAAGCACAGTGCTAGATTCCATTGATGAATTCTCTGATACATCAGGAGATGGAGCTCTTCCACTGTCCTTATCACCTTCAGCATCAGATGTTTCTTGATTATAGGAAGCTCCTATAGAATGTAGAATTAATTTATATATAATCAAAATGGAAGATTGAAAGAAAAGCAAGATGAAAAAAATAAAAGAATGTTGCATTAATATCATGAGAATTACCTAACATATCAACAGCTGGAACAACGTTCAGAGTTTGAGGTCTAGATGGCCTATTGGGATCTTCATCACTGCTTTCAATATTCTGCGCATTGTGTTCTGTTCGTTTTGTCCTACTGTGCGACTGACTAGGTCTGCTTCTACCCCCAAGTTTATCATTAACATCTACATTTCTTGTTACTGAAAATCGTGAAATAGTCTCTGTTCTTGTAGCTGATGACCTACTATATGATTTATCATCGTGAGTTGTGTTATTGACATTCTGCTCATTATTCACTATATCCTTATTGTCGATTTTATCAAATGTTGTAGAACTTTCATTGCAGTTAAAATTTTCATTATGCTCTGATTCTAAATTGTGTGCATCCAGTCTACTCTGGTTGTCATCAGTATCACTCGCAGGTACATAGTTACCATTTTCCTCATCTTTTACAATATTTTCTTCTTCATTTTGATGACTAGAATTCTGGGAAACAGGCTCTAGATTATCAGAACTCTTTCTAACCTTTTCATGTGTTTTTTTACTCTTTTTTGATCTACTTTCTTCTTCTCTTACTTGTGTACTAACCTTACAAGAGTTTTCAGCTTTTTTTGAGCAAAGAAATTCCCTTGATGTTTCTCCACTTGTACTTCCTTTACTATAATCAATGACAGGGAATTTTTTTGCTTTTTCTTGAAGATCTTCTTGAGGAACTTGAGGTAATTCACCTATGGTGACTGCTTCAAATATTGGTGCTTCATTAGCATCTTCATCTTCTTGTTTTATAGGTTTGGACATGAGATTTTCAGCGACACTGTCTACTGAAATATTTTCGTATACCACTGCAGCTCTTTCCTTTGCTCTTTCTTCTGCTTCCAAATTGGCTAGATATTTACTGAGTTCTTCTTCGGACATATCATCGATTGTAGTGAATCCCACCGGTGGAACAGTAGTTTTTGTTTCTTGAATCTGAATCGAAGGGTTGTCCAGCTGTATGTTTTGGAAAACTAACTTTGTACTGCTACTTGGATTTGCACTTGCACTACTAACATTAAGACTGGAGCATCCAACTTGAATTTCAGATTCCTTCAAATTCAGCTGTTCAATCATCTTCTTGGCGGCAATTTCTAGTTCTGTATTTGTTTCGGGTATATGTTCTCTGTCGCTTATGTAAATGCACTCGTACACCCCATCCTCATTGCGTTGGGCTGTATTGATGGATTGTGTTTCAAAGTTGACATTCTCATAGGTGTGCCTGCTTCCAGGATCCACTGTTCTGATTTTGTTGATCGCTGCGTTTGCTTCTTGAGCCTTTGGAATATCAGTCCCAATGTAAACGTTCTCGTAAACATGCTCCGGCTCTTCCAGAATATTTTTCACTGGATTGTTCGATACACTCGTCTGATTACCATTGGCCATGAGATCGGGAAACTGCAAGTCTTGGGCCAGTTCATTGGCGGTTGTTTTGCTGGACTTGTCCGGGTTGCACGTGTCCAGCTTGATGGGTAGCAAGATGTTCTGGTACTTGGGAGGTGGTGCGCTGTGCTCCTTCTTCTCCTCGAACTCTTCGGGCTTGGCGATGAGCAGCTCGTCCACGGAGAACCTGGCAGTCGACTCTGTGCTGCTGGTCATGAGAGCCCCGCCAAAGGGGTCGTCTGCACCAATCATCAGTTGGCTGTGGCTGGCGACACCAGCGGGCTGTGCTGCTGCGTCCAGGGCGTCCAGGGCAGCCGGGTGTACGTAGCTGGGCAGGGCGGCGTAATGCTGGCCAGGAACGAGGCCCGGCTGGTTGAGCAGCTCGTCGAAGGAGCTGTCACTGCTCGCAGAGTGCAGCAGCTCGTTGTGCGACATGTCATTGTGTAGGAGCGCTCGAGTGGGCGCGGGCTGTTTGTCGAGGGCGGCGTAGAAGAGGCCGGCGGGCGCGGCCGGGTCGAGGGCCTCGGGCTGGCGGTAGATGGTGGGCGCGCAGTGCAGCTGGGCGAGCTCGTCAGCTGAGTCCGAGGACAAGGAGGCGGCGGGGGGCAGGGGAGGCTCGCAGAAGTCGAGCACGTTGTCGACGGCGACGAACTTGTCCATGGCAGCGGCGGCGGCGGCGGGCGTGCGGAGTGGCTCTAGTCACGAGCATCCGGGCGCTATGTGTGCTGACGAGCTCGTGACAGCGGCGGCGGAGGCGCGGCGGGGGTCGGCTGCTGGCCAGGAACAAAGCGGCGGCGGCTCCAGCATCCTGGCAGCTCCGTCACTGCAGCCGTCGCTGCGCCATCTTATATACCCGCGCTTCAAGCTCTCTCATCAGCTGCGCTCACACTATTGACTATATGCACATATATATCTATATCTCTCTCGACTCGACAATTGTTCCAAGTACCTATATATATATATATACGAATTAGAATGATCTTCCGCGCACTGTCTTCGCAACAGACCAATGATGTATATACTCGCGATTGCTATACAAGAGCCAAGTCCCAGCCAGCATCTCCAGCCAGCTGCTGCTCTGAGTTCTGATTTCTGATGCCCTCCTTATCCTATACTAACTTATAGGATTTGAGTCGCAGTGTGTATATATACGTATCTATACTCGATGCTATCTCACATCTCACGCGCGTTCACCGCGACTGTTCACGATTAGCCAAATAACAATGGCCGTCCATTGGTTTCGCGCACAGTGCACGGGTGACGGGAGGGGAGGGGATCAACACTTGATCAACACCGTCTTAAAAATATGTGGCTTGGGAAATAATTCGTGGCTTACTCACCAGGTGCCGCTGTCTACACATACATATAGATATACACAAAAAAATGCCTAACTGAGTAGTCAGCAGATAACAATGCGCGGAAACAGAATGCGCACATGACAAGCTCTCTCTCGATCCGCGTATACTGTTTGAAGCGGTCGAAATTATCGCTGAGAATGAATTTCATAAAAAATGTATTGAACAACTATATGAAGAACTTCCCCAGGTGAGAACCTGAGAACTGAGGGAAAACACTGATATATCTACTGGTATTACATTCGATGATGTTTTTTGTTATTTTTCTCATTACAGACATTTTTGGCCCGAATTATCACCCTCAAAATCACTTGTAATCCAGGAAGTAAATCTACACTTTTTCTCTCAGGAAATATGATGCAAAATCTTTTCAGTAAAGACGGGGGGGTTGATGGCGAGCGAAGCAAAAATATGAAACCAACTGTATAGATTTTTTATTTCTTTTTATTGTTTTGCACAATAACGTTATTAGATTCTAGGATTTCTCAAATTTTATCAAAATGAGTATAATAGGCTGCTCGAGTACTTTCTCATAGCATTGGGTCGCTGTAGTACATACATACCTGTAATCAAGATCAATATGAACTTTATACGCTTTGAACCTATTTTTATTTACATGTCATTTATTGCCTAAATCATATAATATAGAACATTTGTTTGTAATACAAACGAATATTCACTATAGTTCCACCCAATCGCTTATCCACCTTCATACAATAATTTTTTACGCTGATAACAACTGCAATTGTAGCACTGGAACGACGGTGCCTTGTACTGGAATAAAAAATAAAAAGACGCCCAGGCCATGGAGGCGACAGGCGAATAACACAGCAAAGCCAAACAAATATGTTAATTCGAAGTCGACATCTCTAATAGCTCTTTTTTCTCCTTAATGGCAAAAAATTGTATGTACAACAAAATATAAACATAGGCGGTTGATTGGGAAGCGAAGCGAGAAGCAGGACGACCCCTTTATTATAAGAGAGTGTCTAGGGGGACGCAATTGCGTACGCTAATAAGTCGTACAACGGACAAATAGCGTACGCTAAATATGAATCTGGGGGGAAATTTAAGTCAACCAAGCGTACGCAAAGTGAATCTAGGGAATAATTTGGATCAGCTTTAGCGTACGCTGCCATTGCGTACGCTATCTGAATCTACATGGAATATTTTCAAAAGTCAACAAAAGCGTACGCTATTTTTGCGTACGCTACTATTGCGTACGCTACCACCATCCATAAAACGTGACTCAGCAGGGCAAGCGTCGCATGTACAATCGATCCGACACTGTGTGGAAGAAGTTGTAGCGTACGCAAGAGTTGCGTACGCTACCACCATCTATACAACGAGACTCAGCAGAGTAGGTCTCCCGCAGGTACATGGGATCTGACATTGTGAAAAATAAGTTGTAGCGTACGCTACTCTTGCGTGCGCTACTCTTGCGTACGCTACCACCATCTATACAACGAGACTCAGCAGAGCAGGTCTCCCAGGTACATGGGTTATTTGGGTTATTTGGGTTATTTCAAATAAACCAAATAACCCAAATAAGGAATTTTTTGCGTACGCTACAACTCCTTTTACACAATGTGCAAGAGTAGCGTACGCAATAGTAGCGTACGCAATAGAAACCTACGCAATAGTAGCGTACGCAATAGTAGCGTACGCAAAAATAGCGTCCGCTTTTGTTGACTTTTGAAAATATTCCATGAAGATACAGGTAACGTACGCAAAGGTAGCGTACGCTAAAGTTGATCCAAATTATTCCCTAGATTCACTTTGCGTACGCATGGTTGACTTAAATTTCCCCCCAGATTCATATTTAGCGTACGCTATTTGTCCGTTGTACGACTTTTAGCGTACGCAAAAAGTTGCGTACGCAATTGCGTCCCCCTAGACACTCTCTTATTATAATCATAATCTATAAATTAAATCATTCCTCCTATAAATATGCATTTGAACGTAAAATGTTGTTTTATATGAATTCTTTTTTTTTAAACAGTTATAACCAAATATCAACTTTTTATCTGAATCGTTTGCACCGAACAAAAGAAATGAGGGGTTGGCAATTAGCGAGGCGAGCAGCACGGTGGTACTCCCCCCGCCCACCGCCCCCCGCCGCCACAGTCGTCTTGAAAGTTGTGAAGAATCTGATTATTTGATTAACTTGTTTGTTTCTTCTGGTGAAATTTTCAAGATGCAGATTTGTCTCGAGTAAATAAGACGCCAAACCGCGAAAATATAGGTGACGTGTATACTATATAGATCGTAATGCTGATAAAAAGCACACTTTTCTACTCGCTCCAAATCGTATGTGCATACTATAATTTTTGTTTCCTACTGATAATTGCATACAAAGTAATTAGCTCAGCTGAGGAACTTAGGAGTAAAGCAATATTTCAAAACTTCTCTTTTCAATTAATTGGCATTTTTACTGAAAAACTACTTGGGTTAATCGAAGTTTTTAGATCTACAGTTATTTTAACATGTCCGATGTCTGTGTTTAATGAAAAAATAATAAAAAATGATATGGTGAAAAGGTAGCCGTGAAGTCACTCTTTGTACACAGTACGAAACAACAATATTTTTTAATCGAAGGTTTGGAAATGTAAATTTTGCCAATGAAAACTTCTCGTAATCAATGTCAGGATTGAAGATTTTTAATTTCATCTAACATAAGTAGGAGTTATCTGTATAGACTTGATCATTCACTCCAATAAATGTGTGATCATTTTATTCAAATTTTATTCAAATGTTCATTTGAAATACAAAGTCTATTTTTTGTTATTGATTCTTTATTGTAATGGGTTCCGTTTCTAATTGATTATTTAAAGTCCTTTGACTCACATGATGAATCAATTGAAAATACAATCGATGGCTAGATTTGGAAAATACAAATGAGTTTACGTAAAACTTCTTTTAGCCACATAAATTATAAAGCGAAGCTGTTTAACAGGTAAAATCCTAAAATATAAGTTTTTCATTCATCGACATTACACATATACAAAAGCGGGAGAAAAAAAATTGATCGAAATATATATACAGTGTATATAACGCGTATCGCTAAATGCCCGTGCTAAGGCAGTGAATTAATAATAATTAGGAGGGGCAGGTACTTAGTACGAGCGCGTGGTTCCGCGTCGTCGCTTCAATGTCAACTGCAGCACTCAAGAGCAAAGAAAAGCAGCTCTCGCGCGCGCGGCGTGCAAGATCCGGCCCATCGGAGAGTCCAAATTGGGATGAGAGCGACGTTTTTAATTGGATCCGCGCTCACGATTCCGACGACGGCGGGACTCATCTCTTTCGCCGCGATGACGAGTCGTTGCGCGCCGCCGCGGCACGATTAAATCCTATATATATATATATAGGTATACATGCATTGTGTGCCACTTGGCCACTCAACGGTGACAGTGGAGCTCTGATGGATGTGGGCGCACGCGACGCGCGACTTATCCAAGACGGCTAGTACTCGCGCGCCTAAAATGGCGACCTCCGTGGTCTGCGAGCTGTGTTTCCCTGCTGCTGCTGCCACTGCTACTGCTGCTGCCGCGGCTGCTGCTGCTGCTGCTGCTGCTGCTACTGTTGATGCTGCTCTTTTGACAACTACATTATAAGCAGTCCATCGTCGTTCACCTTCTATTGCATCTCGCAAAGTAGCTGACATACTGACTCAAAGGCCTGAGAGGACCTCCGTGTAAACAGTTGCGATAGTGATTTTCGTCAAATGCAGCCATGCCCGGCTACAAGATCGTGTGGAGTGAAGGCCTAGTGTGGGTCAGAAAGTGGATTGTGCATGGCCTACTGTGAACAAACTCAGCGTAATCATGGGAACACTCACCAAGTTGCTGCACACTCCCGGGGGACTGTGCATCTCTCTGTGAACTTGAATGTTTGCTGTTGTGTTGTTATTGCTTAACTTTATTTGCAAACGACAACCCAATCATGGAATATCCTGTACATAGGTGTGTCTTTGAAGGAGACGTCAAGACCTTGAGTTCTCTTGTTAAAACTCAAGATGTCACTGCAAAAGACAGACAGGGTACTGCTTCCTTACTTCACCTTGAGTACAACCTAGTTTTAATTATTACTTTGAGATTATGATTGTAATTAATTTGTTCCAGGGAACACCCCATTGCATTTAGCAGTAATGCTTGGCAGGAAAGGTAATTTTATCTTGTTGTGAGAAATTCTTTCAATCAAACGAATATATATTAATTTATTTATAGAATGCATTAAGCTTTTATTGACCCATGGAGTACCTGTGAAAGTTAAAAATTTAGCAGGATGGAGTCCACTGGCAGAAGCAATTAGTTACGGTGATAGACAAACCAGTAAGAAAATGAGACAAATTGAAATAATATTGCTGAAAAATTAAATTCGTACATGAATATTATTTTGTAATTTGTTTTTTCAGTATCATCTCTTGTCAGGAAACTGAAACAGCAAGCAAGAGAACAAATGGAAGAAAGGAGACCAAATCTTGTAGCTGCATTGCGCAAGATAGGAGATTTTTACATGGAATTGAAATGGGATTTCCAAAGTTGGGGTAAATGATACATTGAATTTTCCTTTTTAATAATTAAACATGCATCTAATTTTATTGCTATACTATCTTTCTCATCTCTTGCAGTACCTTTAGTATCAAGAATATTACCCTCGGATATCTGCAGGATACATAAGAGTGGTGCTTCCATTAGAATGGACACAACTCTTGTGGATTTCAATGATATGAGATGGGAGAGAGGAGACATATCTTTTATATTCAACGGAGATCAAAAACCTAGCAAGTCCTTGACTGTCCTTGATAACAAGGCTAAACTTTTTCAACGAGTTAGATATGAGGTTTGTTTTTTTTTATTGAATCTTAGTAACTGATAGTCGATGATTGTTATCAATTTTTGATTGATTGTTTTCAGGAAACGGAACTTGAGATTGAAGATGAAGTTGACATTTTAATGTCTAGTGATATCATGGCTGCACAAATGTCAACAAAAGGTATAACTTTTTCAAGAGCACAGACTGGTTGGATTTTTAGAGAGGATAAACGAGTAGGTATTCTATAGAGTTAAGATTTATCTTACATAAATTTTACTAATTTCTTACTTCTATCATTTAGGAAATGGTTGGGCCATTCAATGCCGATGTCTATCAAATTAATGGTATGGTGCTTGAGAGTAGAAAAAGACGTGAACATTTAAGTGAAGAAGATCTTCAAAAGAATAAAGCCATCATGGAATCTTTAACCAAAGGTTCATCTCAAGGTTTCCAAAATGGAGAGGTAATTGAATGGTTTCTTATTTGATCTGAGTGTTTCTATCAAATATATGTCTACATCATATACTAATTCCAGTATCCCATGAGAAGAGCATCTCTGAATCCGCCTCCTGAGTCTAACATTGTATGGGAAGATTACATTGCAGCTCCACCAGGCCAATGTCCATTATTAGGCAGGAGTCTTGTGTACAAAGAAAGTAGTAAATCATTCAAGGCTGTAGTAGCGATGAGTCAAGAGTTTCCTTTGACTGTTGATATGCTACTCAACGTCTTAGAGATCATAGCACCTTTCAAGCATTTCAACAAGTTGAGAGAATTTGTATTGATGAAATTACCACCTGGTTTTCCTGTTAAAATTGACATCCCCATTCTTCCAACCGTTACCGCAAAAATCACATTTCAAGAATTTGCTTTCAAGAGTGATATTGATCCAGATTTATTTCAAGTACCATCAGACTATTTTGAAGACCCAATGAGGTAAGACAATCTTCACACATTAATCATTATTCTCATGTAAAATTGTTATTGGAAGGTTACATTCCTGCATTAATATTTTTAAAAATTTATCGAATCATTTGTGCTGAAAGAGTTCAAATTTGAGAATTTTATTGAATAGTGTTATGTGAAAATACATTTCAGATGCTACGGAACATATTTGTCTATGTTGACAGTCCTACATACTACATCGTCTGTTTGAAGATAAGAATCTTTCTTCAAGATAAGAATTTGAGAATTTGATTAACGTTTACAAATGAATTAACAACTAATACTCATTTTATATTTGCTTATGCTTTTCGTATTTTTTAAAAATTAATGATTAATGTGGAAATTAGTAACCAAACTAGAATAAAATCTGACAATTTTAATTTGTTAAGACCAAGTATGTGGGAAGTTTAACTACTAAACAAATTCGTTTATTGATCAAAAACGTTATATTGATCCAAAAACTAATATTTTACCGAAAAACCTCTTGGAAAAAGATCATTTGACTAAAATTTTGCAGAATTCTAACCCCTGTGAACAAAAATTAGTTTACTTGTTTTGTTCATCTTGAAAATTAAAAAATGGTTATTGAGATCATACCTTAATATTGGGCTGACTAAACGTCCTACAAATTAATATTCATATTTCTCCTTGCAGATTTCCAGACTTATGACGCTTTGGTATCCTAACACTAATTGAGGTCAATTATTGGACCAGTTTGTGGTTGCTTTCTTTATTGTGGGAGCTACTGACACTCGAGTTTCCTTTTGGGATCAATTTCGGCAGCATTTATTCGAGTCACTGTGTAATATTCATTGAGTAATACATTGTTCATTCACTTACATTGCTATCGAGCGCACCATTCTATACTTATTTCTATAGATATAGGGTTGAGAATGACGTGCTACAAGTATGCTAAAAGCTGAAATGAATAAAATAGCACTTTTGTAAAAAGATTATTTATTAAGCTCTAAAAGACTGCTGAGTTTTTTGTGCTCTTTGTCGTGGTTAAGCCAAGGTTTTTTAATGACTATGAATATGAAACTACCTATAAAGTTCAATTTTTATTCTTCCACTTTCTGTTTGTTCATATGCAAGTCATTAAATGAAATATTATGAATCAAAAAACTATTGCTTTCTTGAAGTAAATTCTCTATAATCATTGTTTGCATCTGAAATTGTTATTATTTTTCGATTGATGCCGAGGTTTCAAATCGATTCTGACATTTATTCGATAGCATAGCAAATAATATGACTAACTCAAATAATCGTTTGTTTTGACAATCAATGCTAGAATCACCAGCATTTTCATTTGTTCATTATTTCTTTTTTAAATTACTGCCATTCAAACTGAATAAAAGTTATAATTATTTATACGATCGCATAAATATAATAATTTTTCTCATTTCTTTGTGTGAGAATGAATTATTCATCACTCTATCACCATAACTGAATCTATCGTAAGAAGTCCCATGAATAGGTTTTGTACAGTTGACACTTGTTATTTAACTAGAGTATACGTTACATAGGCATGCATAGTATGCTTTGCATGACAGTATTTTAATGTTCATGCCTAGTTTGATTGAAACATGTAAATAATAAGTTTTTGAAACTTTATCAGAAATATTTTGTTGAATAGTTTGAGGGTTATTAATATGTGACTAGAATTGGCATAAATGAAATTCTGTAAGAATTTGCAACCGTCAATTATAATTGTGTAAGGAAACGAATTAAAGCTTTGTAAAATCAATAAATTTAATCATAAATTCGCATATATTGGCTAAGGACTATTCTCGATTTTCACTTTCATATCCTAAATACCTGGTATGTAGATTTCATCTAGAAGAAACAAAGAATTGAAAATTATTTCACGTATCACGAATTCAAATATACTTGAGCATATTGATACTTTCAAGTTTCGTTCAATTTCAATTACTAGGGAATGATTGGTAGTTAGTGAGATTGAGAGATTAATTTTATACATTTGTGAAATAGGCAGTATTCTCTATTCTGCAATAAATTATTTTGAATGAAGCTTACACATAACAATATTATAGTGTGATTCATTTTTATCGGACTAATCGAATACTTTTTATAAGTATATAAAAAAGAATCGTATTAATTCTATTATATTCAATGTAAAGAATTATTTACGCTTTACAATCGAAAGGTGAACTCTTTCAAACTGTTTTCTGTTAATGTACTGTTCAAAATTATCCAATGTCCGAACAATACTCAAATATCAGCAGCGTAACTACTTGTGAATGGTTTAAATAAATGTAAATTTAGAAAAACATTGTAACTAAAGTATGCTTCTTTCTACTAATGCATGGTTTCATGTTAAATCAGCATTTCAAGTATTCTCGCTGCCTTATTGTCGACAATTTTATTGTATTCAAAATATTGCAGACTTTGCCTTGTTAATATAAAATACGTATCACTCGCTTAGTTACACGAATTATATTCTCTGAAACTACACAATGTTCAACAATAAAAAAAGAATCGTGCAAAACTTTTGGAAATTTTCCTACATGTATGAACCATTATTTCTAATCCAATTGACCGTGATAAATAGTATCTTACATAGATATGGTAAATACTAAAATAGATTAATTTTTTGATAAGAAAATTAATAACTTAGTTTTCAATGTTTCTACCATATTTACACAAAAATTATATAATTGAATGAATCTGTCTAAAAAATAGTAATATTGATTCGTGTATCGATGTTGTAAGATTAAAAGAATAACAAGTCGCAGCATTAGTCGTTTGAAGTTTTAATAAATTTTTAAGAGAATTACCGACAAATTTAACCACTGGAATAATTGAGAAGAATCAATAGAAAATGAATCTCTTCGGACACAAGTACTTTATTTCTGTAAAGAAGACCCCTGTCAAAAAATATCTCTAAATCATGTAAACTATTATAGTAGTTTGTTATAACACAATATTTTTTCTGGGGGCTTCTATCATTGCTCAAGAGATAGTCTACAGTCTAAGCTTCGAGTCTGATATGTAAATTGATTGAATTTGCTGAGAGATTAAAAAATGATGGTATGAAATCACCGCACAAGAATTATCACTGCTGAAAAACTAGCACTGATATATATATTTCACTTTCAAATCGATCTTTTCAAATCACAATAATTGCGAGGCCGAGCCATCTAAAATCTCTCATCACTCTCAGAGATGACGTCAACGAATGAGATTAAAAAATCACATTCTTATATCAAAAAATAAAGAACTCAATATTTGTAAATCGTCATAGAAAAAATAAAGTTGTAACAAAAACTATATTAACTAGTATTTTATTCAAAAGGAAAATTCTGAAACTTATCACAGAAATTGATACGATGAATAGGAAAAACGTGTTTATCCTAAAGAATGAATATTTACTTACTAGCTGTTCAGTGGATATAAGAATCCGTTTATCTCGTGCCTTTATCAGCACAGATACCAAATTCTAAAGTAAATTTTGAAACTCAAAAAGGGCAGAAGCGGATTTACGATAATCGACTTGATATTTTCAAGAAACATCAAACTGAAGTATAAATAATTTCAATATTCCAATAGCGTACGTAAAACCCGTAACGGCACAATTTCTAAACAATCAAAAAACAAAAATACTTTTTCTCCAGCATACTTTTCCAAAGCATAGCGTTTGCCACACATGCATACATTTTCACGCAACACGCAACACTTGCGCATGAGATCTCGTCTTATGGTTCCCATATGACGATCACACGAATACCCGAGTTGCGTTTGATATTTCTTGTAAGTATTCATACGTATAACGCGAGTTTCTGATAAGTGTAAAGGAGAAATATTCACGCACAAGTGAGATGAGCTGTCAAATGAGTGTGTGTGAAATGAAAAGGCACGAGTGAAGTTGTGGTTGCCATGCACTCGAATTTTCCAATTGAATTTGAATTTAAATTTACATTGGATCCAAAAATGTACAGGGAAAATTCGTTATGTAAAGTCTTCTGGTTACACTGTGTATCCAACAGAATCATTATCCAATTGGGCAATTTTTCCTAAAGATGTTGACTCATAGTACTATACGCAAAATATGTTGAAGGTTCAATGTTGATAAGCCTATATTCAAAGCATAGAGATTGTCGAACACAAATGAGCATTGAATAGTTATTGCAAGTCATTTCCGGTCATATTAAAATGAGTAAACAGTGATAATGATTATGTACGACTATTCAAAACGCAGAATCGAATCGTTCGTACTTTGTCACTGCAGCTGCAATCATCTCGCGGGTATATAGCGATATTGTTTATTCTCTCCTTACGCCCCCTTCTCCGCCAATGATGAATAATTTACCGTATCTAGTACATATCCCGTATATGCACTTACGAGCTCGCGATCAACTAAAGCATTGAAAAACAGTTGCATCCCAAAGTATCGAAAATATTTCGTCCAAAGACTTGCTTTCAAGTTCGACCAGTGGAAATTCATATACCAACTAAAGCAAAGAATGGCTAGATCCTTTACCGGAATACCCAAAAATACCAGCCGCTCCCGATTGATGAGTCGATTCTATTAGCATTTCCAAAGAGTTGCAAGTTTCAGTTTATTATTCTGTGTATATGGTAATAATCATTGATATTCAGTAATATTTTACAAATATGTCAGTACCTACACGTTTCATCCTAGATCCACTCGATAGTCGACTCTGACCAGTTATAGGTTTTTTTTTAGGTGAATCCAACCTATGACACACATGACAGAATGAATAATACTAAAAATAATCCAAACAATCGCTGAATATTTTGTTTTCAATTTTTACTGCCTATCAATTCGTTCGCTCTCTGAAATAATCAGCACTATATTTATGAGTAATGTATGTAGGTATGTACAACGGAATAACAGAAAAAAGAAAAACGAAACAAAATAAATGTGGAGAACGATTTTTATTTTTTGTATGTATTTTCCGTACGAGATGGAGGGAAAACGGGTGTGTAGCATTCAGAATGCAATCGAGAACTACGTCGAGGGTGTATACTGAAATATCGGTTAGCCAACGTGCATACACTATGGAGTGAAAACAAAATATTCATTGTTGATGAATAATATTCATGAGAAGAAGATATAGGAAAATAATATTCATCCGCTGAGTCCATAATGCTATAAATTCTCTATATTTGAATGCAGAGTTAACCATTTTATTTGAATTATTTCCAGTGTTTTATTCTGATAATTGATGATGTTGGATTTTCAAAATATGAATTGTGGTATTCATTAGATACATTGATATGTATTTTTTGAATAATTTGAATCTTGAATACGGTTCGGGGGCCCAGCATGTCTTTGCGCAGCTATATATATGCCCTCAGACCAGTGCTGGAAACTATTTCATTCGACAAGAAGAGGGTCAACCCTGCGGGCCACTAATTACGATGAAACTTTGTCAGATGGTTTTTGGGTAAGTAATACTCAAATTGGTTACATCTACGGCCATTACGGCCAACGCCTCGATTTCCTGGAGGTATTCTGTCAATTGCTTCCAATTTTATACATGTATCTGTATATGGAGACCCAAAGGCATAACGACCGGCATAATGCCTCCGGAAAATCGATGTATCTACCGGAATGGTTGTGGATACAACCAATTTGATTTGGGTGCCCAAGAAGCATCTGACAAAGTTTCATTGTGATTGGTGACCCTCATCAAGGTTGGTTCTCCCCCTCGTTATACTTCTTCTTCGGTGGCTGTATTTGATTCTACGCCACAGCAGCGGTACACTCACAAAAATATCTTCTTGTTCCCAGAGGAATTGAGCCTCATACAGAATTCCGCTATTTTCAATCGTAATATATTGTTGATTGGAGAAGAAAAGTCTTCTCTCAAGAAGATTCTGTTTGGAAGTAGCAGAAATTCTTCATGAGGCATAATTCCTCTGGGAACAAGAAGATATTTTTGTGAAGGTGCACGAAATACATTGTGTATCGTCCGTATTTTTTTCGCACCGCCAGAATGCAATCAATATTTTTGCTATCTGGTCATAGGACCTCCTTTACCTGTCAGAACATCGATCAATTTATTATCTTGATCACGATTTGAGCAATTCTCCTCGTCAGATCCGTAAGTTCCGCAAATTATCAAGTTTTACTTATCGCTATTCAAACTGAAAATCACCGAGAAAAGAGTGATTCCGACAATTCAAATTATCGAGGTAATTTAACGTATTTTAATTTTGAAAAGTAGAGCCTGGAGGAGTCTGGAAAAGTCGAATTATCGAGGATTGGAGAGTTTTACTTGGAGTAAAATATTCAGAGGTCGGTGATCGTTGATTAAGACAGGGGAAATTCAATAGCTATCGAGAGTTTCATTCATATTTGAAATGATCACCAGCTCACGATAAATTTCGCGCCCACAGATATACTTCAGTCAATAGATTATAAAATGAGTTATTCACCAACTGATCCATCACATGGAATATACATCCTATAGTTATGTTGAGTTTTGACTCGCAATTGTCATTTAATAATTTGTTATAAATATTTTAATGAAAAGACATGTTATTTTTGCTTATAAAATGAAAACCCACACATCAGTCTTATTGCTCTAAAAAAGACGAATTATATGGAGAATAGAAATACGAACAAAATAAGACTTGGTAAGACCAGATCGGGTCATTAGTAACGAAAGAGCTGGATAAACTATGAAATTAGTTTTTTTTTTTTAAATTCACGCCTTTGTCAATTTTCAAGTTTTATATAGGGCTGTCCCTTTGTATATGTATAATCGATAGATGGACGAACTAGGCCCAGTCGAACCATAATTCAATCGCAACTTCTTTACGCACTATCTTGCAGCGTACCTGATCCCCACGATCACTAAGATACTCGCGATGACAAAAATCGCCATGGTTGTCCGTACTGCAGTTCAGTGCACGTGTCTGGGGGTACACTTGTATATAACGCGAGAATGAAACCATACACGCGATCGAAGCTTCATGGAGAAAGAGAGAAAGTGAGAGAGAGAGAGAGAGAGAGAAAGAGAGAGAGAGAGAGAGAGAGAGAGAGAGAGAGAGGGAGAGAGAGAGAGAGAGAGAGCGGATGAAAAGAATTGTTGGTGAAAAGAAAAGTGGGTACGCGGAGCGCGCAAGATTCGCTATCGCGCGGTCTCAAGACAACAGAGGGAGACAGAGAGGGAGCTGGAGAATGTAAAACAATCGAGAACGCGCGCAAGCTCGATGGACGTCATTCGCGCGTCGCGCAAGCGTTAATAGAGCACAGCTGGATCGCGGCAAACAGTGGCATTTTTCATAGACGTTATACCCCCGCGCGCGCCGCAGCCGACTGTTTACGCGCTCGAGCAATTTACCGATCTACGTGTTGCGACATATCTGCACTTGAAAACACCATTTTGCCAAACTCAAAATCAGGTTTTTCCTTTCCTGTGTGCGTCTTATTCTGCATCATTTGACGGTGAAAAATCTCTATATGCAGATTTCGTCCTGGATAAATACAAGTGAATCAATGTCGAATTCACAATAAAACCTATGTGGAATAAGTCTCGAATTGGAACATCAATTTCAATATCAATCATTAAAAATTACCATCAGATAATGACTCCAAATCTGATCTTTGCTACTTCATTTTCTTTTGTTTTGTGACAAGGAAACATCGACACTTTCAAACGTTGCATCAAAGCTCGATCCCGCAGCTTGAGTGTTATTGAAATGGTAATCTCCTAAAAAATCTCAATTTCGCGCCAATCATTTTCTTCTATTTCAAACAAAAATTTTGCATGTTAATTTCTCGATACTCAACGTGGATTCAATATTGATTTTATTTCATTGATTAAAGGTCAAATCAATATTAAAATTCTGAACAAGCATCCACATACACTGTCGCAAATATTTTTTTTGAAGAAATTTCACTATTATTGCTATATTCAAGAGGAAGCCTCCATACGCGTGAAAACTCAATTTTCGAATATCGGATTTTGGCCAACATATTTGCACTCCTCGCGTGGGAAAAATAAAGTTTCGTACGAGTGCCTGTTTTTATAGTGCCCAGCACTTGATAGTTTGCCGAATTGAAGGGAATATTTAATTTCAACGCACGCGCATGGACCGGCTCGTTCTACACGCGTATTAAGTGGATAGAAACGTTTTGAGTTTTTTTAAAAATTTTCTATTTTCCCATTCTTTTTCGCGAGGAAATCATTTTGTTCCGCAAAAACATGTGTAAAATTGTAAAAGTTCTTCTTAGTTTTTCGAAATTTCCGAAATTATGAGAATTTTATATCTATTATAGGGCCTTATGGGTAAAAAAAGAGTGGATTAAACTCGCTAAAGATAAATACATCATCTTGGTTTTATCTTAGGAATATATTAATCTTTAATAAAACATTTGTGACTTGAGCTTTTTTAACGCACTCATCTAGAAGCCAGATAACAAAACCAAAAATTCAAATTATCAACAAAGCTCGACTGGCCAGTGATCCTGTCCTATAGGCGTCATCACTTGTCGATCTGGGTCAATCTCGATTCGCCACGGGATTCAGCCAACCGAATCCCCGAAGTTTCGTGAACCAGGACTTCGACCAATCTCACGTGGCTATAATGGCTATCTCTCTTCAATTATCTGATAATGTCGTTCTCGTGTCTTATACAGTGGGCTTCTTTTATATATATAAAATAAAGTCAGGGAAAAACTTCCTCAGTAGCACACGTAACGTGATATATCGAGAACAGGGGCTAAAGCTTCTCCCTCTCTTCCTTCGTGTCTTTCGTCAATGACTTTTTTCAAATCGTGAAAAGACGCTTTCCCCACGGAATCGTGAGTCGTTTGAACAGTGGAGTTATATTTCCCTCGTTGGTCCTTGGAATTAATTACCTCGAGCTCGCGTAAAAACAATCATGGTCAAAATTACATAAGAAGAAAAAAATATTTACAAAAGAAAGTCATACTTTTATTTACGATGCCAGGCTATAAACAACAAGAGAAATCTCTTCAATGCATTGGTTGAGGAAAACGTTCAATTGCCGTTCAGAAGGAAATGACCGAGAACAATAATTTGAGCAAAATCTCAAAGTCGTCTCGTCTGGTTGGACTCGTGATAATGTGAGCTAGCTGTGTAATCCGAGATAACCGTAAAAAGAAAGAAGGAAAATTATAAAAACTCATTTTTTAAAAATACGCTTCTGATCGACAGATTGACTGATTGATTGGCCGATTGAAACACTGTTAATGTGAGACAAGCGGTAGAACCTCGTTGGACTCGAAATAAAGTTGAAATAGGAATTACTGAGAAAAGTCGGCTCTCTTCCAGAACACGAGTTGCAACTGATCGAGCTTCACAATTTGACAATTTGACGAGGTTGCCGGGCACCATCGAGCCTGCAGCGAGCACACGACTCAGAGAGCCCCAGTATGGGGGTGAATTGAGTGACAGGGGATCGAATCGGGTGCTTTTGCGCTTGCGGGAGGGCATATGGGATGGATCGTACGCGTCGGACAGCCACTGCACAGATGAAATTGAATGAAAACTTGTATGTATATGAAAATACGCGGTAGCTTCGGGATAAAATAAGGGCCAGCAGC
This sequence comes from Aphelinus atriplicis, assembly GCA_020882685.1. Lineage (NCBI taxonomy): Eukaryota > Metazoa > Arthropoda > Insecta > Hymenoptera > Aphelinidae > Aphelinus > Aphelinus atriplicis. Next base: position 3,083,848 of record CM037076.1, on the reverse strand, counting down.
TGGCGCATTAGCCCGGGGGCCGTGGAATTAGCCAGTGGCTCTCTGTCACCGCGAGTATATATACAGTGTCTGGGCGATAAGCGGATAAGCGGCCGCGGTGGCAGCGCAGCGCAACACGCACACACACAGAGCAAGAGAGAGAGAGAGAGAGAGAGAGAGAGGACGCAGCGATGACCGTTGACCCGGGCCCCTGGCAGCCAATATATATGTGTAATCGAGTTGTACCAGAGTCAAAAGTTGGCACCCCATCGTTCAACCGTTGCTTGCTTTCACTTTACACGACCGTATACGGTTGCAAACGCAAAATCGTATGCCACACCAAACACGAGACATCAACGTGTTTAGGAACATCGCCGACTAGGTATTCCCCGAGTGTGTGTATATATATCCAGCTGAGCTGAATCTCGAATTCAACGTGATTACCATCGAGACATTGGCTCTTCGGAAAGTTTTGGTAGAATCCATCGTCCGCAGGTAGCTCGGCGTCGGACCTCGATAGTATTTTGCAAACTTAGAATAAAAAGAAAAAAGTAACTGCTCACTCGGCTATACTTTATAATTGCTCGGCAATCTCTCCAAAATAAACTGATTATCCATGTTAAAAATACTCGATGATGAAGAGTCCATTGAAATCTTCACGAGAGCTGCTCGACGCGTCATTTGGAGGCTGCGATAAGTATTTTTATCTGCTACAGCCGGTTCAGGGAATCCCGCTCTCTCTCGCACTAGCTCATTTTCCATTTGTCGTGATCGACGACACGAGAGCGATTTGGTGGCACGAGTCATGGTAACGAGTGGCCCGGGGTAGCCCGGCCAATGGGCGGCAAATTTATTCTTTCCCTGCGCCGAGTTGCCTCCGTTCGTATACGAGAAGCGACAGCGTTTTTATCGAACGTCATAAAAGTATAACGTTCAATCATCACTTGAATGATGCATCAACGTATTTATTTTCTATCGAGATATGCCGGAGCTGCGGCTGCATCTTTCTCTCTCTCTCTCTCTCACTTTCCGATGCTGATTCAGCTGTTTACTGCAAAACTTTCTTTCAGGAAAAGGTCTTGAACCATACTTCACACATTCATACGTGCAAGCTTCTACACTATCTTAATCCCAATTCGATTTTACATATGTCTTCTAGAACTTTCAACCGATTCTTTCGTCATTTCTTTTTCCACTCCGCGTATCGTATTATATCATAAGCGACGTTTCAACATTTTTAGCTGAAAGTGTACTGGCGATTCATCTAGTTGAATTCCATCTCGCTTTTCGAATTGGCTATAAGCTTCAGAGCGAGGAGATAAAAAAGAATCACAAATTACAGCTGTACTAGGGAGCAGCGGCAGAGATAATTTCTTCGTTTTATCGCGACTAACTTTTTCTTTCTCTTTTTTTTTATTGAATCACTTCGATTTATGAACGAGAAGCAAAAGAAACGACAGCACATTGTTTCGCTGTAAGAGATATGATTATAAAATTACGTGAAACGCCGATGGTATGTACTTTTCACATGATTTCATTCATCAAATAGAGAATATCAATTCCGCATTATCATTTGGAACTAGTCATTTTCGATTATCCTTTTACATTTGTTTTGTATTCACTTCATTCGTCTTGGCAAAAATGTCAACTCTCGCGAAAGACACTGGAAATTTTCCGACAACGATTCATACTGTTTACCGCCAAAGTGAAAGTTCGGAACTGTGTGCTGTGTCGATTGACAATATAACTAGAATGACAATGAGCTTTAGAACCGATTTTAGGTAATCGGTAAACAACAATCACTAAGATACAAAGGCACTATGTCGTGTGACCTCAAAAGTACTGTAAATGAACTTGAATTCACGAAGAATGATATGTAGGAATAATCCAAAAAATACCTTAGCAACAGTTGCTGGGGAAATGAACAACGGATGTTGCTCAACTACGACCTCGTGCTACATCTTCCCACGATGCGCAAAATTTCCCCCTGTGTGCAAAATTTTAGGAATATCAGACGATTTCTTCGACAGTTATTGCGCGTCGAAGAACAAAGTTTTATACACCATACGTACGTACAACATACAGCCATTTTTGGAATCCCATGTTTTTTCGACGCGTGGATTACAAAAATCGATCCCAAAGTCTAATTCGAAAGTTCGATTTTTGCCACGTCACAAGACTCTCTCTTTAGAAAGGCAAAACCACACTGCCAATATACATGCAATCCTCCAAATTTTTTACCAACGTCCCCAAAGAATCGTATGTACTATTACACAAATTACGAATGATTTTTTCAATAAATTAAAAAATATCACCAACGAAGCGCTGTACAATCATAGGCACTCGCACACCCATATCCATGACCAGACCATGAAATAGCCAATCATTGTCTACGAAGCATTTTTGATGGATTCATTCTTCGCATTATCCCAAAGTTTACTTTAACCCGATAACAATGCATTACTTTTTGAGGTTGAGTAAGAAAAAAACGGAAACGAAAATGTCCATATGAAAATTAATAATTATTGATTCAGTATGTATTGATTAATTTATACATTTCTGTTACAAGAATTAAAGGAACGACGAAAAAATTTAGATGTTATTCAAGTTATGAAATCTTTGGAGCTGAAATTAGCTTTAGAGTTAAAATATTTCGCGATAAGAATTGCTTTTCAGACTACAAGCATAAACTGAAGGACTTTTACTCATGAGTTAATCTGTTTCTGCGTGTTTTTCAGCAATAAACCACCTACCTACATTGATTTTAACATCTTCAATTAAATGAAAATCATTCGATCTGAAGGGATGAAATTATGTTTTCCGATTTACATGAAAATATATTCGGTCAACAAATTGTTAAATTGACACTTTCCACCGAGAATCATTACTTCCATTTGATTAGCTCGTCATTGTTAACAATGCAACAGTAGAGATATTGATTTATTTGAGATTCCCGTGATTCTTTTTACACATTTGATCAACTCACTTCACAGATTCAAATTTTTTCGAGTTTTTTTCGTAATTTATCTCGTTGGCGACCCATCTGGGAGCTAGAACAAAAAAAAACTGTTGCGACTCACGAGCATTGATAAAACTGCTCGAAGAATATTATCAATCATTCTTCGTTATAGTACTTCACACATTACGTTGAATTTCGTGAGTTGTAGAATGCCATGAAAATTAATATTCATTCACAGTTCACAACATGATTAATGCGTCTATTAATTGGTCAATAATTATCGTTAATACACTGTTGATTCAACAACGCTTTAAATGCACGGAATAAAACTTAAATGTCGTTTGTTATTACATGATTTACAGTTCGAATTATAATCAAAGGATTAATCTTGATTATCATTGTGAAGTGATTCCAAAATCAAAGTTTTTTCCAAACAAAATTGAAATCCATACGATTTTAGGAATAATATTATTTTTGGTGGGGTTATCGGATAAACAGACTCGTTATTTGATTCCAAGTCGTACCTTTCCCAATAATATACGTAAAACGCGACTTTACGCACTGTTTCCTGTACATCGATACTCGCATGTTTCTGCGAGTACGATTTGAGCAAAAAAATAAGTAAATAAAAAAAGCTCGACAAACACGTGCGCGAATACCCACACTCGTGTGCCGCGGCTTTGCCGGACACTCGTGCTTCACGCACGCTACATATGCCACGATTCGTGGAATGGATCGATCGATTAGGTCCTCGTCAACCCGTCGAGTTGTCCGGAGCTTTTCGACTCGTCTTTCATCAGCGCAGCGACCTTAGGATTGGCTCACATGCACGATTCAATCGAGCGCGATTCCGAAGAAAGTATTTTGAAACTCGGCAGGTTATTTCATAAGCGCTTGGATTGATTGGCGAATTTTTAACGACGTATGCGAGTATGCGTGACAAAATTATGCAGTGCAGTTTAGCACTGGTTGGCAGTAATATAAACAACATCATATAATACTCGCAAGGCAACTGCACCGAGTGTGGCACTTTTTTCATATATGGTATTTCCGGTGCTCTCTGGGCACCAATGGGGCTTGGATTGTCTTGGGGGTATTGAAAGAAAATTGTTGGTAACCTCTCTTTTACAGCAGCTTGAACTCTAATTATCAGCTTTCCCAGTTATTTTTCTTATTTCATTCTGCTATCTAAATTTTCAATAAATGAGTGTAATCATTCCAATTTCTTTACTTGTGACTACTCTATCTTATGTAAAAACATCTTATCTTTCGATTGGTCACGTTTTCTTTCCCCAACCGGTTTTCTGTCTTACTCAAAATACTCTTCCTCCGCACAAAATAAAAGTCAAGCTAATCTGACTCATTTTTCAATATTTGTGAGCCGAAGAAGGTCGTTTGAGCAGAAATGTTCATCTATTGTCCCAGTTATTAATGAAAGACAGTTGCTATAGTAGTAGAAAATGGTCTTTTATTCTATAGCGATTCTATAATTATATGATTATTTTCAATTCTAAGTCACCAATTCTAAGTATGTTACTATGAATCGACAGACTGAGTAGGAGAATCAATATATAAGAGATAAATGTTGAGTTTTTTCATACATGTGGTAGGAATATGTATTTTTCAGTTAGATGTCAAATATTTGAAATAAATATATATGAAAGCATCTACTTCAATCACAATTTGATCGCTCCTGTTGGCGTATGAAGGTGTTCCAACAAGTGATTAAGAGAAGGTGCTACATTGGCTACATGAGTAGCGTAGCGATGCTTTCTGGTATAGTTTTCTTGAGCTACTCTTCGAGGTGACGATCACAGAATTATGAAATTGCAGTTTTATCATAGGCAAATTTGGGAAAAAGCGTTTGGGGGTGGCACATTGGGTGCCGTTACCTCACATATAATAATCGTGCTCGGAGTGAAATTTTCCTTCAAAGCCACTGGACGTCGGAAGATAATCGGAGAGTGTTTTTGGCGATTCGTCGGAAAATCACACTAATGCGAGGTTGGAAGGAATCGCAGCGTACTGTAGAAACACAGAGAGAAAGATAAGCTCCGTAGAATTGGATAAGCGGCCTCGGCGCGTCCGAAGATGAAAGAATATCTCCTTCTTTCTCCCTTCGTTATTGGCCGCGGGCTCCTCTTGGGAGCTCCGATTTGCGCCACAATTCATATGTATACTTGTCACGGCGAAGCGAGTACTTATTTACTACGTTTGCCCCTATAGTTGGGCTGCGCGTCCAGCTGGAACGCGTGTGGGCCCCTAGTGGAGTTTTAGTCGCGGGTCGCGGCGGGCAAAAGCTCGCCTACGGAAAGTAGCGCGACGATGAAAAACGTCGGGAGTGGAGCGCCGGTGCTGGTCTCCCTTATCCGACGTAGACGTGCGAGCGGGGGGCCGCGGCGGGAAGCGAGAGGGAGATGCTGCGCTATTGCAGCGCATCAGCGCGCTACACGAGACACGATAGATAGAAAAGAGCCGGAGCAGCAGCGGCGGCGGCCAGCGGCGACGCTCGACAGCTTTGGCCCGGGGTAGGAGCAGTAGGAGGGGAGGCACGAGAGCATAAAAGCCACGCGGCAAGAAAACCCACTCGCTGTGGTGTCCTCGTGCCCCGCATAGCTGGTACATATACTCGTGCGACTCAGGCAACAAACAAAGAGTGTGCCTAAAACAGATAGACAGAGAGAGAGAGAGAGCAAGTCGGACAACATGGCTCATCCACCCCGGCTCCTGACCGCGGGTCTGTTCGCCTGCTGCCTGCTCCTGGCGGTCCAGCCGTCCGCGACAAGTGAGTCCCTCCCCGCAATCGCTACATGTATAACTCGACTCACCTCGCCAGCGTATACAGAGACTTCAATGCTCCGTGTCGCGAGGAACAGCCGATTTTCGCCGACAGTGGTGTAGACCGATCGGGACCAAGCAATACCAAACTTCTCCTTTCTTTCTTTTTTTTCCCCTCCTCTCTTCGAACTTGTGAGTTTCGCGTCCTGATCCTCCGAATCGTTTATCCGCCAACGAATTTCTCTCGCGATCGGCAATGCGATTGATTCGTTACGCGTATAGATATGCTCATTTCGAGGAAGTATTTGTGATTGAGCTTTGGGGAAATTACCGTTGGAAAAAAGAGATCGGGATAAACATTCGTCCGGCTTCGCTGTATGTATCGCGGGAGAAAGTTGAAAAACGTTAACTAACAGGAATGAATTGTAACCCGCTGCATAATTGGTTTCGTCATGGCTAACTGCTGAAACATCATCCCTACGTGAGACTGACTCGATTGGGACGCCAGGCTATTGACCTCAACTCGTTTAATGACGAGCGAAGCGGTCCCCCTCAACATAGAAACAATCGCATTAACAAATTGCAGCGAGAAATTCGAGTACGCATCCATCGTTTTCACTTGATCGATTTAATTTGCAGCCCGGATTATTGGGGTATTCAAATAAAAGATCGTATACGGTTAATGTTAGTTCAGAGTGCGATCGTCGTTGGTCGAATGGGTACACAAATATATATTCTTGCTTTGGACCAGAGCACAGCTTTTCTCCGGCCGAAAATGAGCAGAGGGTCACGCGGTGCGGCCAATCGTCTAATTGATCTCCATCATTTCGTTAAATTTAATAGCCGAAACATCCGAGGCCGCGTACGGGAAAAAGGATTTGATGGGGGCTCGGTTTACGACTCACTTCCCAAAGTGATTCGAGCGGTGCGCTAAGGTTCTAGAATGTTGTCGAGCCGATTAAAGTCAGTCGAGACGCTGGGTACAGGCTCGGATTGAAGCGGAGAAAGAGCGAGAGAGAGCACGAGCGTGTGTGTGTACTTCACCGTTTACAATGAGCCCCCATATTAATGAAATGATTGCCGTTCCCCTGCTTTCAACCGGACATTTGGTAGATTGATCTAACGTCCCTTGTCCCACCGGCAAAATTGACACCGTCGTGCTGACCAAATGGTGAAATCAATTTGCCGGTCTGTGAGATCAAAACGATACCTGCATATCTTGTTTATCAAATCCGTACCGCTCTTTAGTGATGTTAATGGTGGGATTGAACAGCAGGACGTGTGCGCTGTTGCTTTTTACTCGGTGGAATCGGCATTTCTTATTATTGTTCGACACAGCGCCGAACGATAATTTGTTTTTATAATTTTTTAGTTGCTCTTATTTCTACTGTGCGTCGAATGAAACTCCAATAGTTTTAAAATTTTGATAGTGCTGGAAAATTGAATAACAAATTTATATAACTCTCGACGGATTGATAAATTACTTGTTCGGTTTTCATCTTTTCGAATGACTGAATGATTTTATCATTTTCTATTGTTTAATTTTAATCGGAGATGAGCGTCGAATTATGGACATACTTTGATGCTAATATTTTATGATATTTTGCTCATCGCGAAGATACTTGCGAAACCCATTAGATTCCGTGCATTATATTAAGTGAGATGTAATATTAAAAAATAATATATATACTTGCATAGCCAGATTGGGCTTGGGTTAAATGTTATTTTTGCAATAATATCGAAATGTTGAGAAAGCAGTGGTTTACTTTGGTATTCATTGAAACTTTATTATTGTGCTCCACTTGCTTTAATCAGTATTCTTCAAATTATCCTCCAATTATCTCATCGTATTTTCGCAATAACTCTCGCAAAACTTTTCTAGATAAGCTCACGAAATCACGGGAGTTACAGTCCAAAATTGAATTTATTGAGATCGCGTCGTTATGACAAAAATGACTACCAACCACAAGAATATTTGGGACAATTCATTAAATCACTATCACATAATAATTACATTGTTGAATCATCAGAGTGCGCTTATTGCATAACTGATGCAAACTATTCAACATTTATTCAAAATTTTCTTAATTAAAAATAAAGAGTCTGAAATTTAACATTACAGTTTATTTTCTAGCTGTATAGATTTTCTGAGCATCATTTTTTATTTTTTTCATTCTTTCTGAGAATTAAATTTTGGCAAAAGAACTTAGTGAAAGTTCACATTTATATTATGAGTCTGCAATGTAAAGTTTGGTTTGTGAGTGAATCATATCATTCTACTGAATATGAAGGAACGTTTAATCTGCTTTTTCGAATGGAAACTTTGAGGTATAGAGAATAGACCAGAATATAAAGGCGTAGAACCAAGGCTCCGAGTTTGCTTTCCCTGACAAGAAAGGTCAATGCTGATATCTTATTTGGGCATATCAGAGGGCAATGAATGTTTTCAATATCAATGGTTATCACCGTCAGATGATAAATGCACATAATGCATTTGAAGATTCATTGAAATGCACCACATGAACTTTTTCATCGATCGTTGCTCTCTTATTGTATTTTTTTCCGTTATGCACGGACACAAGATTGTAGTTATTCATGAGTAATCTCGTTAGAATTAAATCCGTTCATATTATTGACTTCCATACTCAAGCTTAACTAAAATTAATCATTTTATATGTGATCAAAATTATCCAAATATTTAAAATTCTCTCTAATATGATTACCAAAATGTTATAAAAGTTATTGAAACATTTTTCAATAATAAATAAGACTCATTCAGTAGAATAATATTTTTATAAGGCTGCTGAAGTGCAGATGACTGAAACATTGATGTAAGCTGAATCGGTTATTGATTAAAAGATTTCGAGGAATGACCTTTTATCTCAGTTATTGAATTAATGTGCTTATAGTTATTCTATAAATTGAGAAAATCAATTCTGTTAACATTCAATCGACTTTAGCCCCTTTGATAATACTATATTTTTAATTCAGTCGATAATTTCTTTTCCCTTGTTTATCATACCGATAAGTATAAGTGAAGTAAAGTAAACATGTAAACCAAGATGAGCTACGTAAAATGAAGAAACAGAGTACAATCCAATTTTTCAAATATCATTCCGCTTTAATCTCCGTGTGTTTTAACGTGACTTTTTGCAATCCTCATTTTTTATGAATTGAATAATAACTTACACATGTATTTCTCCGATCGCAGGTCACAAGGAGGCAAGACGATTATCGTTTTATCAGTAGCGACCCCACCACGAACTTCTCCCTTGTCAATGAATAAATACGTTTTTTTCCCTACAATTATCTAGCTCCAGTACATGAGATTATTTTTTTCTCCTCGTTATCTCTCTTTCACATTATATACCAAATGATATTCCCAAAACTCAAACTATCATAATTTTAGAAGAATATTCCGTGGAAACTTCAAACTAAGAAATTTACATCGCTAAATTGTTGTGGAAATCTTTCAGTATCTCAGGAAATTTAACCAATAAGAGTTAAATTCAAGATGTTAATCGTGAATTGATTGATTTGCATTGAGTAATTTTGATAGTTCATTCAACTCGAAAAATATTGCAAATTCCATTGGGTTTTCCATAAAGTCTCTTGATATTGATATGTTTCTAGTTAAACTACTTTTTAAATTAATTTTTTGTATGTCTTTCTTAATATTGCTCTCTTTATGTTTTCAGATAAATGCACAGTTGGCTGCCATGGAAGTGAGTTTGTTAAGATTGTAATACTTATTAATAACTTACTTGAAATGTACTCGAAATGTACTAATGACCACTAATAATGTGCTTGAAATGGCTGTAATATTTATACAAATTATTATGATTTCGAACATCACATTTCATTTGAATAATTATACAGGATATACTACTTTAGATTCAATAAACTCTTAAGTAACTGTGCAATTGAAATTCCAGTGCACGCAGACCAATCGTACAAAGAAGGACAAGTTTACACGTATTCTCTAGAAGGCACGTCAGTATCATCAGTTAGCGAGGGTCAGGGAGAAGCAACCCTGAAGTTGAAAGGTGACGTTGAATTGATCGTCAAACCTGAATGCACAAGGCAAATCAGGTTAAAAAACGTGCAAGTCAACGGAGCTGTGAGTAACAATCATTTTTCAACTACGTAAAATATCGAATTTCACAATATCTTTTGGAGAATTTTCGAATGATGAGTTTTGAAATTTTCAGAACGTACCTCAACAAGATCTTGAGAAGTACGCACTTCAGTTTAACTACCATCATGGACACATCGATACGGAGTTGTGCGCCGAGCCTGGAGATTCTCAAGCCTCTCTTAACATCAAGAGGGCGGTTATCTCTCTTTTCCAATCCTCCGTATTTCAAGATGAAGGCTCGACCTCCAGACATGAAGTAAACTATATTTCCATTCCAACTTGAAGATCTATCTTCAGTCATTGGAATCATATGATTTAACAATTATTTTCTTCACATAGGTTGATGTTCTTGGAGGTTGCATCACGGACTTTACTTTTTTCAAAGATGGAGAAATTCAAGTCGTTCATAAAGTCAGAAATTTGAACCAATGTTCGAACAGGGAAAATATCAAGCAAGGACTGTTTTCAGGTATAGTTAACCCAGCAGCCGATATTCAATCAACTCCCATCATCGGAGCTCAACAAAAGGTCGAGCAACGATTTAAGGGTGGTGTCCTTGATAAGGCTGTATCAACGGAAACCTACAAACTGAGGCCATTTAGCAATGGTGAGGCTGGTGCTAAAACAATCGTTGAGACTATACTGACCTTCAAATCTAAGAAAGATGGTGGCCAATCCGGAACTGTATCAGTTCCCAAATCTCTGATTTTTGAAGCACCCCATCTAGTTGTTAAATCTTCAGTTGAAAGCATTGAAAAAGCCTTGCAACCCATTCACAAGGATAATTCTGAGGCAGTTAAGCCAGAAGAAGCTCGCCGATTCTCCGAACTCATCAGAGTTCTGCGAACCAGTAACAAAAAGGACATACTCACCGTTTATCATAAGATCAAGGCAGGTGCCGGTTACGACAAGGAGAGAGATAAGAAATTGCTTCTCGATGCCTTGTATCGCACAGGCACTGGTGAGGCTGCTGAAGTTTTAGTAGAGCTTATTAAGGCTAAGGAAATCACGGACATGCAAACTCTGCTTTACTACGCTAGTCTTGCTTTCATTCAGCACGTCAATCTTCCAGCAGTCTCTGCCATCGTTACTCTTTTAGACCAGCCAAACTTGTCTCGCGTAGGTTACCTTGGAATCGGTCAAATAATCGGCAAATATTGCCAACAACACGACTGTGAGAATGTTCCCGAAGTTAAGGCTGCTTTAGAAAAGATCGTTGCCAAGGTGAAGGACGGAAAAGCTAACAAACGTTCAGATGAAGACCTCATAATTGCTGCCCTCAAAAGTTTAGGTAACGCTAAATACCTGGATGACGCTACTCTGCAAAAAATCGCCAATATTGCTGCAGACAAAAAAGTTCGCAACCGAGTTCGTGTTGCAGCTATCGAAGCTCTACCCACAAAATGCTCGATGGTTTGGAAAAATATCCTCGCCAAGACCTTCGCTGATCAAGATGAGGATAGTGAAATCAGGAACAAAATTTACCTTTCGTTTGTTGAATGCCCTTGCAGTAAGATTGCTGGAACTATCAAGGACGTTTTGGACAATGAAAAGATCTACCAGGTGGGATCTTTCATCACTTCACACCTTCGGAACCTTCGAGCTTCAGCTGACCCGTTTAAACAGCATGCTAAAGCTCACTTTGGACAAATCAAACCACGTACCAAATTCCCTGAAGATTTTCGCAAATACTCTTTCAATAACGAATTTTCTTACAATCTAGACTCTTTCGGTCTTGGTTCGACGGCTGAGAGCAATGTCATTTACAGTCAGAACAGCTTTGTACCCCGTTCAGCATGCTTGAATCTGACTACTGAACTTTTTGGACACTCGTTTAATTTCTTGGAACTGGATACGCGAGCTGAGAATCTAGATCGAGTCATTGAACACTTCTTCGGACCTAAAGGTGTTGTTACCACTCAAAAGGCACCCGATGCCGTTAAAGATGGTTACTCCAACTTGAGAGGCATCTCGAAGTATATCAAGGAACACTTAGAGAAATCAACTCGTAGTAAACGCGACGTTAAACAAGCAGATCTTGACAAATTCGCCAAGAGTGTCCAATTGAGAACAAATGAAGTTGATGAAGAGCTCGAACTCGACCTATCCATCAAATTGTTCGGAGTTGAACTGGCATTTTTGAGTTATGAAGGATCAAGTCAAGCCTACACACCTAAACAGATCGTCGATAAAATATTCGAATACTTTGACCAAGGAGTAAACAAGGTCAAAAACTTAAACTATGATGTGGAAAATCACGTCCATTTCCTCGACGCTGAGTTTATCTATCCAACTGGTTTGGGTGTCGCTTTGAATTTAGGAATTACCGGATCTAGTGTCGTCCGCACTAAAACCAACACCAAAATTGATATTCCACAGATCATTAATGACCCAAAGAATGCTGTTATCAAGATCGATTTGGAACCTAGTGCATCCATTGAGTTTGTCGGAGACCTTGTCGTTGCTGATGGCTTTGGCACTGAATCTGGAATCAGGCTCGTTACTACTCTCCATACAGCAACTGGATACGATTTAAATGTCAAATTTTTAGATGGAAAGGGTATTGACGTTAGTATTGGTGTGCCCAAAAGAAAGCAAGAGATTATTAGCATTTCTAGTGACGTTCTTTATAGCAATGGAAAACCCGACAAATACGCTCCTGTCAAATTTGGTAAAGGAAAAGAAAGATCTGATTGTTTCGATCAATTCACTGCCCCTCTGGGACTCACCGTTTGTGGGCACATTTCTTACCCGTATGACAATTTGATGGCATTACAGAAGAAACCGTTCTATCCATTAAGTGGACCTTTCAAATTCTACGTAACCGTTGAGAACAATGATGTTTCAAGCTATCACTTCAAGGCTTTCTACAACGATAAAAATCCGAAAGATCGTTCATTAGAAATTCTGCTCGAAACTCCTAACAGCAGGACGAGTCGATTCGTTTCTCTCAACGTCCAAGCTGCTGTAGAACCAGATCCTAAATTCAAAATTGCCTTCGATTCACCAATTAAAACGGCGTCTGCTGAAGCTCTTGTAAAGCGAAGTGCTCAAGAGCAGACCCTCACTGTCACTCTTAAGAACGATCAAACTGAATACTTCGCCCGAGCTGGTGTAGAGAGTTTGGGAGGTAACAAGTACAAACCTGTCCTCGAGTATAAAGTTCCAGAGCAGCTAGAGAAATTTGCAGGTAAAGGAAAAGGAAAAGAACAAGCACACCAACTCCAGGGTACCGTAGAAGTGGCCGATCATGATGGTGGCAAGAAATACGTTTTCAATGATGTTCAGTTAGTATCCAGTGGTCGCAAGATTGTTGGTATTGACGGAAACGCTGCATCCACGCCGAAATCTCTCGAGATAGACTTGAGTCTCAGCTATGCCGATGAGAAATTGGGAATTAAGGCAGATGGTAAGCGTCTTGGTGAGTTGTATTACACTTTAACTGCTTCCGCATCACCTTCGAAGAACCCTGCCAATGCTTTTGGAATTGAATGGGAGTACCACCGTCAAAAAACTCAATTCGACCAAAAATTAGCATTAGTTCAAGGACCAGATCTCAAATCTGAAGACAACCGCCTCCAACTTATACAGAGTGCTGAATTCAACCCTGATCCGGAAAAGTTCCTAGTCTCTTCCAAGAACAAACTTACATATCCAAGAGTAGGTCTAATTGTAAGGCTCGATGGATCCTTGACTAAAAAATCTGTAGACGCTCAAGCTGAATTGAAATATGACAAATTCAAATTTGGTGCTAATCTTGATGGCAAAATAAACACTAATAAACAAGGTGATTACGAAATTGGTTTTGATGCCGAAGTTCTCGAAAATAAGGTAAAACTTGACACCAAACGAACCATCATCGATGAATATAAGAGCAAATTCGAAAACTCATTGAAACTGACTCCCGGAGGAATATATCAGGCTGATGCTACGATCATCTGGAAAGTTAAGAAGAATGATGTAAATGTTGGCGTTGATGCAGATATCAACTTGAACAACAAGAAGATGAAGCTGGATACCGGACTCGAATGTGCCCCAGAGAAACTGAACAACCATGTTCAGGTGATTGTCAATGGCATCAAATATGTTGAATACAATTTGGATATTCACGGAGGCCAAGAACCAAACGGAAATCTCGCGCTCAATCTGAAAAATTATCTAACAGCTAATGGACAGTTCAACTACAAAAATGGAAAAGGAAATGGCAACATCAATATTGATATTCCTAAGATCAACAGAAAAATCAAGGGAACTGGAGATGTATCTGTAACAGGCTCAAAACATGCTGCAAACTTAGAGCTTAACTACGATGCTGAAAAAGATCCGAACAAGAAACTCAAGATTAGTACTGTTACTGACCTTACAAAAACTAACATAGATTCCAAGAATATCATTGAAATCTTGACATACAAGACTGAGGTCAATTTCAAAGGAAATCGTGAGGGTGATTTCATTAATGGAAAACACGCGGCTAACGTAGAGATAACTTTACCTAATGGACGCTATCTTACACTCAAAGCAAACCGTGCATCAGACAAGAAAGATGACAAGATTAACGTAAAGGGTCACGCTGAAATTGCTGACTACATTACTAAGGGTGGTGAAGGTAAAAAATTGCTTTATGATGGAAAAGCAATTATTTATAATCCTAAAGATCGTCTCTTTGATTCTACTTTCGAATTAAAATACATCCACAATGATGGCAAAGACTTCACTAGCAAATTCGCAGTAAAAAATGTTGCTTTGCCGAACTCTGATAAAAAATCGGCTGAGTTCAACGCAGATCTTTCCGGTAGTTTCATTGCAACAACAGTTGCTGTGACTTCTGGACTCGAATACAGCCCTACTAGTATACTTTTTAAGGGCTCTGCTGCTCGCGGATCCGACATCGAAGTAAAGGTGAATGATAATTTAATTTTTCATGACTCGTCTTTAGAAAATATTATCTTATTTATTCATAATAATAATACATAGCCATAACTTTTCAGAAAATTAAAAAGAGAAATTGAAATGAAAAAAAGCAATAATGAGCATACGACACTAATAAATTGAAATCAATTTCAGGGTTACGTTAACTACGCTCAAGGAAACTTCGTCGACAAGCACTCTATATTCAAGGGTGAAGTCACGGGTAAATTCCCAAGTGAGAAATTGAAGAACTTCAAATTTGAATGGGATGAAACTCTTTTGGACCAGCACGAGGAAAACGGCATATTCGAATATACCAAGGACAAAAAACTGACTTACAACGATGATAAAGTGATCAAGCTCGATGGTTATTACAAACATATTGGAAACAAACACTTTGATGCTCTTGGGAAATTCGAAGTAACTCAATCGTACACCCTCAAAATCCACGACAAACATGCATTAACTTTCAAGGAGGACTATAAACATGATCTAACTGGAGATCTGAAAAAACTGCAAGAGAAAAGTAGCATCAAATACGGTGAAAAAGAGATTGCAGGTGACGTGAGCTTGCAGTGGCAGCCAGACTTCAGCAAGGTTGTCGTTAATGGAAAATTCGCTACTCCGTTCGAGAAACTCAAGAGTATTGACTTGCAAGTTGATCACAAGGTAGTTTATTCCTAACCATATGTTAAAAAGTTGTTTTGATGATCATATAAGAATTTAATAGTTAAATTGTGCATCAAATTTTCAGAGAGACGATAAATCAAGGAAATCCGATATTGCGCTTACTATTGACGGAGTGAAGTACACCCAATCAAGTGAGATTGAACTTGGAGAAACTCCTGGAATCCACCTGGTCTTCACCTGTCCAGCAGGCAAAACTGAACTTCTTGCAAAATTCAAGAAATTAGGAGATAACGAGTACTCAGGTGCGCACATATTATTTTATTGTTGGATACGTTTTTACTTTAAAATAACTGTGTTAACTTGTGTTAACTTATTACAGGGGACTACAAACTAATGACACCTCAAGGATTTGTTACTGTTGACGGTCGGGTTAAACTAGAGAGTGTTGACGACTTTGTTGTCAATATTAACTTCGACAGTGACAAGGTCAAATACCGCAAAATCCACGCCGAAATCGCTAACAAGCCAAGCTCCCAGGATGGCAGAAGAATTTTCATTACCGTCACAAGTGAAGGAAAGAATCTTGTTACTGGCAGGTAGAGTATTTTTCTTAGAAAGTATTCAACAGTTGATTAATGTGTAGAGATATATATAAAATACACTTATCAATCGTATCAATATTTCGAATTCCACAATCTATATTAATACTGTAAATTTTATATGTCCAGCACTAATTACAAGAGGCACGAAGAGGATAAGAAAGTCACCGTTGAGGGTAGCGGTAGCTTGAAAATCGGCGAAAATACAAAAGGTTCGTCCTTTAAATACGTCCGTAAACAGCTCACCCGCGAGGCTGACAAAGAGGTTGGTGCAGCTATCATGCTAAACGCAAGTTTCGGTCCATCGGCAATTGTTGGAGAGATAAAACTTTCTGACAAGGAAGTTCGCGTATTCAATAGCTATTGCGAACAGAGCAAGGACTGTGCGCATTTCAAATTGCAATCAACTCTTGATACCGACCGTGAGTTTTAGAATTATATTTCTCAAAGAATAGAAACCAACGCATCACGTCGCATTGCTTCGAATCAATATTAATCTTCTTTTTTTACATCTTTAGATATCTCTCACTTGAATCACAACCTTCAAGTTGAAGTGAACCTGAAAAAATTCAATGTACCAGTTGAGTTTGGATTGCTGTCTAGCACTAAGTACGCTGACTATTCTCTCGACCACCAGGCTAACCTTTATCTCCACTCCTCTAAGGACCGAACCCAATACACTTATCATGTATACTTCAATAAACGTGAATCTGGTAAGAAAATTAACAATGATCATCTGGTCAGCTTTCATTTTCCACGATTATCACTAAAAATAATAATAATTGCAGTATATTACATAAATTTATTCTATTTCTAGCTATCGTTTTATCTCTGCCTAGTCGTGAACTGGCCATTGTTGCTTTCCACGATGTTCCCATGATTAAGCACTCTGGAGCTTACAAGATTGATGTTTCCTTATACTTAGACAGAAAGAATAAGCCCAATGATAAAACTAGCGTTATCTTGTCGGGTGACGTGAACATCGAAAAGAATTTAGTTGGTGTCACTGGTGAAGGCAAATTCGTCTACCCCAACCAACCTAAGGTCAGTAACAATTTTATATTAGAAACAAATCACAACGAAGCAATAATAACGTTTGGTGATTGCTACTTTTACAGGACTTGATTGTCAAAGGAAAACTTCGTGCAGGTGGCGAACAGTTGTTGGATGCCAACCTTGATATCGATGTATTCAATAGTAAGAACGACAAAATAACGGCGAGTGCTAAGCTGGTTCGCAATGAACTTCCAAAAGGATACAACGTTACTGGCAACTTCCACATCTACAGCAAGGGACAAAAATTGGATGTTAAATCTGACCAGCACTTTGCTGTATCGACAAACTTAGTTGACCTTGGCTCTAGTTTATCTTACACTGATCAACAACAGAAGCCCAAGTCTCTTGGTGGATACTTCTCGGCCAATCCTCAACAGGTTGATCTCTATGTTTACATCCCTGGTAAAGACATAGTTAAATCTCATACTTCCGTCGATGTTACCAAAGATTCTCAGAAAATTGACACTGAATTTGCTATCCTTGGTCGCAAGCCTATTGCCATGAACGTTGAACTTAAAGATTACAACAGCTTCAAAATCGACTACGGTCGTAAAGGTGAAATATTTAATACTTAGCTCTACAAATTCAAAACCAAAGATAAAACTGTATAATTTTTCATTGTAGATGATGCCAAGAACAAGATCGTTGCCAATGGAAAAGTTGTACTTGGCCAGTTGGCAGAAATTCACGCTGATGCATTCAACGACGGCACAAAACTGGACTTGTTCCATCTCTTGATCCATCTTGACGAAGGCAAATTCATGAAACCTGACTTTGCTTATAATAACAAGAATATCATGGTTGTTGTGGTGAGTTTAGGATACTCCAAATTTCCCACCCCGGTTTTCCGAGACAAATTTCATCAAATTTATTCTCTGTTATCTTAGAATCGTTACCGTGAACTTCTCACTGAACTGATCAAGGAGTTGAAACAACTCGGTGAACAAATCGGTAAAGAAGTTGCTACTGAATTCAACGACCTTTTCGAACATCTGAAAAAGGCTCAGCCAAGCCTCAAACCTCTTATTGCTTACCTCGACAGCGAATTGAACAAACTCAAGAGTGAGCTGCATGCCGACCAGACTATTAAAGAAATTCAAGACATTCTGTAAGTTTTTATAAAAAGTAATCTATATATCATATTATCTCATCTTATTATTATGAGCTCTCATCCATATTTTTTCTCTTTAAAGTAACAAAACATTCGGTGGACTCATTGGTGCTATCGCTGAAACTGTGAAAAAAATCGCTGAGCACTACGAAGAACTCCGTCAGCAATTTAACGACATAGTCAATAAACTTGAAGAAGCTATCAAGACGACTTATCCTAAACTTAAGGAATCTTTTGATAAAATTTTCCAAGCTGCTCTTACTGTGTTCGACAGTTTCACCAAATTGGCTACTGCTTACATAGACGCAGCTCTCAAGATTTTGAATGAACACCAAAAGGATATTGAAGAACTAGTGACCGTAGTTTCCGAACTGGTCCAGGATGTCGCCAAGATCATTTTCAAAGGTGCAACTCAAATCGAAAAAGAAGTCAAAGAGTTCGTGCAATTGCTTGTCCAGCAAGTACGTGCTCTCCCTGTCTATGAAATGGCTCAGAATGCATACAAGGAGCTTGTCAACTACAAAGTCCCAGACTATATTATCGGACCAATTGAAGAGTTCTGCAACAACATCAAAAACATCTTGCCCACTCAAGAACTCAAAGATCTTTTCACTACCGTATACAACTACATTCTCAAGCACATTAAACACCAGAAGGTACATTTTTTCAACTCTAACTTATTTGAATTTCACTCTATTGGCCAAGACAAACTCTCATTGAAAAAGCTAATTCTTGTATCTGTTTAATCCATCTTCTTTTCATGATTATGCTAGGTTGACGACAGCAATGAGGTCAAGAAGATCTACTCTCAGACTATCCATGCCATTCGTTCGATCATTGCTCTTCTGCAATCTCACGCTACATTCGAGAATATCTTCAGCATCTTGGAGACGCAGTTCCCAGTTGACATTAGCTACTTTAGAAAACTTCCTGGACTTTCAGCTATCCGTTTCTCCGTCTTGAAATTGCTTATAAACGGTGAACTCCCATCGATTTCTGACCTCTACTTCACGTACAGGTATTTTCATGATCACCCATGAATACAAAAAAAATGATATGTATATATATCAGTAATAAATTCAATAATTTGTTCAACATAGGCCAGTTCATCATCTTGATGACTCAGTTCCTCCTGCTAAGAAATATGGATTCTTCGGTGATGGAGGCTACTTCATTACCTTCGATGGTAAGCACTTGGTGTTCCCAGGGACCTGCCATTACATCTTGGCACAAGACATCCAAGACGGAAACTTCTCGATTGTTGCTGAATATGCTAACGGCAACCTCATCAGTGTTACTCTTACTGAGCCTAATGAGAGCATCACCATCAAGAACAATGGACATGTAAGTCAAGCAAATCTTGGTTTTAATATGCTTACTATCAAATTAACATTAAAAATCATATAAATGTTCGAAATAAAATACCTCAGAAGCTCTAATTATATTTTTTCTGTGAAACATTTTATAGATCCTCGTTAACAACAAACCAGCTGACTTCCCAGCAAGCACCAAGAACATTGATGCTTACTTGCTTAGCCCCATCAGACAGATTATATCTAAGTATGGAGTAAAATTAGTGTGCGACGTTGAATCATCTCTCTCGTGTTACGTGAAAGTTTCTGGCTTCTACCATGCTAAACTTCGTGGTCTCCTCGGAAACGCCAACAACGAACCATACGATGACTTTATCCTACCGAGTGGAAAAGTTACGGCCAGTGCTTCCGATTTTGGAAATGCTTACAAACTCAACCCGTCCTGTGGAGCAGCAAGTGCTAAGGAAGCCGAAGCACCACGAGCAGCAGCTTGCACTAAATACTTCTCTGGCAAATCATCATTGAGGTGCGTCAAGATAACCCGACTCAATAAAACAAATATCATTGGTAGATCAATTTTATATCGGTTAATAATTAATGAGTCTGGCGTATTTATAGCTCATGCTTCAGCTACGAAGACCCCAAGAGCTACCGGGACGCTTGTGATCAATTGGTTGCCAGTGGAGTGAAGAACGCGGAGTGCGTCGTCTCCTCTTACTACGTCTCAGCCTGCGCGATACGAAACATCCAAGTCAACCTTCCTAACGATTGCGGTAAGTTGTTGTTTTTGTATGATACGTCTCGGTGATAAACATGGGCACTCAGTGAATAAATTTTTATGGAATGTTTTTTTTGCATTATAGTTCAGTGCAAAGTTGGAAACGATATTGTCAAGGGTGGTGATGAATTCAGCGTTAAGATCCCTGAAAAGCAAGCCGACATAATTTTTGTTGTCGAACAAGAAATCGACAATGAGAAAGCATTCAAAGACTTCGTTAAACCAGTGATGAACGAGATCAGAACTGAGCTCAAACAACTTGGAATAACGTAAGTTCAAGATTGAAAAAATAATAAAGATGATTTCGTTTGTGATATTGTGAGTTGTCGGGTAATGGAAGTCTTTACTATTGTTCAGTGATGTGTACATTGGTCTCATTGGTTTCGGCGAAGGATTGAAATGGCCACAACACTACTCTTCTAACAATAACGCAAACATCGAAGGCGGAGATCTCAGCCAAATAACTTTTGGCAAGAACCGCGATTCCATCATTACATTCCAGGTAATGCATCATTCTCAATTTTCTGAAATAATAATCGCAATCAGAAAACATTATTGGCGAACAGAAAGCTCATTCTACTTTCGTTTAATCTCTGTATAGGAAGCCAAAGAAGACAGACAAGGAGAGAAGAAACTAAAATACGTGAAGCAGAGGCTTGATGTGGAGCTTGGCACATTCAAACTGTCCGACGCCTACGAGGCAGCCATTAGATTCCCCTTCAGGCCAGCTGCTGCCAAAGCCGTTGTTGGTATGATCAGTTCGCCCTGTGAGAAGAGTCCTTTGTCTCCATTCTCGGTAAAATTTTTCATCCAATCAGATACATCCAGTTCGTGAAAAATGGAGAATTCCGTGTTTAATCTAAGTAGCAATTGTCGTTAACAGTTCCAGGACTACAGGCTTTTCCTTGGTCGTCAAGTGTACAACCAACTGGGGCTCACTTACTATCACGTAGCTCCACTGAACGACTTGGAAATTTCCGGAAAACCACAAAAGAATGTCGTAGGATACGACAAGGACTTTGTCTACACATTTGCTGACAGCAAGAAGAAACCACTCGAAGGCAATGCCGAGTTGAAGAACAATCTCGCCTTGACCAAGGGTGACGTTTGCGCTGGATTCGCGGTCAAGGTAACTGTTTCTCCTGTCTTGTCTTTGCTTCAGATTTCTCCTCCGATTTCACATACTTCACAAAGGATGATATGATATGAATCGGTAATAATGATGAATTTCGGTGAAAATTTGCAGACCGGTGGTGCAGTGTTCAGTACGCACAACTTTTTGGAGGCGAAACCGAACCAACAGGCGCAATATGTTAAGGTAGCTGCCAAGAGAATCGCGGAAAACCTTTCCAGTATCAAAATCCACGAAGACTGCGTGTGCACTGCTGAATCTCACTACGCATGGTCAGCTCTGACTGTCAGTCGCCCAAAATGCAAAATCGTTAGCCGCACCGACCCAGAGGTATGGATCTCGAACTGACGCAAAAATTTTCGATTAAATTAATTCTGATCATTTCACGATGATGAAATTTGTTCGTATTGTTACAGAGGCACAAGTAAGCCCAAGTATACTCAAGAAGACGACTGATTGATATACCAACAGCTATTAATTAATTAATTAGAATCTAATGTATTTGTTATTTTGTTATAAAAATACTAGGATTTTTTATGATTGTGCCAACAAGTCAAGGAAGCGCTTTGCTCACTACAGTGGCCTTTTCTTATTTCACGCTCGATTTATCATCAAAAACTTAGATAAGCTTTACAAAATGTATTTTAAGAGTATTGTCGTTTTTTCATGTATCGCAAGTTGTCCAAAGGTTTACGATGAATTTTCATAATGTACATAATATCAAACTCATTCTGATGAAAATTTGTTTTTCATCGACTGCCTTTGTAAAAGGGTACTGTCGTAAGCGAGCACCGAATAATGACTGATTTTATCGAATTATTTTTATATGAATAAAATATTGAGTAACGATATGACGACATGAGTCTTTATGAAGAAGTATATGATTAGTACACGTATACATGACACTGTAAATTGTGAATTGCGAAATAAAAGTATATAGAGTAAATGAAAGTGCTGGGTTTTCCATTTTTCCTTTGAATTTAACACGAGTCACACGCACAATTGTTTTCATCATATTACGCACATTGAGTTCGAGAATTGGAACTTTGACGAATCAAAACTTGTAAGGCAACTTTGTATGTATGTTTGAATTGCCTTGTACTTAATGTGACACTGAATTATCTCTGAAAAATCTGTTTTCGTTTTTGTTGTGCTTATCTTGGACCTGTGCTGGGAATCAAGCCACATTCGAGTGGCGGTAGAGGTGGTAAATTAAAAGTAGGAGCACAGCTTAATAAATACAAATGAAACTCCAACATTTGATCAGTTGAGCTCGTGAATTGTGACAGCCAAAATTTGTCTTGCATATAGTTTGAATAAGCAATACGTCCATTTTCAGGTTTTCACTCATTTGTTCATGATAAAATAATTTTACTTTAGAAAAATGATCAATAGCCGTCAGTGAATTTTCGTTGTCAAATATCGTAAGCAATTGGATTATTTAAGCCAACATAGAAAAATTAATTTCATCTAAAAGTCAATCATAATTGTTTTCAAGAATCTCAAATCAATAGTGAGAAGAGAAAAGCAGTTGTTGGCGTTTGTTTGTCCCGAGAGGCCAAGGGATCTATCATGATGAGGTTCCTTTTAATGTCGATTCTCGTCACATTGGGAAGCTGTCAAGCACAAAATTATAGCTTCGTAGTAGGCTATCCTAGCAATACTAAAAGTTTGAAGCTCTCGCTAGCCACATCCTATACTAGTGTGCAGAGAGATACTCCAAATACAATCGTCCAGCAGAGTTGGCCCAAGAATTTGCTTCAAGACTTACAGCTCAAATGGCAATCACACGTACGGTACTTTTCAATAATACTAGTTACATTCATATATTCATGCGCTTTTCACGATCTACAATATTTTCACAGTTAGTTAAGTACTTTATATATTCGTATTTTATTAATGAATTTTATATTTCTGGAAAATTTATTATAAAAAATTATCATTCGAGACAAAAGTAAATTAGTAATAAACACATACAGAATTTGAGTGAAGTGAATGGAAAATTATAAACTACAAGTATTATAATTTCTGTAATTATATCTTCAATAACTAATGAAATATTTTGACGTCACTGAACAGTTTCATTAATTTTTCATAAAAAAAAGAGTAAAACATTGAGAGGGATCGAAAATTTGAGACGTCATAAAACCGAGTACCAAGACATGTTATCTCTACATATAAATCCCGAGATTTTATTATTTGATTATCCACTTTAGAGAAAATAATTCTTTCGTTTATTCGAAAGAAGCGAATATATATGTACACATTTATCTGGTAAATCTTTCAGTAGTCTAGGAATCGTGAAATAATTTATTACTAAAATTAATAATTTGGTTTTAAAAAATCCTCAGCTATGTTCCAATTTCTGCTGTTAAATCTTCTCCAATCAATCAAATCACACTTTTATTGAATTTATAGATTATTTTTTCATATTACGACTACTTATTGCATTCATTCAAACTCGACCCAAATTTTTGTAAGAAAATTAATACATCCGCTAACGACTATGCATTCTGATTGATGTAATAAAAGCTGTATCAATATAACTTTATGATATCAATGTTAATCAATGTTAATGAATCAATGTTAATGGAGTTGGCTAAACGTCCTTGAAATTATTTTGTGTAAAAAGTCATACGCAAGAAAAATATTCCAGCGGATCCATGGTGAATTATTAAGTTGAAGTATTTTTTTTTTCAAAACCTTGCTTGGTATCACTTATGCACATTCCCGCAAAGATAAGGAAAGAATTTACCAAATTGAAGAAAAACATAAATTCTTTGCAATCAAATACTGTTTATGTATTCTAATTATTATAAGAGTTGATATTTAATATCAATTTCATATTTCCCGATAACATATATACTCAGCAAATTACTCGTAGGGTTAGAACACTATTATATCGAATACTAATATATTCGCAGAAATTATGATCATTTTTAATTATATCATAATAATTTTAGTACATCATATGCTTAGAAAATGGTAATTTTGCAGAAATTATTGGAGTATTGACCTACAGTACGATAGCAATAGCTATATGAAAAAAAAATTATTTTCCAGATAAAAGATGTAATTTCAAAAGGTATGGTCAAATTTGCTCTGAAACTAGATGGAGCTATCGGAAACACCCTAGCCAAGGGCGAAAATGTTCTCATCTCACCGGCTACTCTAACGTATACTCTTGCAATGGTCCTATTGGCTTCGTCTGGGAAAACTTTCCAGGAAGTCACTCAGATTCTGAATCTCGATTGCGAAAAATATATTTTCAACAAATCTGAAATCGTTCATCACTATCTCAGTCGAATGATTCGAGAGTGTAATAAAAATCATACCTCGAATGAAGGTCTGCCCACAAGCAAATTAGCATCAGGTCTGTTTGTTCAGGTGAGTATTTAGACTTTTTACTAACTTCTAAATATAGTTCGACTCAATAATGGATGAATCAAAATGTTACCTCGCCAATATGTACACCTCGAAGCATACCAGAATGATCTGATCTACTCTGGGTGTAAAGCATATTTCATTGGATGATGTGTCGTTTTTCGTATCAGACTCTCGCCACGAGGGAAAAGCCCTCCAAATCACTAATTCTCGACTTTTCAAGTCAACAGAAAAAGGAAACCGAACGACCAATTTATTTTTCCATGTACTGATTTCCGAGATGAAGCATTTTCTGTATTCTTCCCAACTTAAAACTTATGTTACAATATTCAAAGTATTCTATAGTCAAATTTCAAAATGTATTATTCATTCATAATTGAGTGACCAATAGGTGACTTGCGCCCTCACTCTTACCTCATGCTGTAAATACATCATCTTTACAAAATAGGATAGCTACCACATCCGCGAGCAGTTCAAAGCAGCTAGTGAGAACATTTACAAGAGTCAGATCAGTAATGTTGATTTTGCTAATAACAACACAGAGGCAAAAAATATAATCAACAATTGGGTGAGTAACCAGACGATGGGCAAAATCCATGAAATTTTGTCAGAACCTCCGCCACCCTCTACCAACGTCATCATTTCTTCTGCTTTGTACTTCAACGGATCATGGAATCAACAATTCACCGGACAATTGATAAAGTTTGTCTTTGCTCCCATTTTGAATGAACCCGAGAAAATTTTTCGAACTGATAAGATTACAACTTTTTTACAGATCCTACCCGTTCGAAGTGAATGAAAATGAAACGGTTTACGTAGACATGATGTCACAAGAATCTACCTATCCGTTCTACGAAGATAAAAAACTCAAAGTGAGAATCGTTGGACTGCCGTACAGGGGCAAAGAGGTGAGATATGGGAAATGCAATCAATTGAAAAACTAAATTAAAAAAAAAATAGCCGTTCATACTAACGGAAAGTTTTTCTAAACTAAAACGAGAACTGTATACGTGTTCGATGATTGTCTTCAATGAGATTTAAAGACTGGCTCTTTTACTAAAATCGTTCTAAATAATAATATTCATCAGTGATAGTCTCCAGTATGAATAACATTCGAGTTATTGTTTCTATCAGCAATTCAGGAGAGGGTTTGCCAATTGATTTTAATTATTGATTATATGGTAATTCACAAGTGTCTTTTACACTTGTTTGATTGTACTAATGCCCCATCCGTTTGTTGATTTCAAAATTGAGTATGTATCTGGATAATGAATGTATGAATATCAGTATATGTGTGTGTAAATGGATATACATATAGATATTCATTACAAGGGTATATATTCAATTTTGAAATCAACAAGTGTGCGAGACACATGTAAATTGCCATATATCTGATTATAAAAATCAATCGACTAACCGTCTCGGGAATATTGCGGATATAATCACTTACGTGACAGAAACTAAAACTACTTTCTTCCTTTCTTTCTTCTACGCCGATTCACAAATATCAAATTAACGTTTCTCACTTAGACTGGCATGTTTTGATTTTTTCTCTCGCACGGTAGAACACTTCATTTTGATTCCCATTCTACTTCATTTTTCGACCTGCAAAACTTGTCAGCCTTTGTTCTTGGGTTTTGAAACAACTAGGAGGCTTGATTATCTGAGATTGAACTTGAAAAAACCTTATGAATGGCATATACGACCAATTGATAGCAGTAATAAAACGCAAATTTTTCAAATATTTGTATTTTCAATAAAATTATTTGAAAATACAGATATTTTATTTCTTGTGAATTTATAATGAAGTAATTTCAGATACATACGTGATTAATTACTGTACTCGAATACGATTTTTCTAAATACTTTGATCACATGTATTGGCAATGAAGCGATTGAATACGCGTATATCTAAATATATATGCAGCAAAATACGATTTGTCGAAAAACTCGAATGAAGCGAAAATATTTGAACGACACCCGAAATTTGTGCAGACGACGATGTACGTGTTGATGTCGGCGAACCCAGGCACAGCCGGGCTCGAGCAGCTGAAGAGATGCCTGAGTGCCGAGGTGGTGGACGAGCTGATTGGAAAAACGAGGGAGGAAACGGTGGCGGTGTACCTGCCCAAGATGAAGCTGTCGAGCAATCGGCCGCTGCGCGGCGTCCTGCAGCGGCTGGGCCTCGAGTCTCTGTTCAACCCGGGCACGGCCGACCTCAGCATCATGTCGTCAGGTCGCTACAGCATCCCCGCCGCGTACAAGGCCAAGTCGGCGTTCTCGTTCGCCGACGACCTGGGCGTCATGGTCGAGCAGTGGCTCAACGGCTTCAGCGTCTCCCAGTCGGCCAAGTCCAAGCAGCAGCAGCAGCAGCAGCAGCAGCAGCAGCGTCAGCCGTGGACGTGGGAGCTGCCGAAGTACGGGGTGGACGAGCTGAGGGAGAAGGGCGGCCTGAACAACCCGGGCATCTACGCGGACGAGCTGATCCACGCGGTGGAGATGACGGTGGACGAGAAGGGGACAGAGGCGGCCGCGGCGGACCTCGTGCTCGGGTTCAGGGGCTCGTTCACCCAGAACTTCGTCGCCAGCCGGCCGTTCCTCTTCTTCATCAGGCACGACCCGACCAAGAGCATACTCTTCTGGGGCAGCATCAACAAGCCCACGCCCTTCGAGAAGACCCCCGATCCCAAGCAGCCGCCCGCCAAATGATTCGAATCGACCTCGTACTTCTCGCGAGCCCACGCTTTTTTATCCATCCACCATTTGCAGTCGTTCGTAGGCTAATCCATGCTTTTATACAAACAATGTATACGTTACATCTATTAGGTCAGCAATAACACGTTGATATTTTGCAGACAAATCGGGAGGTTAATTTGCTGGCGAATGACCGCAAATATCATTTATTAGGGTTACGAAAAACCACCTGCTGCGAGTTTCACTTTAATTGAAAGCATAAATGTGAACAGTGACGGATAGTCTTCACGTTTAATTATGTATACATGTAAATCATTTGTATCATTTAAGATCGAATAAGATTTAGTTTGTAACCATCTATATAACGTACGCATGTGGAATTGTCGTCTAGGCATAAAATCGAGATTCGACAAGTGAAAAAGAAAACCCATTGAAAGCGATATATATTATACCAAGAGAAGTATAAAAAATTGCCAGAGTTCATATACCCATTTCGATACTGCCCTGTCTTTTGTTTCTATTTACAGTCCACTACCACGTGGCTGTGGTGCGACGATTCGCGTTTGTACAGTGCGTGCGTTAAACTGATTGGTTTCGAATAAAAAAGAAAAAGAGAAAAGAAAAATCGAAGTTTAGTGAAAATGTATCCGCACCCGGAATTGAACAGCTACCTCCAAGGATACGGGGCTCACTTGCCAAAGAAGCTCCTGAATCGGATGGTGGAGAAAGGTTATACACATCACGCATACCCAACCAGCCTACCTTCCAACTCCTCTATTATGGCGTGCTCGATTTTCAGCCAAGTACGAGCCAGCCACTTGCGGCGATTGTCAGCCCCAGTACTTGCGACTAGCCTCGATGCAGCCGCAGTGCTACGCTCCGAACGTCGACGTGACAAGGGCACGCTGCGCTTACGGCTCGTTCGCCTTGCCGAAACTCGTGAGTCGCGTGTACGCACTACACTGAACACGCGAAATTCATATGTATGTACATCTCGAGTATGTGATTGGCAAAGGGCGAGGAACTGCACAGCGACGATCATCTGATCGTGAGGCAAGCGGTCACGAGCCTGGCCGATCTCGTGGTTGATCCTGAGAAGTCGATCGAAGCGGTGGATTCGCGAGTTTTCGACAGGTAACGATCGAGTCTCCTGGCCCTTCTCCCTGACACTTTCTATACGAGACTACAAACAGACAGGCTACTGTAATCATAAGCTACGGAAGAATATTACCTGTATTGCTTTGCTATCGATATCCTGTTGGATATTGGAGGATTTGTCCATATCGACTGCTTCGTTGTAGACTAGTCGGTCTGTTGATCTCCGAAGATCCTTACGTGAGGGAACGCAGCGCAATGATATTCACATCGATGGCCAATCAAACAGCGGGCAGGGAAGCGATCTTGGAAAGTCTCACTGCCCTGGCGAATCTGAAGGAATGCCTTAACGATCGACTGGCGGCTGTGAGATTGAAAGTGGCGCTGGTCCTGGAAGCTGTCGCTCGCGACTACTGCTGTCAGTGTATACAACGCGACCGATATAACCCGATATGGAAATTAATAATTAATCCCTTCCTAAATTTAATCCTGTCGAATTCGATAAATCGATAGGCGCGGATCGTTTGTGCACCTACGGCTTCGTCCGATATCTAACGGATAGGCTTTGCAACGAGAAAAAGGAGATACTGGTAATTTATTATTATTCCGAATCTGTGGCTAAATAAAATTAATGTGTATTTATGTATTTATGGAGCATATTCCGAGAACAATCACATGGTCGTCTAACTCTACTCTCCGGATTTATTTGAGAACATTTCTCTTCGCTTCTTGTCTAATTTGAAGCCTGCATTTTTCCGAAAATGTTTATCCTCTTTTTGACTTGTAAGAATGAGGGTTTTTGAAAAATGTCAATTCTGATATGATCTCGTGAAATATTTTTCTTATATCCGGGACTGAAACGACGTATATTTATATCAGAAAATCGAAACTGTACAAATTTAAAACGGATCGGAACTGGTGTTTCATTGAATGATGAAATTTTATAAGTTTAAGATAAGCGACAAAAATTTCGAAAAAATGTAAGCTTCTAATTAGTCCGAAAGAAATGTTGCTTTAAAGAATGCTGAGCGGTCAGGCAGATGACCTCGTGATCACTCGTAATGCTCCATAAATAAATATTTATTGATCGAGTGCAAATAAAATATAATATTTATCCAAGCTCGTGCATCTGGATACGCTGAAATCACTGCTACTTAGGAACATTAAGGAGAAAGCCGTCAAGGAGGGGACATTTGAAAACTTGACAAGACTATTGAAGAGAAACGATGAGGACGTGTTGTGTAAAACGTTGTTGTGCTTGGCGATCCTGTGCGAAAATGAAGCCGGCAAACAAATGGCTATTAAAACTGACTTACTGCGAACTTTGATGAGATTTTTGCGTGACGAGGTAGACTTTTTAATTGTTCGATAATTATCCGCTCGTATAAATTTTCATAGGTAACTGCCTATAATTGCTTGCAAGAAGTGAATCGAATTTGGTTATTTAGCTTCGATGAATGAATTTTCTTTCTTTTTAAAAATGATTTTGCATAAAGTGACCATTAAATAATATACAGCGCGGGAGAGATACACAAATCCGTCCATATTCGGTACAATACTCGAATTTGCCAGTAGTTGATAATATTATGCGAGTGAGAATAGCTTTATCGACGCGTCTGCTCTAAAATATTCAATCATCCGATAACCGGATACCATTAATCATTCAAATTCGACTTTTGCCCGGGTGAATAGAATAAATAAATGAAAATAAAGGAACGAAGCCAGATGAAATGCCGCATATGAGGATGAAGCAAGTGAGACGGGCGTGTGTGTTTTTCAGAGGGAACGAGTGAACTTGGAGGCGGCGCGGGTCGCGTCGTTCGTGACAATAACGACTGCCGGCAAGCTGCGGGCGCTCGAGCTCGGGACCCTCGTCACACTGCTCAACCTCGGCTTGAACAAGTGCCGCTGCTCCTGTGAGCTGCTCCTCGCCGTGATCAAGGTGACCAGAGACAAATCCCGCCGCATCAAAAGCCCATCGATCAAACGCCCCCGAGTGTATCGAATACTCGAATATAGGACAAGCGTAGGACAACACTCGCGGCGTTATCGCGCGAAATTGATAAACTTGATCCGTAAATCGAAAATCGTTCACAATTTATATTTTATAGTGAATATTTACTTTTAGTTGGTGAAATTTGCATTACTGATTGGCAGTGAATATTCACTATCGAATAGTCATTTCTGCCAGAGTAGTGAAATTTGACTCGAGTAAGAATGAGTTGAAAAATGAATTGACAAAATAAGAAAAATTTTGCAGTCGAAAAGTATATTTCGATGACTGGTCCACTCACTATCTCCATAGTTTAGGAGATATGACTTTTTCGAAGAATTCTATTCAAAGTGCGACTTACTTTGAAACGATGTAGGCGTTCGTGTGAGATAAGATTTTACATACAGTATACACGAGCCTCCGAATGGATATGACTCGATACTTTGAGGTCGCTTGGAAAGAAGATTTTCTTGTTATTGTACCGGCTGACACTTAATGGTTCAACAGGCAGTGACGAACATCGCGGAAGCGCCCGAAGGCCGAGCGACGCTTCTCCGTGACTACATCACACTGTTGGAGGACTTGGACGTAGGAGACAGCGAGACGATGTGCAGCCACAAGCGAACTCTTCTCAACGTTATCCGCTGGAGACCGTAGATCATTTTCTTTGTTGTCCCCGCTCGCAATTTTTGTCTCGCCGACGATTAGAAATGAAAAAAAAAGAAAAATCATTCATATTTTCTAGCATTGATCGTCGAATTACTCTTTTACCAGTCCAGCTTTAATAACTGCATTTCACTCGTTTTTAACCGAGCGCGTGTACAAACATTTGAAACGTTCTCGGGAAACAAGCCAAGCCGATTATAAAACATATTTCGTTTCGCATGTATACCGGGAAATGTTCACTTGAGTCCATAAAAGAGTATTTTCGATCGCCTAATTCTGCGGGAGGGGAAAAATGTATTTCCTCGTATGTGAAATTTATACATTCAGCCTGCATAAAAATAAAGTAGTTATTCAGGTGCTGGACAGAAGTTTGCGAGGTTGATTCATTTTGAAGCTATTCAATGATGCCAGCAAACCGCATGTGACTCAAAGGTGCAGCGTGAATAACAACCCTCATTTGAATTTTACAATATGTTGAATGAAAGTCAGTACAATCATGAAAAAAGTTTATTGACGCAAGATCATATTAATCATTTGCGCAATTTTACAATCATTAGTCCATTGACTATTGATTTTTTGACAACTCATTGATAAAACCACACTTGTGCGAAAGGCCACCCATTATATGAGCAAATCTCAATAAATATCAAAATTATACTGTTACAGGAGCCGAGACTAATTAATGAAAACCAATTAGTTTGTATATATCATAAAATTAATTAATTTACAAATATAATGTCACGGGAAAGCCCAGAAGTGGCTTTTCAAAGCAGCCCTTCAAAAACCGTCCTCCAATTACGGACCTTGGAATAACGATACATCGGAACCTACGTGTCACCTTTAGTAATACATTAAAAACGTCATTGGATAATAAAGCTTTTCATTCAAAATGCAATTGCTTTATCGGAGTTGGAATAAAAAAAACCATAGAAATTCAAGAACAGAAGTTGAAGCAAAGACTTGATTTTTGATTGATTTTCTCAGAATACAAGCATAGAAAAAAAAACAAATTAGAATATAGAATTTGAAAACAGTAATTTTCATTTCTGAAAAAAGCACCAGGCAATGAAAGCCGGATGAAAAAAAAAAATAGTGTTGGTAAATAAGAACGAGGGAGCGAATCGTTTGACGAGCGAAGCTGAAGAAAGTTTCACAATACATTCTTATATTTACTGTATCAAAGTTTTAAATATACCTCAGATTCAAATTAGATAAATATTAATAATTGAAAAAGCTTGAACTATTTTTCATATTAGAAGAATGGTATAACAATTGGTTCAATATGAATACGGGAAAAATCCTCGATAACTCGATATATCTCATTGCACATTTCGAGATAAATTTTCAGTGAATAAATAGTTAATTTGGTTTGTTTGCTTCTCGAGCGCGCGTGCAGTTCCTCCAAAGAAAATTAATTCGCGAATGCAATCATTAAATAAACCGAAACCGAATCTTATTGGATTAGATAGATAAGAGAATGATATCTAAAGAATCCCTAATTATTTGCCTGAGATGCCACGCGATCGTATTGATTTTAAACTGATAAGTGGTGAATTGACTGACGCGCCTCCAGCTATGGGCCCATGCGGTACGATGTGACGTTACATCTTTAAATGTGTTATGAGGTATGTGTATCGCCACCTAAACGACAAAGATCACTACATAAAAGTCCGATTGTACCTAATAAGCGCCACCGAGAGGATATTTTCCTTTATCCGGTCTCTTTATAGTTCTCTAGTATGAGAATCCGACGAGTTGGTATAAACTGAAAATATCAACTGAGTATCCTCAAAATTTAAACCGTATCTGGCTTAGACTTTTCTACGCTGAATAATATCATTTTCAAACATTGTTTTTTTTTCAAGCTAATTGAAAATTAGATCTCTGTACCGAAATGGTCTATAATCGTTTAAGAAATCCAACCTGGATGACTTGGACTCGATGGCGTTCGACGGAAAAAAAAAACACTCAGCAAACAGCAATGGCAGGTGCGCCGTTCCGATAAGCCGGGAGTTGTTTGGTTTCATTGGGAATACATGCCAATTCGACAAGGCTAGAAAATTTCTCACATCAAACGAAAAATCAACGAATCCCACGTCCGCGCCTCATTCCATTACTAATACTGCCTCGTTGGCCGATCATCAGCTCTGCCCGCGCGTGTTTGAGGTTAACTACCCAGTTTTTGTTTATCGCGAATAAGATTGGACCGACAAAATGGATTTCCGCAACGTTTTCGCAGCCCCGCAGAGACCCAAGTGAGTTCGAATGGGCTAGATGAGAAAAAAAAGGAAAATATGTCGTTGACTGACGTATCTCGTTGCGCACAGATTGAAGTTCGGCAAGCCGCTGAGCGACGTGTGTAAGAACGGCGATTACCACGCGGGCTTGAAGGTAAGGGGAACGATGCGGAGGTGGAGGAGGAGGAGGAGGTGAGAAGCGCCAATTATGAAGGGGCGAATGGGGGGGGAGGCTGGGGCAATTTTCTCGATTGACCTCTAGAGCAATAGAATAGTGACCGGGGAACAATGAAACCTCGTTGCAGGACTTGTTCCTGAAGGCTTATTTAAGCGCGAGGAACGACGATCCGGTCGACCCGTGGTGCAAGGAACGGAAGAGCGAGCACACGTGCACGCCGCTCGTCCTGCTGGCTCTGCAGTAAGCCTCGCGCGAGTCTCGAGCCTCGGCTGAATTGTCGCGCGGCTCCGCAATAACATTCGTTTGATGTAGATCCGGACCGATGGGCCAAGGGACGCTCTCCCAGCGGATCAATTTGAAGATAAAGTTGGAGAGGGGCAAGTGGCTGTTGCCGGCGCAGACGCCGATCGGGGCTCCTCTCTGGCTCCTCAGGCACTTCCTCGGACGCCTGCCCAACCCGATTCTCACAGGTAAATCCTCGCTCGCCTCCCGCGGTGCAGCCAACACTCAGCCGATCTGTTACGTTCACTTTACCTTACCTTGACTCGTACGTCCGAATAACACCGATCCGAGGCTTTGCGCAGGCAACGCGTGGCGAGGGCTGAGCAGAGCTTGCGGGGCGCGGCTGCTTTACGAGTCGGACACCGCCGACGTCGGACGGCTCGTCGAGAGGATCTCCCTGTGAGCAAATGTTTTTATCCTGTTTTTACGGCTCGACCCACTTTCCGGCTCGCTTTTACTATCAACGAATCTCTCGCGTCTCCAACTCTGTTTGCGCTG
This sequence comes from Aphelinus atriplicis, assembly GCA_020882685.1. NCBI lineage: Eukaryota > Metazoa > Arthropoda > Insecta > Hymenoptera > Aphelinidae > Aphelinus > Aphelinus atriplicis. The sequence goes on along the minus strand of CM037076.1, from coordinate 3,049,440 downwards.
GCTTCCGAATTACGCTCCCGGTTGGATTTGGCAATTGCACGAAATACGCATCGATTCGACGGACGTTGGATTTTAAAGTCAACACCCTGATCTCGCTATAATCATACAATTGAGCTATGTAATCGTGAGCAGCTCTTCGTATAAATCGAGTTTAAAAGTACACGGTGTGTTAGTGAACCCGAGGAGACGAAGGCTTTAGTTTGCCCCGTCGTCATCCGTTTGCAACGGCATAACTTTGAGGATAACCACACTGAATTGCGTCAGAAATGAACGAGATCTGTACAACGACACGAAAACCAAGCGAAACTCGTTTGCGATAATAATTCAATAATTCATTACATCCACAAATTTTAACGATAAATTTATCGAGCTTAGTGGACTACTCTGAATTATTGAAAAAGTGAGATTGCGAGAAAAAAAATTCACGCTGTAGTTGCCCATTGGTGGACTTGGGGGGGGGGGGTATGGGTGAAGTAACGATCTGTCATTGAAACGATTGAACCCTTGATCGTTGCGGATCGGGTGATATTGCGAGAGAAATGAATTGATGCTCCAGGGATGTGGCGATCAATCGTCTTCCCGGGCAGCGTGAATTTTTTCTCTACTATTTTTGTCCACTAAGCCCGATAAATATATATTTATCGTTTTTGATAATGGCATTGTTGACTTTGCGCGAATCACAAGTAGCAACTATTCGAAATTTAAACGATCGACTTTATTGAATTCGTCGTGCCATAATGCCGCTATGACGAACAACGTACGACGTCGGTGGTTAAAGGTCGGCGAGAGCTCTGAACCAGCCCGACTTCGAGACGCTGGCGCTGCTGGCCCTACTGATCAGGAACTTTTCCCTGGAAAAGCAGTCGGAAGTTCGCGAAGAATTGAGCAGCGATATTCTCAACGCACTCAGCCAATACTTCATAGCTTCGATTACTGCTCGGCCATTCAGGCCAGGCCTGCACACGTCCGTGAGTTATACGCATCCACGCACAGCTTGTTCGCCATCCTTTACCCTCGGTTTCTCCCAAACTTCCCTCCTTATTCACCCTCCGTCCGAAGTAATGCGAAAAATAAATCTATGACCTATAAAGTATAACCCGGATTGTCGTACAATAACAGTCGTATGGAAATAATCAAATCGGATGAAAATTCAAACGGAGATGAATCGTTTTCCATCCTCTAAAATGTATGGACGACGATGTTCGATGTTTCCGTTCGTTATTCGTCCTATGGTTTCGAATCTCTCCTTGTTATTCGCTCAAATATGTATCTTGTTATGCGCGCGTGTCTGTGCATGTGTGTGTTAGTCGTGGATCGAAACTGGCCCGGAAGTAAACCGAAAGTAGATTTAAAATTTCCAATCACGTGAAAGCAAGAAATATATAAGTAACAAGCTATGGAATGGATGGGTTTGTTAAAAAAAGCCATATCACCGTTGCTCATCAAATTTTTCTTTCTCCGTGTCGGTCGTAGATTTTCACGTTGTCTCGGGGCATTAACGATGTCACTATATTTTTCAAATGCCCCTATATTATATTTCACGTGCAAGTACTGAGTAATTCAAATGAGCGTTGTTGGCTCTCTTTCCATCCATCATGATTACCTGTCTCCCCAAAGCTTCACACTGGTCTATTAAATGCCGGAAAATGAGATTTCATTTCCCCACGTTTTCCCCACAAGTTTTTGAACATCCAGTGTACCGAACAGGCCAATTTGGTCAATTGATTCGCAGAACGACAAGGAGAGCCAGCCGCTGTTGATTTTCATGGCCAAGTACTGGCGCATCATCTTCCAGGAGATGCCAAAAGCTCCGATCCTGCGCTCGCCCGAGAACACAGGCGTTCGCCAATCGGAGAGTGTGCCCAACGAGCTGTACAAGTCCATAATGAACAGCTGCCCGAAGAATATCGGCGACCACAAAACGAGTAACCAGAAGTACGTTGGATTTTTATTTCCCCCACCAGAAGTATACGCGATTACCCCTACAATGGGGTAACACGAGTTGCCGAGAAGGGGAGGGAATAATCGAACAATGAGGTGGGCTCACGAGAACGCGGGTATTTTTTTGATTCGTGCTAAGTCGAGGAGTACATTTTTGCACAAGGGAACGGGGATTTTCATTCGATCCGTTGCAGCTTCTCGGGCTCGTTGGTGGTCGTCGACGGAAAGGAGGAACAGGTGGAAGGAAGGCAGAACAAAATCGTGCAACGGTTGTCCAGCATCAGTGAAATCGGTCGATTGAATCTGGTCAAAAGCGAGCCGGAGATCAATCTAAGCCTCCTGGGAAAATCTCGGGAGCGTAAACTGGTTCTCAAGGACTCTGAGCTCAGAACGATAATTAATGCGGCGAAAAAATTGGATTGCAAGTTATTGGAGAGTGAGTACAGTTTCGTTTCATTTTAAGATACACACCCGCGATTCGTAGAACAATAGCTATCGGGAGAGATTACACCGATGGATCAACAATTACGATGAATCTTCCGAGACTCGGATAATCGATTTTCCCACCTCCCCGAGTTATTAGTGAACCATTATCGATTTTCCACGTGTATTGTTTTGAGAAAAAGAAGAATACGTTCAGCCATGGGTGGCGTACTCGGGAAATAAGCTTCAACATTGAAATCTCATACATCACAAACATCAATGACATGATTTAATTTTCAAAAGTTCATACGTCAAAGTAATCGTCTAACTATCTGATCCATTTGAGAAACCAAAACCTCAAATACTCCCGTTGTGATTGATGATTGAAACAAGTAATGTATTCTACACGGGAGCATGACTTTTCATTCGATCTTCGATGATGATGTGTGATAAAGGACTTTTCTTTCTTAGAGCTAAAACTGGAAAGTTATGCTATCCACGAGGACGGTTACCGGAGAAGTACAAATTCCATGATCTCATTGATGAAAAAAGAAATACTTCGAAACCCTCGCAGGAGTAGAAGAGGAGCCAAGCCAGATTGCAAATTAGATTCATCGAAAAATTCCGACTCGTCGTTAAGTTTCACTCCGAAGAATCGTCGGGGACACATTAAAAACCACATCAATTCAAATTCGATGGACGATGAATATTTCAGTTTTCCGAATTCAGAAGATTCTTCATCATAATTGACTGCAGATCATTGGTATTAAGTTCGTGGATAAATTGATTTCAAAATTAATTTTGGAGTCACTACGAAAAGAGTTCGGGACATAAATTAGGACAATTTAAGCAATAAGTGAACTGATGTCCAAGGAATCGAGACTGTACAATTATACGCGAATCAAACATTGATACCATAAGATAAATCTGTAGTTGAAAAAATGATTACTCTTCTTTTCTTCATTTTTCTGATCGAATACTATGGTTACTTATGGGGAAATCTGTCATTATTTACGAATCCAGATCTATTCAGTGAAAACAGCGATATTATTTATGGCTACAAGTCAATCACGAAGGTTCATCAATTGAACACATCAATCGTTGAGGATAGAAAGTAATATTTTCGACTTGCCCGTCGTTATGTGGGATCATTTGTTTTACAATCGCACACGTCTCTGATATGAGCGATATCAGGTGGTTCCAAAAAATATCATACGGAAAGCTATACAATTTTTTTAATTTGACAAAAGAATTTGAGATAACAAAAATCCAAAACGTATCAGTGCACATTCCACACGACATGTGTGTACATCGAGATTGTACGTTTCGCTCATATTAGTCATAGCTGGGGGAAAATAATTGCATCGAGTGGCAATCTATATTGCTCTACGTCCTGTGTATGGAAAATAGAAAAAGTACCGAAGGACTCGGAAAGGTTTTAGAAATAACGAAACTTGATCCTTCTTTTAAAACTAATCCGAAGCAAAGTACATTTCACCTAAAAGTTTATAAACAGATAACCACTGCCCATTATTGGCACAAAATTCACTCAACATTATTATTATTATTTATTTTTCCATGTACAGTATTTTGTATAGTTTATAAATTCTCAAATCCACGCAGCATTTCAAAAACCACACCTGTGCGATTACTTTTCAATAGCTCTTCTCAACTGACATATACAGATTTCTGAGAAAAATACGAAAATACCCGTCGACCATCCAATGGGTAAAATCAATGAAATTAACTGGAATTCATAAAAATCAATAGACTTCGGCAGATCAGTCCCGTCAAGATTCTTCATATGATGAAGTTTCTCGAGCTCGAGATGAAATTTCAAAAATCCTCCTTCGAAAAGTCTTGCCGATATGTCATTTAATTCATACAAAAGAGGCGAATCTTTAGTCAAGATGTGAGAAAGATATTTTTCCACCACATTCCTTTTAGATACGTGGATCGACTTGCTTTCAGAAAAAAAATATGGATAAACAAAATTGACCATGAGACAAGCTATGTGATCACCATTTGAGAGTTGTTTAGCACACGCCCCTGGATTATTATATACGTTATACCGTTCGCGAAGTTCGGCATAAGGTATATATTCTTTATAGCTGCCACCGCCATAAATTGACAAATTAGAATTGATCAAATCTTCAGCCGAGTCAATCATTGCTACGGGATTTGGAATAGTACTGACTGCACTCAAGTGACTTTGGAAAAACGAACTAGTTGCGAAAATTATCATCAAAACAATCATAAACAAAATCCTGGATATGAACTTGCGTGGTTGTCTTAAACTCGACATGCTCACAAACATCCGCAGAAATTCTAGTGTAGCATCCGGTAAGGATACTTGGAAGATATACTTAGTAACCATCACACAGACAAAATAGCATATGGAGAAATATATCCAAGAATCAGATTTGAAAAAAATCACAAACTTATGATCAGTTTCATGTGCGAGCTTTCGAGAAATTATTTTTACACTGACAGGGTAAAATGGATAGAGTTGGCTTCTCCAGGAGTCTCGTAGTAATAATGGGTTCGCCATAATATCAACTACATTATCCATCACATCCCTTATGGGACCTGGAGGGTCTCTGCGTCGGTCTGTGAAACCAGTTTTGTTCGATATTTTGAGAGTGACTGTTGCTCCAATGTGTTGGAGTATCGTGCATATTATTTTGCTGAAAGCACTGTCACACCTCTCAATGAATGATTTGTTTCCGTTATGATGGAAACTTTTCGGGCTCATCAAGATGACCATCCTAATATTATAATTTTCCAACTTTTTTATCTTATCGTAAAAAATTATACTGCACAAGGGGAAATTTGACGTTTCTAACGAAAAAATATAATAAATGATTACATGTTGTTGGAGGCATTATTTGCATGAATAATTTAAAAACTGTATTTGAAAAACAATTCCGGCATTTATACTTACGATTATTCGACAAAATTTCAAATCTTTTCTCTTCGGCAAATTGAAACATGCTCCAATCGTTTGTCGAATATTCAACTGGTACTTGATTCCAAAATGTTGGTGCTGTTCTCGAATAAGGGTTATATGTATAAATCGATACTTCTGAACTGAATTTGGTGCATAAATAAATAGCAGCCAAAACATTGTATGACCACAGAATTCGCATAAAATGGTATGCTCTTTGACAACCGCCTGTTGCAGTATTGATCAGCAAAAACCGAGCTCCGGGATTCCACCAAATGGAGTTTTTCATCTTCAGTAAAACCAAAGATAGATTTTCATCAGATGTAATCATAATAGTAACATCAGTCGCAGGGAAATTCTGTCGACTCAGTAGCGTTTCGTTTGAGAAATCCGCTCGTTGGAATCTCTCGGGTACTTTGAAAGCAGATTCATGATAGGTGTCAAACAAATATAAAGGCGTTGAAGCAGAGAAAAGAATGTTTGATGTATTTTCATCCGTCGGATTTTTATTTTTGAAGAAGAAGTAGTTGTTTTTGTTGAAGCAACAGTTTATTATTTTTTCCTGAAACAATAGATGTTTTACTTGTCGTTGAATCGGGTTGAAATTGGATTCGAAAAATGACCGTATGAGCTTACAGTGATCCTGAGTAGTTGATCATTCTTCTCGACAACAAGGAAATAATTTCTAATTGAAATATCTGTGGGGTAAATAATCATTGTCTGTAACGTAACCAATAAAAACGGAATGGTGAACTGCATCTCTTCGGGAATTCAATACGCTCCGCTCAACTGATTGCGACACGTCAGTGTTGGCTGCCACGAGCAAACTAATCGCGGGGAATATTCCGCTGAAATCGTAAAAATTGAAAAAAGTGTCGAGGGCAGCTGAGAACGCATTCATTGATCCAGTTTGTAACTTTTTCCATAATTCATTTAATTACGTTGTTCCGACAACTTTTACTGCCCTTCTTTTTCCATCTTCTTCGCGTACTATAGAAAAAAAAAGTATCGAATTTAAAAATTGAGTCAGACGCGGTGAATATCGTTTGCTGCGGTAAAAATGCTCAATTATTCTTGTGTTATTGTAGGCTTCGTAAGGTTCGGAGAGGCCGACAAAAAAAGTTCAGGATACTCCAATATAAGCTAGATCAATATGCTTGCCCACCCACCAATATCATTTGATCGCGACGGTTCCGAATGCTTGTATTAGCAATTGTCGTCAGATGGTCGGATATCGATAATGTAATTGAAATCATCAATACGCTTGGTTCTTCGGAAACGTCATCAAAAGTATATTATGACGTTGAAAGAAAAATAACGGTATATTGATTGTATCCCCGAGATTTTTTATTACGACTAATGCGATGATCGGAGCAATTGTACTCAGTTCTCTCGGCTCGTTGATCTTGACCTGCGAGTCGAGTTGAAGTTTGGATGGTAGCGCGGCTAATCGAGGTAATCGCGATAACGAGAGGGAGTGTCGTCCGGGATTTAGGCTCGGTTTAAGCATGCAAAATCCAGTTGGATAATAAATTGCGGGCGTTAAACATGCCCCTCTGTCAATGAGAGCTGCTGCGGGCTGCTGCTCTTACCCGGGTGGCTTGTTTCTGCCCCTCGCTTTCAATGCTCCGCATACATCAACGGGACGCCCTGCAATTTCTACGCTTTTGGTTTAATTTTGAGCCAGTCGAGTGCGTAAGATGCAATTAAACTTTCTTTCATCCGGCGGTTATGCGACTGCAGGGGCGAGTTTTGCCAAATTAATCGAGAACAATGCAGCCGCGCGAGGCACTAATCATAGTTCGCATCCCTCTTGGATCTTTTATTTTTCATCCAACGATGCTGGATAAAATGAATATTAAAGTTTCCTCGATCGCGCGAAAGCGAAATTGTGAAAAGAGAAAATCGAATCGTTGAACACCAAGGGAATCTTTCTTGCGCATTACGCTGACAAGGGAGCCGAGAATGGAAATATCAAATTCATTATCTAGGAATTTTTTTCTCTCTTAATTAGGTTTTCTCGTACCAACAGAAACTAAAACTACTTAAGACCTCAAGAAATCGCAATAAAACTTTTTCATTTCCCAGTCATTGCTCTGTTCTTGTGAATTTCCCTCTATTTCCACGCATAGGCAGAAGGAGTGTCCACAGGTGCAGATGTAGTGGGCATGCGCATATAACAATGATTCGATGCGATACCTCGGACGGAAGGAAGAGGGAACGTTTAGAACGCGTCACCTGTTCCACAGGCCAAAAACCATCTCGCAATGTTTGACCAAGTCCAGAAATGGGTCCGAATTGTTTTTGCGCGAGAACTGGAATGAAGATAGGAAACCGCGGCGCAGACGTGTCGATTCGAACTCGAACTCCGAGACGAAGCGGATCATTAGCATCAGGGACGCTGGAGGAGGCAAAACGAGGGAAGAAAATCGGAATCACGTGAACGAGCTGAGAGAGAAGGTGGGGCAGTCGGTGCGGTTGGTTGAGATATGCAAAGCGCGGACTCGACTTAATTGTGCCAATATCGGCTCTCTGCAGCACCATGGCGTATCAGCGCCGCGGCCGCACGTCCTCACCGATTTCTCGAAACTCCCCTATAGCTGCAGCTGCAGCTGTGCAATCGATTCGCGGCGTCGTTACATATATATATATATATATATATATATATATATATATATATATATATATATATATGTGTAAGTGTAGGTGCGTGGCGACCCCCGAGACTCTCGCTCACTTAGCTATGCAATATCGCGCGAGATCGCCGCGCCCAATCCAGTGTAGACGGAGCGGCCGACCCCCGCAAGAGACATTGTTATACTCGCGCCCCATGATTCGGTGATTTACTCACGTCTCGGCTGGAGCCACTCGGCATGGCTCGCATTAATTTATTTACCAATCCCAGCGGTGCAATGCACGCATTACGTCATTTCCATCGACTCCGGCGCAGATGTGGATTTTTGTTTTGAGATCAGGTGTGACGCGTTATAGATGATCGGTCGCGCGTGCCAGGCAACGTCGGGGATCGAAGGATCTTTGTTATCGATGGCGTAGAGATATAGACAGAGAGAAAAGATTGCACGGAGCCGTGGCTTCATTTCGCCATCGAGACATCCGGTCGACGCTTTTTCACGAGTTTCTCTTGCCATACTCTCGCGAGCGAATATAATTATTTGCCAGCCCGCAATAACGAGAGAAGGTAATTGACAACGCCGAGAGAATGACGAGTCGGCAGATTTTTCTTCGACGATGAATTACGTGAATGTTCGCAGTCAATCGCGAGTCGATCTTCATACTGGGATTTCTCGTGTGGCTAAATTATCGTCATCTAACTCCATGAGCAAAGTACTTCCAGAATTTGAAGGACGGTTCCATTTGGGTAATGCGATTCGTCAGTAGGTATCGTCAATGTTCCATACACTACATTTTGGAGTGTAAGTTTTCTGTCTACAAAAACACGTTTAATTCAACGGTATCCCCATCAGCGGTACACGTGACTATTTGTTCATTGTCTTTTATCTTCACGCAATTTTTTAAGATCCAAAACTATTAGGCAATATCTTGTTCAAACTTTGAATTTCCATAATTTATTTAGCATTTGAGTGATTCAACGATGGTTCTTGATCAATCATAAACATGCTTAATCATTTTTGTGTTCATGAACGGTGATTTATGTGTGTGTGTGTGCGCCACCTGTAACACGAGTTTCAATCCATCATTTGAAATTGTAACGGGCAAAATAATGAGGTTTTTCGTGTTGCATGTACTATGTTTCTATATTGGATTATTCTGAAAACAAGTATAATCATCAGCTTACTAGTCCGACATCGATCAGGTATTTCATTGAATGTATACAACAAAAGCCCATACTTGAGTATTCCCACCGGAAACCAGGCACTATGGCATCCGGACTCGAACATTCCGTGTGTGCGTGCGTGTGTTTGTATAACACTTCAACGTTAGTTACAAAAGTGATTTTGTGTTTCATGAAGTATTTTGAAAACAATCAATTTTTTGTCGAGTGTGCCTGAAAATTCGTAGTATCGTCGTCTTCTCGATAGTCTTTCAAGTTAAAACCGAGATAGGAAATTGAAACAATCGTTTTTAATCCAACAAACGTCACACCTAAAGCGTGAAGATGTCGTATCGCACAGATATATATATAAATATAGTGTTGCAGCAAATATCGAGTTTTCCTGGTTGCGACTGAAACGGCGTTAGAGATTCAGATTCAGATTCAGATAATATTCATTAATGTACATCATGTTCAATGTTATATAAATTTGTAAGGTCGTATACATGCATATACACAAACATCACAACGGTCTATTTTATTATACGATACTCTGTGGTATCTTGAGTTCGAATAGACAAGTGAAAATACGCGAGAGAGATTTCAAAATGCGGAATGATGCGTCGTTGGTGTGATATCAGGTAGATGACCTATGACCTCTCGACTGCTCTGGTTAGCCAAGGAAAAATATCAGCCAAGTATTTTGTCTAGGCAGGTCGAGGAGTGGTTTTTCCGACTTTCGATCCCAAAGTGAGCCAAGCTGACGGCCTACAATAGATCTAACAATTTCACGAGTTTAATGGCACGTTGGATCAGAAAATATGTCGCAATACGCACCATCAGGCAGCAGTAGTCGACAATAGGAGAAGGGAGCGGAAGACGCATAGGTAGAATCATTAATGAAGATAGTAGGTGAAATTGATTGAGATGGTTTCAAGTTAGCTAAATAAGATATATTTAGTGTAATACTTCAATTCGTCAAACGTATATTTGCGAGGAATCATCGATTTCATCCAAATGGAAATATATAAGTTTGAATAATGATCGAATCCACAGACATGACGATAAGTTAGCCACACGAGAAATCCCATTATAAAGATAGTATAAGTTCATATAACTGATTCTATCAGCCTTTCCAGAGTAATGCAGTTCTAGTTGATTCTCCTAATCAAACTAGCTTGCACAAGTGTCTCCTACACTTGTTATCAAGACCAAGTCAAGATTTATAAAACCACTTTGTACCTTTTTTGTGAATATGTGCAATGAACCTTTTGTTAGTTATGAATGATATGTATTTATGATGATAATTAAGAAAATGTAATGATCAGCAGCGTAGTTAGTATATTTCTAGGGCAAATACTTAATATTAATTCAATGGGTACGTTTCGTCCAAGATCCACCTGATAGGACTCATCAGCAAGGCTTTCAGGTGGATCCAACCCTACACGCTTAAGGCGTGTTCCACTAACAAGTTACAACAAGCACCAATTATAGGTATTGCTATCTAATAATTAAGAAGGGATTCATTAAATAGATATGTATACAATAATATTAATATAGGAAGCAATTGTTATTATAATACAACTTAATAATAACTACTTAATTTGTAAAAAAGCGTAGAATCCAAGACAGTGCGTAGTCGACAGATGAATCGTTGAGAATTGCCTGTCAAAGTAGTTTTGCCTTTCATAAACGGTACATCATTACTATTAAAAAGATTACTTTCAAAATATAATATACATACTATTTTCAAATCCACTAATAAATTGAATAGGCTTATTAAGCTGGGTGGGGATAGAACTGACAATTTGAACCATAGAAGTGTGGTATATAAAGTTAATTGTTTAAACTGTCCTAAAGTGTACATTGGCCAAACTAAAAGATTATTAAAAGAAAGGGTAAAAGAACATAAAAATGATATTAAAAAGCCTCCCCATAATGTTGTTTCTAAACATGAGTTGGAGTTCAATCATGAATTTGATTGGACTAATATAAAAATTCTAGATGTAGAATCACATAAAACAAAACGAGAAATATCTGAGATGTTTCATATATTTCTAAATAAACATAGTATCAACTTAAAACAAGACATTATTTTTCTCAAAAAAACTCACAAAAATTTCCTGGCTTCAATTCGAAATATTCATAATTAATTAAACCAAATTTATAATAATACAATTACTAAGTCAATCATTCGTGATATTGTGCTGACACATCCAGTCAGCCAAAGGTCTGTAAGTCGGTTTCCTAGTGCATGCCTGGCTGGCGCGCTCTCCCTGCGTGTCGCATGTTTTTCCGTAGGACGACACCGTTTTTTTCTCTCGCTTTCCAATCGCCAATACGTGGACCAATGTGCGCCTAAATATGCGCCCAGAACCCCCACTACAGTTCTTGCTTTCCTTATGAAGAGCATTATTGTTTCCAAAGGCAAGTTCCTTAGCTTTGTCCCTTAGCAAACGCAGTTCAGTTCGTTGTCGACGATTGGACTGTACACATAGATATTCTGTGATATTGGTGCTGTGAGAGTTTGTTTTAGTGCAATTCTCAACGATTCATCTGTCGACTACGCACTGTCTTGGATTCTACGCTTTTTTACAAATTAAGTAGTTATTATTAAGTTGTATTATAATAACAATTGCTTCCTATATTAATATTATTGTATACATATCTATTTAATGAATCCCTTCTTAATTATTAGATAGCAATACCTATAATTGGTGCTTGTTGTAACTTGTTAGTGGAACACGCCTTAAGCGTGTAGGGTTGGATCCACCTGAAAGCCTTGCTGATGAGTCCTATCAGGTGGATCTTGGACGAAACGTACCCATTGAATTAATATTAAGTATTTGCCCTAGAAATATACTAACTACGCTGCTGATCATTACATTTTCTTAATTATCATCATAAATACATATCATTCATAACTAACAAAAGGTTCATTGCACATATTCACAAAAAAGGTACAAAGTGGTTTTATAAATCTTGACTTGGTCTTGATAACAAGTGTAGGAGACACTTGTGCAAGCTAGTTTGATTAGGAGAATCAACTAGAACTGCATTACTCTGGAAAGGCTGATAGAATCAGTTATATGAATATAATCATACCGGAGGATAGAATCAATAACTTTTGGATATTACATTCATAAATTGATACTTGATGACAGTATCTATTTAGTAGTAACTACAAAAATCGATTCTGTTTATCTGATAATTATGAATTTAATGTTCATTGGAAATATATATAAGATAGTATAAGTTGTATATTTATAGAGTACTCGAAAATAATTTCACAACGTTTCATTCGTTATTAGGTAACTGAAATCCAAAAGCTTTATTAGAATAAAATAGTAAAAATTACATAATTCATAAAAATAGAGTAAATATTCAATTAAGAATTATTAAATTTTTCTAATTTTCCAGTTGGATTTGTTTATTTCTATCAGTTGTGCAATTTCAACTAATAAACAGTAGTTTTTTTGCTATTTTAGATTTTCGGCGTAGCAGCTGTCTCCTCAAGGTTAGTAGACACGGGTGAATCGTTTCAGGGGGGAAATTCATTGGTTCGCGGACGGGCGACGCTTATCAAGTCGTTTAAAAACTCACCCTCGTATTATAGCAATCTAGAAACTATAACAGGATTAAAATTAACCGAGCGTGCGAGTCTAATTAACGCGCGCGGAACCAGCGGAAGCCGCGGTGGTCTGTAATCTCTGTACTAGTAGTTTTTTTCTCTCGACAGTTTAGAAAGTGTTTTCTATCTCCAACTAAATTCACTGCAGAGCAAAAGTGAAATAACGTGAATTCAAACATTTTTGAAACAGTTTTTCCTAACCGAGTTTCGAATGGGAAAATGAGAGTATTCGCGAAAAAGCTTATAGTCGTCACTTGAATTGGATGCCGCGCGCAGGTGTGGATGGATGGATGTCGAGTGCGCAGCAGGTGCGCGGAGAGCTATAAGCGGGAAACCCCGCGCGTCAACCGCGCGCGGGAACTTCCCGCGCCGCTAATCGCGACACCAATGTTTACTTATACCATCGCCGCGCATATACAAACGTTACCGACACGCCTCGTAATTACCCCCGTTCAAAGGGCCTTTGTCTCTTCTGACTCATGCTCGACTTTACCATTTTCATACGTATTTCGCGCGTCTGTCTCTCTCTCTCTCTCTCTCTCTCTCTCTCTCTCTCTCTCTCTCTCTCTCTCTCTCTCTCTCTCTGTATCGGTTTATCCCTCGTGTTATATTCGTTGAAAAATCTTTCGAGTTGTGTGTGTGAGGCGTCTTCGTGTATACACACACACGCGTCTTTAGAAATCCTACCGCGCTCCCGAGATTTGAATAAAGCTTTGTGCGAGAAAACCGGTGCGAGAGAGGGAGAGAGAGATTGAGAAGTTGTGATTGTTGTCGGGACAACAATAAATTCGCATCGCACATACGTGTATAAACGTTTCGCTCGACAATGCGCGAATAAAGTTTTGCCCGCGAAAGCATCGTTCTGAATATTATTCTTCCCGAGAAAAATATGTATCTCCCTGTATATCTACCCAACAAAAAAGTCTCACCCGTGTATCGTATAATAGTCGTTCGTATTCGGTAGGAAAAAAATAAGTACGATTAAAGAATTTCACTCTGCCCAGAGATTTTTACCTTCTACGCGTGTAACACTTATTTCGGCCCGAAAGAAAAACACACAGTCTTTTACATCGACACGACGATTCACTCTGCACAGTCTTAATTGGGTGCGAGGCGCACAGTTGACAACTCATTGGAGTCGAGTCTAAGTTGGATGTCGATAATTAGAGAATCCGAGGATACAAAGCAGCCGCTTTCAGCTACTTGTACGTGAAAATGTTGCCCCGTTAATATTTCAAAAGTTCTTTCTGCGTCACAGGGCGAACAAGGAGGCTTTTGAGGATTAATTAGGTTGGCGAATGCGCGACCCGCTGTCCTACAGCATGTGTGCGGAGTGTCTCGTTAGGAGAGAGAGAGAGAGAGAGAGAGAGAGAGAAAAAAAATAAATGCACCCGAGCACTGGGTATAACGACACAAGAATGAGGAAAAATGTCTCTTGAATTTTGAAAAATTCAGATTAAGAGAGAATGCTAAGCTTGTCTCGCTGCCTTACTTCGACGGAAGCCTTACCGGTCCTAAGATTATATAATTATATAATGGAATGTGAATTTTATTATGCTGATGGTGAGTAATGAGATAAGCTCAAAGAGTCGCGAATGAATTATATCGACCGACGGATGGATTCTTTTGGTTGCGAGCTATTGCACACTTTGCGCCGACATTGCACCGCGCGGGCTACGTTTGACCAGAAGTTATTTTGAAATCCGGAAAATAGCCCCGGCACGTATAAGGTCATTTGGAAATTTCTCCGACTGCGAGCGGAGACATATATACTGGGGCAGAGCCGAGAGCGCGAAAGGTGCGATAAAATGCTCTTAGTAGAGCAGATTTAATCTTCGAGTAATTGCAAAGTTCACTTAGATAAAATAAAAGTTATTTCAAGTCGGTGACGTTATACCTCCCACTCGGTCCTCGAGAAAAATTTTATACGATGTACAGCTGCAGCCCAGATATTCCATGATACTTCCAATTCGGCGTTGATGTTTCATCGCGGGTAAACCAAAAATTCATGATTAATTGCACGAAGAGCAAAGATGAATAATTCAACATGTTTGCACTCGATGAGGTGGTTCAGACGAGATTCCCCTCAGGTGTTCGAGTGGAAAATGTTATATAGATTACTCATTCGCGTATCATAAAATGGCTGAAAAAATTCAAAGGTGTAGTTTCAGCAAAAGCGTATAGGAAAATATTAGATAAGATTATCGTATATCTGAGAACTAAGTAAAAATCCTCGAAATATGGGTCTAATCCTTTAACGGATTACTCATTCCATTCACGAGCTTCGTAGTGTTGGGCTACGTAAAAATTCGTTTTCAAAATCCATGGTGGTCCCGGCCATCTAGAGCAATTTTCACCCATCCATTCGTGTACCAAACGTAAATTGAATAAATATTGCCGGCTCCAGCGTCTCTCGCTCGCGCGTTTATCACGCCGTGGTGCGTGAAATTGCACTTCCCCGGTGATTAGTTGCATAACGCACTGTTTACTCGATAGCCTAATTAGGGCTGATACATGAAATCGCGGGAAAACCAGTTATTCCAGGCATTTTGGAAATCAGATCTCGTTGAGTGCGCGAGATAGCCATCGGAACACGACAATTTCACCGATAGCGAGTAGCGGGCTATAAAAGAACCATCGCATGTCGGAAGTAGTAAAGCTCGAAAATCAGGTGCTACGTTGGAACAATGGGCGGGGACAAAATGAGGAATCGCGAGAAAGTTTGTTAGAGAGAAAGAGAGAACGAGAGACGCGCTCGCGGGACAATACGGCGCACTGCGGATAAAGTAATAACTGATTTGATAGTTTTAACGGAATATTTCGCCATTCGCGAATAATCTTCTCGACATGCGATCGTGTTTTGATTGCCAAGAGTGATCGTCGTATAGGAATGGGACCAACGCAAAGTGTGAAAATTGACGTACACGTCAAGACTTTCAAGGGTAAGTCGTACCAGAGGGATAACATAAACTATAGAAAATGAAGCTTACTGCGCGCACAGAATGTTACAATAATCGATTTGATGAAAAAAAAAACAAATAATTTATTATCGACCAATGAATCAACTTTCGACGCAATGACGATTCAACTCACCGATTGAGATAACAGCAGACGGGAATTAGTGAGCACTTGACAATCGTTCATGGTAAGACACCCCCTCCCGCCACTTGAATCCTCACTGAGTAAAAATTCACTGCACGAAAGTGAATTACTTCACTGTGATCGGGTGCAGCCGATGAATTATTGAATCGATAACATTGAAATTTCCACTCGAGTTACAATGAATTTGATAAATCGACTCTCCACCGACAATTCACATTTTGAGTCTGTTGGAAATTTTACTCCAAGCGATTATCACAAACGCAATCATCCACAGTGATTTTTCGGGGAGATTTCTGACGGCAGCTCTCTCAGTACTACAGAGTTATTGTGGAGTTGCGGGTTTGTTGACGAATAATGATCTTTATTTTTGTCAATATGACATAATAGCTACTGGGTACAGATTGGGATACTTTACCAAAATCCAACAATTTTATATAATAAGTCGAATGTGATTGACTGTCCTCTAAGAGTAAAATAGTAGAAATCGCATAACTAAAATAATAAATATTGATTTTTCAGTTGAACAGTAGCTATTATTATTAATTGCAATTTCTACCAATAAATACTACTTTTTATTGAATTGGGTTCAGAGTGTACTGGGCCATGAAATAACTATGACGTTTCGAAGTAGTACCAGCCATCGTGGAAAGCTCCTTGGTATTTCCACTGAGAGGATAGGGAGACGGCGATTTGGGAAAATAGTACGTGTGGAGTGGGGCCCAGTTGATAGTGGGTGGAGCGACCCCCGCTCGTCTCAGTCTGTCGCGGCAGAGACGAGCCGCGGTCAGAGAAGCGTCGCGCGAAGTGTCGATAGTGGCGCGGTGCACGAGGCCGCGCGCGGGCGGGCACAAAAGTGGGGACCCGAGCGGTAAATAGGAGCGCGAGCCGGGGCCGCGGCAGCAGTAACGCGGGAGCATGCAGCAACGCACACTCCGAGGCTCCGACACCTAGTGCAACATGAGCTCCTGCCGACCGACCGCAGTTTGATTGGACCAGTGTGCCCCGCGCCAGAACGACACTCGAGCACCGCGTGCTACCATCGGTGAGTCGCCCCGACAGAGAAACAAGAAAGCCGATTTCAAGGGACACGCGCGCCCATGACGACTGACGTCAAAGTGACAGTTCGAATATTCGACCGGCGGCTATTGCTCCGTGGCTCGGCGCCGATCGCCGCGAGTGTTTAGATTTTTTTCCTCGTCCACGAGAGTCAGACGTATAGTTCGACCGCGCGATCGAGCGTCTCGCTGTAATTGGATAGTCTCGTCGCGCGCAAAAACTCATCGCGCCTCGTTCGCTCCGATTTTACATGATTCATTGTTGATCGTGTGTTCTCGACGACACGCGGCTTCGCTGAAACGCTGCAGATTTCTAAAGACGATTTGGAATTTTCTCGAGAGCGACTTTGAATGAGAATGTGTGTTGGCGAGAAGCGTCGGTCGGACAGCGGATACATGGGTTATTCATCAGGGATTCTTGCCGGTACATTTTCTATGTCGTCGATATTTTGAGCACTGAAAAGCACCTACTTCGAATTAATTATGTTCTTCAAGTTGAAATAGCTAACAGTTATTTCAACTGTTAGCATAGATATGGTGACAAAATAACTAATGGATTCATAGGTATATTGAAAAAAAAATACTCCTGTTTTTTTTTGCCAATCGCAATTGCTTATACAGCTTTAGATTTGACGAGGTCAATTTGTTCATAAACATTCTACACAAACAATTTAGATTCTGACAAAAAAGTGCTCTGTATATTTTCTGCTTGGTTTTACGCGTAGGATCGATTGGTGTGCTTATTTTTTTGGAAAAATGAATTTTATAAAAATTCGTTTAAATAATCTCGTATGAACAATTTCAATTGGCGAAAGATAAAACGCGGGTATTTTTTTTCAATTCGCGTATGTATACAATAATTAGTTATCGCTATTTTTTTAATTTTCGGATATAAGTAAACACTTACATCAGATTCAGAAATTTTGATATAATCCTCATAACACGCGCCATTGCCGTAACAGCTGCAAAAAAGAAACCATAGAAACAGGGGAATCCCGGGATAAAAGAAAAATTCCATGGTGATTCGGAAGTGCCGCAAATAGTTTTAGATCGAATACCGAAAAACAAAACGGTCCGCAAGATTGATGAATCCGATACTTCTAATTTGGCCATCGAAAAAACGCCGTTCTCGGGAGAAATGGACGGGCCGCATGTACAGAAAAGCGAGCGCGCGCTGTTTCCTCGGTGCTGCCGGGCGCGCACGCGCGGGAGGAAAGTTTTTTCCCGGCTCGCTCATTCACAAAACAAGTATCCGCGATCGCGTATGAGCCGCACATGTGTATAGAGCATTAACGAGCCACGGCCTTGGCTCGCGGATCCAACTTCTTTCCGACGCGCAATTTTTCCCGTGAGCCGCGCGACGCGTGCACTCGATCGCTCTATAACCGCGCGCACCTATGCATACATACATAGCTCTTGCCGATTTTAGGCTGAGCGCGAAATCGTTTCGTTGGCTATTTCGCAGCCGAGGAAATGAGAAAAAGAGCGAGAAACGGCTTACGGAATAGCGGCCCGGTGGGCCACACACATAGGTACACCCACACACACACACACACATTTATGCGATATGCGGGCTCGGCAACATATGTCTCGCACGTCATGCGCGAAATTATAATGAGACTCGCGAGCTCACCAGCTACGCAGCCCTCATATATCAGCCAATTAAAAGACTTTGGCTAAATGAACAAAGTTCGGCTTGCCGCCGCCGCCGCGTTGCTGCTGCTGCTGGTGTCGAGAGCACACGAGAGCTGCAGATAAGCCAAAATGATACACACTCACACACACACACACACACACACACACACACACACACACACACACACACACACACACACACACACACACACACACACACACACACACACACACACACACACACACACACACACATGAAACCAGAGCCAACCTTCGAGAGCAAGTTTAGTCGGTGGTGCGCGTTTGCCTAGACGATTCGCTGAGCAATTTGACGATTACGCCAATTCGACACAGTATGAATATGCATATAGTTGATGTGCGCCTGCCTTTTTTATGCTAATGTATATATATTATTACCAATACATCTCATCCACTCGCTCGTTCAAATCCTATATCGAATTAGTTTTTAATTACTCGCGGACTGATGGAGTGAATCCGCAAATTCCGCTCGATTCGACGATTCATTATACTTACTCGCGCGTGATATCGAAAGCAAAACATCCTCTTGTGGATCGCGTATACCTTGGCCAAATGTTGATTTGATTATATCGATCTGTCTCGTTGGCAAAAAAATTCGTCTGCGAATGGAAACGTATACATATTCATACGAGGGCGCAATTCTATGAATGAGACTGTAACAGGAGAAATGCGTCAACGGAAACCCGAGATCTGAAAAAACTAACGATTTTATTCATCAAATACAAAATAACAAATATTTTATTAAAGTACTTGAACAAACCGTATTCGTGTATTTACAATTACTGTATTACAAATACATGTAACATAAAATGTCTTCATTCTCCAATACCTTCGTTTGAAATACGTGTATTTGAATATATACATTTGAAAAGACTCCAAAATGCATGTATTCGAAGCATAAGAAAAATTGTTATTCACCAAATACCTACTCGTATATCCAATAATTGTGTATCGAGAGATTTGCCGATTTCCGCGTCAATATGTTGATCGGAGGCGTCGGGTACGTCGCGAGCGCGTACGTCGATCATCAAATTGAAGCCGCGCGAGCCGCCGGATAATCGGCCAATTAAAATTCCGCTTTGCGCAGCGGGAATAGAGTGTCGGGCCGATCGGTAAATCCAATCGGCAATTCTCGCGGCGAACAACGATTCGGGGGAGGCTCATATATCGTCGCGAAATGATCCCCGCGATACAGCCGAGTGTATAATCGGCTGAGCCACAAAGTGGAAAGATAAAAAAAAAAAACGAGCCACCACGCGTGTGAATAATTTACCAATGGAGATTAGCTACTCGCACAATGGGTCAGGTATATATATGTATTGTACGCTCCGCGAATGGCTGGCAACAGCCGCTCACCGTAAATTAGCATGTACAGCAACGAGGCGCGCGAGGAGCCGACCTTGAACGACGACGAATCGCACCGTTGGGCTTGGCCCGGGCCTTCCCGCGAGCCTCGCCAAATTTAACCTATCCTACGATGGCCTAACTCGCTCGTGTCAACTCCACCTCTGAACAATCAGCTCCATTCGATTTTTATCTTTTGAGACTCTCGAACGATATCCGCGACGAGACGCCCTTCGAATTTGCTCTGGATCGCGTGACTTCGATTATCGCAAAAACGATTCTTTGATTCCAATACTTGTTGCAACAGAATTTGAATGAAACAGTGACATTTGCTCAAGTTGAGTTGCAACATGTTACTCGAGTCGGAGAATCGTTTGCGTAGTATGTAAATTTTCATTCAAATACTTGTATTGATCGTTGAAAACCAACATTGGGGATACGAATTTATCGAAAAAGTGTATTTGCAACATTGGATCGGAAATATGTGCCAGGAATTACGTGGGCAAGTGGGAGGGGGGCGGTAAAATGTCCGAAAAAGAGCGATAAATCGCTGCTCGGGTCACGGAGACCCGCACCTACTGCTCGCGCAGTGACGTATACATACTGCTTCTATAGACAGCAATGAAGGTGTATCAAATGGGCATATGTTATTTCAAAAACGCATTTCCAAATTGTTGTTTTTAAAAATAGGAAGTTGTCTTTTGAAAAGAACTATTTGAAACAACAAAATTAATCATCTATGGAATAGAAATCTTCAAAACGTGCGAGGTGAACGTACGCACCCTACATAAAAAATCTAATTTCGATTCAAGAAGAAAATTCAGTTTGACGGTATAGCAAGCAAAGATTTACTGCCTTGCCAAACCGATTCCTCTGCAATGGATCAAAAAAGTGTCTTAATCTTAGAGGAAATATTCTTGCTATAGCATCAAACTGATTTTTCTTATTGAACCAAGATTCTATGTTTGTGAGAGTACATACTCGTACAAAGATGCTCAGTACCCACTCGTTTTGCGCAAGTGTATACTAGCTACCGACCAACCGACAAGTTTGAGATTTCGCCTGATCCTCTGGGATTCATAGTGAAAATGAAAAAAAAATCTTTATATTATTGACGTGGCTGGAATTTGGGTTGCAGGGTGGAGCGATGAGGTGGGCGCTTGGTCTGTTGGGCCTGGCGGTGGCGGCCAGCGGGCAAATGGTGTTCCCGGACAAGTTCGAGGAGTTAAAGCTCGATGAGTCGCGACGCCGCTTCGACCCGACGTACAGCTCGACGGCCGACCAGTTCGAACTCAAGCTCCAGCAAGAGATCAATTCGAACCCACACTGGCTCCAAGTCGCCGCGTCTGAGACGCCTGTCCTCAACCCTCCCCCGGCATCTCCCGCGCAGACCCTGTCATTTCTGCCGCCCAGGTGGCAAGCCCACGTGAGTTTACCCTCTCTTTCATATTCCTCATTTTTTTTTTTCATCATCGCACGCTCTGAAACTTGGATCGAAAATAAGGAATATTGAATAATATATAAATTATATTCTTTTAATAACTTGTAAAGACAATTGATTTATTATAATATTGAGTCAAGTTTTATGCCTTAATTCGGTCAAATGATTGATGCAACAATTTTACTTTTTTTTCAAAAGTCTATTTTGGGTATTTCAATACTTCTTAAACAAAAAAACAGAACGTTATTGAACAGAGTGATATGCATAAGAATACGCGTTACTCAATGAAAATGAATATCTGAGTAATTTCATAATAAATTCACGATAAATGATGAGTAAACAATGCAGCCTCAATTTTTTTTGAATGGTTTATTTTTAACACTTTCTTTCAACTCCGATTATCGAACCATTTTTTTCCTCAAAGATTTATTCAAGATTCCCTCATTTTCTAAACTCCATTTCGATTTTTCCCTGCAGACTAATCACTCAATGTAATTCAACAAACGCGTTGAAACAACTTGTATCCCCATAGGTGGCGAATACTATTTCGAAGGGAATCACCAAATTTACCCTAGACATGGATCGGGAGATTGAAAATACATCACGAGTCGGGCACGAAAATCTCATCTTCTCGCCGGCCAGTTTGACTGTGACGCTCGCGATGATCCTGCTCGCCTCTGGCGGCATGACTTTCAAGGAGACCAGCAAAATTCTCGGCGTCGAATCGGGCATCGACATCTCGAGGCACTCGGAAATCTTGCACCAAGTGCTCGGTCTTTTGATCCAAGACTACGACAAGCACCAACGGGCCAATCCCCATTTGCCAAAGACCAAATTCGCTTTCGGCATGTTCGTCGAGGTAAGGATTACACGCCTCGTAGACACGCGCTTGGATTTTTCGTGTGGTGCGCGAGTATTTTTTGCTCATCGACGATGTTCTGTTGCAGGACGGCTATCCGATTCGCGAGCAATTCAAACGGATCAGCGAGAACGTGTACAAAACTGAAGTTATGAACCTGGACTTTTCTCACC
Organism: Aphelinus atriplicis; assembly: GCA_020882685.1. Lineage (NCBI taxonomy): Eukaryota > Metazoa > Arthropoda > Insecta > Hymenoptera > Aphelinidae > Aphelinus > Aphelinus atriplicis. Next base: position 3,027,057 of record CM037076.1, on the reverse strand, counting down.
ACAACGAAGCCGCGCAAAGAATAATCAACGAATGGGTCGGCAACAAAACCGAGGGAAGAATACAGAAAATTTTAACAAATCCGCCGAGCCAGCTTACGCAAGTCATTATTATGTCCGCTCTGTACTTTAGCGGCGAATGGAATCAACACTTCGTGGAAGGAAGTACTAAAAGGTAATCCCTTCGCTTTGAAGGCTATTTTACATTGAAAAATATGCCGTTGAAAATTTATCGATTGGAATTTTCAATAAATACTTTAGGAAACTGTTTACTGTCGAGGAAAACGAGACAGTGTATGTTGACATGATGTTCAACGGAGGTACGTTCCCATTTTACGAAGACAAGAGACTTGGCCTCAAGATTATCGGTTTCCCTTACAAAGGATCAGAGGTAAGATCTCGCACATCAACCGTATCAAATTCAAGTTCGTAATTTATTCAAACCATGATCCTCCTGGGCGAAAACTTTAATACGATCTAATTTCGATCTGAAGTCGAACGAGTCAATTAGTTGGTTCTTTTAGAATATTCTCAGCAGTCTTGATGAATAACACGCATTGATTTTTCTTTTCCAACGAATGACAGTCGAATTCAATTAAAATTTAAGGGAGCTCTTTAGCCTCTTTAATTTTACACTTGATCGCATCTTGTGTGGATAAGTGAAGGAAAAGAAATCATATGCGCGCCTGGGTTAACATTTTTAATTATTTCATCCGAATCGACCACTGAAAAATATAATGAGTAGGAGAGGAGATTAACAAAAGATTCAAGCGATCTCGATTCAAACTCTGCTAGAGCAATAAATTCAAATCGGCTGTTCTATAAAAAAAACGCGAAATACGAATACTTTGTTGTGGTTGGGTTTAAAAGGTGTAACGTGTCTGATTGTCAGATGACGATGTACGCGATTCTGCCGGAGGCGGAAGGCGCAGCAGAGCTGAAGGCGCTGAAACGTCGACTGAGCCAGCCGTTGCTGGACGAGCTGATCGACAGGATGGCGAACAGGTCGTGCATAATCGGCTACCCGCGGATGAAGCTGTCGAGCACGCTGAAGCTGCAGAGTGCCCTCGAGGCGCTGGGCCTGAGGTCGTTGTTCGACCCGCTCACCGCCGACCTCAGCGTCCTGTCGCCCGGCCGCGGCACCGACTTCCGCCCTCCCAAGACCAGCAGCCTCGACCAGGACCACTGGCGCGGCCCGAGCTACATCTACTACGGGCACGGCGACGGCAGCAGCGGCTTCCACATAAACCACGCCGGCGACGACTACAGAGTCGAGCAGTGGTGGGACGGGCGGAACCCCCGAGGCCCCAGGTGGGGCAGCCGCTCGAAGCGACACAGCCGGCCGATCGACCAGGACTTCGTCTCCTTCGTCAACTCGCAGAATCTGCCGAGCTTCGGGGTGGACGAGCTGCGCAACACGCCGGGCCTCAAAAACCCGGGCATATATGCCGACGAGGTGATCCACAAGGTGGAGATGTCGGTGGACGAGACGGGCACCAGGGCAGCCGCGGCTACGAGCATCAACCTCGACCGAAGCGGCGACTTCCGCAAATTCGTCGCCAACCGGCCTTTCCTCTTCTTCGTCAGGCACAACCCCAGCAAGATCATCTTGTTCTGGAGCACCATCAACAAGCCCACGCCGTTCTTCAACAGCAACTAGGCCCCGCGCTCGATATTTATCCACGACAAAATATCTACTCGCGCCCTGGATTGCCGATGAGTCCGCGCACGCAGCAGGAAGCACAAACGACTAGTCTTCTCGTGTGCACTGCGTACAATATGAATAATTACGTCGTTATTTTCGATACATATTTAGATATACGGCGATGGATATGACGTAACATTATCACCAACAAAGTCCGTTTGATCGAGCTAATTTTCTTCTGTATTTTGAGTAAATGAAAAAAGAAAAAAAAACGATCTAATGGTTTTGATATGTATTGATAATACCAATATAAAAAAGGAGTGTATTCTTCCTAATGCGTTTGTGCCATCGTGCTGTCGATGATGGATCTTAACGATTGGGATATAATATATCCGGGAGTCAATTGCTCGGGCGCAGTTCTCTTAAAATCATCATTACTATTTCGTTATTTGATGGTACTAAGTGGATACAAATTGAGACGTAGGCGCAGACATAGTTTGACATTCCTTACAACGTTACTCGTATCTACGAAAGAGGCTTGACCATTATTTCAGTATCGCGCAATTAGTGTATCGTATAACGATGACCGTTACATAGATCTAATGATTCCACCTGTACAGTACGACATCCGATTGCATTTTAGATATAATAATTGATAGATTTTGTCATAACAAAAATTATTTCTATATCTTTATTTTTACATTTTCATTCGGTTTTCTTGAATAAATACTAAAAGCTTTCTTATTATGCCTTGTAATAATTAATTGCACTGTGGCGATTTTAATAGCAAATTAGTTCAAAAGAAGCCGATCCAATCTTGTAATTTTGATTATATTAATACGGAAAATCTACATTTCTTTAAGCATATGAATGAAATACTATCATTATTAATAATCTCATTCTTGAATATACGACATCAAATTAAAGCAAGTGTTTGCAATGAGATTTTTTACCAATATCTTAGTAACGAGAACGAAAACATGTAGATAAGTATATATTTTGTACCTCATCTTCACTTTCAATTTAATCATAATAAAAATAATCATCAACATTGAATACATCCTTGATTTCATAAGCTGTTTCCTTGAAAAAAAGAATTACATTGTAATGTTTGCTTCCTTATCACATCGTTGTAATCAAGATGATAAATTGTTTCAAATTCTATAGTTTTCTAGAAATTTACATCTAAAAGTAATAAAATTTAGATAGATCCAAAGTTTTGATTCATTATTGAAATAGAATACAAATTGGTTGAAGTGATTGCCTTCACACTGATAAGTACACGTAGTAGCTTACAATACAGCAGTCGAGAGACAATACTCTACGTTTCTCCATAATCTCTTATGGGTCTTGCTAAGCAAAAGTCCAGCTGCTCATCAGAAGTAAGGAATCGCACATCACTGTTATCGGAAAACGCCGACCCATTACAACCTCGTTTATATAATTTTCGTTTCCGAACAACAATTAAAATTATCACTGTCAATGTTGTAAATCCTATCAGGATGTAAAAAATGATTCCGATTATTCTAGCAACACTGAGGCCCTTAGATTCTTCTGGCTGCTTGATGCTTTTGAAGTATACTGGTACTTCTGAAATTTAAAAAAGAAAAGTTTCAGTCAATTGTTTTTTTTCAGAGAAATTCACATAGATAATAAGTTTTTCTATCACATTCGTTTCGAAAAAAGTATTTTAATTTTGCACTGAATTAAATTTATCAGATAAATAACTGTTCAAGTTTTCCATCAGTTTTTTTTCATTAACACTTACCAGTTTCGACCCGTGCTTTATCAGTGGATGCAGGAGCTTCTCGTACTGGAGGGACATACGGAGTTTCGTCCATGATGGTCGCTATGGTGGTTGAACTAATGGTGGAAACTTTAATTGTTGGCTTCGTTCTAGCTGCTGTTTCAACTGATGATGGTATGGACTTTGTGATCCGCATAGTCTCAGTTACTATTGAGGGTTCGGTACTTTTCATTTTATCTACTGCTACTTTCGAAGTTACGCTCTCTACGGGCGTAGATTCATTACTTGTCCTATCAGTCATTGCAACACGAGTCACTTGTTCTGTTAATGAAACAACCACTGACGAATGCGATACATCTTTATTTGAATAGCTGATAGTTTCCATAGGCTCTGTGACTTCTACAATGGTAAAGAGGGAAACAAAATTGATTAATTGAACACAAAATTAATTTCCTCAAGCATCACTACGTACCATAAGTACAGAACTCAGCATAATCTGGACAACACGAGCCAGTATCTGCACAGTCTATTGTGCACTGGCACGCATCCGGATTTGAATAAACTTCGGAGCTTGGAGTTGTTTCTAGTGTATTAACACAGCGGTCCCGACAAGTTTGCATAGCATTAAATACTTCAACTTCATCTAAATGAAAAATATCTTAGCTTAGATTAAAAAAAAAGTGAAGATGGTCAAATGAATTTGAGAAAATAATATTCAGCAAGTGCATACCTCCTTCAGTAGGAGTCACACTAACAGTTATGTTCTTAACAAGGCATTCATCCCCTTGTAAAATAGCAACATCATCAACGGCAATATCGCTAACATAACTCGAACCACGTACTCCCTCGATAATAATCTATTTATAGAAAATTATATCAATGAAACAAACTATTGCACTTGTATCACTATATAATAGCGTAAAAAAGTCTCTGTACCTGAAAACTACTATTTACAGCGGGCAAATTAAACAAGCCACGTAACCACTGATTTCCTTGATTCCCGTGTGTTGTCCACATGAGTTTTGGCGTTTTTTCGGTTTCCGGCTTCAAGTAAACGTTCAAACTGCCAATAGTTGCACCGTACATGTGGTACCTATGCGGAATAAATATTTTAAGAAATTCATTCACTTACTTCTAATAAGAGAAACTGATAAATTATAATTTTAATAATTACCAAAATGAAAAACATCCTGACTCTGTTAAATTAGAACTATAAAGCGGTGATATTATTCTAGCAGTATCATTGATTAATTTCCCAGAAGCTTCGATGTACAAGTAATATCCTGTAAATATACAAGTTTTGTGAATATACAATACTTTTTCATAATACTGTGAACGATTTGAGATTTTACATAAAAATTTATTTCACAAAATACTAAAAAAGATACTCAAATATCTGAGTAAGTCAATGAAAACATGTAATAAGAATAAGTGAAAATGCAAGCTATTGGCTTATTGCTGATAGAATCAGTTTAATCTGTGGAACTAATGTAGTATAAGTAGAACCGAGAATATTGGATGAAAACAAGCATTTGCACGGTAAGTGGAGACCGTGAAGCGGGAAATTACCATCAGAACCAGCGCCCAAGGTGTGATCATGTGTCGGGCCGGTTCCAATGTGCGAGCTCGGCGTGTCGAATCGATGCCTTATCCAATCAAAGTCATGCTTTGGATCCTGTTCCCACCAGCACAGGCCTTCTTTCTCGAAGTCACACGAAGTTGGCGCAACAGCGTTTGAATCTGATTTTCAGAAAATGAATATGTTTATTTTATTATATTTTAATATGGTCTATATATTATCTCGACCGCCAACAATCTTCCATTTTCAAAAGATATTATTCTGGCTGATAAAAGTTTTTTGGTAAGATGGGACACAATGTTTTTCCGCGGACTACGTTGCTTTCAATTTTCATTCTGGCATAAATTCCATTGGATTGTCTCTCAAATGTCGCATCCCACATGATTTTTGGATAATGAAGGATGTTTAAAGCGATATTGACATCGATATTAGACCGACCAACTGTCGTTTCCGACAGAACGTCGAATATACAATTGAAAAAGCAGACGGTGCGTTGCGTGCGAGTCACTTGAGATATTCAGGATTGCGTAACTGTTCGAGTGCACAGAGACTCGCGACGTACAGGCGCAGAGTAATGGTGTACAGTGGACACGACGTTAACGGGCCTCGGGAAAAGAAGCTGGAAGATTGGGAGGGAAGCGATGGAGGCTTCGGTACATGATTCTTGTGAATCTAGAGCGTGGCTGCAGCCAGAGAATCCACCCACCTCGACACATGGGCGTAGAGCCGTTCCACTGTCGGCCGTCGCAGTAAATTTCGGCATTGCCGACGAGCACGTAGCCCGGCTCGCAGAAGTACATGAGTATGGCGCCGCGGTACTTCTCCCCGACCACAGCATGCTTCGGCGCAGGGATCGCCGGGCAGCGAGTACCTGAAACACGACACACGAAATATACATAACACCTGCGCGTATACCACAATGTGCACTAGCCGCACATGCCGCGCGAAATTTTTCCTCCCCGCGGTATATATGTGCCGAGCATTCCGAAGCTACCATGGGTCAACATGTCGATTTTCCAGCGCGTGCGTCTCGCGCACACGATGCTGCACTGTGGAAAACTTTGATGCTCGGCACAATCCGATTGAAGCAAATCCAATTTCAGTCAGTGGATTTTTACGAGTCACGAGTAGATACGGGCTTTGTTTTCATCATATTTGTATGATTGCCAAGTTTCGTACAAAATCATCAAAATAAAATCAATGGCTAATGCAAGGACGATGGTGTCCAATACTCATGATGTAGTACGAATAAGACTTGTTTAAAGTTATCTCAAGTTGATTGAGACAATATCTCTTGCTTCTTCTCCTAAGTGAAACTATTATATACAATATATTAATTATATTTATGGCTCATATTTATCATTTATTGATAGATAAAAACCTTTGGGTTTATCAGACTCACACAGAGGATCTGATAAGAAATTCAGTAATTTCATTAGGTAAAATTCATTCAATGTTCACAGCGTCTATCGAAAATCATTACTTTATATTTATTATACCGTTTACGATATTAATTATTTTCAGTACTCAAGCAATGTCGACAACTTTTCGACCCTCTATATTTAATCAAATACATATACTTGTGCAGACATCAAAGCAAAGAACCGTTATTGATTAACTAACATTTTTCATTCGATACATCTCTCTTGAAACGAATATTATGTATTATTAAGCAGAGCGGAAAATGAGTTTCAAAGTATTCGAAAACAGCTTCCACGTGAGCGGAAAAGCTTTCGCGTGAAATATGAATTCAATCCGAAGCACGACCGCACTGAACATTAATAGCTTTTCATACAAATCTAGCTATATTTGAACAGAATAATAATAATAATATATAATTCTCGAGCGAATGCGTCTGTACACAGAATGCGGTTATAATAAGTCACAAATACAGCTATACGCGGAATAAATAAATGCACAAGAAATTCACAAGAAAAATTCACTTAGTGCCCTTCTCTGCAGCGAAATATACATATATATCCCGCTTTCTCGGTTGGAATAGTTTTTCGTGCGGATTTTAAAATGAGGATTACTCTTAGAATTTGGCGGAGAGATAAAAGCGAGAATTGGAGACCCATGGTGGAGGTGAAAATTAGTTAGCGAAATCTTCGTGCCTTGGGAAAAATAAAAATTAGATGCCGGATTATAGAAATACTTTTGCTCGGCTTTACACGCGCGTATATATGTATACACTCGTTACGATGAACTTTACGAAAAACAATAAAAATAAGTATTGCAATCAAAATGTTCATACTGAAACTTAAATCCTCGTGAGATATACGTAACTTAACAAAGTATAACATAAACATCGATAACAAGGATAAACCGAAGAGAGAAAAAGAGTCAACGAAAGATCGACGAGTACGGAAATGACAATTTTGAAATTTATTGACAAAAGTTTAGCCGTTGGCAGTTGTCCGGCAGGCAGGCAGGCAGTGTAGATTATGAAAAGTTATCAGGAAAGAACGATATACTCACTGACGCAGATAGGAGTTGGAGTGTCCCACTGGCCCCTAACGCAGGTCGAGTATTTATTGCCAACGAGCTCGTAGTCGGCGTAGCAGCTGTACCTGATGATCCTCCCTCGGCCTCTCGCTCGTATCCTCCCGTTTTTCAGCCTGGGCGTCGAACATGGCGAATCGGCTATTGGACATTTAATGGATTCACTAATTATCTCGGGATATACATGCACAGCCATTGATTATTGACTAATTCCAACGGTTATAGAGCCCACGCGTATCGCGCTATTGCGATCTTGGAAATTTGTCTGTGAACGCGCGAGCCCAAATCGGTCTGGTTTATCGAGCGTCACATGCATGCAATCGTTCGAAAGCAAAATCGACGAATCAAGGAAACCGTAGCGTACGCGCGGAGTCTTTGTGCGGATTGAAAATCCAATTGTTATTATTAACGGGGTCGCGGCCGGTGCGAGATTTCGAATGAAAATCATTCGGAGTTTGATTAAACGAGAGGCGAGCGCCTTGTTCCGTATATATACGAAGTGCGCAATGCAAACGCCGAGAGAAAAAAAGCCAGATTACTCACGTTAATTTTCATTGCCCGAGCGGCGCATAAACGTTATTACGGCTGGCGGTAATTTTCGATGCTGCAGCGACAAACTTAGCGTGAATTTTACGATAATTTGATCTAGCGGGTTGGCGGTCATCGGAGCGCGCTGATTCTACAATGCATGCATAATTGGAGTGGAAGTCGTGCGCGAAGCGAAAATGCGAATTTGCGCGCTCGCTTATATACACATGTGGCGCGCATCAATATATACACGCATTGGCCCGCACACGTGCGATACTGAATTTTTCAAGTAGCCAAGCAGGTCACACGCGGAATCAGTGGCCGTGAAGGAGGCGTTAATCGAAAGCAATTCGTAATTGACCGGAATTTCCGCCGAAATTGCGATCGAAAATATTTCACTCCGGCTCGGCTGTTGCACTCGGTGTGATTTTAGAACTGTTTTTGTCCCGTCGATTTTCTTTCATCTGTATTTCTATCTGTCTGTCTCTCTCTCTTCCTCACTGCTCGTTTGTGGCTGTAATTTTTTTTTTACTCGTCAGATCGAACAGTGAAATGAAGTATCGGGGGCAAACTCGCTTATACAAGCGCTATCGACACTCGCCTCGATTTTATTCCACGCATTCTTTTTTCCTGTATTCACTACGGCCCTTTGAGCCTTGAAAAAATTCTTCTACTCGTCTGGTTGGACTTCCCGAGAGCCGTGCCCTTTAATTCTCGTTCGCACACACGAGCGCGATCCTCCGAAGCTCTTCGAATAATCGAGGTTTAATTTTTCTTCCGTCTATTTATCGAGACAAAACGTCGCGCGGCGAATCGGATGGATGATTTTATTTTTTAAAAAGCCATTACTCACAAAGAGAGCTGCGAAGACTAGTAGCGCACTGGGTGAAGATACAAAGTATCAAGACGACCGTGTATCTCATCCTGGCGATTTTCATTTTCAAATCCACATAAAAGGATACTAGGAGCCATTCATTCCTTCACCATCGTCACCATCCAAAACTACTCGACGTGTATGGGTCTTCAGTACACTCGTAGGCGGTTCATCGTTAACATCCACAAGTATTCGGGAAGTTCCCTTGGAGTAAAGGGACGCGCGCGGGTCACTGAAGCGAATGTAAAAATTGTCGGCATGTGAATGACGCCGGAGCTGGAAAGGTCGGCAAGAATTTCCTCCTCGCTCGAGTCTCGGATACTGTTTAGTTCGAAGGCGGAGACGCAGCTTCCGGCGGTGCACTCGTGCGATTTCCCCTTATCAGCTTCCGTTTTTGTTTATCGCCACTCAGCGAGTATGGTCTCACTCTCTCTCTCTCTCCCTTCCTCCCTCTCCATATTCTAGTTGGAGAGGCACCTCTTCAGTTGAATTTCACGTTATTTTTGGCTTTCTATATTCTTGACCGAAGATAAGAGCGCACAAAGTTATTCGATTGTGTCCCTGAAAATATTCCCGGCAGTACAAAAAAGCACGACAAGTTAAAAACAAAATGCAGAGCAGAAAAACTTTTACCTTCGATAATCGCTGCATAGAATTTACCAATGATTTTGGAGATGCGAAAAACAAACGATGTAATATTTTCTTCTGGATGATAATGCGAACAATTAGCAGCTCTTGGGTGTTGAACAGTTTCCTGTGCTCTCTACCGCGGCCTCGAACGTCATCCCGATAACGGGTCAAACTCGTCTTTTTTTTGCTCTATTATCTCTTTATTGTTTTTCTACTACATGTCTGATTATTTCCAATAAATTTTTAGAGACAACTTATGAAACAAAAAAAATCAGAAACCACATTTCTAGCTATGTTTGCTATTTCAGAAAGAAAATATCAAAACAGAACCATACATTTTCAAGTTCAAGATTTTGTTTGGTAAAATCAAAAGTCACCTAGATATTTAACAAAATAAATATATATTCTCAAGTCCATGAGTTCTTATAAAAATAATAAATTGATTGCATCTAGTTCATGGCATTCGATACATGAACCACTCGAAATTTTCTTCCTAACTGAAATTTAAATTTTTACATGAATAAGTGATAATCTGAACTAGCCATTATTCTAACTATGTTTGATTCAAATTTACACATATTTCTTTTAAAACATATAGAAATGTCATACTTTTGTTATTCATGATCAATAAATTATTTAGAATTCATTATTACAATGATTCAAGTGTATCACAGCTAAGAAACTACACTATATTTTTATGGTCTCTTCTTATGATTATTGAACTTCATATGCTGAAAGTAGACATCATTAATCCTCCTGGCCTACAAGTAAACAGTCAAGCATGAGTTATAACTAATGAGTGGTAAAATTAAATATTCAAGACAAGAACGTAACTGTTGTACCTCATTATTACTGTAACAATTATCTTGATACTCGACCTGCGAGTTCAACGGTGATGGCATTTGCATTTGCATTTGTACAGGTTTTCTAGTATACCTCTGATTATTAACATCAGTATAAATAGGCGCATTTTGTTGAGCAACAAATGAATGGTTTGAATTATTCGGAACATAATTATTTATATTTTGATTGAATGCTGACATTTCACTGCTGAAATCCGAGTTCATTACTTTAGAACCAATCACATTGCCAAATTGAACATTGTTATATTCAAAATCGGGACTGAGAGCGATTTGGGGTGCATCTTGAGATTTGAATCCTATTGACGATATCGAATAGCCCGGGTTATTACTAACATTTCTTGATAATGGAACCCTGATCAATGTAGTCAATTGTTGATTGGGCACAGGCTGTCTATGTGTGAATGAACAATGATTAATGTCCTTTGGGTTATAAACGGGGCGTCTTTGAGGCTTTCGGTTTTCTTCAACACCAAAAAATTTTGATGGCTGACTTTGATGATGCAGAGGTACTGCATTCACAGGTCCTTGTTGATACTGTAAAGGAATTGGCTTTCCATAATCTGTGTGGTTGTTTTGCGGATGATAATCAAAATCTTGAGACTGTTGAGAAGAGTAATTAATAGATGGTACAAGCTCATATGTTTGTTCGACAACATAAGGTTGCTTATCCAAATAATTATTAATTCTTGGTGGATAACGTCTGTAGTTCTGACTTGATTGAGGTTCCATTGATTGCGATGGAACAAGCGTATTTCTACATGACTGATATTTGTACATGGCATGATTATTTGGAGGTTGACACCTTTCGTAATAATCAGAATTGGGCCCATAATAGGGACCTTTAAATGAATTCTTTTGCTCTGAACTTTCTTGTGAGCAATGCTGACTCTGACTAGAATGAAGCGTTAGACGATTCGTTTTTTCTTGTATGTCACCAAAGCTAATTATTCGAGTCATACAGTTTGATCCTTGATTCTCCTGAGATAGCCGATACTGATGGTAATCAAGATCATTTTGTACATTTAATTGATGTTTCATCGGAGATACTTCAAAACTCACGTGTCGTGAAAACTTATTTTCCATATTAGCAGGAGCTGGGACTGACCGCTTTTTACATCCATCATTATTTTCAAAATTATTACTTTGAGAAAATGTTCCACTCATCGATGGCTGATTATCATACTCAGAATTCATATGCACATATTTACATTTTTGAGCTTCCATTAATCTACTAGATGTGGTAGTACCACAGTTTGGTTGGAATTGATTTTCTAAATTATCAGTAGTACCAAGATCTGAAAATGGTTCATTGAATATCTCATTAGACTTTGAATACTCATTTACTAGAACAATTCTATCTTTGATTATGTATTCGTTTTGAGATCGATTTTTTCGTAAAATGGCTGGAACGTGTTTTGTGCCTTTATTCAATATATAACTTTCTGTGCCAACATCAGTCACGTACACCTTTTCTTTTTTTAGGTGATGCCTGATTTTTCCGTTAGTTTCATTATATTGTTGACTGATAAACTTTTTGGGTTTTTCATTTTCATTTCCTGATTCTAATGCCTTGGAAGTATCGATATCTTTCAAATACCGAGCAATAAGTTCTTGACGACTGGGATGAAGAGAGTTTATGCTCGACTCTACTTTGGCAGAATCTGAATTTGCATTTGCAATTATAGAAGATTGGATCACACGTTCATCCGTATCACCTTTGGATGAAGGGACTCTTTTCCTTTTGGATCGAAGATTCTTAAATTTATTCAATTTTTCTGGAACATTTGATTCTTCACCATTCGAATTATTTACATACAAGCTTGATTTATTTTTCAAAATTGATTTTTTTGACAATATTTGATTATTTTTCTTCACTATTCTAGCTATGGCAGAATCTGGTTCCAACATGATTTCAGAATTACTAGAAAGCGATGTTCGGTCTACTGAATGCTCCTTCTGCTGTTGAAGGTAATTATTGTATGCATTGGTGTAAACACTTTTCAAAGTAGTTTTTATCGTCTCTGCTGGAGCTAAATCATATTGAAAAAGTGGACAAAATCAGAGGATTATTATTTTAGTGAAAATAGTTGCACGTGAATTAGTTTAGAAGTCAAGTTAAAAAATCTCATTCATCAAATTTCTATTCATATCATATCAAAAACTCTAAAATAATAGACTCTGCTGCATAGTTTATATGATTTTTGTAAGAATATATACAATCAAGAGAATTCTCAGAATCTCAATTTAAAAATCCCAATACGTAAAAGTAATGAAAAATGTTAACCATCTCAGTCATGATCACCTTGAAAATTATCTAGAAATAATTCTTTCAATTCTACTTCAGCGATTGCTTTAGATGTTTTCATAAATATTTTCATCAAACGTGGATCTGAAGGTTTGATTTTGTAATCATTTCTTTTCTTATCATCCATATTCTTCTGTGGTATGTACTCTCCAAAAAATATTCCATTTCCAGGTGTTGACTTCCTGAAAAACAATAAAATTAAGTTTGTGATTTATAACGATGCGAAAACAAAAAAAATTACGTTTCTGTACCCTTTACTATCACTATTGCTTGATCTAGTTTTGTTAAAATCTGGAATTTTTACGTTATTTACATGTTGATTTTCATTATCAAACAATCGCCGTTTGCATTTGTCTTCTTTGCTTGGTTGTTTGATTATAGGAGATTCATCTAGCTTGGAAGAATCATTAAGCAAGGATGGCAATGACCAATCAGCAGCTATATTGCTTAAATAATTATTTTTCCTGCAAAATTCAAATAAATCTATCAAGATTTGATTGAAATATTAAATGTTATACAAGAACTGTATTAATAACAGATATATCCACATAATCATTCTTCTTATTTGTTTATCTATTAATTACCCTTTGGTTCCTCCTAATACAGGACTACAATTGGTCATTCTCCCATTCAAATTGTGTGGGCTATTCAAAAAGTTTGTTATTTGTGTTTTTGCATATGCATCGATATCATTATTTACAGGTTCTACAGGTACATTTTCAAGTTCTTGTTGATCCCTATAATACAGAGAGACACTTATTCAAAAATATGTTGTGTAAATGTATAGCGATAGAAAATCACCTATGTGACAAGCCTCCACTTTGCAAAATTCCTAGAAGATCATTATTGAGGATAGCATCTCTCAATTTGTTGTCAGGAGGATCTGTAGAATTGTGGAAAGTTTGCTGAATGAAATTTGCGGTAGCGCTTCGCAAGTTATAAAAGGTTATTGTTGTTAAACTTACGGCGCTTTATTTTTTTACCCTTGATGCCTGCTCGGAAAAAACCCTCTAGATTCAACTAAAACAATGAGTAGAATGAGATGGAACCAATGTAAATATATAATATACATCTGTGCCAAAGGATAACATAGGTACTCACTGGTTTTGGCAATATCCTATCCTCAATGATTTTTGGAGGTGCCTCCCTATTTAGCAGTGTACCCTGAGATTGAATGGCATTTTCCTTAATCAGAAGTAAAATTGATGAATGATTGTAGTTACTTTGGGGGCAAACAAATGAAAATAAATGGATACAAAGATGCTCACAATGTCCCTCCTGGCGTCTGAAAACTGACCGAGTGTTTTGATGAAGGTCGGCTTGGCTAAGCGAGAATCGAGCCGCTTGACTTTCTGTCAGAAACAAGAATGACAACAGAAGTTTTAGCTCGAGGCAAGAGTAGCCGCGGAGACGCGACAGCGCGTGTACACGTGGGCATGTATATACACAATATAGGTATATGTATGCGGGAGAGTTGAAAAAAGCGGTGCTTGCGCTCTCACGCGCGCGGTTTGTTTACAATACAAGATACATATATATCGCGCTGTATATAACCTATGTATACCGGTGCGCTCGAGAGCGCGACGTGTGACCGGTCCGACTGAAGACATCAATGAAAATATGTGAAAACGAAGCGATATCGAGAGAGACGAGAGAGTTAAGGGGATCCGGCTGACTGGAGGTAGATTTGTCACTCACGAGGCTGCGTTTCGCGGCAAGGGCATTGCGCCTGATCTCCTCGAGCTCGAACTTGCGCCGACTCCTCCGGAGCCGCTCGGCCGAGTCGTCCGAGCAGAGGCGCTTCGACGGCGTCGCCTTGCCCATCATTTGCCCGGCAGCCCGCGGCTCTCTCTCACCGTCGCCGAAACGACATCATAGTGTATCCGCATCTGCTTCTTCGATCCTCGATCGTTCAGTTGCTGCACTGCAACCGCAGCTGTTGATGGTGACGATGATGCGGCGAGTCCCGCTGACTCGCGGGCCGTCGGTGCCAGGACACCACACACTATTATACGCGTCACAAACTCACGACTGCAGCAGCACTTGTATCGCACCAAACACTATGGGACCAACACACGCGACGATGATCGGCGGCCACGGTCGGCTTCTCGGAAACGTCAAACGACTCGCTAGCCGGTGTCGCACCAGATCTGCGGCGGATTGTGCGCGACGAGAGGCGGTGGGCGCTTTGCCACTGTCGATTCGACCTCTCCGCATGTACGCGCAGTCTTGATGTTCTTTCTACGAGTGAAAAAGCCGACCAGGTACAACTCCTACACTGACATAGACTCTGTGCATGTGTGAATCACATAACTCGAGAGCTTTTTCATTCGACTCGCGGTGCCGAGTCTTGTCGCTAGGGGGCGTGTTTGAGTTTATATATATATAGTTTGCAGTTTGCTAACTCGCAATGTTCTCCGATTTCAGTATAATACTTGGAAGCTTGCAACCACATTCATTTCCTGAAGCGGCTGAAGCCCGAGTGAGTCTCCTTCCTTAGTAGCCGATGGATGGCCCAAGCTCCACCCAAGGTTTTTCATATGTGGTTTGAGCTGCTGAACACGAATTTTGAGATTTCCGCAGTGATTATCTTAAAGTGCAAGTGACGAAAAAATTGTATACAAGTATCCTACCAGTTGGATACGTTCCTGCAGCCAAACCGCCATCGACGAACCCCCGGTACGGTGTGTCAACAAATTACTTTGCGAATTGCCACAGCGACTGCCTATCGCTGCGCTGAGTAAGATGTACTTACATAAGAGAGATAGAACACAGATATCATCGGTCTATCTTTCTTATTGATGGGATGAGCTGTGTCGCTTCAATAACGGTGCAGTTATCGTTTATCTACATAAACTCATGAGGTACTGTAAATAATTCATATAAATTAATACAGCCATATTATCGTACACAAATTCTTCTATTTTTAGTCCCATAGCGAAACGAGATTTTTCGTTCTCGATAAAGCGCCTCGAGACTTGATTACCAGAGTGGTTCATTAATTTTCGCATCCTCGCATCTGCAGTCGATCCGCAGTGTGAAATTACTCGTAACACGCGAGTGAAAGCGAAGCTTGGCTACATAGACTCATTTTGCGAAGATTGAAAAAGGCAAACGAGGCGTAGCAAGTTTGCTGTTTCAATCGCGATGGCGGTGGCTCGCCGGTCGGGAGATGAAGATCGAAGCGCGGCGAACTCGCCCCCCAGCAAGTTTCCACGGCAATTTCTCCCTGCTGCAGTTTTTGACAACTTTGGACGTCGAACTAGGGGAAAACATTCCAAACTTGTCCTAATTCAAAGTGCATGCATCTTCATCAGGCTCTCGAGAAATTTACGAATCTCCCTCAAGAATGAAGCTTCTCGAGTATACATACATATATATATATATATATATATATATATATATATATAATATTATATATATATATATATTACATACACATGCTAGAATTGTCCTCGCGACTTACCGATTGCAGATCTGTCAAACTTTTCAAATAGTTGCGCCACAAAACTTTCCAGATTAAGTGCATATACCTCGCGCCAAAGGTGCTTTCGCCATCAGTTCTTTCGATCTGGAAAATCTTCGAGCTAGATAAACCTTTTCGCGCGTGATTTCGCAAGATTTTTAAGCTTTGAACTATGCATATTTTGAGTTTGTATAAATAGCCGTGCAGGTACACGCAAACTGATGTGTGAAATTTTGTTAGTTGTTTGAGCTCAGTAATTTGAATATCCGAGCAGAGTAAATTCGGCGGGATAACAGTACCGAATTTTCAGCTAAATTTTCGTTAGACGAAGAGTAAAAACAGCCCGATGAGGCCAGTGAACCTTTGCTAGCAATTAGGCATGTAGTTTGATTTTAGTTCGAATTCCCCAAAGTAACGACCCTCGAAGTTCGGCGCAATAAAATTCATTTGAATATTGGAGGTAGATTGAAATTATTCAAATTTTCTACTGCTTTCACATTATATGAGATATTGGAATTTTGGCTATTAATTACTCATCGGCATGTCACACTGCGCGGATAATCTAATTAAATATTCGGCGACAAACTAATTAAAAACTCGAAGTGACTGCGACTTATTCATCGATCCCAACATATTTTTCAAACGATTTCGATTATTTCTTACATGCATATGTGTCTGTTGAATATGTCATTTATATTTTAAAGATCCAATAACATTGATTCAAGTAAATATAACCCGATGAATACCATCGGACAATTTAAACATGAATAGCAATGCCGAAAAGTTATTGGTTCTATCCCTCCGTATGATTAATAATTCATAAACTGATATTCTATGAGCATTAATTCAGAATATTGCATCTACACTTTATCCTCAATAATCGTTTAATTTGATCAAGTGTCTCACTACACTTGTAATCAAGATCATATAAAAATTCTCGAAGCTTTTTACCCTTCAGTGTGTAAGTGTGTGTAACGACATAATGCATTTGTAATTGTTTATGAATGTGTATGATAAATTGTGTGGTGTATTCATCAATGTATATATGGTATAATATTTAGTGTTTAATTTTTAGTTTTATAAAAAAGTCAGTATACAAGAAATACTCCAAATGATTCGTCCTAGATCCACCTGACAGACAACTCGTTAAAATTTTTTTCCGATGGTCCCAACAGTATGTTAATATCAAGATTACGTCTATCATGATCTTATTTTAAGCTACAATTTTACGGCTATTGCTCAAGAAGGCTACTTCGATTTCTTTTACGTGAAAAAGTAGAAGGGTTTTGAAATTTTCCCCCTCGTCAAATCTGTTACGTGACAACTTATCGACTAATTGTAAGCTCGTCTTGCTCCGGCTTTCGTACCGATGTACACTCACAAAAATAAAGTCTTGGTTCAAGAAGAAAAATCGATTTGACGCTATAGCAAGAAGATTTATTCTCGTACTGAACAGACTCATCTAAAACCAAAAATAGATTCTCAATTCTAGAGGAAATCTTCTTGCTATAGCGTCAAACCGATTTTTCTTCTTGAACCAAGACTTTATTTTTGTGAGTGTATATCCTCTTATATCAGCTCTGCCTACCAACGGAAAAATAAGGCTGTTTTATTTTCACCTGACCTTTTTCTAATGGTGCTCGCTTGCTCTCTAGTCAGTCTTGTCGACAAATAACAAAGTTGAAACTTCCGAAATCTTCACTTACATAAAGGAGCTTATGAGTGCGCACGACATGTGTATATATACTGCTCTTAGGTATACTGCAAGCAAAGCGGACGACGGTTGTTATATTCTCGTGTTTGGCGCTGTGTAGGAGCCGTATATGCAACAATGCATGTCTGATGGTCTTGATTAAATATCTGCGCAGAGAACGCGAATTAACAATTCTATTAGATCATAAATACTCACTTGATACAACTGAACCGAACCGAAAATAATTTAATAATATTAACGTGGAAACGACTTTTGCAGAATTTACAAATTGCGCCTCTCTATGGAAATGCACATTGTGCAAAGCAGATAAATTGATCCATTTAACTACGAGAATCCATTGGATATATTCATCATCAATTAATTTAGAGTAAACGAACGAATGATCCAAATGATTCGTCGTCGACACTCGGACAGTGCACACGCACTGGTGATATTCAAATCGGTCTGTGATATGGCAATATTCGTGGTGCTATTGATTCATGCGATACTTCATTGGCATACCAGCCGAGAATGTGTATATTTAGCTATTTATATAGCTTTCTGCTTTATATTGATAATTCTTTTTTCTCCTCCATAGCCAATCGTAATTGATATCAAGTACTTGTAAACGTGTTCAAATGATATTTCATAAAGTAGTAGTTGTATCTTAACATATGGATTGATTAATAATAATTATCTAGTAAAATGAAATTGGTGTATGCACTAACTGGAAAATAAATACTTGTTGACTAGTTGATTTACAGCATAGAATTATTCTTTGTATTGAGTCCACGCTATAAACGCATTAGGTTGGATACACCTGGAAGTGAATCTAGGATGGAACGTTTAGGGTATTTTCCAAGGGGCTTCTCACTCCGGTACTTCCTCGAAATTTCGACGGTACTCCCATCGTTCTTAGTATTGTTTTGATCCAGCTTGTCCTTTTTTGAGGAATAACTCTTGGTTAATATTGGCAAGAATACAGCTATTCATTCGCATAACTCGATAAGAACCCCTGTGCTACTTCTCCTGGGAGTACTGCACTAAAAGAAACTCCTCGGTATTTTCCTGTCTAACATTATTTTAAAATATTACAAATACATAAATAAAAATTGGATACACCGTGTACAATTTCTTGTGTACACACATATTTACAAACATTATATTACTACAACGCGTATTTCGAAGGGGGGAAAGAATTTTTGTTGAAATATCAAGTAAAAATACAACTCTCTCATGGAAACGCTGACAGAATATCATGGCCATGTGCGTATATGGATAATTGTTTTCGTTACGACTCGTATAGCATGAAGATGTTGGTCGTTTCAAAACACGTTGTGGCCAATAGAGTTGCTACCGCAAGAAGCTTGTACGCGGCTATAAAAAAATGAAACGCGCAGAGGAAAAAGCTCGTCGATATCCCGGGAGTTGACTGAAAGCTCCTCGATCATATTATATTAGATCACAAGTGAGTCGGCCTCACGGCTCTATACAAAGAAAACCCGCTGCCAATCAGCCTCATCCCCCACGTCTCTGTCTCGTCTTTATTTTTCCAACCTCGTTATTACTTTTCATAGCGTCGCGTTGCGCGCGCGCGCGCGCGTATACAATATGTTCCTCCGCGTATCTCGAGCGAGTGACGTCAACGGATTCTTGGAGGAGAGGGAGAGAGAAGCACGCGATTGATCAGTGTATATGCCGAGTAATAAGCAGGAGGTGCTGCAGCATCCTCTATATGATGGAGCTTTTATCCTTTGCTTTTCTTATTTCCCTCCGAAAAAGAATTCGCTCTATATCGGCCGGCTCAACGTGTCTATGCTCTCCCCGCGTTTCCCCCTCGACGTGACTCAATTCTCCCGCGAGCCATCCCCCGCGTCGCCCGGATTAATACTGTTACACTTCTCTTGAATACTAAAACGCAGTATCTCTCACAATCTACACCTCCCTCTGTTTCGATAAATCAGCTTGGAGATCGTCATAAGTCATAAGCGTACTTCAGAAGCGATATATACTGAATTTGACATATCCATCGACTTATCAGCGTTTCGAGGGACATCGATTTCAAGCGTGTATAAGGTGCTCGTTTGAGTAAAACGCGTTGGTCCGGATCCGTAATCTGCGATTCTTCTACTACCTATATTGACACCAGATAAAGTGTCTCTTCTAAATGTATTTGTTCTAGCAGGCGGATGGACAGATTTTTTGCAAGAGTAAAATAATACATTTAGCTGTGTAAGTAAAGTTCGTATGGTTGATAACCAACGAATTTTAGGAAAATGGTAGATTTGATTTTTCCGAAAACATATCATTGATTCGTGTTTCCCTCACGCAGCACAAACTTGATGTAGAGGGTTAAAACAACCCAAATAACCACCGAACCACCTTTTTTGCAGGGTTGAGTTGTTCTGTTGGTTATGAACGAATTCATTCAAATTCACATTTCTTCAGAAATTTGGATACCTGTTTTACTCAAGTGCTATTTGCTATATCCCAGTAAATGGGACAGAACATAATCGAAGCCATGCGATGGTTATAAGTTCGCAGTCTGCAGGTGCACGCGCTCAGGTGCATAATTTACGATTTTCATCCAGGCGGATACAAAGTGTCAACTTTACGTCTTGACGTTTGCGAAGAATGGAACTGTTCTCCCGCTGGTTACCAACAACAGTAATATATATATATGTAGTACCTCACTCACCTCTCTATTTCGAGACTAGCAAACTTGCACAAACGTTTTTCATGGCGAAATCGCTTAACCTCGCTCGGGTGCGTAATATGCTATTACTAGCAGAATTCCAAAGTAATGTGTCAACTTCGATACGTCTCAAAATCAATGAAAAAAGATGTGAAGAACTACTTGTATGGACCGCCCACCCGGGATAGCGAAGAAAGCCGAGGGATTACATATTAAAGCCGTCACGTCTGCCCAAACTCTTGACTTAACTACTTAATAATGAAAACTCTTATCCACGTCGAAATCAATGGAAAAAAATATGTCGGGCTGTGATATCAAAGTATTGGATGGTCTCTACAAGATCCTGATCGAATTTTTGTCCTGATATTATTTTCCATACGTTGAAGATAGGTTCACACGTTTTTTGGATTGTGCGGGTGAAACGGTCATTTCCTATAATCTTAGCCCATTCAAAATTTTTCTCAAACATCTGTTTTCCACGTATATTACCCTAGCGTAGCCAATTCATAAGGCCAATTCATAATTCATAAAAATAATGACTATTTTAGAACGTGGCACGATGAAATGGCTACGCTAGGGTAATATACATGTTTTATCCACAATTTGGACGTGATTCCAACGTATGGAAAATTATGTCCCTGCAGTGACATTTTGTAGAGTACGTCGAATACTTCAATTTTATGCCCCAGCAACTTTTTAACGCTCGTTCAGTCCTGTGCAACTGGCCGAATTAACCCAAAAGAATTTCGAGAGGAAAGCATTTTTGAGTAGTAAAAAATAACAAAAAAAAAACCCTCAAGGTTGTCGTATTACACTCGGGCAGTGCACATATTGTAATCGGCTGCTGCGCGTTTCAGCCGGAATACACACAGTAGGGTCCGCATCCGCGAACGAGAAGAGGGTGAAAATTGACACGGGTGAAATGGCAGCGGAAAAATGATTGCGCGCGAATGTTGGCAAACAAATACACGCATGCACACGAGCAGATCGAAGGGGAGGGATATCGCACAGATACAATGATACGCGAAGTTGGGCTGCGCATCAGTTAATGCCGAATCAAACGTTTGTCGAAATTTAACGAACCGCCGAGGCAGTTGGAGCGGCCCGGCAAATCAATCGATACAATTTGGAATTGAATAATGAAGAGGTTTGTGCGAGGTAGGGGGGGGGGTAGGGGGGTTGCAGGGCCGCGTCAGCTTGGCTCATCAATAATCAAGCGTGCAACAGCGGAGATTGGTATTAACGAGAGCGAAGCTGCGACGAGCGATTGGCGCGTCTCTGCAGCGCGCAAGATACAGAGAGGCGCGAGTGGCGCATAAATAATTCATCGGCTGGCTGCTCGCGCGAGAGTCGCGCGCGCTCGATATACACATTCGTTCACGCGCTATTACGTGTACGTATACACGACTTCCCCGCGAGAGGCAAAGCGCGAAAATATTTTGCCCCGAGCCCTCGGCGGAGCTCGAGTCAAAGCAATAATTATTACGCTTCATAAAGTAAGTGGGCTACTCTCTCTCTCTCTCTGTCTGGGGGACAAAGGTGTCGCTCGCTCCGTCAGACCTGGCGCGCCCCCACACTCGCGCGTACATACACATACGCGCGAGCACACGTGTATAAATGCCTACGCTCATTCGAGCGAATTTCCTATTCACGCCGGTCTCTCTCGCGCGCGATGTCATCAGAAGTGTTAAAGCGCGCGCGCCGGACGGGCGCGGGGGAGGGGCACAGGCCTGCAGTTGTGTATACACCACGTACGAGTTCGAGCCTCGCGCGCAGAATCTTCGTGTGTATATGTATGCGCGAAAGTAACCGCACAAACGTCGCGAGCCGCGCGACCTCGTTTCGATCGCGTCGGCCCCTCCCGATTGCCGTTGCGCCCAATTCGCCGTGTCTTCGCTTTGATCATCGTTGATTGTAAGTCGACGGATTTTATAGGAGTGCGACTGCTGTTTATAAGTGCATATATTCACGCGTTCGGTCGTAGCAGTACAGCCGCGCTATTAATACGATGGCTCGAGTTTTCGATCGGGATTCTCATTATATCGCGCGCGCGACACAATTGTTGGAAACGATGCTGTACGGGGGACGGCGATACTATAATCGCTGCCGCGGAGCCGCAATTTTTGCCCAGCGCCCGCTTAATTATCAAAGTTATTGTCCGCCAACGGAGCGGAGGATCTTTAGAAATCAAGCGAACGAGTCAGCGGATGGGTACGGTGCACAATTACCACGGGGACGAATTGTATTGGCAAAACTAATGATGTTTTTCTTTTGATGTGCTATTGCGCGAGTGTGCTGTGATTGAGCGTTGCCTGCACTGGTGATACGAAAATCGGTACTCTCTTAAAACCTTACAGTTGGAAACTAGTGTATGGGAGTGAAAGGTCACTGTATATAACGGTGGATGAAATGTGCATGAATGAACGGTGGTGAATTTTGAATTTTGTTCCATGAGTTTTGATAAATGCATGTAATTGCATAACCCAATCAGTCCCTGTATCCAAATTCCAATGTGGCATTTTTTTCAGATTCCGTATTTCCGGTGCTCTCGCACTTGGGTTATATTGGGAGTATTGGAAGAAAATGTTCGGTAGCTAATCAAGTGTAGTCATACTCATTTCTTTACATGTGTGATTACTCTATCTTATGTAGAAACATCTTATCTCGTACATGTGAGTTACTTTGGTAGATCTAAACGCTTAGCGGTGGCACATTGGGTACAGTTACCTTAATATTAAACTAGTAATTTTTGCAATATGATAATCCCTTAGTGTATATATGTGTAAAAATGAAAGATAGGGCTCGGGCTATAGGCCTGCGCCGCGGAGAGCATATAATCACTCTTGGCGAAGCCAAGCTCGGAGCCAACTCACCGGTGAGCCCGCGACGGGGTTATAAATATTAAAAATTGTACGTGGCGTACGTAACGAGCTCTCGCGCGCGCGTGAAACAGCCGAGTCGCCGGTTCGTCCCCCGTCATCGATAAATCCACGTTACGAGCCAAGTCGCTCGGGCCACACACACGCCGGCCGCCGTCCGCGACTCTCCTGAATCAGCCTGCGCTGATTTGCATATTATTAACCCCGCGCCGGAATAATAAAGCTCGGGACGCATGCCGTCCGCTTCATTTCGCGCCACGCGCAGCCAATCTCGAGGCCCCGACACTCGCCGATAATTCCACCGGCCCCCCCGACCCGTAGCCAGCTCCCATTTGATTTAGCCTCGTCTATCACAACTCGCGCCCTTCTTCACTCGAATCCCCCGATTTTATCAAGCGACGGGTTTGTCATGTCGATCGCTCCTACGGAGAAAATCAAATTTCGAATCTCCCTGCAAATAAAAGCACATCTCAAATCTCGGGTTGTTTCCTCAGCTCGCTGTGCAAGTAATGAACTTGTGCTCGATTCGTTCCCGGCCAATCACAAATCGATGTTCCTTCTACGAAAAAATAAACATTCCAGAATTTCCCCACGTAGGAAAACTCATTTCATACTCTACTTTTTTTAGATATATTGTTTTGAAGAGCAGTGAGGAAAAATTTAGGGAATGAAGATATTGGGCGCGAGCTCATTTTATATAGGTGCTCTTTTCAATTTTTTCTACAAAATAAACCATTGGATGTGTTTTCTTTTGTTGTGAGACCTACGATGGGTTTCTCTTCGCGGAAAGATTGTGAGACGTATATGTATATGTGTCTTTTTTTACGGGAAGGTTCTGGAATGTGTCTTTCTTCGTATAGGACCCATTGATGTATCCTTGTGTATTTTTCTCCGTGGAATCCGTATATATTGATCAATATTCATCGGTAGTCGTGCGTTTCCCAAAAAATGCGATTATTTGCAAAAATAAAAACAAAAAAGTCGGTTTTTACCACGATATAATATTTTTTCTGAAAATTAGTCATCGACGTGTCGTTAAGGCTTACATTACTCTATCTGATCGTTGTATAGAAGTTTTGGGTACGTCTACTTTAGCCTAGTCGCATTTCAATCTCCCGCTTAATCTCCGACCAATAAAGCCGTACAGGCGAGAACGAATTTTCGACCGGACTTGGGAAAAATTCCATGCCGATATATATTTATTCATGGAAACGCGGCAGCTAATAGCTTATGAAATCATCGTTTTTCAAAAGAGGCAATTTTGCTCGCCCGTCGCTTGTCTGAAATCTCTCGCCATTGTGGATGTTGATTAGCCATAACATTAAGACCAGGTAGCCGCAATAAGGCTGTTATTGGCTCGCCGACTCTGGAAAATTGTTCGGACGAGAGATCGTTGCCGGCACGTGTACCTTGCGCTATTGGCCGCTGGAAAGATACGAAACTACAGCAAAAACACACGGGCCAAGAATTTTTTCGAATTTCCTTGTCCCAATATGCCCAATTGAACTTGGTGCTCTTTCGATTTTCGAGATGTTTTTATACACATGTGGCTCCAGTCGCTAAACCGTTTACCACCTGAATCCACATTCGACTCGGGAAAAAACACGAGAACAATCGCTTCTCGACATTTTTATCCGATGCCGCATGATCGCCGAGTTATTTTTCCATTCAGCACTGTTTTCCCGTGAGAACAATTTACTTTACCAGTGAGTGGATAAATTACATTTACCACTTTGTATCATTATTTGAAAAGTTGAATGAAAGTGTTGATAAGGAATGTTGACTGTTAACGCAATTCGGAACCGAAGCTTTTCAATCTCATTTAATTGTAATTGAAAAGTCACTCGGAATCGAAATAACACGAAATTATCAAAGAAGCCATTTATGGAAAGACCGGTTCACACTCATTGTTTATCTACAAGTGCGTCTATGCGTTTAGTGCAATCAGTGTATTTCGAATAAAATGGTATTGTGTAGCATAGGGTATGGTAAACGCAATCAGCGTAGGCCCCTTTGATTAGAGGAATGGGGGGTGTTCTTTGTGCAAGACAATCGCGTCGCTCGACGTCGGTAATAAGCCTTCGACGTGTCCACGACGTACCACTACACAGCGAATGCAATCGCACTTCACGTGCAATTAACCTACATATGAGTGACCTGCAGCGGGACCGCAGCTGCCGTCAACTCGTCTCGCACCCTGCGTACAAACTTTTCCCCCTAGCTCAAACCAACTTTTGACGTTTATTGTCTCTTATCACACCTCGTTTGGTCGATTGCTTCATGTTAAGCATAATTTATGCTCGCTACGCAATTAGAAGCATTAGATAACAAAATCATGTAGGAGTTGATAACGCATTTCTACTTTTAGGCCTCCAAGCACCCACATGTATTGATTCATCAGTAACTTTTTACACTTTAGTAACTATCATTGTTCAATCAGTTTGATTCTCGCTCATTCGATGAATCAGTGTTTAATTCCTAATACACACGTATACTAAGTGTGAAATCAGGCGATTGTTTATAATATCACGAAAGTTGACACATTCGAGTCACCGCGCGAGCATTTAAGCTCAATACATTTCTTCAAGGGTTCACGAGAGGAATTCTGGGATGGACTTGGGAGGAAGAACTTCCAAAGAATCATAAAAGTTTTTGCTAGCATACGTTTACATTTTGATCAGAAAAATATTTAAAAAAAAAAAAGCATAGATGGATGGTAGATATCGCTGATTTCTATATTCTAGAGAGGTGCTCTAAAGACTCTTGATGGCAGTAAGTGTGACCCTGAATTCAGGCAATGTCCAGGTGATTAGAGTCGCAGACGTTCGGAGCTTGTGCTCTTGAAATTCATTAGTTACGGACTACGTGAATACAGTTAAAAAAATTATCAGGAATAAGTAACTTTCTTCAAAATTTTGAAATATCATTTTTCTTCGTTATGCTGAAACAGCATAACGAAAATGGAGAAAGCTCATTCTTCATATGTCATTCCAGCGTTCTACTCATAAATTGATATGGAGTTTCTACATTCTGGAAAGCTGGAATAGCTTTTTCATCAAAAATGTTAAACGGCTTTAGGTTTTGAAGAGACAAAATGAATGTTATTTCAGCCTATTATTTCTCTCAGTGCATCATCCCGGTTCAGAAATATCATCTGATGCAATTACCAAAAATTAGAGGGTCCCAGCTTAAGAATACCATCATTAGTGATCCAAATAATCTCGACATCGACTAAGTCCGGTGACACCTACTCCAACCAATAATTCTCACCTATGAAACAGTATCATTGATGATCCCATCCACCTGGACATTGTTCGAGATAAGCAAGATGGATATTTAGGGGACCCGATGACATTTGTTTATGTGTATATATATACACTCACACACACATACATACTTCACGCACGAAATCGCATTTCACGCACTTCTTGCATAGTATACTATTGTGTCCATTATCTCTCTATATTAAAAGCTGAACCGCCGCCGCCGCCGCCGCCGCCGCCGTCGTCATTTTGCTCCCTCTGGTTGCTCCCTCCGGTTGCTCCCTCCGGTTGCTCCCTCCGGTTGCTCCCTCCGGTTGCTCCCTCCGGTTGCTCCCTCCGGTTGCTCCCTCCGGTTGCTCCCTCTGGTTGCTCCTCCGGTTGCTCCCTCCGGTTGCTCCCCCTGGTTGCTCCCTCCGGTTGCTCCCTCCGGTTGCTCCCCCTGGTTGCTCCCTCCGGTTGCTCCTCCGGTTGCTCCCTCTGGTTGCTCCCTCCGGTTGCTCCCTCCGGTTGCTCCCTCCGGTTGCTCCCTCTGGTTGCTCCCTCCGGTTGCTCCCTCCGGTTGCTCCCTCCGGTTGCTCCCTCTGGTTGCTCCCTCCGGTTGCTCCCTCTGGTTGCTCCTTCTGGTTGCTCAGTTTCACCCTCTTTTTCCACCCATTTTTTCACCCTTTTTTTCCCCCTTTTTTTATCTCTCTTTCCACCCCTTTTTTTCCACCCTTTTTCCACCCTTTTTTCCACCTCTTTTTTTCACCCCTTTTTTCACCTCTTTTTTCACCCCTTTCTCCACCTCTTTTTTCCATCTTCTTTTTCCACCCGTATCTTCGAATAAATTATTTATTTCCAATAAATATGCAATGGTCCGATCTCCTGGAAATTTTGCACACAGGTTAGTCGCGGCAAAATCTAGGTCAAGTTCAATTTTCAATAAAAATCCGTTGTTTATTTGCCTAGCCCAAGAAAACTGAATTGTTATATTTGCTCCATAGCAACCGTTGTTTACCTCCCTAGCAACCATTGCGAAGGTTGGAAATGATGAATCTATGACCCATGTCCATAATTTTCGATTGCAAAGGACACAAAATCTTCCCACTTAGCTCCTCAGTAACCGTTGTTAAACGCTCTAGCAACCGGTGCCAAGGGAAAGAAAAAGTAAGTTTCGTTTCCAGTATTTTCAACTGCACAGGATACAAAATCTCCGTTTTACCTATAGCAACCATTGTTTACGTGTTTAGAAACCGTTGCTGTAGTAGAAGGAAAGAACTAAATATTATTTTGGACAATTTTTTTTCAATATAAATCCACTTATTCGTCGAAACTACCGTTTATTTACATCCCTAGCAACCGTTGTTTTGGAAGCTGGGAAAACAGTTTTAAGTCACACTCGATGGCCAGAGGCACTAAATTGTTATATTTGTTCCATAGCAATCGTTTTTTACCTCCCTAGCAACCATTACGAAGGTTGGAAATTATCAATTTATGACCCATTACCATAGTTCTCTACGGCAAAGGACACAAAATCTTCCCAATTAGCTTTTCAGTAACCGTTGTTTACCGCCCTAGCAACCGTTGCTAAGGGAAAGAAAATTCACGTATGTTTCGTTTCCAGTATTTTCAACTGCACAGGACACAAAATCTCCGTTTTACCCATAGCAACTATTGTTTACGTGTCTAGCAACCATTGCAATCTTACTCAAAATCTGCTGCTGAAAATCTGAAATGGAACACGCGGAATACCCCAAACAAAAAAATATGATCTAGCACATGTCACTATTAACCTAAAGTTAAAACCCACTATTAATCTAAAAAAAACAAACGTTTAACATGAATATAGCTGACATTAATCTTTTATTTTGATTCGAATCGTTCGTTCAGTATTCTGTCAATCGAACAAAATCGAAAGTTCAAGTTTAAAGTTTTATTGTTTTGAATGTAATTTTCTTTTAATTATTACTACACTTATTATTGAAATTATTGATTTCTAAAGAACACATCGGACCTTATCAAATTTCCCAGGCACTGTTTTGCCCGCCAATCAAAAACGGGTCACGTGCTTTTTGCCCGCCAATGAGCTGAGACGTATGTAGGGGTAAGATCGATAAGGTCGGTAAGGCAGTTTTAATTGAAATCATCATCGCGTTATGACCGAAGGAGAATATCAAAATGTCCTAAAGAGTTTTTAAAGCTCTCTGCAAAATATTGATTTAATTGAAGTTGCAGAACATGGATTTTTGGGTTATTTGGGTTATTTGGAAAAAATATGAAACTTCTTTATCGATCAAGTTCCAATAGCTGATTGACCTGGTATGCCCTCATTGGCGGGCAAAAAGCACGTGACCCGTTTTTGATTGGCGGGCAAAACAGTGCCTGGGCAATCTGATGGGGATGGGGACTCATGGGGGGTTGGCGAGCGAAGCGAGCAGGGGGGTACCCCCTAGTGTTGTAAAAAATTACATATATTAAACATATTATGTTTAAGTTAGCATTTACAGGATAATGGAAAAGTTATATTACAGTTATAGTCCTGAGCTAACCAAGGACTTTGAGTGAGATGATACGCTTACTCTCCCTTATACCGTCAATTTATGATCACTCCCAAAAATAAGTTCTTGTCTCTAGAGGAACTAGTTACCTCATCTGGCAATTCGTTCTTTTCGAACGTAATATATTCTGTATTAAAGAAGAAAAGTCTCCTTGCAAGAAGATTCTTTTTGAAAGTAGTAGAGTAGTATTAGAAATTTTGTATGAGGTCTCTTTAAGATACGGTTCTCTTGGGAATAAAAGGATGTTTTTGTGAGTGCAGTGAATGCAGTGAAAATTATGCTTAAGGATGAGGTCATATTCGTCAGAGTGACACGAGCTGTAGTCGATCATTTCAGAAAGAGGGAAAGATAGAGGGAGAGAGAGAGAGAGAGAGAGTGAGAGAGAGAGAGAGAGAGAGAGAGATTGAGTGATTTGTGGATGGTAAACAATGAGGCAGGAATGGCAGGGGCTGTAACAAAAAGTTGCACTTTGTTTTGCCGGCTCGCAGTGAGAAGCGGCGGCGTGACGCAAGTTCCTGAATTCGCCATAAAAGTTTGGACGAGGGGGGGCGTCGCGCGCGGCGGAATATCATTATGCAAATGCGTTGTTTGATGTATCTCGAGGATGGTGCATATCGCGGCTCATAACGTTTAATATTCATCGTTCCCCAGCTCGCTCGCTCGCTCGCTCGCGTCAGACTATGCCAAAATTAAACTTTTTCTCGCTCGTCCGTCGCGCGTATAAATATATAGTACACCGCGCGCGCCTGGATTCTTCCGAGCGCGCTGTTTATCCTGCCCGCCGGCCGCCTCAAATATACCTACGATTTGGCCGGCTCTTGCTATTTTTTCGCCCCGGCTGCGGAGCCAAGCGGGCTTTCCCTAATTGCGTTAGAGCTATTTGCTTCGCGCACTTACACACACACACGCGCGCGCGCCCGCGCACCAGCAGCGCATCTTTGATTTGTATGCGTGATTCCCTGTCCTAATATTATCTCCACCGAGTGCTGGCTAAGTTTTGTATATTTTTCGTCAGCCGCGAACGCGCGATTATTTCGTAATTTCAACGTCGTGGCTCTAGCTCTCGCCATTAATTAACAGAGAGGTATATACTCTCTGGCCCCGGGTAATTTCTGTATGGTTATACTTTTTGTCAAATCGTAAATTCGGAAATATAAACCGAAGTTTTTGTTATCCTCTATGAAAGCGGGCTGCACAGGTATACTCAGCTTGTAATTCTATCCTTCACGATTGATAACCAATTAAACTGACAGAAAAACGCGTGGAAAAATGTTTTACGGTTAGCCAGCACCCGAAAGCGTTATCGTCCAAACAAAATTATGAATTTTGTTATGAATTATATTTTCACGGGTGCAAAATCACCATAGGAATAGCCATCTCTACCCCGCGTTGTTCACTCTATCTTTTTAACGAGTGCATAAATCGGATCCTTTTCACGCACGTGCGGTGGATAAACAGTGGTGTATTTTAAGCTGGTATTCTACGAATTTCGGAATTTCCAAAGGTTTTTGAAGCTGACTACAAAAATGTGGAATATTCCGAAAGTTGACCTAGTAGTCAACTTATAGTAGTCCTCATATAGACATTTACGGGAAAGCGCAATGTGTTATACCAGGAATTCGAATATGTCGACGAAAATCCGAAATTCAAGGATTGGGTTTCGGTCATGTCATAAAGCTTCCTCTATGAGAAAGCAACAATTTTTCAAGAGTTTTCACCGAATATTGTTACATGTAAAAGGAGATGGTGATTTTCAACATTGCCTCATCATTCTACTCACATTTGTAAAAGATAAGGAATATTATTGAAAATTTTAGCCAAACTTACAAACTTTTAAGAGAGTAGCCTACCTAAATTTCAACATGGTTAAAAAAAACCGTACGAGGCTGTAAATTTATATTCTAATTCATTTTTTTACGGCGAGTTCAATGACGTATCGACCACCCCGGAATATAATTTATTTCACTGTAAAAAAATTTTTTCAACTCTTTCGAAAGTACTTGAAATTTTTTTTCTCGGCTCCTAGAGGTCCAATCGCAAAACCGATCCGTACGTTTTTGGATAATTTTTTCTTAATCATGTTGAAATTTAGGTAGGCTAACCCCTTAATATAAACACTGAGAATTCGACTTCAAAGAGTGAAATTCAATATTCGCGAATCAAATTATTAAATGAGATTAGTTTGCAATCGACGAAAGGATGAACTGTGTATGTTCTTGCAAAAAAGTTTGATCACATGTTACAAAAAAGAAGAGCCTTTTTTTCGGTGATGATTCTTTGAAGGAAGAAATATAATTCAGTTTATGAACGTTTCTATTTGGATTTACGTCAAAGTGGCAATTAGGTTATTAACAACTTAAGAGAGTCTCTTCTTTGCGAATCCCCTTCACCTCTTTGAGCAGTTGCAAAGATTCAAAAGTCAAACACTGACCGGAATTGAAATAAGTAAATTATAATGAATTCATTCATTAATGCGTATTCCTGCATAAAAGACGAATAGGAGAACCAATGGGTAAAGTCATATAGTATCAGAATTTCAGATATGGTGTAAATCTCATTAGGCAGTGAAAGGACGAAAAAAAGGGGAGAGAAAGAGAGAAAGAGAGAAAGCGAAACTAAAGCAAATGGAAGTACACCGCAGTAATTTTAAATTGATTAACGTTGTTAGTCTTCTTGCAGCGTTGAATTTCCAAAAAGGACAAGACGCCCGAAGCGGGGCAGTCTCCGGCTCTGTTATCTCGCAATAACGAGAAAATTTAATTGTAATTTAAATGCCTTTTATAAATTGTTGATATTCTTAAGCCGTCAGTCCTCTGGTACACCTGCAGCGCAATTCTTCCTCACCCCCAACGTCAACGGACCGTTTGCGAAAGCCAGTTGTTTTTTGGAACAACCAATACAACACTGCACGTATCCGAGTTAAAATTATCTCGGCACATCGATGAAGCTTCGTGGCAGTTGAATATCGCGAAGCGATCGACGCAAAACAAATAATGCCGCGGGGAAGTGTGGGAAAAAATGCCAACATTACGGCTGATAGATGATCGATGACGTATTGCGCGTGGCGCACTTTGTTTCCGGCTAATGTGCAAATTTGCCACTGGTAATTATATACACGGCAGATGGAAGCGAGGCTGTAATGATGAAAAACGATGGACTCCAAGTCGCCGAGTTTTACCTAACTCACACGGCTCGTAAAGTATCCCGGCAAAGCCGTGTACACACGCAGTTGCCGCTCGTTCTTTTTTTCTCCTTGGTCGGTTTCATCGCTGTTGGCGAGCGTTGTGTTGTGCCCCCGCGAGCTTCAGTAATCACTGTAGGTAATTCCGTTGCGCGCCAATCATTTACGAGCCGGCGGACGGTGATATGGCGCGGAAACTCGACGCGCGAGAAAAAGTTGGACTCGCTGGATGGTGGGAGACGTCACGCTAAACCCCCCCGACGCATCCGATATTCCCTCCTCTGCTGCTGCTGGATGCTCCTGTATTAGAATGGGCGGCGGCGTCAGGGGGGTGGGCAGGAGGTGGAGGAATATTTTAAGTGCACGAGAGAGTGGCTATCCGATATGGCATCCGATAAAGCTCGCTTCGATCCGAGTATTATGATGATGATGATTATGCGCATGCGAAAATACGCCGATCGTGCGACGACGTCAAATCTTCTCCGCTACCTTTGGATTTTATCCGTGTATAGCGTCCGGATGCGTTACACTGTATTCGTGTGTTGCCGCACCTCTACCCCCTCGCCTCGTCTCACCAATCAACGAATGCTGCATCCTATTTGATTGGGTTCTATTCGTTTTGTAATCATGAATACATATATATTGCGATGTGCTTGCGCGCTCGGAATATCGAATACATTGGCTGCTTGTTTTGATTTTTTCCCTTCTACCGTGTGAAACATGAGCTCGCTGAGATAAAATATCGGCTCACGACGGCTAGGATACTCTATTAATAAGTGAATCAATATACCCACTAATAAATGCTCGCTGGAATATACTTTTAATGATCAATCGTATATCGTAAAACTCGTTCGGAATTGCGTTCCCCTTCCAATCAAAGCTACGAAAATTTACTGTGTATCTCGCAAAATACCCCAGTATATCGCAGAAAATATTCATTTGAATTTCGTCAGATTTGATAATTCAACTTTAAACCGAAAAATAACTGTGGATGAATATTCACTGGACTCCGATGTCAATTTACGGTGAAAAATCCAAGTGTCAAATCTGATGGGATTAAAGTAGTAATATTCGGGGGTGCATCATATTGAACATCCGTTAACATAGAATTTCCTAATAGCCTAGCCTTAGCGACGGTTGCTAAAAATGCGAGCATCGATTGGTATGGAAAACACATCGTCAATCCTCCTCGACAGATGAATCTTTTCGAAGTGAAGCGTTTGAACGAAGATTGCGAAATCGACGAGAAAGTCTCTGAACAAAGGTGTGTACATATAGACATACACGCGAGTTCGAATAGCAAGTGCAGCAAGTGATTCGGTAGGCGAGTTGCAAGTCGCGCGCGTCCCGCTCGACAATCAGCGTCAAAGCCATTGCCGTTGCGTCGCGCCGCGAGTTGATTAGCTCGAAAAGCTCGAATCAGCGATTCGCGTCGCGAGCCGAGCGGGGACGGGGCCCTTTGTGCCGCCGTCCCCAGGTGGTGCGGCTACTCTGTCTCACACACGCACACACACATACACAGCCCCGCGCGGATTAACTTTCTTCGGGAGGGTATGCGATAAGCATGCGGTCGTCGAGCTCAGCTTTGATATACGTGCCGGTGCGGGCGCGCACGACGCTTTTGACCGAGCACTGTTGTGTGTGTGGGTGTGTGGTTGCGCGCAAGCCCCGCAAAGCTGCTTCAATTTCTTCCCAGTGATTTAGACTGCTGCCGCGCAAACTCAGCGTATTCTCGCGACGCGACTCTCTGCCTCCATCCATTTTACTATTGTCGCGCGCAAATTGATTTTGCCCCTCGCGTCCCCTTTTGCCCGGCTGCAAGCCAAAACGGCGGCTTCGTTTATCGCATTTGTTTCTATTTTTGTTTGCTCCTTTTGTTTTGTCAAACAGAATTGCAATGGGGTGAACATCGAACTTGGACCTACGGTTTTTCCCTAAACAATTTTCTAAATTTTAATGATCAACTTTTCGATACAAGTGATGAAATAGTACATTTTAGTAGTACTATCATTATGCTCTGGTAAAATGTATTGCTCAAATGTGTTCATTTTTTTTAGTATCATGTTTATTTTCTTTTTGTTGTTGATATTTTTGTTGTTTCAAGTGATTCCGGTCCCCTAGCGGGGGCTGCGCCCCTAGACCCGCTCTTTCCCTTCTCTTGTACTCCTCCACTTATCGTACTTTCGATGCACTCAAGCAACAAGGGCATGACGCCATGTACGCGTGTTCATCATCCATTACATAATCAAACTTTTTGCACTTCGAACTCGTGCGCACGTAGGTGAATCCAGAACTCGTGTTGTCACCCTCGCTGCGCTCGGGCGCCAACCTTCACTTATGCTGGATTCACCTACTGCTGGATACACTAATCATGTAATGTACTATTCTGTACAATGAATGATATGCGAAAGTTTAGCATCATACACATCATTTAACTCTGAACGATTTGATCAATACTCTGTGTGCTTTATCGCAATTTCCAAAATATTCTCTTTGATGTAATCAGATTTGAGATTAACTGATTTATTATATTAATTTTATAAATTGTGTTATTTCGATCTTTGGGAGGCAATACTGAGGTACTAGGAATTGAAATAATTCTACTCTGATATGTGATAATTATATTCTATACTAATAATAATAATGGCAGTTGGGCTTTCGCTAATCCAATGATTCAGTGATTATTTACTGATTCGCGTGTATTCTGTATACATAGAGCAGGCGATTGTTGGTGATCTGGAAAGCCGACACGTTCGAATCACTGCGCGAGAATTGGCTCGATTGATTTCTCTCGGGATACTCCTAAAATGAAGATTGGAAAATTTCCGTTCGAGTCTACAATCGTTTTTGGAATCGACTGAGACTTGGCAAGTAAAAAGTTACGTTCGAGGGTGGACGAGTCGCAAATAATTTATGTATCAATCGTGATGTTTTTGCGCTACTTTTTTTTTATCAAGTAATTCAATAACTGGTGAGTCGTATAAATGTCGAGAGAAAAACATTCATATCCATATAAATCCAGCTAATTTTTCATATTGTACAAAAACAACAGTTTATACAGTAATTGAAGTAGTCTTGAGTAAGTAGCCCTCCTTTTGTGAATTACCGAGATTAATGTAATTTGACCCCCTCCACTCGTCATCAAATGCTGTAGGGAAAAATTACCACGGGTAATCGGTGCAGGTCTATCATAATTTTGATAGACCCTTTTTACGCTGTTCAATGTGTGAAATTGCCTGATCAATAGCAGCTAAGTGGCGAGGTACGTAACATGAAGTATTTGCGGAAGGAAATCTTTGTGGCCATAGCTGTCTTTGTGAAGGAGTGTTGTTGTCGAGTCGCAGTCAAGTAGCAGTCGTGGCTGGAGCTGCGTGGAGTGATGTACTTGTGTCGGTAGAATATCGTGGATCGTACGAGCCGAGTGGCGTTAGTGTGCGCATTCGATTATTTATACGGCTCGGAGGCAAATCTAGCACGTGTGCGGGCTAATTTACACGTGCAGCAGCGAGTTTGCCGAGCGGATTTAGGGGGCCGAACCAGCACACTACGAGTACGCGTGCGAATTCATATTGATTCGAGTAATAAGTGCAATATTATGTGATCGTTATTTGACTAGGTAGGAAGTATTAAATTTTCTTACGTGAAAAAATCTAAACACTTGACGTAAGTCTGATCATTGTAGATGAGTAAGATAAATGAGAGAATGTGCAGGCGAAAGAGAAGCAGGAGGCACTCAGCAAGTCTAGCAGTAGAAAGAATTGTTTAGGGTACAGAAGATGGATCTTTTCTGATTTTAGGATGATAGTCAGGTTCAGAAGAATTTTTGTCAACTATCGGATATTAGTCGGAGATAATGTTTTGAGGTTCTAATAACGACCGAATCTCTTTTTTAGAAGCTAAATGAGATATGAATATAGGTAATTCATAAAAGGTGGGCACGTAAAAGAGATTATCGTTCTAAAAAGTAAAAACAGAAATTGAAGTATAATTTTGAAACGCATAAATGTAGATCGCTAGCTAACAGAGCGTCTGGATGCATGAATGTAAATTCGAGACTTGATCTGTAAGTATCCGACCTCTGGTTGGTAAACTTTTGATGCATACTTGCTTTTGTATAAAGTGAATCGATTCTGTAATTGAATATTTCCCGGGATATCCCGAGTTGGCACAGCTCCATTGCTGAAAAGAAGACGGATTACGAACGATTGGATGGGCTGACTGAGCTCATTCAATACCACGTGATGGAAGTAACCGTAGCTTATATATACCCATGCTGATGACGCACTGCAGGATGAAGTCCTGTTCGTCCGAAAGGTCACAGTATATACCAGAGCTCAGCAGTCGACGGGAACAACGGTGTTTTCATACGGTATTTCAGTTTTTGGGCGGGAATAGAGATTGAAAGCCAAGGGACATAGTTTTATCCGACTCTAACTTTTATTTCGCTGGGGCTAACCAAATACATGCGGACCAGTATTAGCTGCTCGTGAAAACCTAGTCCCTCCACATTTACAATTATTATCAAAATAATCAAGTATGATTCTAATACGGGAATTTACTCAATAAACAAACAATTTAAAGTAAATCACAAAACAAAACGAATTTACTCGCAAACGATGAAACCACAGATTTGTTTTAACTGAAAACCAAACGACATTTGCTTTAGTTCATTCACACGCAATAACAACGTCAATTTCCGCTGATGCAATCACTCAATAACAATCTTAGAATTGTATTGCTCACACTTCTTTTCCAACGATAGTCACTCTAAATCAAAGTAAGTGATAAAGACGCTGTAATTATTCTTTCCTGATCTTCAAGTCTTATTTATTCAAGCCTTAATGACACTGCCGCGACACTTCTTCCTCTACGTCTCGTGTCGGGCAGCCGCGCTATAGCGGAATATATTCCGTGAAGCGATGGAAGGGCCCGCCCTCGTCTAACCATGATTCTGCGCCCACGTGTGATTTTTCCCTCTTTGTTTCCGCTTCATGTGGATGTATCCGGAACGGTTGACTGAGCTTGAAATTTCAGTTGCGACTAAAACTGCGGAGTCTGTGGCACATCAGGGGATTGGCATTTTGGTATCAGATGGAACGCATCTAATGTTACACCAAGTAATGTATACAGATTTCTCCAAGGGGATGAGGGTGCCACAGACATAGGCAACTATCTTGGGCGAGTAGCTTATTGAGTGTATAATCCGGAGAACCTCAAACGACAGGTGAATTGAACATGCAGAAGGTAGTTAACCTCTCGATGTTTCCGTTCGCTTTTGGCTATAGAAATGAGTTCAGGAAAAAGACAGTGTATATGCAACTCTTCCGCATATATACGCGTCATGTGTAATCTTTAGGGGTACGCAGTAAACGTGCCGCGGTCTAGTTCAAGTGGCAATTCCTCTTATGAGAGGACATTCGCTGGAGGTTCGATAAGAAAAATGTCATTTACCGGTGGATGCCCTTAATAAGCGGCTCCGAGTTACGTGAGATGAGGAGAATTTTCTAAGATAGTGTCATCTTGCACAGCGGAATATGCCTTTTTAGGTGAGTTTTTTTATTCCTTTTCCGATTTTTATACCTCGTCGCATCCTCTGAGTAACGGGGGGCTTCTCCTTCTACATCTCCTTTACATCTCTCCTCCTCCCCTCGTCCCCTGACGCCCGAGTCTCGACGTTCTAATCGATCTTCATATCGCGACGTATCTTTCGGGGAGGGTCAGATCCAACAATGCTACGGAGAGTAATACTATATTTCGATTGCGCCTCGAGTCTAGTGCTTTCAAGCTCGGCTCATCGAGTCAAAGTCAAACTGATGCGGTCGCGGATTTTACAGCGAGAGAATTTTCATTGTCGCCCGTAAAAGAGTTGAAATGTGTTATTCTTCGCGAGAAGTTCGGGAATGCTATTGTCTTCGCTGTCATCAACGCCAACGGGGCGCGCTTTTCTCCAATGTGCTCAACGCGAACGGCGGAATGAATTCTCAAACTTTTTACAAAATGCTTCCCCAATGATTTTTATTCGCGAATATAGGGGACAGGCCGTATGCCAGGAACTACACGAAGCCCAGAGTATTATTAAAATGTATTCCTTCAGACGACACAATCTCAACTCTAAAATCCCAAATCTTAAAGATTTCAGTTTTCTTACACCGTGTTTTTTTAGAACGGATTTGGAAAAACATTATGTCACGACTTTGGTATACGCGAATTGTTTGAAAAAATACATCGAGATTCGGGGTAGCCGGTCATGACCCGAGCCCGATTCGACACACGACGTGTCGGCATTTCACACAGAGATTCCTGAAATTCCGGTAAACCGAACATTCCTAAAAATTATCGATTGGAAACTTTCTATCCAAATTCATATTGTTATTCAACGGCATCCAATACGTATTTCCCGCATTATTCCGTGCGGCGTCAAGATGAAAATTTTCGCGAGTAAACCTCTATCATCCAATAAAATCACGCTCCGAGCGGCTATACTTCACCATCGTCACTTTTTGTTGTTTTGTCAAACAAAAAAATCCAGATTGTTCCTTTTTTCAAATGTTATCTTGTGGCCCCGAGTATAACACGTCCGTTGCGTGCTTGCGGAAAATATAATATATTTCGGAATAACAGGACAATGCGGCGGCGCACCACAGGGTATCGGCAGCCTTCAAAAAGAGACATTGTTTCGTTGCACCGAAATTATAATGAAGAAATTGAAAGCTCGAGATCGAAGGGCAATTCGGTCGATGGCTCTCGTTATCGATTCAACATCGCTGAATCCTCATAAGAGTCGCGTATAGCTGGTGTTACGTGTTCAAATGAGAATGCAGCGCAGAGATGGAATATCGAAGCCTACAAAGAACTCGCCCGGGCCGATAGCGGCAAAGCCGCTGTTTTTCCAATTAATTCCCGCTTCACAGCCGGCGCAATATTAATAAACGAAGCTGAGCTGGCGCGGCCGGGGCAATGATAACCGCACGCCGCGCGTGTGAAACCACGCGACAAACGGACCGGACAAACAGAGCTGCATCTGGAAAAATGTGTATTAAAAATATAAGCTCCGTTCGGAGAATCCACTCGATTCCATTCCATCCGCACTCGGTGGATTCCCGTACTTTCACACTCCTCTTAATCACAATTGTCTGCTCGGAATTTCACGACAGGATTATTTCCTCCAGCTGAGACTATTAAATTACAGCTTGTGTGCTGCGTAGATTCGATTTCACATGGAGTGGAAGGTATAGGTATATATGTGGACTGCCCTTTGGTCTCAAATATACGCGCGCGCCGCTACAAGCAGTACCTCGTAACGAAATATTGTTGGTATACCCAGTGGATAATGTCGAAACGAAACGTGTCCATCGGTTGTGAATATATTATGAGCAGTTTTTAAGAGTCATGGATTCTCTCGAAAACGGAGTCATTTCAATTAATTTCTCTCCAGTCAGTTAGAATTTTTATAATGAAGTTATCTCTGACTCAGAGTAGGTCAAGAGATTTCAAACTACTATTTTTTTGCATCTCGCGTTCATAATCCAATTTCTCTCATCATACATCCTTTTCAACAATTGTTTTGTCAGGTCTTCATTTTTTTGCGGAAGTGAGCTGAATAACGTGGCCACTCTCTGAATCATTGATCTTGCTCTCGGCATCGGAAAGTCAAAGTTCAAAGGATTTTATTGTTTGCAAGTACGACACAAGTGCACGATATTCGACGGATGCTTGCAGTGACATTTGTCTGCGAGGAGTTTAGAGAGTAGCTTCGGTGACGTCTAAACAGTGGCGTTCATTACTTTTCCGGATACCAGCGTTTTGCGTTGAACACATGGTGCGTATCTACAGAATTTCATTAGACTCGGGAAAATGAACCGACTCCAGCAAGTGGCGCATTGTCGCTTGCTGAGTTTTCGATAATCGTCGCTCGAACCCGGCGGCGCTGATGATACTCTACACGTCAGACCAAAACTTTGTGGTTTCATTCAGCTCAGGGCCAATATATACATATACCCGCGTGTCATTTCTGCTACCCGGCCGACTACTTTCTCTATGTCTATCGTGTGTGCGCAGCGGTTAGACTATTCCTGCCGGCGAGCCGCCAACCAACGCTCCAGAACAGGCCGCGGCGCTCTCGGGTTTCCATGCCACGCCGACAGCTGAATCTTACCGAGTTAAACAGTGTATAAAAGGATTGAAAGTGTCGAGTCGCGCAGTTTGCTCGGCTCGCGTAACTTTGGATTTCAAAGGGCAAGTCCCACGAGCCGAGGTCGCTCGTGGAAACACGTCGCGTCTGTTTGAATGTCCTATACCGCCTTTGTACACTTTACTCGGCTTCAAAAAAGCAATGGTATGGTCGATGATGTCCTCGTTGGATTGTCAAATTACTGTATATAACGATTTGACTGTAGCGTTTAGCAGTGCCGTGTTTTGGCCCGTGGCTTCATCCAATTGATCAGGACAAAACCGCTGCCAAGTGCCTCTGCAGTATGCTTTCTCAAAGTATTGCAATTGAACCTCAACTTGCATTAATCTTCATCCACTTAGAAACGAATGCTATGGAAATATAAAAAATTCTCAATGTTCTGATACCAGGATATCAATGATTTGGCCGAACAGAATCACAAACAAAATTTTGACTGTGCCCATTTGACGTGGAATGTTCCATATAGACACTTCCATCAATATACGAGTGTTAGATGAAAAATTTGGACATGAAAAAAAATATCCACCCTCACATTTTTTTTCTTGGAGGGATCACAATCCTAATTAAGGGATTCTAAGCGAAGCTTTAGCTTCGTGCAGTGCTACACGACATAGTTTATAAATATTTCCCCAGGAATTCACAATCCGTACGATTCTGCTTATCGAGCGAGCAGGTAACGTTTAGTTTTGTTGAATCGTTCGAGGGCAGAATTATCCAGGATTATTCACCGTCTCTGCGCATACACACCTATACACATACTTATCGATCCTTCAGTTGGCCCTCAATTAGTCAATGTGACGTTTGTCCAAACGGGGGATATTGATGGAACTACTCCGAAGACATGCGATTATTTATACCGACCAATTCGGCTCGGCTACTCCCAGGGAGGAGAATGAAAGGGTGTAAGGGGACGTTTAGCCGAGACGAGGATATATCCAAAAGCGGCGAAGACCCACGATTCCGACCCTCGTGCCTCTATTTTTGACTGACAGCAGTTATTATCATCATCAAGCTTCACTAATCACCCCAGCGGTGACACGCGTCGAATTGAACCGGCCAGCCGAATGAATTTTCTTCCTAATCGCACTATCGCGAGGGAAGGGAGGGCAAATAAAAAGTCACGACCTAATAACATCGGAATGTGTATTGTACTCCTCATCGGTGTACTGTATACATGAGAAAAGCCCGTTGTTCACGCGGCTCCTCGCAAAATCATCGTCAAGATTTCAGGTGCTATACCATCGAAATGAAACGGATCACGGCATAAATCCCATCGTCACGGGTTATAAAATGATTATGATGAATCACTCGGTAATTTGCAGGCACGAGGGTCTGGAGGGGTATACCGCTCGATACTATACAGCCGAGCGAACAAGACAAGTTGTTTGTCTTGGAAACTGGCAACGGAGTGTTTGTTCGGAGGTGCCAGAAATATAGCCGGCCGCTCGTAGTTGGGGAGAGAAGTACGCCCGCCACTGTTTTCCCATATAACTGCGGGGTGGGAGGGCGAAAGTGAAAAAAGTCGAAGCGGCTGGAAAATATCGAGTTCTCGCGAGTCGGCGGGTGAGAGCTGGTAAACTCCGGGGAAAGTGCGTTAATTGGCCGACGAGAGTTTACAGCCGGCGCGTATACGGGCTCTGTGTGTGTGTGTGTTTGATCTCTGGCAACGGTGTAGCAACGCCGCCGTCGCTACTTTGCATTCCTCTCGAGTGTATATCTCGGGCTGCGCGTCGCGCGCTGCCGACAAGTGCGGGGTCAATAGTGCCGGGGCGAAATTAGATTCGTCCGGATACTTTGCGAAATTGTTGCGCCAACTAGTTCCCCAACTGCGCGCTTACATCCAGCTCTCTCGACTTTTCACCCATTAGCGCCAATTCAAACTGATCCGGCCGGTCGCGCGCGCGCTATCGTATATCTCTCCTTATCGTATATCCGTTACTCGCGCGAGAGATTGATCACTATCGCTGTGTAACGATTTTTGTTTTAATTACTTATTTATCGATGCTTTTTGCACTCGCTTCGTCCTATTGAGCCTCTACGGAGACTTATTATAGTCTAAGATTTCGTTTTCGGAGGAACTTGGGTGTACTTCTGCACGTTTCGATGGTCGATCGAGATGCAATTTGATTAATATTCGAGGGGTCTCTTGTACCTTGCTAACACAGTTCCCCTATAAATTTTGGTCTAAACAAGTTGTATAACGGGCATACTTTCGTTATACTTGTGTGTTGCACGTGCATATGGGATCGTCTAAAATTTTTATTCGAGCAAGGCTAGGTTGGCTCGGATGCGGCACCAATCATCTTTCTAATCGCTTTTTGAAAACCATATGGTTTCTCAAGCTTAATGAGGCTCTGTTAAATTAATTTTTCCCGCCAATAATCTAACTTGCCCTTTGAATGCTTTAATTAAGTCCACGAATAGAATAATGAGCTCGACATCTACTGTCCCACTCACAGATTTGGCGAGCATATAATATCAATTTCTTTTGATTCTCCGCAGGTATCCGAAAGAAATCAATGTTTTTACAGTTTTTCTTTTGGGATCCTAGATAATTCTGCTTTATCTCGTAAATTTATCTATTTGTCTCGATACTAATTTTATTTGATCGTCAATAGAGCTCCAAGAGGATGAGAGAAAATTTTAATGTTCGGACTGAAAATTTAAGAGCCAATTTTAACGCATCGTTTAATAGCAACGTTCTCGGCAGTAAAACAGAGGCACTCGCTGTACATATATATAACAATCCCGTCCAAGAACTTCCAAGAGCTTCCACGGCAGATCTACTCGATAAAACTAATCCTCGATATCTCCACGGGAAATGACTGTCGAATTTTTGTCACAATACGTGCGCGTGTGCGTATCTGGAATCGATTAAAACTATACCAGCGCACCAAAAAGTTATTGCCTCAACAAGACTTAACACAAACGTTTCTTCTTCTACATGCATGTTTGACCCTTTATTACTAGATTCGAAAGAAAATCAATATTTCAAATAGAATAAAATTACTATTTGACGTCGAATTATTCTTATCTGGACTAAGTTGGAGACAATCGGACATTTGAACTGAGTACCAGGTCTTATATCATATATATACATGATTATATTCAGTCATGTATTTAAACATTTCAATTTGTTCTTAAATTATTCGTGAGTTATTATTCATTTTATACATCCATATTATAATGAACAGAATGTTTAAGGACACATTGTTGATTTCTAATTTCTCCCAAGTCATAACCTGAGCTTGCTCGATAATCTGGCATTAATAATGCCAATGTAA
Source organism: Aphelinus atriplicis (assembly GCA_020882685.1). Lineage (NCBI taxonomy): Eukaryota > Metazoa > Arthropoda > Insecta > Hymenoptera > Aphelinidae > Aphelinus > Aphelinus atriplicis. Next base: position 2,983,198 of record CM037076.1, on the reverse strand, counting down.
TCGATTGGTTTATTTCGAAAATATTAAAGCTTATTGGATTGTTAATTTGAGAGAAAGGTAGATCCTCTTGAATTATCAGAGAAAAGGGTCACAGCCAGAAATACACTCGCTATGTATAGAAGTGTGTCAGTGAATCTCGATAAAACCGAAATATCACATTATACGAATGTGAACCAAATCAGTTCGGGCACCTCAGAAAGCTTCAGCCGAATCCAAGACGACTCTATAACGTCCGACGTCCAGTTGTAAGTTATATATTTAGCGCGCACAGCACTCGGCCACATCAGGGACGCGCCAAAACTCGCGAAGCTTTTCCCGGAATCAAAGTTGAACTCGAGTGCCGGTAGTGTCATCCGGTGTTGACTCGCACATACAGATGCGGCCAGCGTAAAATTCAAGTGCGAGGGCAAAAATCAATGCGAATAGTGGGATAAGTCGTAGTCGGGTGGGTAGAGTAGAGGCGGGCGAGCAGTCTGACGTGGTGAATAATTGACGAGCCCGTTATGTAATTGCGGGGAAGGTACGGCGGCTCGAATCAATGAATGGATCGGCCGCGCGCGCGCGACTCGGCAAACCTTGGCGCTCGGCTCTCACGTCCTTGGCTGCTCTCGGCTCGATCAAATTTTCATTCCCGATCGGGACGTAACGCCGGCGCTTTCTTATCGTCATTATTATCGTCACTGTTGGCCCGGCCCATCGGTGCGACACGGTCAGATTGATCCGAGTCCCGCTACGGGCGGATAATCCAATGCGCCGCTCGCGGCTCCATCCCCCCACCCCAGCCTCTTCGCACCTCGCGATATTCGCCCGACTCTTCCATCGTCCACGATTCGTCCCCCCCCCTCCCCTCCTCCTCATCGAGCAATCAGTTTATTCTGCGCCTTTGCCCCGGCACTAGATCAGCGAATAACGCGGGATTTAATTCGCCCTAATTGGCTCGATCAACCGGTTGAAAACTTGAGTCTGATTGTCGGTTGCCGTGAGCGATGCTCCTTTAACGTAATCGATGTGTAATGCACTTTGGAACGTTAGCCCCTCGAGCAGCTGTGTCTTGAGAATAATCATCAATTGGATTAGCTCCGACACCCGACGGAGCAGCCGAGTAAGAATATAATTACCATCTCCCTGCGTCAAAATAATTTTCTTCGTACAAACTTAAGCTGAACCTCATGTTCGGCTGGACTTCACATAAATTTGTCCGATGAGACAATGGCAATTCCTTCAATTTCCTTTTGTCATCCAAGCTTCGTTCAAGTACCTGTAGATGCAATTCTTATAAACTTTACAGAATTATGGAATTTTTTAATTCGAATTTTGATTTAGTACAGAGGTTTCAAAACTTTTTCTCAATTCCTAATTCTACCGAAAAATGAAATTTGTTTTCTAAATTTTCAATCTACTTCAAATTAACCTATTTTTGATATGAAGTTTGTACGCACTTGGCTCAAAATTATCGGAACTTTATTTCTTTTTTCATTTTCAAGAAACTGCGGAAATAACAATTCGACCTTACTAGAGAACTACGTCAGATCCAAAAATTGAAATTTCGGTTAAATCGAGGCGACATCTGAAAAGCCGAGTGAAAAAGAAGTATGGCTCCGGTATGGCTTTCATCTCTTTCCGCATTTCCCACGATTTTTCCGCCAAGATCCTAGAAGCTCAGCGCTCCGCAGCTGCTTGAAAATGTCTCAATCGCGTCTCGACAATTGGGCAATATTGAGACATTCTTGAAAGGATCTTACCGAGATGTTAATTATGTTTACACGGGATATTCCATACGAGCGTGTGAGCTGAGGCTAACGAAGTGCTCGAGATTCACGGGGTTGTTGGGAACGACACGAAGGAGCTCTTGATCTGCCCACTGGGGATTGTGTAATGTACGGGGCTGGGTAAACGAGCCGGGCAACAGACGCACACTTGCCATATACCGGCGAGAGCAGGTTATCAAAGCAACTTGCATCTCCTCCCATTCGCGACACTCGCGGATCTAAGTCTCCCCAGTGCTTTCCAACCTCGTCAATCGCATTTTTTGCCCTTTCTTTTGTCCCCTAATTATCGGCTTCCTGATTCGATTCGCCAAAACTGTCCCTACAATGTAGCCCCTTTCTTGTTCTCCCTTTCGCTTGTGGTCTTTTTTTTATCACAGTAATCGGTTTGTTGCGGATACCCAACTGAATCTTTCCGAATTAATGTTCTTGTCGTACGTTTTTAGATTGACATGTTTGTTTTTATCTCTCCATCGGTTTTACAGCTGATCACTGACTATCGATTGATTTATTTTAAGGTTCAGTCGGTGCGAGTTAGATGGATCGAGGTGAATTACTCACTACGCCGAGCTGTTGTCATCTTGGGACGACCAAACGTGACGAAACTTCTTAAGATGATTTCCGGCTACCTTGATGAGACAATTGCATTGCTAGAAATAATGTTAAATTCAATGTAATAGATGCCTTTAAATCCCAGCTTTCCGCCCATTAAATTTAATAACTAGTACGCGAAGATTCTGAGTGAATTGGAAATTATTATTAATTTGATGAATATATAATATCCCTTTTCCTTAACTTTCAAATTCATCATCAATTAAAATTAATGTACCATTGTAAAATACGTGCTTCCTGTACACGGACATTAAACTCAATGATCATATTTCTAACAGTGCAGCCATTCAGTTTAACGTGTCGACTTTGCCGAAATGTTCGCTCATTAATGTCTAATTTCATGGATGCCCAGTATATATGTATTCTGCAAATGGTAAAATAAAATTTGAAATTATTCATGAAGTATATCTGGGACAAATAGACTGAGCCGCTGTGTGTTGAAATAGGTCGAAACGAGCATTTGATCAAGCCTCTTTATTATTGGTCAGCCAAAGTCGACAGCAGCAAGTGCATCGGATACTAGGGACGGATACTCTGTCGGTGGTGTGGTCGTGCGGTCGCGCGGGCGTGAAGCCGCTTAGCGAAACATTAGCGCCGAGTGATATGAGGAGAGAGAGAGAGTCTCTTGACGCTGCGGTTGAATACTGCCGCGTCACCATGGGCCATACATTTCGTTCCGCGATTGCGCCGGACCGACCGGAATCAATCCACACCTCGCTGACCCCCTCGTGCATGAATCAACTCCACCAAGGGATCCATTTACAACCTGTTCAGCATCGTGCGAGTGACGCTTTCGTCAATATTTGCCCGCGAGCCCTCTCGCACAATAGCAACCGCTCGACTTGCCTTGATTGTCCGTTGGCTTAACGAGTGGGGACCGGAGAAGAAAAAAATAGTCCCGAGATCTCCCGGATAGTGAACGGATTTTCGTAACGAGGAAATATCGAGCATGAACTCCGGTGCACGTTGAAATGTGTCAACGAGGCCAGTTCACCAGATGAATAATCGGGCGAACGTATTGGTTTTGAGTATTCTCACTTGTATATGCAAAGAGCATTAGCAAATTAAATCAAAATATTATCGAGGTTAATATACGTTAGGAACGTAGAGGGAACGAGTGAGAGATCGAGAGAGAGAGAAGCAATGTCAGGGTGCGGAACTTAATCGGAAACTCTGAGAAAGTGCGGTTGAAAATCTTCGCTTCACTTGGCTTGATTATAAGTCACAAGGAGAATCGACGGATCAAGCCTTTGGATCTCATCTAATCTTGCTGAAACTTCATGTGGTGGTTTTTGGGCACCCGAAATAGACCGCAACGTCTCGTTTTCCTCCTTGAGACTATCACTGCCTGGGTTTGTGTTTTATTATTACAACTGATGGTTTCTACACGTCTGATTAACACATCTCACATAATCGCCTCATACTTCACAAAGCTCAAGTAATTCACCTACTATAAAATCACACACAATCACACTTTCTCGCTCTTGGGAACAATTACCGTCAGAAACAAAATGATCAGCTTTTACGTGTCAGCCCGAGCAGGACTGAGCCATCGAAGCCGGTTATGAACGATACACGTAAAGTGCCCCTAGTATATATGCGCACTGTGCATGTGCCAAAGCCGATACGGTCGAAGCCTTCGACCTGACTCTCCTTGTCAGAGGATCGATGCGAGCCCTATCTATCACGAGCTAATTTATCGTCGACTCGAAAATCAGACGGGCGATTGTCTCTCGGAACAATCTACCCCGAGTCGAGAACCGAAAGGTGTTTGAATCCACCGGACGAGTGTCGCGGGCCTACCGGGCGGTGTCCCGAGCTGCTCGCCGGCCAATACAACACGCAGTGACAGCTGGCTCGGTCCTAGCCGGAGTCGATGAGAACGCGGCCGCGGCGACGGGGCTGGTCGGGCGGGGGGGGGGGGGGTGGGTAACAGAGAAAGAGAGCCGGGTGCAGTGTGGAAAAGCAGCGCAGGTCGGGTTGGCTCGGAAAGCGGGACAGCGAGTCGGGAGGAGGAGGAGGAGGAGGTGGCGGCTGCGCAGGAGCGCGCAGAGGCGGCCGGGTGTCGCGCGCGCGGCTCGGCCCGCCGCCCCAGTGCTACAGCCGCCTGCGTCGGAGTCGCGCGCGCGCGCCCCCCCAGCTCGCCCCCCAAGTCGCCTCCGCAGCTGAGCACGTGACTCGAGCTCGTGTGTGCCGTGCGTGTCTCGTTATAACAGTGCGACGACTACGACGACGACGACGACGTCGGGGTGAAAGAGCCGAGCAGCCCGAGGATCGAGCGAGCGATTGTAAGTAGTAAGCGCCGAGTTTGGTCGGACCGCGACGTCTCTGCCTCCCCCACGTGTCTGCAGCCGACTCACCGGTCCGGCTCGTCGTTGTTCAACAGCCCTCGGTTACGTTTATCCAACCGCTGCCGAGGCTTAATTACACTCGGGCGGCGCGCACACGCCTCGTACCCGGCAAAGCTCCCCCACCGACAGAACACACGCGCCCGTCAAATACCAACTCAACCCCGGCTATTTCGGACGCTGCTCTTGTGTATACACGCGCGCATGTAGCGTTGCGAGCGAGCGAGCGAGGCAATTTTTAAATCATTCATGACTCACTGGCCCCGGCTGATTTACCTTGCGCTACACTGGCCGTACGTGCGCGCGCCGCGGCTACGCTGGCTGAATTTTATCGTCCGGCCGAAAAGGACCACCGCCGCGCGACTTCCCTTCACGACCCACTCGCGAGGTGAATAACCAGCTCCGCTCCTCTCGCCTATGTACGTACGTGCATACTCACACTCACGTACGAGCATCGCTGCTTACCTACCCGAGCTATAGCTACGTCACTATTTTCTCCGTCAGGCTCACTTCTCGTGCGTTACCATTACGTTGCTCCAGCCATCTCGTGAATACAAGCACATTCAAGTTCCTTCGCCCGAGAAACTGAGATGTGCTTTTCCTCGTGAGGGCCGTCGATATACCTTGCCCACCCCCCGTCCTCCAACCTGCTCGTCCGTGATAACTAATGAAAAATCAATGAGCCATCAATAATTAACGGCTGCGACGTGTTAATCGCCGGATATATACACATGCCTATTCGACATGTAAACTTACTTCCAGTAAAAATAAAAACCCGATCGATTCGTTCGATGCTTATTTAACTTTCTCACGTACGTCACGAGGTTCAACTGAATTAGCGTATTACGTAACTGCAAGCCCGTAGATTGTTAATTCGAAAGGCACACACTCGTCAACCCGTCAAAGTACCTCGAAAAAGCTTCGATCGAGTGCACATACGTACAAGAGGTATTTGGGTTGTTATTTGCCGTTACCTTAAGGGCAACCATACGTTTACATAACTATCCAATTACAGTCGACGGATTCGAGAAAAATCTGAAAGCCATTGTCGGAGGGAGTCAGCCACGACCGGGCGGAAAGCGAACGATTCAATTTCGACATGTATAGATAAGCTCACCAGGTTCATAGTGGGGCAGTTTATTTGGAGCAAAAAATTTAATTAAGTAAAAAGTTTCGTAATCCCTGACCACGAGTAGTCGCTCCCGAAAGTTCATTTATCAAGTTAGTATTTGCGAACGAGTTGGGAATACCGAAATTAACTTTTCATTTCACTTATTCGCGGCTCTCGGCGACAGAAATAAAAATTTTCCTTGTATAAATCCTACAATTGCTAACAGGCTCGAGTGACGTATGTGCATGTAGATATTGATGTGTAACCAATATTTGGGATGGCTCTTTTTCAAAACTGGGCGATACAGTTGGCGAGTAAATATGTGGTGGGATCTATTCACGTATGAGGAAGATTGAAAGAGAAAAATAAGCCGACTCGCATATTATGGTATGGAATTTACTGCGAGCATTACGCAGAAAGGTAATAAAAACGCACGGAGGCATATCACGAAAAGTAATCCCTGGCATTGGCCGTAATATTTCATTTTTAAATCGGAGTATAAAAACTTGAGGTGTGAGTACCGATGGGAGATAAAGTTTACAACGCGAATTCCTTCGGACTCGGCAATGTCAGTCTGAACCAACCTAAAATTTCGGTGTAAAACACGCATCCTTAAAATTTCACAGTTTCTCAATTTCGGAAGTATTGTGTGTGGTTCATTTCGTTCGAAAACTTTGTCTACTTCAAATCGAAATTTTATTAATAGCCTCAATCATTGTCATTGCTCGCACTTACGTTTTAAACGACTGAACGATTGAATTTACGTGGTTGGAAACGTAAGCATTCAATGCTAGCTAAAAAGGTCTAGGACTTTGCAGTTATCTTCTCATCAGATATTAATGTTCGAGAAAAATACTCTTTTATACGCACTTGAAATACTTCGACCCAATAACTGAAATTCCGACGGCTTTTCTTTGCGGATCAGAGAACTTATTTTTGCCTCTTTACTGCATCTAGAAGCGCGGAGATGAATCACACGGTAACAATTAGTATTTTTTTCAGTAAAGAAGTGACAGATGATCATTATGACGATTTCCACTACTTTCTTTTTCCAATTTTTTCCAAACGTCACAATCAAAATCGTCCAAATGGTCCTCTGTCACTGCGTTGCTGATGAAAAAAAAAACAAGCATACCATTATCTGTCACCCAATCTGTACGGCTGCCGATGAGACTGGGAAAGACCAGTTTGAATCGCCGGATGAATCAGCCAATCCGTATCCGATCGAGGAGAGTCAGAATAAAAGATAGGGATGAGTCGCGTAATCGCCCAGGGCCCGTACAGCGGAGTTGGGGTGGATCTTGCGGCTCGCCGCAAACAGGTCCTCGCTGAAGCGGCTCGGAACAGTAGCGGCGAGGCGAATGATGAAGCGAGCTGGGTCGCGACAGTAAGCCGGACCAATGGCGAATTTATTTGAGCCTTAATCACATCTCGGCGGCGCACAATGACAGCATTGTTCGACGGGGAACAATGGGGGCCGCGGCGGCGCGTCGCGAGCCTCGAGCCGCCGTATATACCCAGACACCGTTTTCCGCTTTTCTTATAAGCGTATACGTACTCGGGTCCTCTCGGCGTTCCACGCCCGCGCGACGCTTCTTTCCTTCACAGCCCTCGCCCTTTGTCTATTCTTTTCCTCGCGGCGAATAAAATTTCTGAGCTCGAGCTCCTGACCCGCGACGGACTCGCTTGACGCGTGTACTCCGCGCAGCGAATTGACAAAAGCGACCGAGCGACGACTCATTGAACGTCGACGTTTCCCCAGCCCGAGTCATGGCTCGCACACCTCCGGTGCGTCGGTTGAATTGCTCCGTGGCACTCAACGGATATGATTCGAGCGGATAAATGTTGCGGCGAGAAGCCGTCGGCTCTGATGAATCAATCGCCCGTCCGAGCCTTTCTGGGGCTGGATCCAAGTGTTCAACGCGCTAACGATAATCCCGGCCGTGAATTTTAAAACTCGACATTTCGGGAGCTCGCGAGCGAAACTCGATGTTCACAATAGCTTGACCTTACAAGCCAAAACTCATCCGCCGTTTTGGCGTATACTCGTTCAAGTGCCGTTTTCGACTGAAATGACCGAATTAAGCCCGATGAGAATCACGTCGCAACAACTTACTCGTGCTAATTTTATTTCTCACCTTTCAATCGGTCCATTCTCTGCACCACTCGGCTGTGAAGTTTACGCGCTGCGTCGGCGCAAGAGCCACAAAGGGGAAAAAACAGCTCGAACGCGAAATAATGGAAATCGGGTGGAACACGCGTTATTGGTTTCGACATATCCACCCCATCTATCTTCGCCTGGCCGCTGGTGCGGTAGCCAGGACGTGAGCTCTCTTCCGACACTGCGATTCGAAATAAAATCTAGAAAATCTTCGCGCTCGTGCGGCAACGGGGAGGCTATTTCCCGTTGGACAATCGCGAGATATTCGGATACGATATTTCGTGTGTACAGCGAGACGCTGGGGGATGGCGCATATTTACGAATACTCGGTGTTCAAACGGCCGGAACCTCTAGGTCGACGCTCACGTTACACTCGACTGTTACGGTCAGTCCTCCCGGCCCACCCCATATCCCACGTTCCTCCACAATATGAGGTCAAAGTTCCAAATCAAATTATGCTCGTGCGTCTCCCCTCTCTCCCCCAGCGACCCTCTTTCCAAGTTCCGCTCGTATACGTATACACGTATTTTCACCGGGCTTCTTGACTTTTCCGCCGCCGACTCGATATTTCAATTTGCGCGCTGAACATCGACGCCAAACACGCGACGCGGCTGACGAGTGGCTCGAGTCGTGGCCGGAGTACGCGTATCCGATTGTAATTCAAGGGAGAGACGGTACGATTGAATCGAAGGGAGGAGCAAAAAAAAGGAAAAACAAAGTCGCGGAGCGGTGGGGGAGTAGGGGGGGGGGGGCGGGCGAAGGCGCAGCAACTCGGAGGACTCGCGCAAAAAGGACAAAAGAAGCGAAAGCCGATGCTCGATTTGTCGGAAGCCTGACGGAACGCTCGAGTTCCAGGGATTCGGATCAGCGACGCGTCTCACTCGGTCTCGCCCCTCTCAACTTCCCCTGCTTTCTTCCACACGCACCAAATACGAACTCTCGCTCGACCCGATATGCGCAGACCCACGCGCCATCCGATTCTTCCCCCTCGCTCATTACGGCCCCCTCACACCCTCCCGTCCCGAGATTCACTTATCAGCGAGCCGCGCGATTGGATGGCAAATTCTCGGGAAAAACGATCGGCTCGTTGGTTTATCGAACGCGCGCGCGACCTCGGAGACTTGCCAGGAGTACAGGGGTGGGAGGGATGAGCCGATTGCTTTGGTATTATCAGCGAGGGCGAATATTTACACTCGCGCGCCGAGGGGCGAATTAGCATAGTCTCCCCCATGATCCGGCCGCCGGGCCCCGGGTATGTGCGATCTCGCGGGGGTCGGGCTAATTTGAATGAACGCGCGCGCGCGGATATAGCGGAGGCGTGCGACGGCGCAAATGACACGGCTGTCTGATGGATGGCGGGCAGAGATGAGCGATGCCCCTCGCCGAGCGTCCGACAAAGCCTCCAACTCCTCCGTCGCCGATGAATATCACTTACTTCGTGGCGCAGCAACTGCTACCCCCGTAGTACGCCCCCGGATGATACGAGCTGAAGCTTCGTGGGAGAAAAAAAAATGCGGATTCGGCCGGAAAAAAGCGCAATAACTCAACCCGCCGCGACTCGCGTTCATACGCAAGCTGCGCGCGCGACTACGGGAAGATCCGGGTGAAGTTTGAAAAAGGAAAAGAGGGGCTGCGAGCTGGTCGAGCGTCGAACTTGTGTTTTCCGTATAAAGAGATGAAAAGCCGAGCTTTTGGCCGTTGCCTAAACGCTGAGCCGGCAGCTTTTCACGGGCGGATCGTCAAAGGTCCTCTCGCTTGCGGGCGCCAGCGTACACGCGAGCGCCAGTAGAAAAAGCCGGGCTTGGGTCGGCCACGAGCGCGGCACCGGCCGGCCCGGCAGTTGGCGATCGCGTTCCGCCGGCCGATCGTAAATAACAAACAGCCCCCCGGGGAGAGTCGGGCTCGGACGCCGCCGCCGTCGATGCAAGGGTCAAAATTGAAAAGCCATTGGGTACACGCAACGCGCGCGCGTGTGTGTGTTTGTGTTTGTGTGGTTGTCGGGGCTTGGCCGAGTGACGAGTTTGGCGGCGCGCGGCACAATCGAGCTGCGGGGCTCTTGGCTCGAGGGAGTCGCGGCTGCCGGGCGATATCGATTACGCGCCAGGCGCATGTGACGCGCTTCCCAGGCCACTGCCGCTGCTGCCGCTTCGATACTCGCCGATATGTACAATCGAATCCCGCGTGCCCCCGAGCAGGGCTCGCGCTGCTGTCCTTAGTCCGCGTTCGCCCCCCGTCGATAAGCCTCCGTAAATGGATCAAGGGATTTTTGGGTATGCGCACCCTGGGGTGCCGAGGAAATCGTAACGCGCGCGCGACACCCAACTCTCCTGGATATATAGGCTACTAAAGTGTCGAATACGTGACAAAGACAAACGGTGAATTATGAGATCGGAAGAGCATTTCCAGCTCTCTCGTCCTCTCGATTCATAATGGAGTTAGCGGTTTGCGATTGTAATCGAAGATCCTTTGAAAACGATGAACCATTACAAACTCGCGTCCGTGTGAGAAAAATATCTGGCACGACAGGCCCATGAATCTGATAGGAATCTGGCAAGTTTCTTGAATGTTCGAGAACCTGAGAAAGACTGAAGTCTCGGAAATAGTACCAGATTTTATCATGAACAAATAAAAGTCCTGCGTGAGTTCACTATGCCAGACGCGTGCCAGACTTCTATCAGACTTCACGGGCCAGACACGTGCCAGACTTTTTTGTCAAATGACTGTTCGAGGTAGATTTAGAGCAGCCAAACAGCTTGTTTTTGCAAAGATTTGGCATAGCGTACAGATATCTTGTTCGTGCATGCAGACCGAGGCGTAGAATTCGTAATTACTTAAACGTGTATCTAGCGAAAACTGAAAAATGCTGGGCCGCGATTGTACGGACAGTCTGTTCCGGAGCATCGGCCGGACCGATCCAAGACAGTCTCGGCTGATTGGGTCGGAGCGAAGAACTCGGCGAAACGTCCCGAGGTATGAAAATAATCGAGACACGGGATACAGCTGGGCCGCGTCGGAATCGTCGCGTTTCGCTCGCATAGGGATCTCCGGCGTTATCAGCGCAGGGCTCAAGCCGAAGAAATCGTTACGCCAGCGGAGAGTCGTTGGCGTAACGCAAACAGCTCGGAACGACGCCGTCGCGGAGGAGTTTGGGGCGTCGTAAAACGTACCTCGCTACGGACTCCGGATCGCAGTTGGCTCGAGGCGGAGCCGAGTCGCGGGGTCAGTCGGGCGAGCGTCCGACTGTTTGCCGTCGCGACCGACCTCTCCCCCCAACAAACACTCGGCTAATTTCTTCTGTTTGCCCGAGCTACGTGTCTGGGCCCCACTTTTCCCACCTCTCCTTTGAATAAACCACTACTCAATTTCGTCTGTTTAAAATCCACCCGATCTTTAGCCCCCCACGGCCGGGATCAACTCGCGTTTCTGCGCATTTTTTCCGTTTCCGATTTATATACTCGCACCAGACATGTTACCTTGGCTCGAGGAGAAAAGTCCTCTGCAGATGCTGTAATGAGAGGATTTTTTCCTGTTGCCATACGGATTCCTATGAGATCCAAAAGGAAATTCGGTTAATATCTCCGGGAAATCAAAACGTCAGAACAAGCGATCGACCCTAGCCTCTATTTTGCGCACCAAATGTTCGACCAAATGAAACTTTGTGGGATAATTTTTGCATACCATAATAGCTCATATATCGAGCTATACAGTTTAACGTTTTGTTTTCACGATGATATCCTATCGAACATACTGGATTTTAAGAACAGTTTTATGAACATTGTATATGCGTATGTACAAGAAGTTGTGGATACAGATATACTGTTCATGCATAAAATGGGATAAATTTACATAATATTTCCGGAAAATCGAAACGTTGAACTTCATGGCTGGAGATATAATAGCTATTATCTGTTACCCATGAACCATCTCGCAGAATTTAATCGCTATCGGTGCGTGACCCGAAGATTGTGCAGCCTATTCTCCATAGTGAGACAGCACTTTTCTGAAAGTCTCCACTGGAAGTGTTGCGATTCGGGGAGTCACATTGAAGGGTTAAAATAACCTACAAAAAATGAACACTATGGCACAGATCACTATCTGCAGACAGAGAAGTATTGGCGCAGCATTTCAGATATCAAACGAATTATCAAACGAATGAATTTTTTGCGCAGATATTTTAACGTAACGATTGAGACTGAACAGGTGATAGGAGGAACCTCATCGGTCTTGACAATTGTTCGTGTTATCCCTTTGGTATACCCTTAGAAGAAACTAAAAAGTTCTTACTGAATCACGGCTCATCGTTGAACTGGCGATTGCCCGTCAACGTCGCCCGCTACCTGTTGTTCATCGCTAGATTATTACACGCGGTGTATAATGGGAGTTTCGAAATGTTCGCGGATCCCCGAGCGCGAAACCGAGCCACTGCTGCAGTTAGCTGGGTGTCATCGTCGTCGCTCGTCCCCCGCGCACCCAGTCCTTTGGGGGATCGCATCCATTTTCGCGTTTTAGGTCTGTCTCTCTCTCCTCTCATTGTAGCTATGAACGTTGGGGAGCGGGCGGGAAAAGACACTGGTGCGTGGGATGGTGCGAGCGGGGCTGTTTGCCGAGGGTGGGAGAGGCACCTGGCGTATTCCTGGCAACCGGCCACGCGCTGCGATCGCCAGATATCACGTGCCTGCGTTCACCCGCTGACCGGCGGGGCCATCGATCCCGCCGCCCCGAATATACACCAACACACTGCGAGGCTGGCTTTTTCACCTGCCCCCTCTCGAGCCCCGACGCGACAGAAAAAAAACAATCCCTTCGCGTTTCCTCGTCGACCCCATGGAAAATCGAAACACCGTTACGCGGCCAATGAAACGTTGGGAATATGAGAATGGGTATTTTTTGTTTATCCATCGAGATTAACCGATTAGCTTTTGTTGTTCAGCTGTTACGGGAGTTTACGGTGGTGAGGGAGCGCACGGAGCGCTACACGATTTCTCGATATGCATTTTATTTGAAAAATCCCACGGGAAAACGCGAAAATCCGGTCGTTATTTTCCAACAACAATTACCCGAGCCGACGCTTTTTGCCAACGGAAATACATGTTTGGAATTAGTTGAAAGTTGATCTTGAATGGACGTTGGAAAATGAGAGTAATTAGCGCACGTCGCGACTGGAACAATTGATGGATCAGATAAATCATTCGATTCGTTATAGGGAATATGGCATATTCGATAGCTTACGAAACAATACATTACGTGTGTATATATTGAATGGAAACAGTATGTGAACACGATATTCGATCCGAAGCTGGGCTTTCATTGGGAATCCACGCGACACTGATACATACACGAGATTACTCATTCGCTGACACACACGCCGCTGTGTAATCATATATTTGTTTGCGGGCTCGAATTTCCCAATGCGCGCGATCCTCGTTATTCAAGCCAAAATCATCCCGTCGGCGGAAAACGGCCCGTCTTTGTTCTTGCGTTCAGGCTGGATCGGCTGTACATTTGGCGACTAATCTATCCGGCTGACCCGTACGTGTTTCGCCGCCGGCCGCGACGTAACGAATCGCGCCGTTCCCGTTGCGTCCGCGGTTTCGCCTCGAGATTACGCCGAGGTAGATCGTGGCCCCGTGGAGCGGATTAACGACGTAGCTAATACGCCCCCATCAATCCTGCCGAGTATGAATTGGTTACACGCAGAGCGTAACACTCGAGTGCGCAGCGGAGCCACGCTAAATTATGAATTTGAAAACTTCCCCTGTCCTAACTCACTCGCTCTCTCTGTCCCTCTCTGTCCCTCTCGACTCGGAGCCATTGCTAATTAACCCCCGGTGCACAATGGAGATCTTGGGAGCGGGGGCTCGTTAGAAAAAAAACCAGAGAGAGAGAGAGAGGGAAAAATGGAAGGAAAAATCATGTTCTCTCCCGGCCGAAGTTTGCCGAGGTACCAGCGGAGTTTAGCTCCCCGGGGGTTTAATATCCCGCTTCCGGCTCCTCTCTCTCTCGCGCTCGCGCGCGCGCTGCTTTATTTTCACCCTTGAGATGGCGTATCGCGTTTCACACAGATGCTTCCCCCCCCACTATCCCATCTACTAATAATACACTTCATCCGGCTCGCCGACAGCGTGCTTATGCTATACTTACCGACCCTCCCCCCCTCCCCCACCCAACTCTGTCGTCGAAATTATGAATGGGACGACGTGATGAATTGAGCCGAGCGTCGTATACACTACGAAAACACGGTTCCACGTCCATTGTCTCGGTTTACCAAAATACGTTAGCCCACGGCTGATACCGGACCGGATGGATGGATGGGTGTCGCCACTGAATTACCCTCCGACATTCGCGACTTTGTTGTACTTTATTGCTCGACAACTCGCCAATGAACTCCCCATCATGAGTCGGTGGTGTTTCGCGCTGACTAATTGGATTTCTTCTTGTAAGATATAGTTACATTCGCAGAGTTCGCTGCCAAGAAAACTTGCCCCTCCTTTGAATCAAATTGAGCCTCGACGACTGGGTCAATCTCCGCGAGGGCGGGTCTTAAGACGACCCGTGCATTTGTGTCGTCGACTCGCGCTCGCGTGAAATTTCAATCGCTCGCGCGGGGCGAAAATTAAACACGTCCGCGCCTGGACGAGGGTCTTAGGGCTTGCGTGTATGCAGCAGAGCCGCGGTCGAGCGGCTGAGAGGGAAATCTCGCGGGAAATCGATTCGGTCCGTCGCGAGGCTGGGCTACGATAAAACTTTGCGGGACAAAATCTCACGACGAGAGAGCACACACACACGCGGGGTCGAGAGTCGAGTGCTATATATCCGCGGTGGCGCGGCATGAATCGACAAAGTTTCTTCCGCGCGATCGCACACTCGGCCGCGTTACTCCTCTCGCGATCCCTTCCTCCGAGCTATCGAGAGCTCGGGTTTCGGGGGGGATGCGCGCTCAAGTGCAATCGGGGAGGCCGGGCTCGTTCGCAGCTGTCGGCCCGTGTAATGCGCCCCGTAACGGCCCATCGATATTATTCGCCGTGCGCGCGTGTGCCGTACGTGAATCGCGCGTTCATTAAGCCACGGCCCGCGGCTCCCGGACGTGTGCAAACTTTTACCGGCCGGCTCGTCGCGCCAATATCCCGCCGGATTAACCGAAAGTCCGGTGCCGCGGCTAACTAAATCGCCAGCTCGGACCCATTCGTCCGGCAACCTGTAGCCCCTCCAATATCCATCTGTATACATATACATCGACGCGCCTCACCTGCGCCAAAATTAACGCTAACGAGCTGGCCTTCCCCGTCGTTCTCTATCTCTCTGTTGAATTGGCCGACCTGCTCGGCTAATGGCCGCCGCGCCAACAAACGTATACATGTATATTATCGCACAGTCTCCCGCGAAAAACATCCGATATTGCGTCCGACTGATTCGTGTTTCCCTGCGACTTTATGTTGCGTCGAATGGAAAATGATACGCGAAAATTGTATACTGCATATCTCGGATTGCGCACGTTCACCTACACAACGGGATTACCTGACTCACTTCAACAAAAAATATCGTACAATATGAAAAAGAATGTTTTTGTGTAGAAAAAAATTTCCACAATGGCCGATACGTCATTGAGTTTGAAGTAAAAGAAAGTGACGAAATATTACATTTCTGGAAATCGTCTTCTAATCTAGTATCGAACAATATTTTTCATCACGAGTGTAGAAAATTGAGTTTTAATGATCAACTTTTCGATACAAGTGATGAAAAGAAATTTTTTGTTTACCATGTTGAAAATAAGGTAGGCAACCTCCTTTAATTTAGCGGGAAGAAAGTAAAAATCCCGGTAGGTAGAATATAACTGGCCACGGGGCTTTGGGCGAACACAGACACAGAATAGAGTTGGTGCATGACCCCAACTGTGGACTCTGTAGAAGGTCGAGGAAGAGACATCAAAACACCTGCTCTACTTCTGCGAAGCCCTAATAGAAAAAAAGACGTGTCGTTTTGGGAGCCGGTTTTCTGAAAGCCACTGACTTCAGAGTCGAGGATGTTCACAAAGTTCTGCCTTTTTGGGAACTACTTGTATGAACGCCCCACCCGACATAACGAGCCGCGCCAAGAGACTACCCACGCGTCTACAGGCGTCCCCTCCAGCCCGAACTCTTATATTCTAAATAGTATTAATGATAGTAATATTTTTCAACGCCAAGGCGATTCACATCGCACAGGTGAAATGAAGGATAAAACGTATGCATGGATTCAACACTTTTTTTAACTCTGAGATATAATTCATGCTAAATCACGGACATCGTAGGAATTAATGCTGGCAATACACTGCAGCTTGGGCTGGTTTCACTCTCTGGGATGATTCATTCTGTGCTGTATGAAACATTTGCAATATCACACACGTCGTAATGGAGAGAAATCGCCGAGGAAGAAATGACGCGTGTTGAGAAGGCGCGCGAGTACCGTGAAAAGAACCTTTGTTACTTTCTGAAAAAAAGTGCCGGATAATGAGGCTCCCGGCGTCTTTACGCATCAGCCGTATGAAATTCCAATTGAAATCTGCATATCCAGTTGAGAGGGAAAAAAATCACGCGAATCGCGCATTATCGTGCTTTTTCGCCCCTTTTCCCTTTCTTCCAAAGTGCTGGTGTTTTTTTTCCAGCAAGCCAGAGTATAGAATATGGAAAAAAATGAAGAAGTCACCCGAAAGCAGCAGTTGTTGGAGCACTAAATTGGGTACGCGAGCTGACTTACGAATTTAGCCAGCTTCGCGAGGAGTAAACACGACTCAAAATTCGCCCGATACATAGACGTGTTTTAGGCCCCGAGATGAATTGTCGCTCGAGGCTAGACGAGCTATACTTTTGATGCTTTTACTTTTGAAAATTCAATACCGGCCTCGTTCCTCCGCTCTCCGCATGAATTCTCCTGCTGCTCGTGCATACATCACGTCTATGAGCTCATGCATACATGCATGTATACACGTATGAAGGAATGAGCGCACGCGCGCCAGAGAGAAAGACACATCATCTCACTCAAGGAAATCGAGCGAAAAAATTTCACGAGCGAATTGGACGTGTTTTCACGATAGCTTAAATCGTCGCGCCGCGATTCGTACTT
Organism: Aphelinus atriplicis; assembly: GCA_020882685.1. Classification (NCBI taxonomy): domain Eukaryota; kingdom Metazoa; phylum Arthropoda; class Insecta; order Hymenoptera; family Aphelinidae; genus Aphelinus; species Aphelinus atriplicis. The sequence continues at coordinate 2,966,101 of CM037076.1, read as the reverse complement.
CATACGCCCGGACTCAGCTGAGTTGTCCCGAAAATTCGACTCGAAATCGCGACGAACGTGGGGGTAGCTGAGCCTCGCTCGGGGAAAAAATATATGTATATATATGTTGATTTGCATGAATTCAAGCCGCGGCAGCGCATAATAATTCCCATCGCGATATTCTCTTTCGCCGGGGTAATTCATGACATTGGAGTATATAGAGTGGTTTTATTCAGTTAGCCCTGATGCGATATGCGAGTAATTTTTTTGTACTCGTCGCAGGGAAGGAGGAGCAGCACGACTCGGGCCGTCAGAGCCTGGCCGGATTACATTTCTATCTAGCAGCGACGCAATCCGGCTGGGGCTCGTAATCGCCCGGCCATAAATCATGTTTTTGCGAAAGAGGAGCCGCTGCCGCCGCCGCTGGGATGCGAGTGGAGAGAGAGAGAGAGAGAGTCTCGCCACCAGGATTAATACTCCGACGATGATTGGCTCGCTCGCTCGCGACCAACTGATTCTGGCCCTCCTCCGAGCGATATCATACTCGCGTTCAACTTGAAAATCGTCCGAGGAGAAAAAGAGGGATGGAGAGCGAGAGCAGATTTGCCGGGGACATTTGATGGAATCTCCTTAACGAATTCTCGTTATTACAGCCGATGTGGCCGACGGGCAGCGATTTTTTCCCTTGGCGCTAAATTGCTTTGGACAGGATCGCGAGCCTCGCGCTGAACGGCTTGGACAAATCACTTCGGCAAAGTTTGTCGGGGGAGTTTTATGAAGATGAGATTCGAATGGGTCAACTGCGGCTGTACAGCTCTTTCGATCGCTTGCCACCTTCATCTATCCAATGGAATATTCATGTCGACGAGCGCTTTGTATCTACACTGCAAAAACGATTCTTCGATTTGAGTATGAAAATTTACTTGATTCAAGTCTTGGAGAAGTTTCAAGTACGACCAAAATACTCCATTCAAGATTCGTCATTTTTTCGTTAAATCGAGCATTCATCGTACTGGATTTTGAAGAAGACTGAAGTACTTATACCATAAATAATAATATACATGAAATAAAATATAATATAAAAATATAATATATAATGTTGGGGACATTTATTTAATATTTGAACTGTTTTCTTCTTATTTTCTTCTTCAAAATACTCTCCCTTGTAAATGTACCTTGTATATGCTATTGTAAATAATAGCAGCTACTAATGGTAGTGCAGGGGAAGAGATATGTTAAACATTTACTTTACAACAAACAAACAAATAAACCTAAATTAATGGATTCACAGTGTTTACTGAATAAATTGGATCGCCATTCACATCAAATAGTGATGAAATGCAATGGAAAATAGCAATACTAGAATTGAGTCTACTCAGGAGAATGAGATGAATTTACTCGTAGTAATCTCTACTAAAATTAAGTACACAACGTACCGAAAAACAAACCATCAGTTCAAAGAAAACCCCAGTTGACAACATTACAACGAGAAACAATCAAGGCATTTTTTATACATATTATATCCATTATTGCTTGGAAATGGAATGAGTGGCAAATAGTTATCAATTCCCAATAGAATCCACGTGATTAGAAAAATATTCAAACTTTTTCTTCTTTCATTTGGTCATTGACTTTGCGCTCCTTTTTCAACAAACTAAAGTTGAATATTTTATCTTGAACTGGGTTCTTTTCTTGCAAGGAATTGCGAACTCCTTTTTAGTTAGAGAAAGTGAAACGTATTTCTTTTCACGAGACGCTCCGAACTGTGTTTTTCTTCAAAAAACAAAAAAAAAACAATTGTATTTCGTGAGGAGGGTCGCATTGATCACTGACGAAGATTATCGTATTGCACGTAGGTAATCTCTGGGCATCCGACTATCGTGCGACAGGCCGGGGGGAGCGGGTTGAATAAAAGCTCATGACGGTAATGAGGAAAAAGTCGGCCGAGGGAAAAAGTAACAAGAACCGGCGGGGCGGAAACATTGATGGAATTGCCCCGGCACTTTCTTCATCACACGGAGTGGCTGCTTCATTAAGCCGCGCTCGCTCGTTGTTGTATGACGCGGGGCACAATTTAGACGCGTTTAATGCAAGCCAGCGCTCCGCGATAAATCAGATTCACCTTTAGCCTGCGAAATTATGAGTCCACACACACACGCGCGAATGCGACTTGGCTTATTTCAATGAGACAATTCGCGGGCTCTCGTGGAAAAGTGACCCAGAACGATTTGGCCGCGGGGCGCGTCGATATCGATTTTACCCCATTGTAGCACGTATATAATTATACACGTATATCCAGGGTGCAAATTACCAGCGGCGCGTGCCGGCTTCAAGACGGCCAGCCGCCCGGGGAATGTATAAATAAACCGTTGTCAACTGCACAGCGTCGGCGTGCCTCCACGTCCTGCCCGAGTGACGTTTCGCTCGTCGGAAAAACTCGACGATGCACCGGCATAATTTATATCCCGATCGATATGTCCGTGAGAGCGAGCTTGTTTGAAAAAATCCTCCAACGCGGCTGATTTATACTCGTGGATAAAACAACGTGGACCTCGCGACACAGTTCAGAATCGCACATGAGTTCGAGCGTAGGAACTTGCGTAAGTTTTTGCATAAGAAAATCGTCAATTGTCGGACGCAGGAATTCTTACGAGATGCTTTGAGAAGGGCGTGTAATTTGGTACAGCGGGCGCGCAACAGTCACAAGGATAAATCGCCGTCGGTGGAGATGAAATTACGAGGGGCGATTAACGAGCTTGAAAATCAATGCAGCCGTTTTACGCGTGGATTCAAGCATATTCATGCTTGTGAAGTCTCATCTAGAGCCGAGTGTTTTTTCATAAAGTAAGGTACAAATAAATAGCCCAAATGAAAAAAAGATTCAAAACCGGCCCCGGACATTCATTTCGAAGCTATCCAACGCCCCTTGACATTTGACAGAGTTGTATATTTTATTTTCAATTTATCATTTTCCCTCGCCGTCTGAGCATTTGCAAAGAAGAAAAAAAACAGTCTTCATCGTGAAAGACACGAGTATTTTGAATGCGACATTTTGAGTGACGTGTGGCGTTATCCCGCGTTGAAATGAGAATCGGAAAAAAATGTCGGAAATTTTTTAATTATTTCGAAACCATGTTTTATGTGCCGGTAATAAAGTTTGGCGCTATTTTAAGATTTCATGACACAGTTTCATCCGCCCTTTTCTCCAGAGAAATCAATTGATTGTAAACAAATGTATATGGCTCCGAAGCAATATTTACATATCTTGTCAAACGTATGGCTAAAGAGCCATACTGTTAGCTCTACTACACAGTATTTTCCAAATCGGGTGTTTTATCCTTTCACCATACTCTGTGCTGTTTGAGAAGCATATAGGAGATGGTAAAAACACAGAAGCTGAGTGTTTTTCAGCTTGTTTGGGTTCACTTGGCTCATGAAACATCGACCCGTTAACAGATCCATCGCAGCTTCCTCTATTCCGTTGTTAATGCAAAAACACAACCAACACCGCGACGCCGAGCTTGCTTGCAGTCGAGCTTGAGCAAGGACCCACCAAAAGAGCGCATCGAGCGTGCAGCAGCTGTGATTTCGCGCTGTGCGACGGCGGCCCGGGTCTTGACTGCGCTTTTCCACGCCTCGAAGCATCCTTCTAATTTCAATGCTCCGTGCAAGCGCGTACAAACTTTTCCGGGAACTGCTAATTTACAACTCGTTACGAGCGGTTCTCTTTGAAACTCGCAACGCAAGGTCTTCCAAGGATATATATATACTCGTTGCTCGTTTTCGTTCACGCCTTGTCGCTTCACGCCCATCGATTCCACCCGGCCCCCCAATGGCAAAGGGGAAAAATCGAAAATTACTCGCGGTTGCGCGCTCCACGGTTAAGTACAATTAGCTTTAATACCATCCAACCAGTTAGCCCAACTGAGATCATTTCTAACGCTTAATTACGAAACGTGCGCGCAGTCTTGGTTAAATCTTGAGCAGGATGCGAGGCTGTTAGATTTCCCTAAGGGTTGTAAATAGGGGAGGAGCAGCTCCGTTTATGAAATTGCAAACTTCGTAATGACTTTAACTCAAATATTGGATTTAACCGGTGCGTGAAAGGGTGAAAAAAAATCTCGTGACCTCGTTTTCGAGCATTTCATGAGTGTTCAATTAGTTGGATTTAGAGAGAATCGAGCGCTGAACCAACCGCACGCCTCTCTCTCTCTCTCTCTCTCCCTCCTTCTCCTCTTATTTGATTTATCGATTCGCCCTTTGAAAGCTGGCGATATCACTCGCGCCTAACTCGCAGTCGAGCTAAACTTCTTTCTACGAGTCTTTGTTTTTCTTTCTTCCCCCCCCCCCCCTTCCAGCGCTACATATCCACATCAGGCTCGACAAAACGAACGAAACAGTTGGATCTGATAGCAGCCGAGCGGATAAAGCAATGCGCGAGCTTGTGAATTAGCTCGAATCACGCGCTATTCGACCGCGTTAATCGCGAGCCGGGGATCGGCGGGGGTTGTGTCACGGAACTGCTGAATCAAGTAGCGACTCGTGGCAAAAATGAAGAGCGGGGGGTGGGGTGGCGAACACGCGACACAGCTCGAGGAGCACTCGGCCGGCGCGAGGCCGTGAACTTGCGTTGGCCGGCGTCACTTGGGGCCGTTGGCCATGTTTATAAACGCGCCCAACATGTGTCGCGCTGGGCTCGATCAACGCGTCGTGACAACCCGGTTGGCTCCGCCCCTGTTCGATTGTTGAACCCTCGCCTCTCGCGGTCGAAAATTCGAATTTTCCATCGCCGTAGTAAGAGGGAAATCCATCGAAATTACCGTTGTGAAAGGGTTTCGATGCAACTCCACCTCGTCGCGATGATAGTCGCCAACGGACATGACGCGAATCGAGGAGGGGTCTGGGTATTTACGCAGAGCGAAATATAAATTTTGCAAAGAAACGAAGCATTGATGTGGTCAGTGAACCGTACGCTAAACGGATACCTGTCGAAACTCTTCAAGCCTTATCTGACGTTTATAAACTCAGCATTTTGATTGACTCGTGCAATTGATTGAATGAATTGCGATACCGAATTATTCGCGACAGCTTTGGAAAAACGAGTTCGTTTGGATCGTAGTGAATTTCAATCGTCAACTGACACATCGCGCTCGCGCGAGAGTCGGGAGAAATTGAAAATGATCCAACAAAGAGGCTACCGCGCGGGCTTTGAAAAAGTGGCATATTTTTACATTATACGCTCCCTGTGAATCCGTAAAAGATTGAAGTACGTCTGAAAACGAGTCGTTCAACCGAATGACATTCTGGTTTCGTGGTAATTTTCAATTGGCAACGCGACTTTTAGCCGGGGGTTGAGCCGCGTGGTAGCGGGGCGCGGGGGCAGCGAAAGAAACACCGAGTACACTGCAAAGAGCCAAAGAGGGGCAAAGAGCCGACTCGGCTCGATTCCATTCAAGGTAATTGTGCATTTGGAATATGACCGAGAAGCCTTTCCCGGGCTTCTTTTTGCCGAGGGCAGGAGGCGGAGAGAGGGAGGGTGGGGAAATGCTTTCAGAAGGATTGAATCGCTTGACGAGAAGGTCGGCTGAATAATTTTATGATCACGCGCGCGCGGTAAGGTTAATTGGTGAATTTCGGGGGAACTTTGTCCGCGCGAGCACAGCCGAGTCACCTGCCGTGAACTTCCTCGCCCCCCCCCCCCCGACCGTGGCGGGCCTGGGAGTCTCTCGCAAAACAAATATTGGAACACGAGCGCTCCGCTCGGGCAAGATTTCGCTGCGGCGTAATAAAAGTTGCCCCCGTCCTGCTGCGGCTGGCGATTAAATTACCGTACTCGTGTACGTTCGTGCGCGGGACGCAGCAGAGTGAAAAAAAAAGTGAAAACGAGCAAATTGGGATGAATTCTCACCGCATTTGATGGTCAGGACCTCGGTGCGGTTGGCAAAGTTTGCGTTTAACTCGGCTCGCACGTGCGCGTTCCACAGGCGCATGCACGTAAACGCTGGCGCGACATTGAAAATCGAACGCGCTGGCGGGATCGATACAGGCTCGTCGCGCGAGCCCTTGGGAAAACTCGCGTCATGCATATTTCAGTGGGCGCGTCGCTCTTGTCGCCGATACGCGCGAGCTTTTATCAATTCCCCACCGTAGACCTGGGCCGCGAGTACTTACTCGCGCCACAATAACGCTAGACGCACTTTCGTGCGGAGCGTTTTCTCGGTCGAGCGAGACCGAGCGAGATCGTCGAGCGGAATTAATAATGAACGGTCGGGCGAAACGAGCCCTGCCTTGCCTCTCGCCCTCGACAAAAACCGATACTGTTTACCCACCGCCAAGCAAACTCGGGAGTCTCCAAAAAATGTTGGGGCAAGGATCTTTGGGCAAATCTTTGGGTAGTGCACTCGGGAATAATAGGACGACGTCGCGGCCAAGATAAACGGCTCGGCCGCGCGAGTAGTATGGCCCGGGGTCGCGTCGGACTCGGGTGACTTTTCGATCCCCCGCCCCATTCCTTCCCGAGGGCTGGAGGGGAAGAGGAATCGAAGCGAATCGGCGCCGGTCCTCGTAAAGACACGCGCGCGCGCGCCGCTGAGGATTGGCTTTTAAATTGCGGCCCGCGAGCAAGGCTTTATTTTTCATTAGAAGCAGCGCGAGAGTTATTCAGCTTGGGGGGAAGGGTGGCAGCAGCAAACAGAGATGAGAAGCCCGAGAGATGGCCGTCCTAAAATCCTTCATTGCCCTCGTAAAACTCGCGCGCGCGGCTGTAAGAATTGTGCAGCTGCAGTGGGAAGGAGGACGGGGCAGATAGGAGGGTGAAATATGTGTGTCGATACGCGCGCCCAGCCGCACGACAGTACACCCAATGCAATCACGCGGATGTAATACAGCGAGTGAAATTACCGGCGCCAAGGCGAGTGGCGAGCCGACCAGCGCCGCCAGGAATTGCTTTGACGAGATCCTTTGTGCGGCGAAAAAGTCCGCGAGGCTTTGCCGCGGCCCCGTCTTTGCGAGGGAAATATTTGCCCAGCCAGCAGAAGCGTCTCCATAAAATCCCCTCTCGGGACTGCAGCAGCGCCGGGCCAATAAAAGCCAGCGTCAGTAAAGAGATCGCCGCCAATGCCAACCGAATACAGACCCTCCCCTACCAGCTCTGACGCTGTGCGCGACGTGGTAATTCGTATGTTTTGCCGCGCGGCCAACCCGCCTTGGGCCCGACGTTCTTTTCCAGCCGGCCGATTCCTTCGCATGCGAAATCGACTTGATCGAAGTTCATGTATACAAACGCTCGGACGCGCCAATGCAGCAGCAGCTCCTCGGAGACGCAGCCAACTTTCCTCGTTAAGCGTGAGAATCCGCGGGGGAGGGGAAAAAAAACAACAACCCGCCTCCCCCGAGTATGTCGGGGAATTAGTCGGCTCTGGTGGACGCAAGCTCCGAATCGGCTCGGATGTTCGCTCACTGCGCGCCGAGACGTGCCCCAATCGCTAATTAATTGCCACGCGCAAAAACCAACCGGCCGACAATCCCCCGTCGGAATATAGCCGGTCCGTTACGACGTTTAATCGTTGGTAAGAATTGTATAATATATGAAAAGCGAATAGTCACTACTTGCTCTATCGAGTCGCTTCGTTGCTCTGACTCCAAAACCCAACGGATGATCTGGCGAGCCGAAGTCAATTTACTTTGGTGAGAGGTCTTTTTGATAGTTTCCACGCGAGTAATGTATAATGACATACTGCCTGTCACCGAGGGAAATCAAGTTGTGAAAAATACTATCTTTTTTAAATAGCAATAGGACCATGACACTTTCAACAGTAAAATTTGAAAAAAATAAAAAAAAGAATCGTGTGTGTTTTTAATTATGTTCCGAATGTTGCTACCATAAGAGTCATAGTGGTCCTCTGTCCCTTCGTTACTGAAAAATATAGTAATTCTTGCAGTTTCACCTTCTCCTGCGCTCGGAACCTGCACTGCTCCACTGTGAGTCGTAACTTCCTTCGTTCATCACGTATGATAATTGTGGTTCCTTTATCACTGTTTATAACGTCTTTGGTTCGTCACATGACGATTACGGTGACTGTTAACAATAATTATTAAATATCGTATGCGACACGTGCGTGCGATTACGCGCATACGTCGCATGATATACCGTTGTAGTTGGAGTGTAATTATACCTTTACCCAAGTTATATTTGTACATGTAAAACTTGTCTCGTGTACTACGACACAGTACAACCATTGCACACACGTGCAGTGTTGATGTATCTCCCCGGGGATGATTAATTCACTCTGTTTTGATATTTCGATTGAATTCAAACAAGTAATTGGACAAGTTGACGTTGCGTAGTAATGGGTACAATCACACGGAAGATTTAGACTTTGAAGTGTATGGGTCGGCTCAGGGAACGCGAAGCGCGATGCAGGAAAATTATCGGGACGGACGAGGGGCAAGAAAAGTTGACTCGGTGGGTTGTATGCGGGCGCATTGGGCCGAGTCGCAAAGTGTCGAGGAGCCGTTGGCCAGCCGCCACGTCTCGGGTTCGCGACAACAAACGCTTCGTATTGTGTTGGGGGGTCGGGGCCTCGCCTTTCTCGGCTCCAGGGCTCCAGCGCCGAGAAAAGAGCCTCGTTATCCTTAACGGCCCCACCCGAGGGCAGCTCCCGCGCTAAGCTCGATACAATTAAGCCGGCCGCGCCGAATATGCGAGGCTGGGCTACACCTTTCTCTCTTTCCCTCTGTGTGGCTCTACGGGTATTTTCGAGTCGGTAGGGCCGGAAATTACGCGCTGAACGTGTCGCGAGAATCAGCCGGTGCTCACAGCCGCGGCACCGGCTTCCTTCCTCGCTTTCTTTGCGCGTCCCAGTCACAAAAGCCCCTTGTTCGCCCGGATCCACTCGGCGCTCGTGGAAATTTCGAATTATTCCGCCCCCTTCTCTTTTTCGCGGTTTTTCTTACCTCGACCCCGGCCCCCAGAGATGCCCCCGGAATCGTACATCGTCCGACTGACGTACGTCGTCGAGGAACAACCATGTATACCTCGAGCCTCGGCCCTGCTATCTTTTTCAACTCGACAAAAAATTCGGACGGGTTGAGTGTGCCACGCCGTAGACACAGCGTGTATCTTTGACGTATTCGTAAGAATCCTTGTTCCGCGTGTCTTTCGCGCCGTTAGAACCTTTTTATGATGAGCGTGGCTGGAGCAGTGTATGGATAGCGCCACGGAACATTGATGATACACTACTTATAAAATAATCCCGAAACAAAATGTTTTCACCGTCGAAGTTTTTTAATAAACGCAGACGATGCCAAAATATTGAGCTAGAGACATACCGTTTGTTTATTTTTTTCCCATTATACCGCTCCCTTGTTATCAATCGTTTCAAAAGGTTTTTTTTGTGAGTGTAACCATAGAGCTGAATAATTCCCTCGAATCATTGATTTTTTTCTCAATTTCACGTTCCAGTCTAAATAATACGATTATTCGAAAATGTTGTTGCTCAACGTCGAAAAAGTTGACCCAAATTTGGCTTGGCTGATTTTAAAGATATTCAATTGGAGTCAAACCACGTTGGGAAATTATCGCATTTAACGCGATGTTGTGACAGTTAGCGTTTACCTTGGCCTTATTGGGTACACGCACCTTGTGTGTGACATTTCATACATTTATTACATGAATATAAAATAAGCTGTAAATGTAGGAGACGAATCGCAATGTTGACTAATAAACGACTGCTATATTATGAGTTACTTGGGTATGTGAAAAAACTACTGTAAATTTGAAATAGTTAAAAAGTTACTATTCAATAGAGAAAGTTTACTGTTCGCTAGGAAAAATGACGTACCTAGTGAGCAGTGAATTGACTGTAATATCCACTAATAATTGGACTGTTTAGTAATTTTTTTCTCTCCAATACCAGTTAATCCCTTGACTGTTATAAATTTGAAGAGATACCAGCTGCAAGTGCCAGTAGATTTGCAAATTTGAAAATGCGCGAACTGTGGCTCGCTGATTTGTTCGAATATGGAAATGTCGATTTGCCGAGCAATTGTTTCTGTCGCGTGACGGACAACAATCGTCATCCGTATCGCAGCGGATACAATGCGTGAGATTGGGATGGGGGGAGGGGAGGGCATACGTTGATGTAGGCTGAACAGCTGAATGGCTCAATCACGTGGATAGCCGAGTCGATAGTGAGAGTCTCTGGGATGGGGTGGACGCGACGAATCGACTCGTGTGCAGCATCGAACGCCCGTTGATTCGCACGCGTCGTCTCGGATCTCGCGAGATTCTATATAAGACGCTCGCGCGAAAGCTAATCTATTTTCGTTGGGTCGGGCCAACGAGAGAGAGGGACACTCGTATTCACCGGCGCGCCACTTCCGCTTTGGTCCCGAATGAAGACGAATCGATGAGGCACTCGTCCCCCTTCTCAGCTCCTCCCTGTCGCAGCTTCGCGCATTACTTACCCCGCTCGACGCTGCGAAAAGAAAAAAACACACTCGGGCTCCTCTGGCCGCGTGATTCGAACCCGTCGGCCGACGGTACACGCTCGTGACGTTTACAATTTCTGTAATTGAATAAGCTCGGGCTGTCGCGTGGAGATACGCGTATAAACGAATAGCTCGTTTCTTTTCGTCGCGCCCGCGCGAGGCAAAAAGTGCCCTCTCGTTGTAGCCCCGGGACAAGAAGGCCGAGGCAAAAAGGGAAAGCGTATATCGAGGCTGATTGGTTTTTTACGCTAATTTGATTGCGTGATCCAATAATATCGCGCTCGCGCGCTGCAGGTATACAGGTCGAGTGGTTCCTCACTCCGTTACAATCCTCTATTGCAATTCGATTTATCAACGGACGCGGGCAATTTTTCCAACGGAATTTTTATTACATACGCCTTTATAGCTGTGTAAATCGTTTCATCCAGATTTTTCAGGGGAATATATTGAAAATTAAGCATCGCGGATCGCACCGCGTCGGTGACGCGAGCGAATCATCGACATTTTTTAAATTCAATTCGTGGGTGCACTTAGAATTTTTTCCAAAGTAAAGTCTACGTGGAAGATCATTCCGTATGTTTGTACAGGAAATATATATATATATATATATATATATATCAGTTTGAATTTTACTTGAACATTCCATATGAGTTAGATATGAAATTATCAAGCGTATATTTCAATTACCCGAGTATAATTTTTAGCGATTCTCCGGAAAACCTATAGAACTTTATGCTCAGAACGTATTTCAGAACTTTAATATATTCTCTGTTACTGGAAAAATCTCTGCTGGTAGATTAATAAAAGGTGTTTTTTCTCTTTAAAACTGTAAATCCTTATTGAATTATTATACATATCCAACTTTTTTAACAAATTCACATCCGTGGATGGAAAAATTTAGTATTACACGGATTATGTGTTGATTACTTCATTACAAATGCGTATGAAATGAAATATTCAAAAAATTTGATTTTACCAAACGTATTTAATTGCAGAGATTTGAAAAAGTGCATTCCATGATATTAAAACTATGCTTTGTAGTTGTCGGATATTCCAGAGGACAGTGTAAATTCCATTAGAAAGTCGGAATTGCAGTTCGCCTCTGGGTATTTGAGATTTTGCACAAGAATCGAGGAGAAACGTATGAAAAAAAGCTGCCAAGTTGAATTTGCGGTGTAGCGAATTGCAAAGAGATACATAGAAAGTATGGGAAGGGCGAAGCTGGGCTAGCGGTGGGGGATTTGAAATTTAAAATAAGTTTGAAAATAGTTGGGGGCACGTCGAACTGGATGGAAGTGAAATTCCGCACGAGAGATACTTGAACTTTTACATTCAATATTTCCTCGGGGCGGTGGCGGCGGCGGCGGCAAAAACAAAACATGTCGCACGCTCGCGAGAGCGATGCATCTCGTGTGTCAAGGCTTTAAAATTCAAAAGCGCATAGGCAGGCTGGCAAGCGTTTTTTCCCCTCGGCTCTTTCATACGCTTCAGAAAATGCATATCGATCCGACGCCACGCGTTATTTAACCGATGGGTGCAACGTTTTTTCCTCCCGCCGCTCCCATACTTGATCATTTGCGAGCGAGCGAGCGAGCGTTGACACACTCGCACACCCACGCACAGACTGGATCACTCGCTCTCCCGGCAAACTGTGTCAAACTATAACAAATCGATACGTCCTCATTCATCAAACGCACGCGCTCACTCAAAGATGACATCTTTCTTCCTGCGCCTGCCTCGAGCCCCATCAAAGCCTCCCTGCTCTCTCATCAGATATACCCTTATCCCATAACTTTACCTTATATCCTCCTCCTCCTGCTCCACGCGCAACCACTATACTCGATGGGAATTCCTCCCTTATTCCACTGCTGTTCGATTGTTTAATCGCTCGAGTGTACTTGGAAAACGAGATTTCAATCAGTGCCCAGTGAATCCCGTCTGTCTGAGTTTGAAATAATTTCAAATTCCTATCTAATTGTAAATGTTTACTATTCGTTCGTTAAAATTGCATAGCTAACGAAGCAGTATAAATATTCAGTACTGAACAGTCATTTTTAAGTGTATTGAATCGTCCTTTTGTTTACCTTGATCTCAATATAGTAAATATAATTCGATAAAAGGAATAGTAATTTTGCTCAACTTCTCAATCAAATTTAATTATTTATTAGTAAAAAAAAGTCCCATTAGTTATGAAATTTCTAAGCTGTTCTGAATTTAAAGAGTCAGGTATATACAGATCGAGGCAAAATCGAGGAAAGTATGATATTGTTTGAAAGAGTTTAGGAGATTTCTATATCTATCCTCATGAGGCTACGAAAATTCACAGAATGTTTCACAATTAAAAAGGCAAAACGCAGCAGAACGCCATTATTATAAATAGATGGAAGTAAAAAAAACCAAGGCTACATGAATGGACGAGTTTCGTGTCGAGTCTTTCCAATTACACAATCCGATGAAAATACAATCAACAATAATATTGATAATTATTATGGAAAATAGATTTGCAGAGCCACTGAAGTTCAATCCGTTGTACTGCACAGTACCGTGAACGAATCGTGTCAATCTAATTGAAGCAACAGAGGCTATCTGGAGAAAAGGCCAGAGGAGGCAATTTTGATTTTCACCTCGAGCTTTGTCATCGAGTGGTGAATATATTGAGCCGGGCCATTCGGCTGCTCGTCTCTGATCGTCTCGCTCGAATCGCAGATCGCGTTTTTGCCCCGGCAAACACTCCCTCTCTCTCTCTCTTTCTCCGGCTCCAGTCGAACTGTCAAAGGCGCGGGCAACTGCTTCTATATATCGATTGACTATCGAGAGTCGCGCTCTTTGGCTCGAGTGGCTTCCCCCCAACCACCAGCAGCAGTGCCCCTCTCGTGCCTCGAGCTCGCCTCAACGAGCCATTATCATAATGCAACAGTTTGGGTGGCTCGAGCGAATAATCAACTCGCGCGATTAGCCCGTGTGCTCCTCTGGTACACTCGCGCGGCAGCCGCGACTTTACGACGCACTTTTTGCCCTCGACAAACTCAATCCTACTCGTCGGATTATATAACTTGTTCAAACTTCTCAATTGCGCGTGTATATATCGATATACGCCTGCAACTGCAACTACGACCGAGTGATTTCTTCGCGGGTTCTTGCCCCCCGGGGCTGAGGATGGAAAACAATGAAAGCACTCGGGCGACCGAGTCGCCGACGTCCAACTACTCTTCCTTCATTATTGTTCATTTATGCTTCGTTTATCCCCGACTCGTCTGTCGCGCGGCCGGAATGCCACCGAGTATCCTTCAGACCTTCAAAGTATATACGGAGAGAACAAGTGGTTATGGCCCGGCGAGAGTATCAGTTCTCGACTACTCGTGGATATATACACGCGTATTATATTCGCTTGGCAATGCGCGCGAGCTCGGTTCGACGCTTGAAAAATAGCCGGCGGCAGTATATCTCAGCCGCGGGGATAAAACTGATCCGTAACTTTCACAAGTTTGTAAATAAAATCCGGTAATGTATTTTTCTTGTTCGGCGGCGAGGGGCCGATGTATCACTCGTGTGTGCTCGGCTCCCCTGTAAAAGCACCAAATAATCTGCTGCTTCGATTTACAAAAGTCGGAGCTGGCAGTGTTATGCCGCGCCGAGTTTTGCCAACTTTATACATCTTTACTTTTTCCCAAATATCCAACCGCGCGCGATTCGCGCGGCAGCGTCTTTGCGACGCTATTGTTGTTTCGCCCTTTGGGATATGCGCGGCTATCTCGCAGAGGTTGTACGGCTCTCGGTTCGATTGCAGATTCGAATCACAGCGATTTGAAAATACAAACGGAGACGACGAGGAAAGCTAGGGAGACGGAAAAAAATTAATTGTATTTTATTGGGCAGTATACGTACGAGCTGCCTCGGAGACAATCTCCAAAGTAGACTCTCAAATTATTTGTTTGTAACTCATAACGATATTTGCTGTGCCGTGCTGCTACACTCGCGTCCCTCCATAAATACTCGCACCTAATTGCTTTTGCTAATTACATGGAACAGTCGTTGGAGCTAAAAATATCGCGAAACTAATAAAGTCAAAGATCTAATCAACTCCATGAGTATGATGGATAAGTTACTTTCCAACGGCTTCGCGTGAAAGTTTTTTTCTTTCATTCGACTCACTCGATCCAATATTACACTCATACACTCACAAAAATTGAATTTTCATTGTAGAAGAAAATTTGGCTTGACAAGCTATAATAAGGAGATATCCTTGAGGATCAAGTAAAAAGTCTCGATATTCTAGAAGGATACGATTAGCTGCTCAAAAGAAATTTTGTTGTTGTAGTTTGTCAAGCAGATTTTTCTGGCTCAAAAAAAATCCGATTTCTGTAAGTTTCATTCAAATCCGTAACAGGTATAAATAAATTGTGAAAAAATACTTTATAAAATTATTACAGTGAAAAACCACTACATAAAAATTCAAGATAATTTCACTGCAGTAATTCAAATGTATATTGCTTGATGTTTGTAGATATAATGAAGTGAAATAGTCAAAGCCACTGCGTCGAATTGAATGAATGTTACACTGCTATTACAATGAAACTCGATCGTATCAACGTGAAACAGTGTTCCACTCTCATACAACAATTTTTCACTCTCGTACACAGTGGTTCGGCGCTGGTGAAGAAAAAGGGTCGGGTGTGGGAGGTGGGGGAATAGCGCGAGCCCGGGCAAATTGCCGGGGGAAACGGGGAAAATAATTTTGCAATTTCAAACGACTCCATAAGTCGCGAGTCGGATGGCGCGTGCGCGCGCGCAGGGGGTATATATAATGTCGGCGGGCTGGCGATCAAAGGGGGGAATATATCCGTTTAGCGTCGGAGCCGCACGACATATAGTGGATGCGCGCACGGCAAAATTGCGAGATTACCGGTGGCTCGTCTCGTCTCGTCGCGACCCCGGGGCAGAAACAATTTGCGCGCAGGGGCCGTGTGACTGGCGCGCAAGCACCGAGCAAAATATTGCGCGGCTCTTTCTCCCTGCAGTCTCTCGATCGGGCGCCGATAAACAGCTCTCCCTCGCCGCCGCTTTTCATCAAAAATTACTCGCGACTATTGTCCAACGCACGCACACACACACACACACACACACATAGCTTTTCTTCCTTTTTTTCCTTGCTCTCTCTTCTGTTTTCTCGTCTCGTCTCGCTTGTTTCCGACGGCCACTTCCGGCTTGGCGAGCCCGCCGAGTATTTCGCGGGGCTCGCTGCAGTTGTTGGGGCATTATCGCACTCAGCGCGTACCTAACGACTTTTTAAAAACACTCAGGCTCGCTCGTACTTGGGATTTTAGCCTCCCTCTCGGCGGCTCGTCGTCGGGGGATACAAAAACACGGCTGGGGGAGGTGGAGGAATTTTCGCTGACGACGAGGGAAGCCCGTGCCCCCGTCCCCCTATATACCCCTGGCCGCGAGGCCGCAGTAGTATCCACTCGAAATGTGGGCCACGCCGAGCGCATATTCTTCCGGCTTAGACTTTCATTATCTCGCCGAGCGAGAAAGAGAGAGAGAGAGAGAGAGTGAGAGAACAGACACGCCAGCTCACATATGGAGCAACGGCGCCGTCTAAATTCACCAAATTGTTGGCCCAACTTTTCCGCTCTTCGTTCCCGGTTCCCCATTTTCTCTTTTCCTCTTTTTTTGGTGAATCTCGCCGAATGAGATTCGTGTTTCCACTTCCTCCCACCTTCAAAGCTGTGTCGCAACTGACTCGAGATTCACCAGTGACTTGCGCTTGCTGCAAAAATTTTATCCCATTATCGTCAAGCGTAGCCGACGTATTGTTTTCGCGCACATTTTTAACTCAGTCGAGGCACCCGTTTTTTCAACCAAGCGTTTTGCGACAGAAATTATGCTATGAATCGATCTTCGCCTCTCTACATTTAAAATATTTCAAAACTACTGTTCATTAGAATCGCATAAATAATAATGGTGAATATTCATTAAAAAATTAGTTGAATATTCGCTGCGGAGAGTTTTTTTATACCAATATTTTACTGATAACACAGAAGGTTAACTATTTAATAATGTATGCACAATCACTTTTCACAAATCATATGAAGGTTTACAGGTGAATAGAAAATAGTAAATTTTAACTTTTTCGAATTCATAGTAGGTTATTTGGGATGACTGTTATATTTTGGAATATGTGCGTTAAAATTATTCTATCATCCACCAATAATTGATCTCTCGATTATTTCTTATTCTTCGAGGATAATAGCTTCGTGCTTCGTGATTGATTCTGGCTAATCAAGATTCTTCGATTTCTTCGATTTTTCATTTCTCTCTCGATCTCTCTGACGAATACGTGAAAAGTTATCACGTATCGGTTCAGGAATGATCAATAAATTTATCCACAATTGCAGAAGGAGTCGATAAAATTCAGTCACGTTTCAATTCGTCGATTCAGCATAGTTTCCACGACTGCGGGTGATTAAAACGAATCGTATTGGATCGAACGAACTGCAGCGGCTCCTTTAGGATTTGATATCGCGCGAGGCGCGTCGGTGCAGAGACGGCTCTTCGCGGCCCGATTGATCGACCAATTTGATAGTGGCGCTCGCGCCATTCGTTATAGGCGCTCCAACGAGAAATAGTTTGGCTCTGCGCGAGTTTACGAGCCAAGCGGCCCAATCCGTATTCGTTGAGCTCGCATATATAACGTTCCACCCCCAAAAGTGCAGCTCATCAGCTTAAGCTTCAGCACACGACTCGAGCGATAATTAAAATCTTCCCGCCCGAACTTTGCCCCGCCTGCTGTCTCATAGTTGGGCAAATCGATTTGATTCCCTCGTCCCGAGTGCCGGGCGACTCATTGTGATCGATGCAGCAACTTTTGTTGACCGATCCAATATGGAACAGCGCCTCGTATTCGTAGCGATACACAAACGCGCGGCTCTGGTTTCAAATCTCACCGGCTCAGCGGCTCAGCGTTTGAATGAATGAATGACACATAACGTCTTTGTGCGCAAACACATTGTGTACGTGTGTACAGGTTTGTTCTGTTCAGTTCGTGCGGAGGAACTATTTTTGCCGGCATAATTAACGCTTTGTTACACGTAAGTGATGGGCGCGTTCGTTATCCGGCGAGATCATCGCGGTAACATGTGTATACAAGACCGAGCTTATTAAGTTTTTAAAATTACCTCCTCGATAAGGTTTTGCACGACTATTTCAATTCATCGCGTGCTAGTATACATATTTATTCTAGCGCACATCGTTTATGTTTAAAAATTTTACCATACAATGGTGACAGATTGAAAAATCATGAAAACAGCTGAATCACATTGAGGGAACTTCAATTTGATGATTAAGGTGCAACAGCTCAAATTAAGGTTCTTACGGTAACACTTAACGTGTGTCCAAGCGACATAAGCCCACTTTTTACTAGTTGTGCATTGAATTTTATCGGTAGCTCCTTAATTTTTACGGTTATGCTCGCGGTAAACGCACACAGCTTTACAGCTGATCCGACACCACTGCTAAACATGTTCCGTCGAAAATTGCTGATTTTCTACACCATGAACACTGAATATGTATATATCTACAAAAAGTCATAGATACAGATATACTTTTCATGCCTAAAATCAGATAAATTGTCGGAAAATTTCCGGAAAATCGAGATCATAAGATTTCATGATTATAGATGTATAAGCTATAATAGGGTATCCATGAACCGCCTTACAAAGTTTCATCGTAACCGGTGATCTAAATGTTGTGCCCACACCCTCCTAGTTAGAGAAATGAGAAATGAACATTTATATTGACTGAGAAAGGCCACAAGTAGCTTTAGGTTGAGTTGGTATCGAAAAGGAGGAAAAAATGATCTGCCAGATGATAAATTACATACGTTCATTTTCTCCATGAAAAGAATACGTTTTCATCATAACGATCCACATATACATCGTCGACAACGACGCGAGTTGTTTGGCATATCTGACGAGCGATAGGATATGAATTGGTGGGGGATCGTTGGGGAACCCATCGAAGCTCGCACTGGTTACGCGTCGATGACGATGCGAATAATGGGTCGATCGCCACGCACACGCGCGCTATTAAAATTTCAATTGCAGATTGGCGATCGAGCGTTGCCGTAGTTAGGTAATAGGAGCCGTTTATCCCCCAGTCGATCGAATCGATGCTCCGCGAACTGATTGAGTGCTCGCTACTTCCTCGGATCAATTGCAAAAAGCATGCAGACCGCCAGACAGAGGGAGAGCGAGAGAGAGAGGGCGGATCTCGTTAGCTCGACGTGGTAATCGATACGCGCCGGGCTTTTCCGACCCCGCCGAGCCAAGTTGCGGTGAGATAGTTGACGAACCGGGCGCAGCTTCGGCTCTGCAAAAACAAAACTCGTGTCCGGTCGTACGAGTGGCAAAAAATCCATGCGACAGTCTGAGTTCGGAAAAATTTCTTTCGCGCTTATCGACTCGTAGTCGGGGAATTTCTGCAGTTAAAAAAGCGAAGGATTTCTCCGGGCTCTCGCTTTCACTGCGCATCTCACCTCAACCGAGTGTTTCGCGTTATTCCAGATGAAGAAATATTGAAATGAGACTTTTGAAATAGCAAAGCGTGTATCGAATCACGGTAACTCGGCGAAAAAACACACGATCGCTGTTGCACATTTGATCCCTTATGTAAATTATGCACGCACTTCTACGCGAATACTTCAATTGGAACGGCGATCTCTAAAAGCTTCGTAACGTTTCAACGGCAAGTCTTACCGCCAGCTCATCAGCTGCACTTTTCAGATCTACTTAGTTTGCATTATAACGATGGGAATGGAATCTCCTATGCTCCACTTGCACAGTCGAGCTTACGCGTACTCTGAGACTCGAGACGTGGATCCGAGATCTCGAGTCTACGTTTAATTTGATCTCTTTATTCTATGTGAAATATCTCAAGTCGTCGTTCCAATAGTCTTTGAAATATGCAGGGCGTTCCGAGCAATATTGCCGAGAAAAAGAATTCGAGGAAAAACTCGTGCTCATAATCCCTATGCATCGCGTGTTCTCGCCAAATATATATATATACGATGGAAAAACTAACCTCTCGTACTTGTCTCGTTTTGTCTCCAACGGAATGCGAACGAAAAATACAATTCTATTCTGCGAATTTTGAATCCCGTCGTTTTGATCAAATTCGTGGTCTGGGAGAGATGTGCTTCTTCGCGACTGTCGATTCGTCCGAATACGGGATACCGCAGAGCGGGGGAAAGGAAAATCCATCGTAATTGCGGCTCGAAGCTATACGGAGCGGGTGGGGGAGGTGCGCCGAGGGATTTTCACGAACGCGCGTGTCGGCGGAGGGAGGGACGTGGTATTCCGCCGGGGAAGAGCAGGTGTTTATATACTCTTGGGGGGGGGGGGGGGGGGGGGCCGTTTCACACGTGTCTGAGCCTCCTTGGCGCGGCTAGCCGCTTAATTATCGATCAGAGCGCGCTTGTCGCCGGCCAGTGGCGAACTCGCGTGTTCGCGAATTATGTTACTGTGCCAAGGCTTTTGGCCTTGCCATAGCCGCGCGCAGCCGTACGTACGTGCGCCACGGCCAGCCATGAATACTGAATGAGAGACGTATTATTGGCGTGTGATTGCAGTCGGCCGGCTCGCGGTTGAGCCCTTGAATTCTTCCGGCTCTAACAACGGCTTCGCATGACAGGGCGACATATCCGCCCCCCACACCGATCCCCCGAATTCCCGAGGATACGATGACTCGCGTGTATACGTATATACGTCTCTAGCCCCTTTCGCCCATCGGCGCTGCATCCACGAAGCGTCTCGGATCAATCCTCCCGACTGCACAAACTTCTCCGTAATCCGATTGACTCGACAGCTCCGTGTTGCGTGTTGCAAATATACCCGTGTACTTCGTTCGGCTGTTTTGATCAGCCTCGAGATCATACTGAGTTTGCTCAAAGGTTCAATCTTGACGGCCGAACCAATGAGGAAGGGAAATTAAAAACTCAATTCATTCGAATGAAGATGCCGCACGCGACTTTGCGCACTGGTAGTCCGTCATGCTGGATACTACTGGTTTGAGTCTTAAAATTTAATTTTTGAATATTTTCAAATCCATATACACATAATCATTTCAATAGTGCCAACGGTACTTCTTCCACTGCGTTTTCACTGCTCCGTGGTACTAAATTTAAGTTTTCATCGTATAAACTCGTTGAGTTTCGGTTAGGCATCTTAAACTGAGCTGAGTAACTGTTGATTAATATTCAAGCACTGAAGACAAGGGGCTTCTCACTACAGTACATGGAGCTCCCGAAGGGAGTACCATGGAGTTCTCAATCTTCAGTAAGTTTATGCCGACGAGATTAGAACGTCGAATGCCATTAACTTTGGTATCATGAAATATTGAGAAGGATTAGAGTACCTTCGAAGTTTCCAGGGGGTACACTGCAAAAATGATTCCTTGTTTCAAGTACACGTTGAACTGGCTCAAGTTATGTCGCACCGTACGTGTACTTGAATCAAAGAATCGTTGTCACAGTTTCCCGAAATGAGAAGCTCCTTCCCATAAAAACCTCACGCTACGCTATGTGGGAGAGGACTGGAGTGAGTAATCCCCCGGATAGCTGACGGTGTATCGCCCCGTGCGTCAAGCTTTAGACGTCCAGATTTTTGAGTCCTGATTGTCCAGCTCTGACGGAGGAAATTGCATCCTGCAATTCATGCCTTCCATACCCACTCGCACACACACGCACACACGCACACAGGTACACACTTGTGATTCGATCCTATTTACTTACCAACACTATCGCGACCACGAGTTAAAAGCGGCAGCTCGGATTAATTTATCGGTAGGCTGGCAATGCCATTGTTATCATCCCGCGCGCAGCAAGAGAGAGACTAACGAAGCGCAAATCACCAATTAATATTCCTTCGACCGAGAACGATTCGTCATAATTAATCGAGCGCTCTACGACCTGATATTGGTGTTCTCTTTTTCACCAGGCGTGCTCGCTGTACGCACGCAGCCCCGGCTGCGGACTCGCTCGTGGATAATGCAGTCGCGACGAGTGCAGGGAATCAATGCGCGCTAATGAATCCGCGTGCCGCGACTACTCCCCCCAAATTGTCCATTCAAACGTGGTTAAAGCAACGAGAATGAATATTCAGCGCGTCTAGAGCACGTACGATGACGTGGGGACTCGGCGGCGCGAATGGGAAAGAGCTGGAACGTGTACTTTGCTCTTGGCAGACCATAGCGGCGTCGACGTGAGAAACCGCTGCGACAGTCTCGCATCGAGCTCTCGGCGCAATTAAGTGCGCCGTTACGCGAATTTATTATAGATTATCGTCGGCGCGTATAAACTTGGAGATCCGGGAAAAAGTGTACTTACTCTCTCTCTCTCTCTCTCTCTCTCTCTCTCTCTCTCTCTCTCTCTCTCTCTCTCTCTCTTTCTCTCTCTATGAAAGGTGAACGCCTGATATTCTGATGCTCCAATATTGTTGCTCTGCTTCGAATCTCCTACTTTATCGTTCGACCCATCAGTCGCAAGTGTACTTCTGACGTCGGCGTCTAGATCTTCTGAGTGTCTAGAACCCGTTGAAGCGTTGAAGCATATATCATTTGCGAGAGCACGTCTTATTCGGCGAAAGTCAAGCATGTTGGAGCAGTTCAACATATTCGGATGTAATACCACTAGAGCCACAATAAGAAAATTCTCTGCAAGCATTACGAAGCTTTCAAAATAAGCACTTGTATGTTACGGCTCCCATTAGCATGATGCTGCGCAAGCATGTTACATACAGTGGCATCGGTTGGAATAGTTGTCACGCGAAACTTTTCAAGCTGAATTTCAAACTATGAATTTGTACCAGCGCACACATTTCACAAGATAACAAAGGTGTATTGATGCATTGAGGAAATATCTAAAACTCAATCTGCAATCTTAATACAAGGTCTGACGATCAATATTTGCGGAGCTTTTGAAACATCTCGAGGCGGTTCGCGAGTTACAAAAATAAAGGCGAATCTTTACCTCTCTCCCCGAGATATTTACGTTCCTTGAAAATCTCATCTCCGTCTGTGGCTAGTGTTTCAGCTCGTGTTACGATAGCATGTCGAGCGGATGCTCCGAGAATGATGGTTTATATTGCGAAGGAAATAAAATCAGATTGGAAAGTGTGAGTAGTCGAATTGTCACTTTTCGCGAGAAATAGCTACTTTATATACTATCGATTTTCCATTCCCGTGGGTTACTTTGCAGAGACTGCAAGAATACAAGTCAGAGTTCATTGGCTCTGCACATTAAAATGAACGATGCGAGCCGTGAAAGCAATATAATCATCGATTTGGAATTGAAGTAGCATTTGATTAGAAAATTTTTGGTTAAAGAATTATTCGCGTGCAATGGTCTGCATTAATGAGAGCAATTTCTGTTTTTGTTTCAGAATGGGCCTCCACGAGCGCAGTGGAGTGAGTAGGCGTTGCCAATCAGAACCGAGATGCAGTGCACTTGACGCGTCCGAGGCGTGGCATTAAGGATTCCCGGAAGAAATGGTGCTTTGTTAAAGTCCGGGGCCGGGTGTTGGGAGAACCGAGATGAAAATGGGAATGAGTCGCGAGGTGGGGAACAAAGGCTCGTGATGTCGCGTGATCAGAGAGGATACGCGAGCAGAGCGACGAAGACGACGACGAGTTGTTTCCGGTGAGAAATGAAGATGAAAGGGCGCGCGGCGCGCGGCGAGGCTGCATGAGTTGAGAAAGAGAGAGAGAGAGAGAGAGAGAGGGGAGAGAGAGAGAGAAAGAGAACGAGAAAGCGTGAGAGCGAGAGAGAGAGAGAGAGAGAGTGAGAAAGCGTGAGAGCGAAAGAGAGCGAGAGAGAGAGAGAAAAAGAGATAGAGAAAGAAATTTAGACAGTGATCGAACAGCGAATGCTCAGCGCGAGTGAGTCAGTGGTGTTGGTGATGCGATTGGTGAGAGGAGGGGCAGACTGCGAGGCGAGGATGAGGTGAGGCTGTCCGGGCATGGGGCACCGAGTGCAGCGGCCCTGGCTCGGCGCCGCGGCCATTTTGTGGATTGGCGCCGCGGCCATTCTGTGGCAGCCGTGCGCCGGCCAGAAGCCTCTCATGCAGGGCGCTAAGAAGCGCGACCTGTACGTCGCCGGTCTGTTCCCGTTTGCGCAACACGTGCCCGAGGGACACGTCGGCAGGGGCGTCCTGCCCGCCGTCCTTCTCGCCCAAGACCACATCAACGACAACGCCAACATTCTGAGGAACTACCGGCTGCAAGTGCTGTGGAACGATACCGAGGTTAGTATCCTCATTATTTTCACTTATTACATAATTCTTCAATACGTCCGACATGATTCGCTCACACATTCTTCTCCATCGATCTGGACTCTTTTCTCTTGTATATCCGTCTGTTTCATAGTCGGATGGTTACATCTCCCCTATTATAGGTTTATGCAGTCAATTGTTCACGATGAACGCGCGGACAGCTGTGGAGTATCCTGGAATACCCTGTCGATTTACGTTTGAGATAATGTAGTTTAGTGAGAAAAGCCACGTACTGCTGCCGTTCAGAAAATTGATTAGTACCTATAGATTCTGCATATATGATTTATGAATGAGAAAAGCTACGTTACCCGAGACGTTTCTAATGGGACAGTTTGATAGACGCTGAAGGCTTGATTACAGGATTATCTTGTATAAGTCGGGATGACATCTAGATTGTCGCTATTGTGCCGCGATATAGAGAGCCAGGAAAACTTATCCGTATCAAAGAGGGATTTCAGTGGCGAACTGGCCATCGTCCGCTGCGATGGCTTTATCGGGAAAAACCCCTGTACAACGTATACCTACTCGGACACAAGCGCATAGTTCACGAGTGGCGTACACGAGTACGAAGGAGATATATTCTATGGAGAAATTACTTCTCTGGCAAATTGTATTAGGTAAAATTTCCATGGCAGCATCAAGGTTTTCAAAATGAGTTTTTCATGGTTATTTCGAATTGGATACGAAACCAGATGCCGTCCATTCTACAAGGGGAGGCTTTGTTAGCGATAAGATAGCGAGTAAGGAATTTTCGTGAGAACTTTATCCGATTCTGATGAGTATTTCGTAGAACAATTAATTCTCTAGCATATCCTGCTTACCTTAGTTTGGAGGACTGAGTAGTTGCGATGCTTGTGGAAAGTTTAGGTATAGCGCTTTTGTCGTGAACCCGTTGCATTTCCGTTGATTCGAAATAGATAATTTCATTCCATTTTGTTCTGTTTGTAAAAGATCAACCTGTACATTTTCATTGGCAAACAGAAACTGTAAATGTTTTCAAGCCTCGTTACATTTCTGAATAAACCAGTGTCCAATAAAATACGGAGATTGTGAACGAAGTGGATTTGAACTCGGGAATCGATAAGGGGTATATCAAGGAGTTATTATTCGGTATTTTACGGAATGTACGGGATCAGCTGAATATCACACATCCAATCAAAAGTTTGAAGTTCGGAGTAGCGTGGCTCGATTGGCAAACTGGTATCAGACTCGGCGCGTGTCTCGATTAGCAACTTAATAAGCCGCGCCTGACTTGAGCTGAAAGAGCAAGAGGCGAGATTGATTATTCAATGAGGAGGGAGGAGGGGTCTGCGGGCCACTGCACTCGTTGGAAGCTCCGGCCGGCGGAGGCTGTGATGACGTTTTGCGAGGCTGTGCATCCGGTGGCTCGAGCCACCGCAATTTGACGGCTGCATTCTGAGAGCTGAGCTCGTTATAGCCGCTTCGGGCCACTATAATCAAGCCGGCCGACCCCTGCCCTATCGTAATTAAGCCCCGCGACCGAAGACGAGCCCTGTCCAGAGACGGTCGCCGCACTATTTATCAGCCAGCTCCTACCTCTCTCCCCTTTCTTGCTCTGAATACAGCTTGGGAAAACTAAATACCCTTTCTCGTTGATGCACCAAGGTGATTTTAATTTGATAATTAGGGTGTATACCACGTCAAAAACTGAGGTTCTTGCGACGAACCCGACTTTTCACAGGTAACGCTGATCGACATTCTTCAATTGTAGCTCCTCGACTGTCGCAGTTCTCTACGGTAAACGCCTATAGTCGAAGCACGCGAGCATTAAATGAGATACAATGAAAAAAAAAAAGACTGCGGAGTCAATTAGATTTGATTCGATCTGAGGGTCATAGATGGTGCGAAAATAGTTCGATCGATGCCGCCAAATGCAAGAATCAAATGAACGGACGGCAATTCTTATCCAAGGAGGTGGTGGTGGTGACATTTGTTATGCGGGAATTTGTCTCGGGTGTGCGAGGCCAGCGGCGAATCGATACACACCTGGGCCGAGGCCGCGCGCGAGTAACGGCCCTTGTATAAACGATTCCTTCGCCAACCGTGTGTTGTCGTCGCGGCTGCGTGGCACTCGCTATCGGTGGCATTGAATCGGCCACACGCCCCAAGAACACCGAGCCATTTTACGACCTTCGTCGCCGCTGCCGCTGCCCCGCCAATCCCCCCCCCCCTTACCCACTCGAGCCTTTTTCCACCGAGTTATTTACGCGCGTGTGCCCGGGGAATTTGCTCGTTCGCAGGGGGTTCATCGCTCGCGCCCCACCTCGGCTGCATCCAACGATTGACACGTGTCGCCGCATACGATGGATATACGGGGAAAGTTACTATTCATGTAGCTGATTCTATCAGCAAATTTTAGTTGATTTTTAATAATAAATCGAACTTGCTGAAGTGGTCAATACTCTTTGAAAGCTAAAGAAATACGGAGAATGAAAGATTGAAAATGGCAAGGTGGGACAAAAACGCGGGGGCATTTTACTGGAACACGAATTCGGTGTTAATATCTCAAAATTCGAAATGACTTTGGAGTTGTGAAAAAATTTAAGAGATATTCTCTAGATAACTACAGAGGTAAAAACATTGTATCCCGACCGTTTAGAATTTTCTAATTTTCCGTACACTAGTTTGGTTCAACTATTTTGAATTTTTTAATTTTCACATCTTTGTACTCAGCGTATCAAACTCTCAATATCATGTTCTATCAAGATGAGTCAATATACTTTCAAAATTGTCATTTCGGATCAGGTATTTTCCATTTCAAAATTTTGACATCTGTCCATTTATCTAATTTATCAAATTTTTGTGATGGCTATATTGGTTTAGCCACTTCGAATCTTGGAATTTGGATGACGGATTTGTTTTCAGCGACCCAAAAAACTCTTGGATACTAATTTTCAATGAAATCCGTCCATTGAACAAGATTTTTTCATCATGATGCCATGCACAAAAAAGCCCACCTTTTCGCAGACGTGCATACACGTCAAGCACAGTCGAGGGGTTAAGGATCGTAAAGTTCAAATATTTAAATTCACAAAGAAAAACCCAACTATTTCTCACCAATTTTTAAATTTACAAAATTTACATTGCGATATCAGGAAGAGGAAACGTTGGCTTTCATTATTGCACAGCCAAGCTTACGTATACTAATAAGGGGACACAGACCTTCCGGGTTCCCAACCAATCGCATGATCAAACTTTACGAGATAGTTTTTGGTTACCCGAACAGCTTGTACCTACAGCCATTACCCCCAATATGCCCTGATTTCTCGAAGATATTCGCAAATTATTATTGATTTTATCTACGAACATAATATCTATATATTTATGAGCCCTTTTGTGGATATACATAAGGTAACTGTACCCAATTTGGCACTGTACCCAATTTGGCACAATCGTCAGATTTCGTATTTCCGGTGCTCTCTGAGCATCAGTCGCTCTTGGGTTATGTTGGGGGAATTAAAAGAAAATTTTCGGTATCTTCCCCGCCCATTTAGCCCTTAAAACCACTTTCCTACAACACTTTGAAGTTTCACTTACTGATTTTTTCACCATTTTCTTATTTCACTTTTCACACTCAACCTCAAAAATCAGGTGTCAATAATTTTTATCTCTCAAAGTGTCATTCTCTTTTTTGTGTAAAAACATCTCAGCTTTCGATTGGTCTCATCAGTTTTCCTAAAATTATTTTTTATCCTACTCAAATTGCTGTTTTTCGCATCAAAAAAAAGTGAACCCAATGTGCCCCTCTACGCGTTTTTAAATGGGAAGACTGAGTGAAATCATTGAATATTTGTATAGACATATTACGATGATTTAGACGCGTATTTTTGAGTTGTATGTTAAAAATTTTGTATAAATATCACTGGGAACATAATTGAGAGTTTATTTCAATGCCAATTGGATCGTCCCTGTAGGCCTATATAGGCTGTAGCTAATGATTAAAAAATTGTGCCAAATTGAGTACACGTTTTGTGCATTTAGCCTTTTTGCGTTTTTTTTTAAATTGCGATTTTTGATAGGTTAAAATAGTCGAATGATGATTATGAAGATGGTTTCTAATAGGTATTGAGCTAAGCTTTGAGATGTCGTTCACAGAATTTTAAAATTCGAAGTCTATCATAGTCAAATTCGCGAAAAACCCTTAGGGGGGGGGCACATTGGGTACAGTTACCTTATATTGAGAAGTGACATAAGGTCTCGTGGTACAACAATATGGCTCCGCAGTCTGCGCGTGCGTAGCATTAGATAATAATAAGAAAGTTACAATTTTAAACTAGATATGTTACGAATGGAAGGCATCTTGCCACGACTCTCCCGAGGGCGGGGGGAGGGGGATATAAAGCGAAGGGAAATCGTGTGAGGTTAAGACTTCTTGAGGTTGTGCAAATTGTAGTGGAAAAAATGTAACACTTCTCGAGAGGTCTCCTGATGTAAATATAATAACTCGCACAGGGAGTACGACAAAAGTATGGAGAACGAAAATATTGGGCGGATAGAGAGGGTATCCGTACAATATTAATAGTATGGAAAATGCTTGAATTGGTTTTGATTTCGGCTGGGTGGCATCCGAGATCTGCTAATTCATTCTCCTGTATTTTACTCGATTGACCCTCAAACATCGCCTTCCCGATGATTTTTGATGTACATATATAAATAGGTATAGACTTGACTGCGAGTTATTGAGCTCGACACTCGTTGGAAAAAAAACTGGCCGGGCCCCTCGGATGAAAGCTGTATTCATACAGTTTGGCGAGAGCTTGGGAAAGTTGGTCGGAGGCCGAGCCGAAGATGAAATTTTACTTGGGCACGTGTATTGGGTGCGCAAGCCGAGTCGAGCTGGAGCCGCTCGATGAGGGATCGAATTTCTCCTCGGACGATGCCGCCCCCCGGCCGCGTTGTATACAGGACGCGCGCATATAATGCTTCTCCCGGCTCGCGAGCCTGCCAACGGGCGCGCTCTCAGAATCCCAATTAAAAGTTTGCGCGAAAAACCAAGAGAGCTGCTGGTGTTGTCGGCTCGCGCGGCCGCCCTGATGTGCAGCCCTACTCCCTCCCTATTGATCCGGGATGAGTCGGAGTGAATCGGAGCAGACATCGCCACAACTGCGCCACATTCCTTCCCTCGCCGCGATTAATTAATGCGACGAGATAATAGACACAGCTTAGCTCGACCCTCGCGCCCCTACGCTTTTTCCCCTCCCCCACTACCCGCCTCCCCACCGACGATCGATGCTCGTACAGTTGGCAGAAGTGAAAGTGATCGTCGATTCGAGCGGGGAACTGCCGGATTTAGCCTTAATAGATCCAGATATGAAAGAGATCTCCAGATATGAAAGAGAGAGAGAGAGAGAGAGAGAGAGAGAAAGAGAGAGAGAGAGAGAGAGAGAGAGAGAGAGAGAGAGAGAGAGAGAGATGGAGGCGGGCAGAAAATATGATTTCTCCATGAGCATCGACGTTCTTCTCCGACTCTTGCTAAATTCGGTGGTTTGTCAAACTGAGAATACTCGGAAGAAATCGTAAAGAGGAAAAGAAGAGATGACTCCCGTCCGCAACATTGAACATTGAACGGCGCGCAATGAAAATTGAAAAGTGTTGTATTTGGTCGAAGCTAAGATTGCGATACCTGGTACTGAAAAGTCTGAAAAGACGTGATCGTGTCGTTGGAGCCGATTGAGAGCACACCTAACTCGAATTAGCGAAGGATATAATGGGGATATGGGATGATTTAATTGAAGCTAGGCAGGACTCGGGTCCGTGACCCTCGGGACACGTGTCTCGGTGAAACCCAAGTGTCGGGTTAGCTCTGGCGAAGCTCGGGGGAAAAATAACTCGGAGGGAAAACGAGCGGAACAAGTGTGGCGCGAACGGTGTTATCGATCGCTAATGGCCGCACGCCGCTCTCGCTCCGTACCGCAGGCTGCGTCGGAACGGCCGAGCGAGTTCGCCGGTTACTCGCCCGCTAATTTATTCACGGGCGGCGATTCAATTTCCAGCGGGTGTCTTGCGGCCGGAGCGAGTTGTCGGGCCGGCTTGTGTATACATGTATATGCAGGACGCGGAACCTCGGCCAAGTTTTGCCCGCCGCGGCAGGACACGACATTCAAACCCGGCGCATCGATGCACGTACCCGCACATATATATACGTGCGGCGTCGCGCGCGTCAACTCCGGCTGGCTTGGCAATCTGCTGAGTTTGCCCCGATGCCCACCGACAGCCAGCCAGACTCGACTCGGCCGACAAATTCACCGACGCGCTTCTACGGAGACGTATACCCCTCGTCATCCGACGCTCTCCTCTTCTCCGGCGCTGCTTCGATTCACTTCGAGGACTCTTCGTCCGCTCGATGACAATTTTACAGCAGCGTTACAGATGTCATCGTTTAATATCTCTTCAGGCGTGCGACGCGTAATTTGCGATTCCACGTTTATCTTGGTTCACGATAAAGTTGAAATCCGAGGAAACGAAATATCAGTGTTCGTGAGAATGTACAAAATCAAAGTCTCGTGCCGAGGTATGCTGATCGACTTTCTTATATTGTAAATAGCAAAGTCGGTTTGCAAGGGGGTGGTATACCGAATTTCCAATTGAAAAAAAAATCGCACGGGACTGACATTGTTTTTCGTTAATCAATTCCTCGAGTCGAATACAATAGTTCCAGTGGAAAACACTATTTTTCTTTATAGTAAGTAAATGCAGCCCAAAAGACCGGATTAAGTTGCAAAGAAGCACCTTTTACCGCATCAAGTTTCCATCTAACTTTAGGCGGATTTTTTCCTTTCTCAAGGGAGAGAAACTGAAATAT
Source organism: Aphelinus atriplicis (assembly GCA_020882685.1). Classification (NCBI taxonomy): domain Eukaryota; kingdom Metazoa; phylum Arthropoda; class Insecta; order Hymenoptera; family Aphelinidae; genus Aphelinus; species Aphelinus atriplicis. The sequence goes on along the minus strand of CM037076.1, from coordinate 2,935,486 downwards.
GCTTTTTTCTCGTCTGAGGAACCAAGATGTGCTTTTCTTCGTAGGAGCGTCTATATATTGAGCACGGAAATTATCCATCCTTTGCGACATAGACGTACGACAGTTACTTTTCTCGAATAAATAGTTAAAATTCATGAAATGAATAATTTTACACGTGTAAATCCTAAATTTAGGTGGAAACTTGATGCGTTAAAAACGGTTTATTTCTGTAACTAATTTTTGGTTTGTTTTGTCACGATCGATATGTCATTGAATTGGACGTAAGAAAATGTCGCAACAGCGAGGGACGACGTTTGTTTGAATGGGTCCGAAGTGTCTGGATCGATTAGTCGGAGATGTCGAGTTGGTTCGCGCTCGTTTCATCTACAGATGTTTCGCAACTATCCATCTGGTGCGCGTTATTCAAATGCAGATGGAAACAATGTTGGGGCCGGTTACGCTCCCGTGCGCCCACTGCGCCGAGCCCTTATTCCACATGAAATACTCGCGGTTCAACAAGGAGAGGCTTGCCGGATCAGGCTTGCGGCCGTCTCGGCTCTTGCGCCCAACAATTCCCAAGATCGTTTCTGGCTACAGCCAAATAGCCGTTACGTGTCAGCCTTAATTTCCCGCAGATATCCGTGAATCCTCATTGTCTCTACGTACGAGCCGTATAGAACCAAGAATTTTCCGCAGGAAAGCGAAAAGTCTTAGGCTGATCGGATGTACAAACGATCCACAGTCGGGGGTAGACAAGAACTGCAGCCGATAAAGTGCCAGCTCGAGCTACCCGATAGACTCACCTCTTAAATTTCCCGATGAACATTCGTCGCGTCCACTGCGCGATCCCGTTGATCGCGAGTATTTGCCAATGACATTCTCGGCTGTTGTTCGGACGATTTGCGCGAAAACGGGCAGCAGATGCAGTGCGAAAGCGCGCGGCTGTAATTGTCTCTGGCTGCAGACGCGGACGACCCTTGGAAAAATCTCGAGCACACGGGGAGCGGAATGCGAATGAAAAGCTCGCGCCGAGTATCGTCGGGGAATCTAATTCAATTGCTCCCGGTGCAGTGTATAGCTGTCGGGCGGCTCCGGGGGGAGGGCCGCGCCCGAATTCCACCAGGAGCCCAGTCTGTTCGGGGGTGGGGGAAAAAACCTCGGCTGTTCGGATAGCGGGGGGAGGTGTTTTCGAGCTCTCTCGCCGGTCGCGCGAGCGCGGCGCAGCCCGAGGAATTCGCGAATTGTGCAGTCGGGGCTTTTGCACGGGCCCAGCCGACCTAAATTACCCGTCGCTTTTGTGCGACCCCCCGCTCCCCTGCTCCTCCCGAGCGCTGGCCCGCGGCGCCTCTCCAGCTCCACCCACCCTCTCTCTCCCTCTCTCTCGACCGATATATATATACAATCCCGCGCGAATTCCCACCGAGCTTTTCCAGCTGCTGCTCACTTTTTCGCCAACGGCCGCTCCAGCCTCGAGATCTGCTTTATTTGTCTGCTCCCCCCTCCCCAAACCCCACCAGCCTTACCGTAGCTGCCCTTCTGTCTTTGCGACGACGAATCTCGTCAGTGTCGAGTACGCCCTACAATTTACGACCGACCGCGGCTGAATGGATGTATACGTCTCCTGTGTGCCAATGGTGAAATGCTTTTTTAATGTGGACGCGTGCACCTAGACAAGCATATGGCGATTCCTACTATTAATAAACAATAAATATAGTTTCAGTTTGCACCAGCGAATTTTGTAGTAGATTTTAGTGAGAAAATATTGTTATTTTAAGTTTCAAAATACACTTGTTACATTAATAAATTTCTACTGTTGCTTCCTAAGTTTATAGAATATGTTGTTGTACATGGAAAATCACACCATTGCTGTCTGACCGAACGAATTTGCTGTCTGTTGCCCTCCCAGCGTCATTAGAGATTCTCTGTGAGACAGTGGCGCAAACTTAAACAACTGGCTCCTTTGAACTCGACGGAAACTCGAAATGTTTCAATACGTTAAACAAAATACTTTCTAGAAATGTAGTCAAATTTACAAGAAAATTTTCTACGTAGTAGACTTTACACGCTCAATTTTAGTCAGAGTAGCGAGATATAACGAGCAGGAATTTTTTTATTTAAACTCGCGAGGCATAATGTAATTTTGCGTGAGTTGTTGGGGCGTATTTCCACTCCGAGTTTATGAACAAGCTATATTTCCTTGGCGAAAACCAGTTCACAAGATGACAAGGTCTATTTCATACATTACACTGCAGGACATATTGCAAGTAGATGCGCGAGCTAATTGGATACATTGTTTTGTACGACTCGGAGTGGGATTCAGATGCGGATCGAATTTAAAATGAAAATAGGAAAGGCGAAATGCCAACAGCTGGGGTTTAGGGCGTAACGCAATCACGGCTAAGACAATGAGCGGGATAAAAACGTCGGCGAGCAATTGACAACGAGGAAGGATCGTAGTCGAGAGCTGCTGCATCGCCTGCCGCGATTCCCTCCTCCCCACGACAATGTCTGATGAGTGTGGCAGCTCTGCTCGTTAATTATCGCGCGGATCCCGTTGCGCGCGCGGCCATTGGCAAACTTTCCAATTGCTCTGCCTGATTAATTTCCTGTTTGGCTGTAATGCCGCGACACAGCCACAGAATCGATCAGACTCCCCCCGCGAGTGTCAAAGATTCCGCGCCCGGTTCATTATCCATACAGACGCCCGGGCGCGTCAAAGATTCCCCCCCCCCCCGTCGCCCCGCCCCACCGAACATCCGTTTCTGCGGGAAATCAGCAAAAGTCAAATTGTCCCGGGACGAGGATGTCGAAAGGGCCAAGCCCACAGACAGAAAGTGAGCGGGGGTGGTGCAAAGGGTCGCGCGGCTGCACAAACAACTGTTCGCGCGTTCCTGCGGCTGCGTCTACACTTCGGCGCCCGCGCGACGCGTAAATTTGACTCCCAGCGGAACAAACAGTAATTATATTTGAACAACTGCGAGTGCCATCCGCGCCCAACGAATTTTCATTCGTTACATTATGATATTTCGAGCAATTTTGAAGTATTTATTCGAGTGAATCGATGATTGTATGCTCGTGGGTTCGATGTATCGTATACGATATATTGAGGAACGCGGCCCGGCTGTACTTGCGGAAGGATGTTTGTACCCGTAAATCTGAATTGTTTGAATCCCATGGCAGCTGAATGATGAATTCGATACTCTTTACACATAGGGACGTATCTCTGGGAACGCCATGGCGCAACTTGATGAGGACGTATATTGGACGTTCGCGAAATAAGATTGTAGCTCGGAGAATTGTGAAAAAATATCGTATTTAAACGGTTCAAAATTAACTAATGTGCTTCACACACAAAGACTACATTCAGTTACGATTCACTCAGTCGTATTAATCTGCCAAAAACTGTAGCCACGCATCACCGGTGGATGAGACTACTGTTATACACTGTTATACAGGCCTTTGACCGTCTCTGATCTTGCTGGAAGTTAATTAGATGGTTTTTGGCTAGCCAGACAGCTGATGTCATGAGCCAGACAAAGTTTCGTCTTCCTCAAGGTATTCACGAATCACTCTGCATCAGCTGCTCCTGCTGGCTGCAGCGCGACCGAATACTGCTGAGGGACTGCGCAGCCATAATCGATTTCAAGCTGGAAGCCGCAGCTCGACATGAAACTTCATTTGTGAAAAACAAATTTGAATCGCTACTCTCTAAACCCCTTACAGTGAAAATCTCACTTTAATTCACAGTGGTTGTCATTGTAATACAGTGAGCGATATTTAATTGAGAAACAGTGAATATTCACCGTACTACAGTGAGATTTCACTGGTACACGACATTACTTCGAGCTACGACATTAGTTTTCGCTCGTCCGGGATACGTCCTTACTCTGCGCCTCTCCAAGATACGTCTTTACTACTCTGCCGCTCGCGAGATACGTCCTTATTCCGAGATTCTGTGATACACGAGTTCTTACGAATAAAGCGTATCGAATTGTACGAAAATTGCGTTTTACTCATGCACACTTGGAGAAAATAAATATAATATTTAAACGGACTCATTCACTTTTATTTCGGTTAATTATTATCGTTCAGTCGTGCATGCAGAAGCGCTAAGCTTTATGGACGCACTCGCGCACATGTGATATGCAAAAAGTCGTGATGCGCTCTAATACTTTCCCAGCGTCGAGCAGAGCGAGGAGGCTATAGAAAAGTATGAGTGTTGCGCGCTCGAGCCACGGCTGCGACAGCTGCAGCCTGTGGAAAGCCTCGTTATCTCTATAATGCCCTCAACTTGTGTCAGTGTGTGTGTGTGTGTGTGTGTGTGTGCGTGTGTATGTGTATAAATATACTCATATACTCGTATATACAAGTTGATGTATGTACACATGGGGAATATTCCAAGTATATGTAAATGACACGGTCATCTGACTGACCTTTTCGGATTCGCTTAACAAGTTTTCTTGGGTCTAATTATTTTTCAAAATTTCTGTCCTTCAATCTATGAATTTATTGAAGTTTATTCAGTTTATTCAGTCATGTTTTAGAATAAATCAACTCCGAACCATTTCAAAATCATGATATTTTTTCTGCAGAATCAGCTGATTCCGTTAAAAAGTGGACATCCCATCATGATGTGCATTCAGTGCATTATATACGGGTGATCTTGATTGGGAATTGCTGCACTACGTTTGAGTTACACCGATGACGATGAGAACTTGGGGTGCGATAGTTATTGGGCATGGGTTAATAGCCGTTACATACATCCACGGCCATATGCCGGGTGACATTTCGATTTCCCTGAAATATTTCGTCAATTATTTCCGGTTTCCGTGCGTGTGCAGAAAGCCACCCCGATATATATTGGGAGCAATCGAGACGTCGGCCAGTATACGGTACGTGTAGATGTATATACGACAGTTATATTTGGGGGTGGGCGAAAAGCGTGTATATCCGAGGAAGTTTCATCACGATTGGTGGGAGCGAGCCAACTGCTGTCGAGCCTCGAGCAGCAATACCCGCTGGTCGTGTTCTGTGCGCAGAGTAAAACCCGGCCGATTGTAGCACACGAAGGATTTTCACGTGTACGCGTAAATCCTTGGGCGAAAAAAATATCATTTCAGGTTCGGACAATACAGATTAATTACGAAGCAACACCTGCGTGACGTTCATCTGCTCGTCGGAGTCGGTTAGTTCGAGAGAACAAAACTCGAGGTTTTATCATAAAATCCGCAGCAACGGTTTTGAACAACATCTCGAGGATGAATAATACTAAATTACAAATTTTACAAACAGTGGAAATATTTAATTCATCTCTGAGAGAAGAGAGAAGTTGCCTCACTCCTCGCTCTACCCCATCCACAGATTGTATATCCAACACTGGGTAGAGAAAACATAGCGTACTCGGCCATTTCCAAGATTTCAGCCCCAACGTGGGAGGGGATTGTTCTAAACGATACTTCTAAATGCGGCTTGCTATTTCCCTCTTCTTTCCTCGCACGCCGAGCGATCCGCAAGAGCCGACGAATCGAGTTTATTCGGTTGCGTGAGCCGGCACGAAATGAAAGCCGCGCCTTTGGCATGGACTAGCAGACGTGCGGTGGGTGGCAGGCGTGCGTTTCACCAGAGGGGAGGGCAGCGGGGTCTGCGACCCACATCGCGGCCGAGCCGCTCGAAAATCGCTCGGGAGACAATCGGGCAATCGCGGGGTGGCCCGCACACATCGGTGCCTGAATTTTCCCCGACATTCGCGCGCGGCTAATACCTCTTTATCGACCCGAGCGTTTTCCGATAAGCCATTAGTGTTTTGCCCGGCTCCGATGTATATTGCGCGCCCGCGCCTGCCTCCGAGTTATTGTCCCGTACGTACGTCTCGCCCGAGAGTCTCGAGCGAGAACCAAATTACACAGACTATTAATAATACCCTCCTCGAGTGATTTTATCACCCGAGGCCGCACCGCTGCGCGACGTGCGTATAACCACCTCCGCCTTTGGGCGGCCTTGCGCTGCACATATACATCCATCTCTCTGTTTCGGAGCTTGGAATTTACGCGATCGGAGGGTCTCTCGGAGTTGCGCGGGAAAAATTACTCGCTGTGCAAAATTAATCCCCCGGACTCGAAGCGACATCGTGTCCCGATACACACCGAAGAGCTGGGGGGGCTCTTGTCCGATTTATCGTCGTTTTTCTACCTCGAATGATCCTCCATCGGTCCGAATGGTTTTATCGGCAATTTCAATCGACTGTCGCGCTGCTCGCGCGTCCGTTAAACGTAAGCAACCGAGTGTGTGTGTGTGTGAGTTTATCAACCAGAGTGGGGAATTTAAATCGCAATCCCTCTCTCCGATCCTCAGTTGTATTGAAACAAATTCACCGGAAGTGAAACGACGATTGCGCCCGCGCGTTTTTCAATTTATCTATCTGTATGGCGGTGCTGCTAAAAACAGTATCGGGTCGTTCTTCGGGGACGCGCATTGATTCTAACGGGTCTCCATGAAGAGTTTCTCAGAATCGATCATATATCGAGAGCATGGCGTGTGTTACGAGGAACAAGAGCATTACTTAGCGTAACGTAGTTAGCAGATGGGTTAAAACACTGGCATTAGAGAAGATGTACATCGGGGCATACTGGGTGATCCGAGTGAAGCGCATCAACGCGAGACTCAGGTAACACGAGTGCCTCGCTCGCGGGAGCAAGACGTCGAGCTTGCACTCGTGTCCCGTCTAAAACAGGGGCAAAAGCGCCGGGGGCCGCGAGCGTGGGGCAGACGATACCGGCGCCAGCTGCGCCGACGCTGCGGCCCATTACACGCGAGTCCGCTGCAGCTGGGCTTTCCTTGGCCGCCCCAGCCGATATTGTATAAATGTTACTCGATACCCCTCGGCGGGTCGCGGCCCGAGACCGCGGAGCATCGAGTAGTCTGCGTAGATCCCGTCTGAGGGCCGGATCCTTCCGCGGCCACTTGGCTCGCGCGACCTCGTTCTAATCTAATCCCCCCAGCTCCCAACCTCCTCCTCGACGACCCAGCTGCTCTCTTTCCTCTGGCCGATCAACGCGAGACGCGGCTCGAGACACACTCGTTGTTGCGAATCCGCGAAACTCAATCGCGCTCGGGCCGCGATCCCACTCTCTCAACTGCTCGCAGTCAAGATTCACTGTGCTGTGACATACACAGGTGCTGACGTTTCCCTGATAATCGCTGCGAGTTGCTCGCGCGCCAGTCGAATTTCGGTTGTTGGGTCGCTCGCGGAAGAAGTAGAACAAGCTCGTTGGGAATGATATTGCATCATCCTTTTTGAGTGGAAGTTATTTTCGAAAAATTTCTCATACTATTCTCCGATGAGCCTCAGACTCTAACGCTGCAATCAATTTGATAATCTCAGAGCGGCTTTTTTCAAATGGTATGATGCTTTACTTCCTTATTTTCCTGTAGCTTCTCAAATACATAAAAGTTGCCATTTTAGGCCGATTTTTTCATGAAAAAATCAAGTTCAATCGTGAGGTTTGCAAAAATTAATATTTTATTGTAAAAGCCAAGGTACTGCGATAATTTATGTATCCAAGTAACTACAAAGTCAACCAACCATTCAAGTTAATGACGAGACTGCATCGCTTAAAAAATTCAGATTCCCCCGATAAATGCGAGTCCGCGAGCGACTCAAGCCCACTTTTTCCACATAGCGTTGACTAATTTATCAGTAGCTCTTCAATATTTAAGGTCATACGCTCACGATAAACGCATAAAGCTTCTCAGCCAATGACATTATAGTTGAAAATGATGCATCGCTTATGGCTGTTGATGCAGCGGCGCAGTTATTCGATTACGCGATCCTTCACTACCAGAGGGTAATAATCTATCAGATTACTCTTCCTACCTAAGAGACGGCTTCGCCTGTGTACGGCAGCGCAATCACGGTAAAACTTTGTGATGCGATTTCTCGCCACGCTTACAGAGGATACGCGTATGCAGTGAGCTCGGTGGCTTTGGCGCGTATCTGCATAATTAGCCCGGGAAGCGAAGTGATCCGAACTGTCGGGGCTGTGGCTGTGGCTGTGACTGGGACGATGCTGAGCTCGCGATATTCGGCTGGCCGGCTGATGCATCCGAGTGGGCGTCGCCCGTACGAGATATCGATGTACAATAACGAGCCGAGATAGGTTAGCTCCTGCCATAGCTGCAGCGACAAAATAGAACGAATTTAAGACACACACTAGCGCGAGCCACCGCATTTCGACTCCGTATAGTCGAAGGGGACGGGAGACTAGGGTCAAGCATTGTCAGCGACGACGACGCATGAAAAAAACACAGAGTAAATGAATAGGAAGGAACGGAGCAGGTGGTGGGACAGGCGGTGTAGGAGGATACAGGGAGAGGATGGGTAATTAAAATGGAATGTAACCAAGAGTAGTAGTAGGGAAAATGGACAGGGCTTAACACCCCCAATCCCTATAAAAAAACGAATAGAGGAGATGTAGACAGTGGGGTCTCATCGACAACGGTGGATCTGAACGGGACCCACTGGACAAATGTTCGCACAGTGACAATGAGGTTTCGGTTTCATTCTCCGGTTTCGTTCTTTCGGAAGCTTAATACTCCTTCCCCCAACCCACGTTCTCTTTTTACTAAAAAAAAAGATAAAAGATTAATGGAACGGTTCGGGCTAACGTTTAGATTTCCCGGGGATATTCGCGAGATTCACAAATGTATCATGCATAAAATCGATAGCGATCCGCAGATATTTCCGGGAATTCGTAACGTTAGCCCGCACGGCTGGAACTCACTATGGGGCACACGTGGAACTGTTTGCAGAAGCACATTCGCCTGGAAAACTTTAATTTTTCAAGTAACTCAATCATTAATTCAAAGCTCTCTCAGCGCACAGAATATTCTGACTGTCTGTCGTACGCCAGATTTGGCAACGAGAGTGCGCTCCTCGAGCGGTTCCGTGTGCCTTACAATCTCTCCGCGCTTTTGGCGGGCCGTTTTTTCTCACTTATGCACACAATATCCGATGCACCGCGCGGTGTATCAGCGATCGTAATGAGCTGCACCACTCGATACATCTCGAGGCAATAATTGGGTCATTTAATTAATCCTCGTTATCGTCTTGCCGGCGCGGACGCAAACTAAACGTTGTACCTCCGCGTCGCGCTCGCGTTAATTAAAACCATATCGATCCGATCATTCGGCGTTTCTTACTTGACGTGCGGCCTCGACTTCCCTGCGATATACCTACAGCCACGACGTCAAATCGTTCTCGAGTGGTATTCCGCCAATTTTGCCACTCGAGACTCGAGGGCAAAAAATTTGTGGTGCATTACACACACATTCCGATTTGAAATACATCGAGACTCGATGGGTCGGCGTACTCGAACGCGGATTATTTATTTAAGGCGCTTCTGCCCCGTTGGCTCTGCGGGTAAATATTCCGAGGCGGCTCACATCGACGGATCATTCGGGCTAGTGAATTCGTAATTCAATTTGAACCAGCTTAAACTCGTTGACCTCCGAGGAGTGCTCGCGAAGCATAATGATCCGCCGTGAAACACGCACTCGAGTAAATTGTCCTCCCGATTCGGGGAACCGACTGGCGAATCGCGCGCAGTCAGCACAATTTCCGCCGAATTTTTTAAGATAATCCGAATTCCGACTGAAAACGGACGCGCGGTCCGGACATTTTTCGACAACTCGATCGTAGAAAATTGCCACTCTGCTAATTTACTTCCATTGATTTGTCCGTCTCGTGTGATGAAGAAGCATCTTCAGATGATGAATTCTTATTTTGGGCCAAACAAAACTGGCGGGCGATACGTTTCCATGCACCATCAATTGACGATTGTGGATTAAAAAAACGATGTTTTTTTAACCCACGATTTGAGTCGTTTTGGGTACACGCCGGTGTCTGGCTCTGCGGCACGACGTACGTAAGTCGGCCGGCGCTTAATCTGCCGCCGCGCTCGCCTCGGGCGGACTCACTGTTGCAGTGAAAATGTGGATTGATAAGGTGAAGTTCGCAGCGAGTTGGCCAAAGTCGTTTGGAGTTTCGGGTGTAGCTGCGTAAAGCCGCGCCGCCCTTGCCCCGGGCACTCGGCCAAATCGGCCCGTTTCGAATTTCCCGCGCGCGTCCCCCTCCAGGTAAAAAGGGAAGAGGCTCGCAGATTTATGCCGCGCTCGCTCGCTCGCTCGCAACCGCCAAACAAAGTCGGGGGCCCGCACCGATAATGTGCGTCGCAGCCTTTATCTTCTCCCCTGAATTAGTGTATCCCGAGCTATAAATAACCGTCGTTGCGCAACGTTTCGCTAGTGTGCCCACACACACACACACACACACACACACACACACACACACACCTTCTGAACGTTCGATTATTTAGCGGTCGTTCGATTGTACCGCCACAGCGCGGTGTTGTTGCCGGCTCTGATCAACGACCGATTGATTTATCCATCCAATTACTTGCGCTACTAGAATCTATGAGTTTTCAAATTGAGTTACTGCTTCAAAACCTTTTGTATAGTTAAACATATGTAACTTGTCTTTCCTTGTAATCTGTGAACAGAAAATGAGCTATTAAATGTATCACCTGTGAAATAATCAGTTGAGTCTTCTGAGAACAAACGCGTTATTTCTATCCCCTCTCGTTCAACTCATCACAATCCATCCAATTGCTTCAATCAACATTTTCTTAATGTACCTTATAATTTGATTTTCAAAAATATACTAATTTCGTTGCAATTCACGAGGACTGTAACGTAAATCATAAAATGAGCATATTTCAAGGCGTCCATGAACAAAACGACGTTATTCAATGAATAAAGTATATAGAAGGGTTCTCCTTTCTCCTTTTGATCTGCGTTATCCGAGAAAATATAATGACATTCTTCATCCACAATAGAGCGTCTCCAGGCACAATCACCCTTTGAAGAGAAAGAGAGAGAGAGAGAGAGAGAGAGAGAGAGAGAGAGAGAGAGAGAGAGAGAGAGAGAGAGAGAGAAAGAGTTGATTTTGCGGGGGATATTGATTTGGCTCCTGCATTGTCAGGTGTCAAGTGGAGCTGAAAAGCTGCTTCGAAAAATACACTCTGAGTTTATAAATGCTTAATTTAATGAACTCCATCCACCGGACGAAGCTCATTCATCAGTTATCAGGCGCGTCATGTAATGTATTAAACAATGCCGTGATGAAACGTCGGTGCAGGGAAATACTGGAGAGTAATTGGAAAAAGGTATTTATTTACATTACACCAGAGTAATAAAAGTTGTGAAGCTCGACCTATTCTCTGTATTTGCGAATGAAAAAAGCACCTATACGTCGATTTTTACAAACTTTTTTACAAAAGACTATAATTGATTGGACGATGGGAAGCTAAGAACTTTCCAATTATAAGGGTATTCTTATTGTGAGAGATCAAGTAACACCATCAAGTTAGGAATTGCGAATGGCTTTGACAGTATTCAAAATAGTTGGACAGTGCTAATTCGTTAACTTTTCGAGTCACGAGATTTTGTATTCTGTTAATTTGTGAGAACGCGAAACTTTCAACTTGGAAAGTAAGAGAGGGAGGGAGTGAGAGAGATTTCGCTAAGAAAAGACAAAAGTGCTTTTATACAGTAACGAGATTCATGACAGTTCGCGTTGCGCAGTTAACGCAGCTACAACTATATATAACTCCAGGCGAAAAGATATTTTTTAGCGTTAGCAAGGCACACTTGTAACAGTAGATGCGCAACTCGGGAAAAGTATCGCGTGTCTCTTTTTCAGCAGAAGCTCCAAAGTCGAGTAAGATTTCTTTTGTATAATTGCTGCAGTCGCAATTGTAACAATATTCTCAAGAATTTTCAAAACATTTTCGCATCCAAATCGACTCTGATTACTTTTCACTACGTCCCGTTGCGGACGACGAATGGATGCGGCTTACGTAACTGCCCTGACGTACGTATTTCATCACTGATGCAAAATCTGATGAGCTACACGAGAATCCCTCTAATCCCAAAATAGAGTCGCTGTGAGTTCCGCATTATTATTTGATTGGGTATAATGGATTACTCGAGTGAAATATACACCCGGCTTGAGCTACGAGGCCATGTTGATCAGATGAAAAGTGTATATATATGTATCTACCGATGAGAGTGAGCGACGCGTCTACCCCAGAGACATTCGGATTTGTTCTCTCCGAACCATTGTTTGCTTTCCGGACTATGCACGGATGCAACAAGCCAATCTTAGTCATCCTTTTGATATCCCCATAAGCGTTATTTTACTTCCAACAAACTGCGATGCAAGACTTTGAGCTAAAATATTTTTTCAACCTGGTCTAAAACGTATGGCAGAGAGCTCGCAAAGTGCCGGGAACTCTCAAACTATGGTGTGAGAAGCCCGACGTTCCGTGTATTACATCGAGCTATCGAGTTTCCACGCGAAAGAACGTTACACCCGTCATTGTGAAATTCAGAGTCCGAAAAAAACGCGAGTGTATCGAACAATTGGAAATTATCGGATGAAATCGACTGTGGCTCTTGGAATGCTCGGGCGTTTTTACACGTTTCATCGGATGAAATCGAGTGAGAAAATATTCGAGACTGGCGCGGCCTGACTTTGAAAATTCTGAAAATGGGGGAAATAATTTGTTTCCAGCGCGAGTAGGCAATGTTTCTTTGATATTTTTTTTCCCGACGATTTCCAGCTCGAGCCAAGGACTTTGATACCCGATCGACTCGACGGCCAGACAAAAGCGCACGTTCTCGGGTTATCAGCGCGCGAGCTTTCTCTCTCGTCCCGATTGAATTGTCGAATCTGCGGTGGAAAGCGCGACGGCAGTGTGTACGTGCCGATGCGGCCGCCGAGTGGCGTACGAGAGTCCCGGGCGTCTGACCATACGCGGCGTGTTCCACTGGAAACACGAGACGACGAGAGTAACAGTAAATTAGGTTAGTCGGTGCAGCGGAGGGTGGAGAGGAGGCCGGAGAGCGTGTTAATCGAGCGTGAGCAAGTAGTTGCAGCGCGGGTGGCTGGTGACTGGCGGCGAGCGGCCGATGGCTCACTCGAGGGCAAACATCATGAATTGTCGGGCGGACAATGTCGTGGGAGCACGCGCGCGGCAAGCAATTAGCCGGTAGTGCGGGGGCCGAGTGGCGCACTGCGAGCCCAGCAGCCTCTCTCGGCGTCACGTCTGACACGGTGATATCGTCGCTGGCACATGCGACACCTCGGCCGCCTCCCACGCCACCTTCGCTCCCCGTAAATCTTTCATGACTCGCGAAAGAAGCCTAGCCCCATGAATATGTACACCGCCGCGGAGCCGTCGTCGCGGTCTCCAATTCATACCCACACACACACTCGAGCCACTGCCGGCCGGTTTTATTTTGCCTCGAGCCTCGGCGCCAATTCGGGACCCGGCCGAAACCAAGTGAGCCACTGGATTAAGATGCAAATCGGCAAAGTTAGCCGGCCGGAAAAAGTCTCTCGAGGGCTTTAGCCAAAGTTGCGTGATAACGATCATCCTCCACCCGGCTCCGACACTCGCGCCCCATTTGCATTTTACAAAGGAACGTACCAGCCCTTCTCCACCCCTTTTCCACCCTTTTTCATCCTCACTTCCGATATTCTGGCCGGGCTCGCGAGTTCGCACCGAGCCAAAACCCCCCCGCTGAGGATTCGAGAAAAATTCCCCCCCCACCCCCACCCCTCGTGTACACCCCAGTGGATTCGCATTAATTAATCTGTCGTACGAGCACTACTCTTCCTTTACTGCACCTCCTTACTTTCACGCATTATCGCTTCGTGAACTTGCGGCAATTGGCTTTCGAATAGCTACGAGGGAAAATCTTCTCACACGAGCATTTCAGAAAGAACATGTGATAAATTCAATTCCGATAGTGCCTGTTTCGGATTGGCTTGCTGAGATTTGATCAAGTTCATATTCATGATGATTCTTAATAATTTTCTATTTGATGTATCATTATTGTTTGGGGAAAAATGCTGTTAGAAATCGTTGCTCAATTTGTTCGATATCTTCATTTCTCATATATTGATTGTGCGATTATTTAATTGTTCAACTATTTGATGATTATTAAAGCTCCCGTCATTTTCCAGAAAAGAAAAAGAGGAATAATTTAATTCGGATAATGGAGGTTTGGAACGTAGAGCACTAAAGTTTCTCTAGAATAACATCATCATTTTCACTAATCATATTGATTACATTTCGAAAGGAATTGTTGGAATATTGTGCTTTAAAACAGAGCCAACGATCGTTTTCATTGATATATTCGAGAAACGCCTGAAGCAACACACCTCCTCCTGTATTCTCTTATGAATCAATGTGGAATCTATCCGGAGCAATCGAAATTGGACACTCGCTTCGAAATCGAACGCTGTTTCCGCGCTCGCTGTCGCTGCGGGATTCCGTGCGAGCTATCAGGGTCTATCTTCTTTCCGATGCAATTCTTAGTTCCCGGCCTCTCTGCCCCAACCCCCACTCGTGCACTCTCACTGAGCATTACGTTGCGTAAACAGGCTGCGATGGCAAATGTTGTCTCGGGGGCGGGCAAAGCGCCGCGTGTACCGTCCTGTGCAATCTATACAGCGTGTAGCAGCGCACGACGTGTGCATTACCGGCGGCAAAGCATCCGCCGCTCCTAATTTCACTTTGACTTCATTAACTAGCTAAGCCTTTTTGTAGCCTCGTCGACAGGAGTACCGGCAAATTCCATTTCTGTAGCGGTATAATCGGATCACCTTATTTTCCAACCGACCGTCTCTCTTCTTCTCCGTGTTGATATATCGGAAAACGAGTTAAAGCCGCGTCGAATGTTTTGGCTGTTCGAGAAAACCTGGCTAATAAAGAAACGGACGAGGTGTGGTGTAGCTTATTTCATTAGACTAATGCGTATTTTAATGAACTTTTCGTCTGTCGAGTACTTCCCTCTGAAATGAGTGACCTATTTTCCACTTGGAAACACACTATTTCCTAATCACTCTCGCTTGAATCCATAAAGACGTAACGAGTGACGTGGCTGGTGTGCGCTTGCACATACGTGTACAGGAATTCACTGGCGCCGTCCAATCAATTATTATTCTTTGGCAAACATTCGACGCGTGGATGGAATTTTGTTCACCTCGGCGCGAAGCAGCCTCTTCGAGAGCCGAAGGCTCATCGCCGCGACGTCGGGTGTATAGAATTACAATCTGCTCGAGGCTGCAGGCGCAACGGGGCAAACAAAGAAGAGAGAGAACTATTAGCCATTGGAGAATCGGTGGAAAGCGAGCCGAGCCGAGTTGGCCAGCGGGGGAATACAAGCCCGGGACGTTTCCGCGATTCGAAATCGATAGTGTGTGGCTACTCGCCGCGACCACTTCTTTCGCCTCTTGATTTAACGCGCCTGCGCCAATCGTGCAAAGTCAGAGGGATGGGATGGGTAAAAGTTTCTCGCGGCCACGAGTGGAGCGCGCCCCCGGGATCCGATTGATTTTCACTCGCTCCGAGCTCTTAGTCTGCATTAATATTCATGCGGATGATCTGAGCGAGAGGCAGCCCGCCTCGAGACCCTCGGCTCTCGCCAGTATTTTTCCCCGCTCCGTCAAAGGCCAATTCACCCTGCAAACGCTAAGCTGTATTTTCCCGTTGAATCTCCAATGACGCCTCGCTCTCCCCCCTCCTTTCTCGCGATGCAGTCAAAAGACGTCCGGAACAATTATACATTCGAATGTCCTCAAAGTCCTCCGACCTGCGCGCGCCGTGCTACAATGAATTGGCTCTATTCGAATGGCGAATTGTTCGGGCATCGATCATTGTCCGCTGCAACATTAGTCATTCAATCGCCCAATTTTAATGGTACCATTCGAGTGACAGCGTTCGTTTAATTTTGGCCCTTACTAACTAAATATTCAAAGCCGATTATGGACCATCGTCGAATATATCGATCGACTTATCGCACAGAAACTTCCTCAGAAAATCAACGCTCTTATAGTACTATGTGCTGCAGCATGTTTTTATATCTAGCTACTTGTCCAATAGAATGTTGGTCAAGTACAAAGTGCAATGTATGCAATACTTTCGCTCAATTAGAGGATTTATGAACGCTATATTGGACGATGACCGAAATGTTGCACGGTTGACAATCATCTTCTCGCTCGTCAGAGTCACTTAGTTCTAGAGAAAGCGCTTGCTTCTACTACACAAGTTAATTTGTATTTATTATTTTTGAGTATCGAAAGGATAGATCCATTCAAGGACGTCAGTAATGAACTTTGACCCGGCTTTACCTTTGACCTTTTGTCTCTGACTCTTCGTGTGTGACCTTTGACCTGTGACCTATGACATTTGACATTAGACCTCCGATATATGACCTTCAATCTATGACATTCGATCTTCAACCTAGTGAGTTGATGATTTCTTGGTTTCGATTTACGCGCATTTAGTTTATAATAATCGTAGCCACCAGAAACGGATTTGTAGAACGAAGAAGGAGATTATGAAATCTGTGTTATTCTTGTTACAGAAATGACAATGTCGCGTTTACGAGCCGCCACTATCACGCTATATCTCGCATACCAATCGCTAAATAACAATGCCGCGTTAGCCGGCGCTACCACGTTATATTTTTCGCGTATCACAGTCCGAATGACCTTATCACAGCCCGCGAATTATTACTACACCGTTACTTTTGCATCCAATGATTGTACCTGTCGTGCGTTTATTTCCAACCGACATTACCGATACAACCTTTCCACATCCACCAACTAACAACCTCGTGGTTCCACTGAAACATTTGAGGTATTTTTTTTATACTCAAGAACGTGTGGATGTGAATTCTCGCTGTATGTATATCTCTATAATCAGTAATATATCTTGGTTAGAACTGGAATCACGTTGAGTTTATTACACTGTCTATTCGGGTGACTATATACAAAAATCGATCAAAATCTACATCCGAGACCGGGAATAGACAAACGGTAATTGGTTAGCCGATGGTCAGTAGTTGTTTGACCGGTTCACATTGGCGGACGGAGCTTACGAGTAATCGAGGAGGTCGATCGCTATAAGGGCGGCGCGTCGTAAAATTGTTGCAAGTACGGCTCGTTGAATTTTCGCGCGGGATATTTCGGTGGAAACGGAGAGCCGGGAGCTGCAGCGGTGCATTACGCGCACGGTACGAACGAAGAACTAACGGCTGCTACCTCGTGTACCTCGTGCTCGCCCCCGCAGACCCACAGCCACGAACCGATTGCTCAACAGTCGTGGCCGTATTTTTTGCGGCCCGAAGCCCGCGGTCGAATCGTCCCTATCGTCCTCCCTCCCTCTCTTCCTTTTTCTTCTTTACTGTACGAATTTTTTTTAAATCTGGCGAGCCAAACTACTCGCCAAACTGCTATGTTGCTTTATTGCCTATACCAGTTTAGCAGTCGTATCAGGAACCCGTGTGACAAGCCTTTTGGCTGTCCGCGTCTTCAATACAGAACCACTGCAATTTTCCTCTAACATCAGCTCGACCTATCTCTGGAATTGCATCCCTCGCGATATCAGAAATCTAACCTCAATACGAGCTTTCAAACGTCAACTCTTTCGGCGTCTGTTCTCCCTTAAAACAGCATGTATAGACCCTAAAACAACCGCTTGTCATTTATCTTCAATGAATCCATCACTCACCCGCTCATTACATCATCATATCCATATCATGCCTATACTGTACGTCAAAACTACAATCGACTCTATACTATATTGCTGTTAATTTCAATTGTAAAAGGCAATATACACTAATGAGAAAACAAATCCGATGTAATGTCTCGAGCCGGGAGAATCGAAGGATCTCAGTCGGGGAGAAGCAGTGCGGGACGGGCGCGCGCGCTCGCGTCGATTAGCCTCCGACGTTCCGCCATTGGCATTACGTCCAATCGCACAAAGTATAAGCCTCCCTGACGTGGAATAAATGGATATATTCGGGGGGGTCTGTTCATCTGCATAATGCGCCTAGGGATTTTTCTCGGGCTTTCCGCGGCCGATTGTAGCAGGTCGTGAGGCGGGGGCGAGGAGGGGGGCGGGCGACTTCTCATTACCATATCGATATTCGATTCCACTCGTTTCTGCAACAGCCCCGCGCGACGCGAGACGGAAAACGGCTCGGAGCTGCAGGAGGCGCGCGAGCTGCCCGTCCATTACTGCAGCCCCCCCCCCCCCGCGAGTTCTTCACACTTTCAAGTGGCCGAGAGAGGTCGGTTGAATTTTTTACAAGCACCAACGTCTCGAGTTCGAGAGTCGAACGTCGGATAGTTGGGGTTGCACGTACACATCCGGTGGCGGGGCCACGTCGATGCTCGGCTGCCAACTATCGGCTGAGCCCCGTTCGCTCCCCCTCGCCCCCCCCCTCCTCCGTGTTCTACACTCGAGCCTGATCATTTTTTGATCGGATTACTTTTCCATCTCGAGTGTCCACCGGCCCGCGCTCGCTCGAGTACGAAACTCGGCCAGTCCCAACTACGTATAGCTGACTGTGTAGGCGAGAATCGATCGCGGGTAAAAGGCCCACACAATCCACTCCAATCTATATATAGTACGCGGAGGTAATAGTATCTTGCCTCGGTGTGGACTGGGGGGGGGAGGGGTAAGATACGAGACACCGCGGCCGTGACGGAGGAAGAGAGAGAGAGATAACGGAAAACAGCCGGGACGGAAAAAGAGCGAGACGAGAAGGGCGGGTGGGGGGTGGGTGAGGAAGTTGAACGTGCCGGGGGACTTGTTTGTTCGCAACTTTTATTTCCCAGGCACGAATCCAGATTTTTTAACTCTCGCCATTTGCCCCCTCGCCCCGAGCGCGGCAGCGCGGCGCTCGCTCGGCGACTCGAGCCACTCCAGCCAGAGTCAATGCCCACTTAACCCGTTTTATTGTCCACTACATATATATACATCGTGTCGAGTTCAAACGGCTCGTTGCAGCCGGAGGCTGCCACCTGATTTAGCCCCTCCCCTGCTCTCCCCCCGTCGCGAAGCTATATAGCACCGCGTATTCTTCGAGCCGTTGGTCGCCATGAAGCACGGAGAGACGTATAAAGCACGGCCAATCGGCGCGTCGCCCCCGGAAAATAATAATCCCCGATGAGCAGAAGCACGCGCGTGCCAGTTGAGCCGGCAAATGCGCCCTCCGACACGCATCTGCAGCCCGGGAAAATTCGTTGGACCCATATGTATGTACATAGGCGGCCGATGGCGCGTGCTCGCATCCGGCGCGTCACGCGCAATTTCTTCTCTCCCCTCGTTGTCTTCAGCCAGGCGCAATTACGCGTGAGTTACGTGCAGGCGAATCGAACGGGAGGAGGGGGATGCGTTGTAAGAGGCCAAGGATGGACGCCGTAATGCGAGCGATCGATTCGGGGCCCCGGGGAAATCAGGACGAAACGCATGGGCGCAGAGCCACGCCGATCGTCGGCTAAGCCTATCAGGCCGCGCGACGAGCGCAAGCAGCTTTGCCTGCACCACTGTGCTTCCTTTGCGCTGCCGTCGCCGAGCACCAAGTGGTCAAGCTCCTCGCGAGCGCAATAAGCGTCTTACGTGACGCCCGAAGACTATCACGCGACCGTATACGAACGAGTTCGGGGCTGAGGTGAGACGGGCAGGATAATGCGTGGAAGAAGACTCGATCGAAATACTCGAAAGACCAGTTTGCCGGTGATGCAAAGATTCATACGATTAAATTGGACATTGATTTAAAGCTGTAATGTATTGGATCGCTGGTACTATGTAGAAATAACCAAAGTGCACTTTCGATTAATATGTTACAAGTCGCTGACGTGTCTCCAAAATAACTCAGCGCGAGACGGAAACTTCAGAAGGAAACAATCGTCTATCGGAGGGCTAGACGCAAAGTGTCAAAAGGCTGCCTTCCAGGCCTTCTAGCCATAGCGTTCCCTGCTGTGTCCCAAGTTGGGACTTTGGGGTGTCTTTGCGGGAAAATCACGAGCGAGCGCCCCCCTCCCGAGCTTCAGGCTAGACGAAATGTCTCGAATCCACTATTGGGTTTCATCGAACAGTGCGACCCACACGTTGAGGAGTTTCGTCTCCTTACGTGGGATGGGGTACTCGAACGATTAAAGGCTCTCAGCATTCCGCTGGTTTCTCGGCAGCGGTACACTCATCGCCCGTGGTGTCCACGTACGAAGGGAGAGCGTTTGATGTGCGGCAATTCACTCGAAATGTGTAAAAATATGCACACACACGTTCTTTAGCGTTGATAGTGTTTTCGCTTAAATCTAAACAGTTGGGGTAACAAACCTTGATGGACGAACCTCACGTATCATTACGTCTTTGATGACTTGATTCGAGCCCCTTCTGCCTCCACGAGCTACTATCATCCCCAACTCATTACTCGTGTTTCTCGAATCTCGTACACTGTTCAACGGAACAAAACCCGTATTTTTGGCTCTATCGACCAGCAGACACCGCAACGCAACTGCCCTGAAGATATAATGTCTGGACAAATCCATTCCATTTCAACTGCGCATTATCGTAAATTCCTCGCCCAATGGACAGCCTCATCCGTTGCATGCGGTTTCTTGGAGTGTAATGGCCTAACCGAACGATATGATCCTCTTGAGGAGAGTTGCAGTTACACCTCGCCGGATCTACTCACCTCGAGAGAGCTTCTCAACGGCGCGGATACTCTTCGACTTCCAGGGTGTTCACTTCGACACACTGAATGGAATATACGAGTTTCAACCGAAGTAGAAGTAAAAACAAGAAAATCACGCATTTGTGTATAATCACGGTTAGACAAAGACGGGTCTGTTTATCAATGGAAGGAATAGGTCATGGTGGGGCGCAACCCAATGTCTCAACTCAGGTCGAATCGTCAATGCATCGATAGCTAATTCGATTCACAATGATGAGATACCTTTACGCTTCACTGTTTGCAGGTAAAATCATCTATTGATGTTGTTCGGGCAATGTTGTTCAATTTTTATAGCTTAATGTTACCCCTTTGGTATGACCCCCTCTCCTCATGAAGCCTCCGCTATTTCGATATGATGATAACCAACAGCTCGGGAGCCAGCGGGAGATCTAATATTAGGGTAATTGAATTCGGGGGTGCTTTTGAGGGAATTCCAAGCGGGGACAAAGGCACTGATTGTAACGGAGCTTTAAGAGTAATTATGATTGGCGCAACCAAGTGTGCACTCTCCATTATCCAATTATGCGTCTAGAGCTGTGCAGCAACTCCTCCCCCCTCTCTCTCTCTCTCTCTCCGCTCATTCTCAACACAGACACAGACACACACACACACACACACACACACACCAAAGCACAACGTACAACGGCATAGCGACATTACCTCGGAGCTCGGGCTGCGCTGCAGCGGCTGCTAAGATCCGCAACATGTGGCTCCGACCGAGTAGTTGGGTGAAACATAGCGCGGCCGCGTTTCGGTCCAGCTGCTGCAGGCCAGGCCCTCTCAAAAGGATTCAATTTCACAGAGCCGACGCTGCGCTGCTTGTTTACCTGCAGCCGCTCGGGTCGCGCCGTATACAAAGTCCGAAATTCCTACTCCTCTTCCCCTGCGCGCTGTCTCTTCATCCTTGCCCATCCATTTTATAATTCACTATCTTACGTTCCTATTGCCACTTCCAGTGGCTTTTGAGTTGCGGTCGAGGAGGCTTCCCACTCACGAATCACACACACACACACACACACACACACACACACACACACACACACACACGTATGCGGCTCAAACAGGGCCACCCTCCCAATTCAATTCCCCGACTCAATTCGTTCGCACGCTTCGTTGCTTCCAAAGCTCATCAAAGTGATAAACGAGCGTTTTCCATTAAATGTGATAACACAATACTACTTGATTGCATTCCAGCCGGATTTTATATACAAGTTTCGCATGCGCCGAACGCGAATCCCCGGTTGTTGGAGTAGCTTTCGAATAGTTTTGATCATTCCACATTCCACGGAAGGATTTGAAAAATCCGCGCGTGTTCTCTCAGTGGCATGAATTGCCTACGTTGATCCGCATCCGGTAAATAACGGGAGTAACGGAGGGAATGAGTGATTGTTTCAAAACAACATCTGTGTATAGGGCTATTCAGCGATGAATAATAATGTACCGTACGCACCGCGTTTACATTGCGCGTTGTGCTTCTCGTCAAGACCCGTGTTAATTTCGAATTAATCACCGAAGCTTATAATTCTATTGTTATAATGCGGCGTGTGATATAAAGTTCGATATTATAATTTGTCATCGCGAGTACCTACACACAACATCCGGCCGGTGAAGCTTAAACGGGAGATTTGAGTGATTATTAATACTCGATCAATCAGTGGTGGGTCAGAGAGATTCATAGATAAAGTTGGCTCGAAATAAGCCGGCAATAATGTAGCGGTGCGCAGCCGGAAGAAGAAGATGAATGAAGAGCAGCCGCCTGAGGAGACGAGCATTCCGGTCGGGAAGGTAGTTGCGGCGGATTTTGATGTCGAAGTAAGTCCGTCCAACTCCTTTCCGTCTTGGAGGCGCGTCTTATCGACCATCGACTTGTGTGCTCGACTTCAGCCGAGCCTCGGCCCTCCTCCTCCCCTCCTACAACCTCGCCAAGTTTTAATCCAGCCCGTCTGGCGAGCTCGGCTCGAAAAAAAAGAAGAAAGATCCGTCGCGCCAAAGTAGGACGGCTTACACGAGCTGTGCCGACGTTACGTACATTCTGCCTCTTGTGCGGCTCACCTTGATTCCCTCCCTCGATCCCCGGCCGTCACTCAATGTGTCGCTCTGCCAAAAATTATTTCAACCCCGGTGGATTAAACACTCGCGCGACCCCTCGGTCCGTCTTCGACTTTGTCGAATCCGATTACGGGATAGGATGGCCGATGAACTTCTGTCCTGGAATTTCGATTGTCTCGATTTATCTTCAATCGAGTCGTAGCCGTTCATTCGATTCACTGACACTACTCGAGAAGTGGCTGGTCGCTGGCTATATACCAGCCCGAGCTATATCCAAACTTCGTATTGGCTTTTTTGTTTTCTTTCATTCTCAATCTTCTCGAGAGGGAAAGCTAACGATTTCGCTAACGAGATTGATCGAGTGGAAGCCGGCTCGGCGTTAATTAATCAACTGGCAGGTGAAAAGGATTCCGGTGCGTGGGATAGCGACGGATACGCATGAATAAATACGTAAATTCCTTCGAACTCGAGTGAATTTCAATCTTGAAAATCCACTCGATTTTTCTGAAGATAAAAGTTGTGCGCGCGCGCAAGAAGTTTCAATGAACTGTATACCGGCCGACGAGATATACATCTGGATGCAAGAGGAAACGGTGCATCGAAAAAGTCGGAGTTGGAGAGGTTAGTGGAGTAACAAGTCGCAGGATGAATTATATTCACGGTAAATGCCAATAATCAAGCGGATTCGAGTTGGGATATACAAAGAGAAAGTTCGATGTCTTCCGGGTAAACGCGAAATGCGTGTGGCGAGAAATGGGAATCAAGTGGATGCGGAAAAGTCGCGCGCTCGCTTAGGTATATATATATAGGAATGCTCGAACTCTTGCCGCGAGCCAAGAACAAAGCTCGCTCGCGCAATGCAGCCGTGGTTTATATATTTATAGGTGAATTGTTGTCGCAGATAAAGTTGCGCGCAAGTTGGGCAAGAAGAAAAGTATTGCGGAGCCTCGGGCCGAGCCAAGCCAGTGTACAAACGGGAATAACGATACTCTGCTCGCTGCGAAACAATTTTCTCCAGTCGCTGTTCCCTTTAAAGTGCACGAATCTAAATAGAGCCCGTAAGTTTGGCGTCTCTGTATACGTGTTCACGATAGTTTATTGCGGTCTCCTGATATGGTCGGCAAATCAATAAACGACGAATCGATTTGTCATCGTCCTATGCTTGTTCTCTGTTGCTTGCCACGTGCTCTGAAAAGCAACATACAAGCCAGTTTAAACCCCTTCTCAAACTGATTTGAACAGCCACCATTAGATGAGAAATCAAGAGAAAGACGATGTTCGAGGCCGCAATCCAATGGAACACTTGATCAAATTTGCGACAATTCGCTTAAGGACATTAGAAAATGGAAGCAACGGTCAACACTGCTGAAACTTATACACACTGCGAATCGTCCATCAGCAGGATTGGTGTTGTTTATTAAGAGATCGTGTATTCCTTCCTATTGTGCCAGTTTGTAGTTGAAAATTAATTTGAAGCATTCCCGAACTAGCCAGGACACCACTTGGGGTTTGGAACTCCGATTCCGCTGAAACTTTTGGCGGTGATTTGTAGTTAGCCCAATATAGATAACATATGCAGCCGGATATTTTATTGTATTTTAAATGAACGCTAGTCTCATCCTTGTGCGTATGTATTTTTTCCTTGCCAAGCTCAATCCCAATCACGTATTCGCGAGACTCTCTCTCAAACTGGTCATCATCGATTCGCGCACCGTCGTGTTGTTGTACACACGCGTTCGATCGCGCCAAATTCTCGCGGCCGCATATACCTTCAGAGGCGATCCAATCGAAACAATAGGATTCCGGGTGGGACACAAAATGCAGCCGCGGCGAGTGTCAAAGTGAGATCGAGCCGTATCTGCCGCACACGGGCGCTTCGACAGTCCAGTATGATATTCCTCGAGCGCGGGAACGGCTGCGCACATCCGCGCGCGCGCGACTGTCGCGCGAGCGTCAGTTTGATTAACGGCCCGCTCAATTATCAACGGCCCGGCCAAATCAATGAGGCGCGGCAGCCGCTGTACGTGTCGCGTATATGCACCCGCGACGTCGGTCCAACCCATCGCGAAGCCGCGGGATCGATCGAACACGTCCCTTTTTGCGCAACAACACTGACCGTCGAGCGCGCGCGCGCGCGTATTAATCGTCCCCGTTTCGCCGGAGTCATTTTCCCATTAGGACTGTTCGCCAGTCTCTCTCTCTATCTCGCTCGCTCTGCCGGCCATTAGCCACAATTTACGGCACCAAAGCTCGGCTTTTTCTCTCGGCGCTGCAAAGTGTCCACGTAAAAGTGGCTTGCGCGAGACAGTCGGAGAAGGGGGGGGGGGCCGCGCGCGAGCGACAATTCGATTTACATGGTGACCCAGATGAAGAGGCCAGCAGCAGCGGAGAGCCCGGGGCCGTGCGCGCGCGGACCATCGCCAAGATTTATGAAAGCTCTCGGGGAGCATTTTGCTCCACCAACCTCCCTCGGCCACGCCTCTCTCTCTCTCTTTCGCTCACCGCTCGCCTCTCTACGTTTTTACCATCGGCTCTCTGGTTTTTTCCTCTCTTCCTTTTTCACCGCGTCTACGCATTTCAGCTCGTTCCCTCCCCTTTGAGTCAACACTCGCGAGAGAATGTGACGTCCGGTCGCTTACGGGAGTGATGCGTTAGTGAACCCGCCGATTATTGGATTGAGTGAAATAATGAGAAAAACGGGTGTATATACGGTGTTTGATCACTTTTTCTGGACCAGATCACCATCACGAAAAATATCACCGGTCGAGATGCATAACTCACGTCAACCTCTGTTCTGATAAAAATCTAGTTGACTCCTTTCCTAATGAGGTAAATCATAAAACTGCTCAGTTGTTCCCAACAGATACACGCAAAACTTCCAGCTTCCCCGTATAAAGTTTGGCCTCGGGCTTTGCTGGATTTTCTCAATACACATTGCAAAGTCTCGTATAAATTCTGGCATTGAATTTACCCAGACTTCTGTGAAGTCGTAGCGAAGCATGACAGGCTCTAGCAAGACTTCTGCCAGACTATTTCTTCATGGGGTGGCGCGCATGCACTGGAGAATCCCAAACCAGTTCATCCGTGTCAATTGGTCCTGTCCCAAGCACCAAAACAATCAACCACTCTACAATGCTATTGACCCATTTCTCCACGGCTCTAATACTCGCATCGCCTCGAGTCGCTGTAAATTTCTAAAATCCACTCGAAGCTCCCTCTAACAATGCAACTGTATATCAGACGCGCATCGTCCGGTCACGAAGTTTAATCCGGGATGGAGTGGGCGCATGGACCTCTCGACTTATTACACTTGGTCTGTCTCCAATTGAAATCTCAAATATACTGTGCAATTGCAGAAACGCCAGTTGATTTACGTATAACCCCCCTACCTCCATGTCAAAAAGCCAAGCGAAGAAGAAGTCGATAAATTTTCTCGTGTGTCAACGCAGCTGCTGAATTCACGTGTGCGCGTTGACAATCGAGGAGATTTATTTGTTAATTTCAATCGTGACAAATTGCTTTCGGGGGACGGGGGTCGAGCGAGGGGGAGACAGATTCAATACAATTTCAACCTCAACTCAAATACACAGGGAATATATCGTGTCTCTCAAATCTCCATCTCGCATTGAATCTGGTGCGGATGTGGCTTTTGCCGCGACTCGCGGCATTTCGCTGATCGAGCTCTCGGTTTTGTATCCGCACAACCCACCTTACCGAGGGGGTGGTGAAATAAATCCAGAGCTACCGGCGGTCGTAAGGAGCTGCGCTCGGTCTAATAGGGAGAATAGCTGGGCGAGCTAAGGTTCGAGGGTGTATGGGGCTAGTGGAGTGTCGCGTGCGCGCTTGCGCACCGAGAGATAATGCGGCCTGACGCCCCGGCGACTCTTTCTCTCTTTGCCGTTTATCACGTAGCATCCGCGCGCGCGCGCGAGTCGTGGCCCTCTTTTTCCCCGGCGCGCCCCGTCTTTGAGCTTTTCGCGACACGAAGTCGTGTGAAGTGAGTGGGAAGCTCGTGCACGGCGCCCTCTCAAAATTCATCTTAAATTTACTGAAGCTCCAGCTGAGCCGCGAGTATCTTAACTCCGGGTCACGAATTTCCACGAGTGCTTTTTGTGCCTGCACCAAAATCCACCACGCCAAAACCCCTTCTCTCTCTATCTCTCTCCCTTTCATCGCTTGTGGTTTTTTTTCGCTCCCCCGCGCCTCTCCTCCGCCAACGCTACTCGTATTTCAAGGCGCCGTCGTGTATGTAAGCTCAAAATTGAATCGCAACAATTACAACGTGAATGAGCAAACTCGTTTGCGGTGTTGAGCATCGCTGAAAGCAAAATCGCACGACAATTTGTCGTTTTTTTTGCATACCAGATCAATCCACCTGATATGGGGAAAATGCATGAAAAATTATGTTTATCAATTTGACAAAAATCACAGGAGATACATAATCCGATGTGACGTGCACTTCTACAGACAAATTCTGTAATTTTTGTTCAAGCCGAGAAACAACAAAAAACACACGTCGATTATTCTTGATAGTTCAGCCAAAAACAATCATCGTGGATATTTCGCGCGCTAGTCCCGTATTGTGAAGGCTCCTGCCGCCCCGGAAAAAGAGCCGAGCTTGTGTCGAGTGCTGCCCGGGTGAATTATCGCGTGTAAAATAAACGCATCGGTAATTAATGGGTCTTGCGCGCAGCGCAAATATTTGGTGGGGGGTGGACGGCTCTCGGCAATATTAATTAACTGCACGGCGGGCTTGCATCTGGCCTACACGCCGAGTTTCCGTTGATCTTTCGTGTTCCGCGATGCGCTCCCAACAATACACCACTCGGTCGAGCTGGCGTGGCTCTTCCTTTTCCTCTGCCCTCGAGTGCCATTCAGATCCGAGCTCGAATTACCTCGCGCGCAGTCCCACGCCGCCAGTTTCTTTGCTGCTGCCGCTGCTGCTGCTGCTACTTCCTTCTCGACAGAATTTGCTTCCGTATTTGGTATCCTGCTTCTGTATTGTGAAGCCCTTTATTTAACCTGCCCCGAATCGTTATTTTATATGGCACCTTTTTCTCGATTAACGCGACAATAAGCTTGTTTTGCAATTGGAAATGTATGATTATTTTTTTAATGCTCCCTGCTTTCAGTGCATATTTCGAACAAAAATTCCCTTTATAAAACGATACTCTATTTCGGTTTTCAATATCAGCTTTCAATTTAAAGAGTTATTTGGTTCTTTGAGATAAATTTTTGCGAATAATCATACCATGTTGGCGTTTTTTTGGTCTGTCAATTCTGCTCACTTGAATTTTTTTTTAATGAAATGACGTGGATTAAAAGCTTTCCGTTTGAAAAAATTCGATCGTGTTTCAAAGTTATGCACTGAAAGCTGAACTCTCCTTTTTACACAATTTTCAAAGAAAATTGAGATTTTTTCATTAATGTTAACGTGGAATCCAATTTATTGAATAAACTTTTCAGATTTCTCCCTACCCAATATACAAAAAGAGAATATTCACAAAAAGTTTGAGTTGGAACATTGTCAGACCAGAAAACATGCTGACATAGTTATTCCAAGAATCAAAATATATCTTCAAATTGGAAGCGTATATTCGAGAAAAATTGTACACATAAAATTCTCTTCAAACTATGTATGTATGGAAATGACTTTGAAAGCGTTAGAAAAATTATCATACACAGTTAGTTGGAACACTGTTTTATCCTTCACCTAGAGCATCTGTAATAGATAACGTATTGCTGATGTTAAGTATAACAGTATAACCTTTTGGTGTATTTGTATAACAGTTCAAACTCATAAGCGTGTGATAACGTCTGGCAGCTGTTAATTTTTTCCCCTCCTTATGAAAAAACTGATAATATCGGATTAATTAAGGGACAGACGTAGAGTAGGGCAGCGAGAAAATTCGTAATCTCCATTAATTTCGAGTTCATAGTGGAGAATGTGTCTAAGCGTTATAAGGTCAGACGGGTATATTCAGCTATGGGAGCTCGCTGAAGCCTGGGCTAATCCACATTGAGCCAAGCTTTACTCTTGGTGTGCTAGTAATCCTGAAGAGAAAGTCGCCACACGGAAAATCGTCTTTTCCAAAAGGGCAAGGCAAATCCCCTCTCACATTTTGGATTCGCCCTAGTCTAGTCGCCCTTTCTTACAACGCAAATGAAAATTCATCAGATCTCGTATCTCGTGACTCAGATCTCATAACATCTTCGATTTCCAAGCTCACAGTCATGAGCTTGGACTGTTTCATCACAGTTGCTCATTTGAATCTATCAGATTCACTTGCTGTTCATTCATTATCGAATGTTCACAAAAGTATGCTTACTTCAACCATCAGGTTATCCTTTACTTCAGCAAGAACGTAGCAGCGCTGCCAAAATCGCGAATACGTAGTGATTCTCTCTTGACATTTCCATCAAATGACATATTACGTTAGAATTGTACCAGATATATGCCAAGCATGCTTCGGTAATGGTGGAGCTCGGGAAAGAAATAATATTTCTTTTTGTTTTATGAAAACTGTTGCTAAGGAAATGCATGTTATTTGGATTAAGAATTGACCTAATTAAACCTAATATTGACTTTATCTTCACCTTGTTAATGAACATCGGTTATCATAGATGAATTGAATTTGGTTCATTTATTGACGGCATTCACTCACCTACAAAGTTTCACATCGATTCAAGGATCTTCTCACGATGGCTAAAACTCCCTTAAAACTCCCTCGGGTACTCCCTTAATTTTTTAGTACTCCAATGTACGGCATTCAAGTTTTTATTTTATCCGCATGAACTTATTGGGCTTTCATGAAGCGTCCTAAATTGAGCTGAGTAGCTCTTGATTAATATTAAAGCTATAATAATGGATATTATTCGCTCATTAATCCGCAGTACTCCATCAAAACTGTATGTTATTTTCCGAGGAAGAGTAAGAAACGCTTCTCCAAGATCCGTCTATTTTTTTCTTTCTCTTAGCGGCGGTCACTATGCAACGTTGAACTTGGTTCACAACTTATTACACGTGTCTCGCAAACTTTAGACGATTTCTTCGAAAGATATATGCCCAGGCACAAATAGCTTTACACTCGTACGTCACCCACATTTCTGGGATTCAACATTATTCGGCATGCATCTGACGAAACAAAAAGTGCAGTGGTGCGATTCGAAAGTTGAAATTGGATCCCATCGCTTTCTCCTGTACAAAGCAAACTGACCCGAAAATTTTCAATTTGCCGTCGAACCGAAAATATCAGGCTTCGTATTGAAATAGTTACGATCCCCCTCGTCTGAATCAGATCCGTAACAAGTCTGCGGTGAGCTGTCTCTAGAGAAATGAATGATATCCACCGGGGAATAATACCTGTGGCTCCAACTTCATTCGACGCAGTGGAATTTGTTGATGCACGCGAGTGCAATTTCGCCAATACATCAATGTTCCTCACAAAGCACTGCTCGTCGAATTGGATACGAGCTTATTTGACGCTATATGAAAATGATTTGTATTGCGAGGGAGTATTTTTAAATAAATCGAATCCTCTCGGGCGTATCCCATCTCGAAATTCTCTATTCGGTGACTGAATTCAAGTCTTGAATAGATCGCTAATCACGTCAAAGGGAGTTCCAGACAGAATCGACTTTCCCCACCACGCAGCTATTAATTTCGCAAGGAATTCACGTAATCTCTGAATTACTCGGGTCCCCCGCGGTACGTGGTAAATTTTTTAACTAGCCTGTTAATCCAACTTCACAACGTTGTCGCGTCCCGTGGGATTACTTAGGGCTTCTTCCCCGTCGTTAAGTCGAATCTTTCATAATAATCCTGTAACGAAAGAAGAAAAATGCCATTTCACATCGATCTCGTTTAATCTCGAGATAAATACAGATTAGTATCCAGTCACGAGCTGCTTATTTCCGCTCGCTCGATCTTACACCGTACCGAACGATCACTTGGCGACAGTAATTAGTCTATTCCACTACCGTATTATCCGTTCGGTGGAAACTTCAGCGCTCGCGCCGCTATATTGGCAATGAACCAAATAAGTTCGTAGCCTGAGATCTATCTTATTCGAAGCCGGTAATGCAACTTCATAAAACGAGTAACGAGAGGCATTAGAGGGATTGTTTTACTGCAGTTCCTCGAAAACACCGCAACGACCAAATGAGATATCCCGGCTGAAAGCGAATAATTCGACGTGGCGATGGTTCCCCCAAGATCGTAAAGGGGGAGCTCGGGTATAGGAAAAGAGACGGAATTGTAAATTGAACGGAGTATAGAGCGAGAGGAAACGTGTCGGTGGTGCAGTGCCAAAAGCCGCCGCAGTACGACGTTACGCAAGCTTTCGCGAACAGTTGAGAAAATTGCGGAGCCGGGAAAGTGGGCTGTGTCGAATGGTCGTACGTGTGGTGCGGCGTCGGCGGCGGCGTTCGTCAAAAGCTCCGCTGGCGGAGCAAACGCCCCGAGATGATGATGAAGATGCGAGACGCGTGCGTGCGTACAGACGGTAGTCTGGGCCGGTGCAATTGTCGCGTGGCTGCAGCTCCGTCCTGCCATTATGAAAGGATTAAGAAGGCCGGGCGAGAAGAAGCTGCACACGTTGCGCAACTCGGCCTCACAATGCGACAGAAGCGACAATGGAGCGCGCGCGCGGCGGGTTTTGCCGCGGAGCGCAGATGCAGCGCGCGGGCGCGAGGAGGAGCCGGCTCGCGGAGAAAGAGGGCCGCCGCCTCGCCCTCGGTGTAGAGAGAGGAGAAAACTCAGTCGGCCCATTGTTCCCCGGCAGCTCCGGCTCGCACTTTATTATTATTATTTACCTTACTAATTCAACGTCCGCCACCCTCGCCAGTTTCGATCTCGCCTCCCGCCCCTCCACCTCTTTCCGCCCCACCTGCAAACGCTTTTACCCCTCCTCCGAGCGGCTTCACATTCTCGTTTATTCTTTCGTCAATTCCACCGTGTCGATTCTACCGATTGATGAAACAATTCCAACGGTTTGTCGTCATCATTCTCAATCAAAATTTTCCACGACTAGATCCCTATGAGTTTGAGGTTAGAGACGAACAACTGAAGTACGTGGTAGCGCTCCGAATTTGAACGTTCCGTGCAATCTCTTCGGTCCAAGGCTACTCACGAACGTTGGAGATTCTTTAATTCAGTCAAATTTTGCTGATGAATCTCCTTGAGTGTTTTGTGTCGGTCAATAACGCGTCAGTGACGGCTAGTGACGTCAATTAAGGAGGGGTCATATCAAAGAGGTAATAAAAACATTGGTCCAGATCCTAGTAACTCCCGTCATCTATTGCCTCAACTTAAATCGGCAATGTGTCGAAAATTAATTCAGTTGATAATGATATTGATTTTATTGATTTTATTACAGGCAATATTGTTCATTTATTCAAGCATATAAATTTACCCTTCGGTACGACTCCCCTTAAATGCACATTAAATCCGGAGGGCCCGACGAGTAGCGACGGTCGTTCGTATATGTATATATACCGTTCACCACGTCCGACGTCTCTGCGAATACTTTGGGGGAAGAGCCGAGATAATCGCGCGCGCGTTGCTCCGTGGATTATACTTTTAAATGCGCCCGGTAATGGAACGCTCCTTTTCCGCTGCAGTCTTACACCGTCGCTTTCGTTCGCCGCCCAGCGCTAATGGACTATCCAGCTCATCCCTCGGAATTTTCGCGTCTCCGCATCGATTCCCCCCATATACCCACAGTCCTTTCTTTCCTCGCCCAGCCGCGAAGCTCCTTTCCCCGCGACGACCGGACGCGGGCCTAGGCGGCCAGAGTTCAAGACAGTGTTTTCTGCCAGCTCCACGGCCGGATCTCCATTACCCTGGGCTCCCAAACTCCGAGACCCAGCCGTCGATTGCTCTCGTACGTCTCTCGATTCGGTTAGTCTGGCCGACGGCTTGAACGCGAGACCCACATAAGCGCCAGCTCGCCAGGCGGCTCGTTGTGAATTCAATAAATGGGCGGCGTTCACTCGGGAAACGAACGTCCTCTTGCTGCATTAGAGCCGGGAAAATGGGGAGGGCGAGGCGAGACGAGGCGAGCGAGCGCCGGGAAAAAGCTGAAACGAGCGCAACGTACGAGCGGGCGAGTGAAAAAAAAACACGGTAGAAAAAACGCGGAATAACAATAAATGCCACGTAAAGGATGTATTTTTATGGATAAAAGCAACAAGTCGACGCGGAGCGATGGTGCATGGATGCGAGGGGGAAAAATGCCACGGAGGCAAAAACGGTAGCGAGATCGAAAAGAGAAAACGGGAGACAAGCGGACGGACGGGAGGGGGGGAGATAAAACGGATAGAGGTGGAAACATTGACTAGAAAAGTGGAAAAGTTGTATTGGAAAGCGAGATTTCGAAAATCGAATTTAACCCAGTGGACGGCAGTTTGTCGACTGCAGGATTCTCCCGTCAGTCGGACGCATGCATATTCATGGGAAAAAAACCGCGTAACGCGCTGGTCAAGCAATACATCGCTTTTGGAGGCTTCTTTTTCAGATTTTTCCCCTCTTTTTTGTTGATATCCAGCCGTGACGCGTTTTCTATCCGTTTCGAGAGCGCGTCCGGAATAGACCAACGTGAAAGTCTTCAAAGTTCTGGTCTCGACTGGGTCAAAAAAGAGAGACGGGTAAAAACAGGGTGCGCCGCTTTGTTTGTATAAAAGATTACACTGCAAGCACCTCAATCTTTTTAAGCTGACTTCAAAAGATCCCTCGAAAACTGCGGGGAGTGTTCTCTTGCGCGTGGCATTACGTTAAATTAGACCATAATTCTCGTAGCTCGCGCTTTGTGAAAACGAATCGAAACAAAAAATTAATCTTCCCTCGACGGGGCTAAATTTGGCGACAAAAACTTTGAAAGCCCGCTTGAAGCGACATCAAAGATTCGCTCCTGCTCCAGTGGGACCCGCCACGAGACATATATTTCACCGGGATTCTCCGAGAACTGCAAAAGTCGAGTTTCCGTCCCGAGCGCGATATCGAACTGCAGCTGAAATACGACTGATGCCCGCTCGCGGATTCTCATCACCAACAGCTCCGAGGAAAGTGATTCGGAACACGTTTTTTGCCAGCTCGCTCGAAAGCGTGTCAGAATGCAGTGGAGAGCTGCGAGAGTGCGCCCAACACCTCGAGAGAGACAGAGAGATATCTTGATTAAATCCCGGGGGTACGTTTTTTCCCCGCGCGTCATTCCGCCGGTAAATCAAATAGATTCAAACGAATTTTTTCTGCCGTGTGCCAGGTGTAATTGTGTCAGATGTCGCAGTCGGATTGGGGCGGCTTTTTGCCCCGGGTCCAATCAATACCGCAAGAACGAGGGACGAGCGAGTGTTTCTTGCTGCAGCGCACAGAGGGTCCAAACCGCATACCGGCACCCACTCAATCGGCGCAGAATGCAACTTCAGCTTGTCCATTCCGTCATGCGCCCCCTCCACCCCGGGCTCCCGCCACCACTCCACCGAGCGTCTGCCGCCGCCGCCTCCGGCCCAAGAGACGAGCTTCGCTAAATGAAAGAAACGCTTCGATGGGAATTCGATTTTCTGGCGGTGCAGCAGCGAGTTCGTGACCGGCAAACCCGAGTGCCGACTAAAAATAAATCATTTTCTCACCCGCGCCGCGACGATATATATTCTTCGTTTCGGTGACGCCTCGTTAAACGTCCCACGATCCTCTGTCTATAACCGACTGTTGGAATTCCTTCATCCGAGGCACGATCGTCATGAATATACTTTTAACGATTAAACATTTTTAGCAGCATTATGGAAAATTTCTACATAGCGTATGAACATTTTCGTATTCGCGCAAAAGCTCATCAAAGAAAACAATCGCCAGATTACGTGGAATATTTTAACTCTCGTTCAATCGGTCACTAGCTACGTTTATGCTCCCGATATTTTATGGATGAATTTTTACATTTTTCCAATATCCCTCGTAATTGCCTTCTCGA
The DNA here is from genome assembly GCA_020882685.1 of Aphelinus atriplicis. Taxonomy (NCBI): domain Eukaryota; kingdom Metazoa; phylum Arthropoda; class Insecta; order Hymenoptera; family Aphelinidae; genus Aphelinus; species Aphelinus atriplicis. The sequence continues at coordinate 2,900,837 of CM037076.1, read as the reverse complement.
AATAAATATATTAATTATTATTAGCTTTGTTACATAAAATCAATTGATTAGTTCATAAATCCAAGAACCGATTAAATGCCATTTGTATTCGTTTGATTAAGCCATTGCTGTTTCATTGAACATATGCACAACGAGATAATTCAAAAATAACTACGATAAAATAAAATAATTCAATGATTTTGACCCTATTGAGAGGTGACAAATAAGATAACTAGTAAGGTAACTGTAACCAATTTGGCACTGTAGTCAATTTGGCACAATCGTCAGATTTCGTATTTCTGGTGCTCTTTAAAACCACTCTCCTACAACACTTTGAAGTTTCACTTACTGATTTTTTCACCATTTTCTTATTTCACTTTTCACACTCAATCTCAAAAATCAGGTGTCAATAATTTTTATCTCTCAAAGTGTCATGACTCTTTTTTGTGTAAAAACATCTCAGCTTTCGATTGGTCTCGTCAGTTTTCCCAAAATTACCAAACAAATCATAGCGATCCAATTAATGATGGATGACTCTTACGATACAGACGGAACAAACGAAATTTATTAGGGTACTGTCAAAGTTCGATTTCAAGGTGAATTTCCCGAAAGCATGTGCTTCATGTCTAAATTATTAACTAAAATAGAATTGAGAAAAATCGACTGCAGACACTGTAATAAGAAGATTTTTCCTCCTAGTAATTGGGTTCCTCTAGGATCCAGAAAAGAGCCTTAATCATAGAGCACTTCTTTTTATTATAGGGCCAAGCAGGTCTTTCTTTTTGAACAAAGATTCCATTTTCACGAGTGTATATTTCCATTTAGCATAGATACTAATATTTTTCACAATAATTCAAATTTAGACTGATATTTATCGAAGTTACTTCAAATTTGGCTTCACTTACCTTTAGAATGAAATGATGAATACTTGTCTCTAAGAGAATATAACTTTTCGAGATTAGGTTTCGTTATAAAATATCTGAAAGATAACGTGATAATAATTTTATATCATGTTCTTTGGTGAGTAATTAATGATAAGAAAACGCTTGCCGAATATTTGCTCAAAAAATTACGTTTGATGATTCGCTACAAATGAAAGACAGATAATGCACGTGAAAAAGATGTTGACTAATCAATGCCGAATGTAAATATCATAGGTTCCTGAGTTTATAAAGTAATGAATAGAATAGTCGATAAGCAGCCGTGTAAATAGAAAAGTCTGGAAGAAGTCTGGCACTTATCTGATGAAAATCTGGCATAGTCTGACTTTCTTCCTCAAAAATCCCCACGACTGTATGCCAGAGTTACAATTTTTAATTGGGAAAATCTGGTCTAACTTCATTCCAGACTTCATGTCTGTCTACTGAAATTCCATACGATACCAGAGCCAGACTCTAATATATTTTTTTACGGTAAAATCCAGCATAATTGAAGGCTTCGAAAGTTGAAAATTTAAATTACGGTCAGTCAGCACTAGTGACGCGGTTTAATCAAACGAGTATGCAGAAATAATGACATTATAATAACAAATATAATGGCAATACAATATAACGAGTAAATTTTCGTCATTATATATTTTGCATATTCGTTTGAGTGCACCCAGACACTCGCGCTGACTGACCGTAATTTGCATTTTAACTCTGGAAAGCTTCATTTATGCCGGATTTCATGGTATGAAAAAGTATATGTATATATATATATATATATAATATATATATATATATTATATAATTATATATATATATATTATATATATATATATATATATATATATATATATATATATATATATATATATATATAAGAGACTATGTTCTATTTCGTATGGAATTTCACTAGTCTAGCATCAAATTAAGCCAGACATTCTTGATGAAAAATCAAAAGTCTGGTGGACTTTCGCCAACTCTTCGCCAGACTTCTGCTTCGCTTTTTTACTCACACGGACAATACTTACTGGCTCGGTGATTTTTCAGTCAATCTAAGAATATAACTCTCTGACCCGAAAATTCTGTTTGGCTAAAACTCACTGCCATCCAAAACTATGATCTTAGGTTTTGACAGTAAAAAGTTGATTTTTCCCATAAGCTTCGTTGGAATAATTCATTTCTGATTTTGGGCATAAACAGACCTATAATCTCTGTAGCATATGTATATGTGAATAATATCTGCGGATGATCAGACTCTGCGCGTGCACTTGCACAAAGATATGGTGTGCCTCTTCAATCCTAAATTTTCGCAAACGACAAACGGCGAGCCAAACATTTGTTTGGTAATCTGAAAGATCCATTGAACGAATTCAAATTTTCACGTGGCATGCGTCAGCGCTGTGACAACCGTATAGCGTGTCATTCAATATTAACTGCAGATTTTACCTCGGCAATAACGCCCTTTGGAATAATCTCTTAAGCGTGAGCGCAGCGAATTCATCGCTTTTCCCATATTTCCCGGAAATAATTTCCCATTAAAATTCACGTGCCGGTCGCGGGGAGGTCGGGGGAGGGGGGGCGCGTTCCAATCAGTCGCCATCGGCCAAAACAAGCTGCAGCGAGACGTGTCCTTCTGGGGGTGAAAATAGCAGTGTTGGGAGGGGGGAGGGGTGAGAAGATCAAAAGTGCAGGTATTAATTGAGTGCAAAACGGAGGGCGTAAGGGAGGAAACGAGGCGGAGGCTTAGGCAATCAACCAAATGGACGGGGGGTCGCCCTGCCAAAAGTGCGGATATAACTTTTCAAATTTACACAGGCTAGCATGACTTGCTCGAAAATTACGCCGCACGTGGGATAGGATAATTTTGAAAAAGCAAAAGAGACGCTCGTCAGCGAGTATATACTCTCTTAGAACCTCACAGTGAAAATCAGTGTATGAAGCTGAATGCGTGATTGTGCAGTTAATTTTTTTGTGCAGTCTTATGACTCCCCATAGAACATCAAATTTTTAGTAAGACCAGAAGAAATTCACTTTGCATGTAAGAAATTTTAACTGAAGTGTCGACGAGTCCCCCGACAATTTGTTTATTTCATGTATAAATTGTTGCTATCAAAACTCATTTCTTAACTCTAATTAAATAAAAATTTAATTGCAATTCCACTAAATTACCCATCCCCCTTCAAGCAGTGATTTTCAACTCCCATACCCTGTTTTTTCCATGTAAGGTTTTGAGAAATTATGTCTATTGTCGGGGTGTCATTCGTGACTCCGTTGGCAGATATGCAAATGTCTGTCAGTATTATCGAACGCAAAGATCTAAGGTGGTTCCCCGATGAATCGGAATATTGAACATTCTGGCATCTCGCCCACATACACCGCCCGGATCTCGACGTTTTTCGCCCCGGGAATGAATATAATTTCACCATTTCCGCGGTTGAACCTCATTTGAATCTGATCTGATATAGAATGGAAAAAAATCCCCAGTGATTCCGGAGGGAAAAGCCACCCGGGCGTCGACACAATCATTGATGAATGTAACGAGCATATTTTCCTTGGTCCAACGTTTTCGCCAGCCTATGCAAATGTATGCCTTTGATCGACTGGCAAATCAATGGTGTGACAGGAACAACTGAGCGCTTGGGTAAACCCGAGCAAATCCGCAGGAGCAAGTTTGCGTGTGTGTATATGCATGTGTGTGTGTGTGTGTGGGTGGGTGGATGCGTGCATGTGTTGGGCGCTTTGGAAACTTACTGGCTCTTGCGAACCCAAACAGTAGACGCATCTCAAGGCAAACAAGGCATCCGAAGCTCGAGAGCCGATCTTTGGCGTTGGACAGCTGGCAAGTGTATAATTGACGAGGAGGGCGCGGCCCGGCTTGTTGTTGCCGGGTGTGACAGGCTAATGCCGCGCCTCGCGCAGCTTTGATCTGGCGCGAGCGCAATCCAATATTTGATCACGTGTGGATTAATCAGGATGGCCAAACTGATCCTCCTCTGACAAACCCTTCATCCGTGCCCATTCGATTCGGTGTTTTACAATATACACTCCGCGTCGTCAGTTCGACGCACCGACGAGACCGAGAGACTTCTCACTGCAATATTCATCCCACTGCAATATTCGGCCATTTCATCCCCAATTGTATCAGCTACATTTTTAATAGGATGGAAAAAAATAATACGACCTGATTTTTTTAAGGCACGTTCTATTGTTCTTTTGTCTATATAAAAAAATGAGTGTATTCTCCGTTATTGCCAGCTGGTGGAATTTCATTGCACCTCGTCACTAGCTGATGTCGATGGCAAACTAATTACCCGAAATCGAAATTCAGTACAATAAATACTTGATTACAAGCGACGAAACGACAATAAGTCTTAATTCTACTCCGTTGCTCATCTCGAATCGAGTATCGAATTCCACACGCGAATCGGAGAATCGATTTTTCTGTATACTAGCTACATCAAACGCGCTGCGCGCGATCTACATGTATGCGTTTCAAAATCATATTTCAATTATTTTTTCCTCGAATCTTGACCATAATTGTTCTGACGTACATCTCAAATCATTTCATGATGCAAATTTCTAAAAGCTAAATGAATAACCGAACCCTAAATTCTTATGATCCATGTAAAAACTGTATAAGTATTAGAAAGAACTATCGAGCACTGGCATCTTCTTCTATTTAAATTATCCTGAGCTATCGACACTTGAGCTCGCAAGACGATTTCAGATTTTTAACACTAAACTATTCATCAAACCACATAACACATAAAACTTGCAAATCAGACATCTTAACCTAACAGAGTTATCCTATCCGGCAACTGTTCAAAACTAAAAAGTAGCCTAAAATATCCAAGTACCATCAATCAAATTCACATTCCTACAATTATAGTTTTGAAAATAAATTGTCAAAACTTATGACAGCATCATCAACGAAACTGACTATCGTAACCTATAATATCATGTCAGCGGCTACTCTATCTATATATATACATCTCACTCTATATCTATATTCACCCCAATACAAATCACGTGGTTAGATCTACACCAATCAAATCACGAGTTAATGCCTTCACTCTAAAGGCCATCACTTTTTTATATAAGGATACAAATCACGTGGTTAGATCTACACCAATCAAATCACGAGTTAATGCCTTCACTCTAAAGGCCATCACTTTTTTATATAAGGAGGATCGGCCGAACGGAAAGAGCCGCGCGAGCCACATACAAGGTTCACCCGGTGCAGGCCCGAGTCGCCGGGGCTTTCGAGCCACAGCAGTCGCGGCCAAACGAACGTCGAAATTTCGAAACACATCGCTTGATGGCGCGAGCCTATACACGGGGCGAAAACGCGGTCTCTTGGTGAGCGCACAGGTTGACGAGGTTATGTACGCCGAGAACAAATAGGCGCACTCGGTGCGCGGCCGCACAGTCGCGGTCGTAACTCGATACGCTGCCGTGCGCCAGCGCTCCGCACACCTTTGAGGCTTTGACCGGGCTGAATCTCCGTCTGGCTACATCATGATTCGCCGGGCCGCAGCCAGCCGAAAAATGACGATTTGAAAAACTGCTTGAAATATAGGCGCCTCTGTGTCTGCGACGAGTTGCATATTTCCCCAGCGGGTCTATATACACGTGCGCATTATCCTTTCACACATCGCGGGGTATTGTTTAATTCCGTACTCCTCCATCCAGTTCCAATGTTCCGCTCCGTTTTTTCCAGCCCTTTTCATCCGCCCTGCCTGTGTGTGTATTCGTGTTTCCTTTTAATTTTACTCCCCGTTCATTACGATTTTTTGCAATCGCGCTGCGCTCCTCGTGCCCCGCGGGCCTCGTTCTCCTCCCCCCCCCCCTCCCGTTGCCCTCCCGAGCCGTCTATACCCGACCGGCCCTCGCGGCTCCCGGTTTTTTGCCCCTTTTTCCCCCGGCGCCCACTTCGCCGATGCTTAGCCTACGCGCTTACAGCTCGCGCTCGCGCCCCAGCCGCTTGTTTTCTTTTGTCCGCCCGGCTCGGCGCGCGCGCATCGTCCGACAATAGCCAATAATGAGGGCAACTGCAGTCGGAAGTCTCGGGCAAGAACCGAGTCGAGTAAAGCCTCGCTTACTTTCGGCCGAGGCTTCTTCTGCTCGTGTCTCTCGCCCCGCCAACGGTAACTCGTCCACTGGCTCACTCTTTTTCCCCCTCGCCGTCTCTCCAAACGGCTTCTACGATAATTGTTATTCGTTTGCTCTTTCGAATTTTCTTCGTGCAGTTATTTTTCACGCTCGGAGGAGCGATTATCCAGTAGTTCTACCATTGTAATTCCGACGCAAACTGCCCTGGATCGCTGGGAAATTTTTCAATGTCGCGCATATATATACCTCAGCACTCGACGTGGCTTTTAATCTGGAGTGGGATGATTTTTCACCAGGCTTTTTTTTTCAGCATGGATTTGATGAATTTCAATAAATTTCTTGAATCTCAATTACCTTATGTGCAATTATTTTTCGAATATCATCAGATTTGTTGAGATTTTCAATCATTTCTTCAGAAGTCTACATTTTTATGAACGCAAAAACATTCGTCATAGAATCGAATGTATTTATTTACGAACTTGAGAACATAGAGGTAGAATAAAATTTGACAAACAGCTAGCTCTTTCTCTCGCAGTACACAAATATTTCGTGTGGATTTTCGTTGTCAATCTTCAGATTGATGCGTGAGAGAGACATTCATAGATCAGAAGCACAAATCTTTCTCGTATGAACATTAATTCGTGTACGCAATCTACTTAGAGCAGCATTTATTTTGTGAAAAATAATTCAAGGTAGGTTAAAACGAAGCTGTTGTTCCGACCACAAAGTGTTGGAAGAGTTTAATGCGCATTTGTCAGTTCACAGGAGGAAGTTGAAGAACCAATCCTAGTATAATCAGAGAAGAAAAGTATGGGTGGGATATTAGTGAAAGTATCCCGATTGGCCCTGCGCTCAAGTGTGGGCAAGCGATCGAGTAACTCGGGTTGCAAACAAAGATCGCGCTGCGCCGCGCAAGTAGTTCGGCTCGTGTTTGGTCAGACGCGCTCAACGTGTGTATGTATATACACGTACGCGATGCGCTGCGAGACCAGTGAGAACTGGACTGGAGAACAAGGTGGGAGAATCATGAAATATATCGTAATTTCACGCCACCCTTGAGTGCAGGTGGTTGTGCGTTACGATGTTGGATCCGCTGACCTGTGCGTCTCTTATTCCGCCACCAGTTAGCCCTGCGTCGACTAGCCCATCTCGCGACACCAATTAATTTTTCAAGCCCCGGCGTAATTGTATCCGACACACACCCAAACAAGAACAATGACCAGACTCAGGGGCTGCAATTGCCGTACGCCACTCGAGACGCAGTATATATATGTATAATAGTCCAGGATTTTAGTTTCGCGAAATGAAACATGGAAAGTACGCGAGTTGCGCGATAAAAACTGGTCGCGTCTCGGCAAACGTAGACAAGTCATTCTTGCCTGCTTCTTCTTGGTTCTTCTTCCGTTCCAACTGCGCGCTCGAGACTTCTGGCTGAATATAGTATATCGAGTGTTTTCAGACTACTCCAACTTTTCCTTGGCAGTGCCCTTAACGCATTTGAAACAGTCGATGATTACACTGCACTAGCGGGACACTATACCATCCGGGTCCACCACGACCAATAGAACTTTGTGAGAGTTTTCGGCTACCCAAACAATATCTACAGCCATTCCGACCAATGCTTCGATTTGCCTCTGAGATATTGATCAATTATTGTTGATTTGATGTAAATTAACAGTATGGGGTAACTATGTTATGGGCTTTTGTACATATACAGAGGTATACATATAGATATTAATTGATTGAATGCAGTAATTCGTTCATTCTGAACACAAATATTCAAAAACTTTATATTCACTAAATACTTGTATTCAATTAATGCTCATCACATGGATACATTCTACATGCATAAGATTGTACTCACGAAATACCTCAGCGGGAATTCGAGGTATTGGCCTAATTTCGACTGTACACTTGGGCTTTCTGGCTAACTCTCGAAATTTCATCTCGCAATTGGTCGCATCCTTCATGCAAAGGGTATGTGGTATACCCCTGTGGGAGAACTTTGAGTTAATAATTATTGCAACTCAAAAATTATGATTCTCGTGGCAATATAACCGCACAAGTGACATAGCTCGACTTCCTCTAGGTGGCACTGATCGAATTCATGAGTAGCGTTTCAATTCTCAAAGTTTTGCACAGTTGATGCTCAATTGAATCAAGTGGAATACAACGAGACAAACAGATTAAAGTCGATTAGATCACCGACTCGAAATTAAGTACACGAATAGATCGAATTACAGTTAACAGTGAAGGCTTGTAATACCGAATGAAGTGACGAATCATTTTAAAGCTATCAACTTGGATCAGCTGATACATAACACATCAGCTGAAAAGGACAGCGAGATTGAATCGCTCGTTTGCTGTTCAGCCGGTCAACGACATTCCACTAGATTCAAGTTTAATTGCAAGTTCAACGGCGCCAGCCACTGTTTTTTTACACAGTGAATTTTCCGTGTCTCCACGCGAAGGACAGACAGACGTGTGTGTGTGTCTCGCCGGACGCTTTGTTGCTCTCCGCGGCAAATGAGCTACCGGCCGGCAGCTTCATTGAGTCGATGTTACACGCTTTATTCGCTCGGCGTAATTGCTCGAGCCCCCCGTCCTTTGTCTCGGTTAGCTTCGAATTTTCCTCAAGCGCGCCGAGCTGGCGGGCCAGGTAGGACTCGGGTTTCCGCCCGAGGCCAAGTGCGCGCCTGTGCTCGCCGTTCGGGTGGCAGCTGGGCTGGGAAACCCATTGATATATAACCTGACCTTTCGTCAATCTCGAGGCCAAGCCCGTTGCGCGCCCGCTGCTTCCCCGGGAAATTTCGGCAGTCTTATGTGCCGACGCTGGCTCGAGGTATAAGTTGAAATTGAACTGTCATACTCGGAAGTTGGCAAATGCGTCACGCTCGAATGCTTACTCGGCTCTCTGGAGCGGCGCATATGCCGCACTTCTCCACTCGTCACGATTTGATTTCGCAGCGAGAATATCAGGCAATCGATCGAAACTCAATATACCCGCGACTTGTTCTCGTTGACTCCCGATTGAATCCGCCTGCAGGCGTAACGCGCCGTTTCGATTCGCACACTCGGCAAATTAATTTAATTATCTCCCCGGCGCGCGTCACCAACCAGATACATCCGCACACGTGTACGAAACACTCGGGAACGAGCGACGTCCCTCCTCGTCGATCTGCAAACTAAAATAAAACAACGGCTCTCGTGTCGACTCAATTAATTATATATATACGGCTGCGCCTCTGTCCTCGGTGGCATTTCTCTCACCCCGATTCTCCTCGCACTATTATATCCTATTTCGGGAATTCGTTCTAGCGTGTACACGTCGCAAATCAGAATACACGACGTGTCTCGCGATTTTAGACGGCCGCGGCCCCGCTCGAGTATGCAACGATCTGTCTGTACAGGTCTGTCGTTAAATTAACTCGTCGTTGACTTTTGTGTATGTATATCGCGTTTCAAAGCGAAGCTCGCGCCGGATGTGCAAGTTGATTCGGCGGCCGGTTCATTGAAGACTTTTTGCTTGGCTGCAAAAGTTGTGAGTCTGTAGGAGCAAAGTGGGGTGGCTCGAGGTGGAGCGGCCGAGCAAAAGCCACGCCACGGGCGGTCATGTGATTAAGTTGTCAAAGAAGCGACATCCAATTATTCCTTTTTAGAACAAAGAACTTTGATACCCGCCTGCCTGCGCAACTCCACTCCCGACACAGTGTTCTCTTAATGACGCTTCGGACGGCTTTCGCGCAATCTATACGTCACGAGCTATATCAAACCATATTTCCCTATCCAAATGTGTGTAAATTGTCGATCTTTGAGGGCCATTCCAGAGTGAAGTGGACAAAGGAAAATTCACAAAATCCACCACATATTTATTTTATGCGACGTTTCGCCAGTTAGGTTTACTGGCCTCATCAGGCTAAAAATTTATTACACAAAAAACACGTAATAAATAATACAGTTTAGGTACAAAACAATCGACGAAGTAACAATAAAATATTCTTTCTCACCAATTTTGAATGAATTTAAAATATAATATTACGTTCGGCAGTGGAAGCGGCTGCTTCCACTGCCATTGTCGAACTATTGTGTATAAAGCTAGCGTCAGAGGTCTTATATACCATCAGATACATTGGTGTGTTTGTTTTGAAAAATCTTGCTAAGCTTCCTATACGTGTGACTGAGTTGTTGTGTGTCTTCCTTCCTATTAAGTGTGTGTTGGTGCATATTTCCCTATCGCCGGCAACTTATGCGTTGTTCATAGCAACATTCATTTCGTTTGCCGCATTTCGTCCCTCGGCGCATTGGAAATCCAGAGACGCGAGCTTGCCCAATATTCGCGACGCTCGAGCGTACGGAACGTTTGCGCAAAGCTATACACAGTAGTTGAACATCGAGCGAGGTAAGACGGCGTATATCCGCGAGCAATAACGCGATATACCCGCGTCTATTCAAATATTCATGGGATGCATTGTTTACCCGCACAATTTGCCAATCCAATCAGACGTTTTGTGTGTGTTTCATACGAAAGAAACGAGACTATTATTCACTTCTTATATTGCATTGAAAATTAGTTTGGAGACGCAATATTTTCACCTTATCGAAAAATAATTGAAGTGAAGTTTCTCCAAGACCGATCAGATGGCGAGAGCAATTTTTCATCGGCAACGATGGAAGCGCTTAGCGTTTGATGGAACAATTATCGTGGAATCCCGAGTTATTGTCGCCCCATCGGCGAATGCCAAAGTAACGCAACGCAATAACGCTGCCCAAGTACAATAGAGCATTAGCGAATGGCAGGGCAGCAAGGTTGCCGGGAAAGGGCAACGGGGGGGGGGGACGGGGGGCAGTAATGTTAGCCCGTAGCGATAATCTTATCCAATAATTAATAATAGCAACAACGACGCCCGGGCGAAATTACTCGTGACATCGGGTTTAATTATGCTTGGAAACGTGGTTAGTTGAGGAGTGGGGGGAGGCAAGGTGGCCTCGCGGCCGTGCCCTTACCGCCCGTCAAACCGTCGTCGTGTAATTATTGCCGTGCATTAAAGCCAGCCCCGCGCTCTCGCATCTTGAGTAACGCGCAATACCGCGCGCCCGCCCCCACGTACACGCGCTTAAATTCCAAGTCGACGCAGCCGACGCACCGGTCTCGTGCCCCCTCCCCCCCCCCCGCGCGCCTCCCTGCAAATCGCATTAGCCCCTGGGATATCAAGAGGCGGCTGTTCGGCTCGCGCGCCCAGCAGAGAGCAAAAGAAAGAGGAAGGAAGGCTCTAGGTGCAATTACAGCTGCTCGCTGTTATTCGTCCTCGGCAATGCTTCGCGGGGGGGAAGGTAGAGGGGGCATAATTTACTGTACACGAAATACCCGAAGAATACTCGAGATAGTTATTATTTCCGATTGAACAACAATTGTCCATCGGGAGCGAATTAATGTTATCACGTGGGATCGAGTGCAACCTCGGGTTTGTTAGTTGAACAGGCTGAAAATCCTACTCGCCAGACAGTGCGATTTTAGGATTACTTGGAATTTTGAATTTCCGGAACCGTTGAAATTCACAGCGGTCGTTTGTAGTTTGTTTTTGTTCTAGGAACGAGGAGTGACAATTGTTAAGCTTAAGCTCCACAGCCACTGGCCAATGGCAGTTGGAGTCTTTGTCCAATCTGGAATTTCATAACTATCGGCAGAATCGCTTCCCAATTCCCTGGCATCGTCACTGTAGCTATTCCGGATATTAGCTCAACTCGCAGCTAGTACATACAAATACACTCACTTAGTCAAACTTGTGAATTTGATGAATAGCACGAGACCTGTGACAATAGTATATTAAGCTTATGATTCTGGCTCAGATGCACGATATACTATTTCTACCCATCATGGTCCTTGTAAATAAGTACATGTAATTAGATAAACGTACTCGAAATCAAATAAGACTCTCTCTCATATTTCGTATTTCCGATGCTCTCTGGCTTGTACCAGTGCTGGTCGGTTTATGTTGGAAGTATTAAAACAACATTTTCGGTCGTTTCCTCACTCATTCAGAGCTTAAAAGCTTACTCCCTTACAACACTTTCAACTTGTACTCCCACCTTTTTTCCTGCTTTTCTTATTTCACCTTACTAACGCTATTACAATCAATTTAAGTTGTCTCGTTCTCATTTCTGACTCAGATGCAGTGATGGGTAGTAATTTAATACCAAGTATTTAGTCGATACGAATTCATCGAATATTGTTCCGAATCATTGTATTAAATGAATCGAATACTCAATTTTCCGTCTCCGAGTGTATCAGCTCCACAAAAGCTCATGAATATAGATGATATACTGTTGATGCACATGTATTTGCTCATTCGTCCGGTCCCACCCACGAGGTCCACTCGTGGAATAACAAATTTCCTTGTGAGCCGACTGTGGCTACAGCGAGGGCCGTTTCACCGAACGTCACGGCGACATTTTGACAGTAAGGAATTTCGAGGGAGAGGGAGAAGTACGCGAGTGTGAGTGTTTTTTGCCGACTGAGCCGGTGCCCGTAGGTATACGGAAGACCCGGACTGCGGAAAGCTAACGCGGAAAGGAGGTAAAGGAGGAGCTGGAGCGAGCTAGGCTGGAAATAGCTGTGGGCTATTTAGCCGAGAACAGCAGCTGCTGCAGTAGCAGAGAGAGAGAGAGAGAGAGAGAGAGAGATAGTTTGTCTCTGCGCCCCGAGAACAGCTCGAGTCGTGACGTCTCCTGGGCATTTTCTCTCTGTCTCTCCTCGAGTCTCTCGCTTTCCCGCTCATCGCTTTTCGCCCTCCGGATCTCGCTCGACGTCTCGCGGACCCTCAGCCAGGCGCGCGTGCACACGTGTACTCATTAGCCAGCCTCCTCAAAAGGGCGCCCCTGCATCCACGTACCTCTCCGCCTCTGTGTGAGCCCAACTCTGTGTGTGTATGTACAACTACGTACGTTTAACTCGTACATTTTTGCCCTCGCCCACTCCCGCGACGTCTCTCGCTGCTCGGACAAATCTGCGCCTGTCGTTCCGGCGTTTCGCACGACTCTTACGACGCATCTCCAGTGAGTACTTTACTTTGAGCGTCGCGTGCGTTGTCCGGCATGTTTGTGGATATAACAAACGTGACCCTGAGTACGCGTCGATTGATTCGATCTGTCGAAATTAAAAGCCAATCTGATTGTCCGCGCTCAATATTATGCCGTACAACACACATCCCTTTGTGCGCGTGGCGGTGTTCTCGGGGGAATTTCATTTACCGAACAATTTTGATTTGCCGGGGAAAATTGGAAACAGCCTCGCGCGCGCGCGCGCGCGCAAAAGTAATATCCAATCGTTTTGTAACATATTACGCAACTCCGTACGTGATTCGAAATCAAAATTTCTTTTCGCTGGGTGAACAACGTGTGCGCGGCCTGCGATTCATCCGTCATTGAGATTCGGCTCGATCGGCATCTGACGTTGCTATATTATCCAGAGAGCGTATATTTAAATACGCTCTCGATATAATATCAAGTTTGGAAATTGACTCTGCATGGGTATAATGCGAAATCCCCTCTACTCTCGCACGCACGTCGAGTTTGTTAAAATACTAATTTATCAAACGATTCGCGAAATGGCCCGTGAATTTTGTCCCATTGAATATTCACACGTATGGAGGAGAGCGCTGCACGACACACGTGTGAATGGGTCATGCAAGTTTTGCCGCGGCAAGTGTTACGCAGCCGAGGCAGCGACACGTTTGTTTGGCGAGTGTACGCGTTTTATACTGGCCAGACGGGGACAGAGAGGGAATTTGATATTTCGCAAAGTTGCGCGGCAGTGTAGAGAGGCTCGGCGGCATTTGTCGGGCTGCCCTGCCGACTGACCCGGGTAGCGCCGTCCATTCACGGCGGCTGACATAACTTATGACTTTGTCGGATTGTCCCTCTCCCGAAACTTTGCTCTCCAAATTACCTTGACGCTTCTATTACGCGCACTGCAGCCCGACTTTCTCGTTTCGCCGCGGCTCTTTTCTCGCGCGCTCTGAATTCATTTGGAGCCTCCCTCGGCCCTTCGCCAGCCACTCCGTACGACGCTCCATCATTTCGCTGCGAACCAACGTCCGCGCACACAATGCGCGCGTGTACCAGACCGTTCGCGAATAACATTTTCCCCATCTCGAATGACGTCGAACAGTCAAATTTGATTATGTCCCTGATTTGACGAAGACTCGACTACTTCCCACTCGATTATACCGAGAGACCATCAGACCTTATTAAATTTTTCCCTCTCTCTTTCTGTTGCAGGTAAGCCATCGAGAGGATAAACGCTTGTCGAGCCGGAGACGTGCATCGAGTTGCGTGAGTGAAACCTCGAATGAAAAAAAAAGAAAATACTTGGCCGGCCCATTGTACGGAAGACGTGGCGCGAGCTCGCGCGATGATAAGCTGCAGCTTCACTTATCTGTTTGCCCTTTTAAACTTCAAAAAACAGCCGGAGATGCGGAGAGTGGATTGGCTGCGCTGCAAAGATAGACGAGCAGTGTCTTTTCAAGCGGCGACTTTCCAACTCTTATCTAATCGCCGGTGACGGCAGACTTTCCATTAGTTATATCGCCAGCCGTATCTCGTCCCCTTTTCGGCCCTCGCAATTTTTCCTCGCGGCTCATCCTCGAGTGAACTAATAAAATACCAAGTCCTCCGCTACATTTCTCGTTCAACTTTTATTCGAGGGAATATTCACTCGGAAATATGGCTCCTCGTTTTCCTTTGATTATTGTTTATTTCACTATCCCTTCTTATTCTCCGGTGTGGTTTTCAAGTGAATCAATCGGGAGCGACGTCTATCTCCCACAGAATTACGCGAAAAATCGAAGAAAAACCAACGATTCTGGAGCGAGCAGTCTCTTTGGTTCTATCCTCCTTTACTGTCTCCACTTTGTGACCCATCGCTTTTCACCGACCTGTTTTCTCTCGGCCCCTCCACAGCCAAGTGATCACGTGTACCTATCACGATCATATCATTTTCCCCTCAATTACACTCTCCAACATTTATCCGTCGGATAATGTGCCTTGAGCTGCTTGAAAGCGCCTTTGATGTATGGATCACGCCAGACTCGTGTTTTATATGACAATGCGAATTTATACATATCAAATGCATATAATCTCGAACGAATCGATACACTCCCAGTGTATTCAGCGCTGAATGAAAAATGAATTCAACGCGATTCCGGGAGTAGCAATGAAATGACACTCGCGAATGACGCATGTACCTATCAATTTTACCGAATTCGTTTGAAATCCTCGCGAAACAATTGGCTTGCTGGGTAGTAAATTACTTATTGCCTTGGCCAAAAAGCTACCTTGGCTCTTCCGTCGATTCGAGGCACTCGCGAGAAAAAGCAGAGTATATTACACCTCGACGCCTCTTACGAAGAAAAGCACAATTTGGTAGCGAAAGAAAACACATTTCGGGAACAATCGTAATTTCAGAATTTTTAAAAAACGTCATTGAAAGGTTCGAGAGGTTCAAATAGTAGTACCAGGACCCTTTTCACCCGAACTGTGAACGACAAAAATCTCTTCATTCTTTTTTTGCAAATTCTGATTCTTAGTGGAAAAATACACGAAAATCCGTGTGATTTGCCGTTTACAAATTGAACACGCGTTTATTACTTGCGCGTGAAGCCGAGGAAACGAGCCCCGGTGAAATGCGCTTTTCTTCGGGCCGAGATTTGAGATGTGCATGTGCTTTTCTTCGGGCGTAGATTGTGAAACGTGCTTGTGTTGGTCGGGACGGTTCGACACACGCGCGCACGTACAGCCGCGCGCGAGCGAGACAGCGCACTCGCTGAAAATGGAACGTCGACGAAACACAAAATCGTTGGATATTATGTAAGAAGTGGCAGGCGCGAAACGTAACGCGATTTTTAGCCGGGAATCGACAATCCCGCCGCTCGCGTCGCTGCGTTTATATTTGGGTACGTATAGGCTTGGTGCGTCAGGTTGCGCATTTGGCGGGTTTTTGTTCGGAGCTGCGCCGCGTATCCCGACGACGACGGCCTTTCGATATTGCGAGAGCGAGAGAGAGACTGAGCTTATATCCCCGACGCCTCGCGCGCGGATTCAATCATTTCCGCACGGAAACTGTTAGCGGCTGCTCGGGGAATTGGCTCGGCGCATTGGCCCGATAAATTCTCCCGTGGGGACCAAAGAATTATTCGGCTTTTCACCCGAGCTCTCTTTTTTCCTCGGAGGTGAGAAGGAGGAGGAGGAGGAGGAGGACGACGAGGCTGCTTTGTGCTTTTGTAGCCGGGAGATTAATAGCCGGGCGGCCGAGGCTGTGTGTGTTTTTGCAGAGAGCAGCGGACAATGCGGGGCCTTTGCCACTGATCCAATCTCGCGATCCGCCGCGCGAGAGACTGCCAGCCAGCCAATCCCATCAAACAGACTCGAGAGTTCGATCCGCGTGAAATATCGCGCCGGCGCAGCTCCGCCGCGTATACCATATACTGCAGCTCTGCCTAACGGCCGCATTGGAGATTCTCTCCCCGGTTGTTAGCGGCCGACGGTGGAAAATAAAGACTGCTCCCGCGAGGCTTTTGCCCAGCTGCCCCCGCGATCCGGCCCCGGCTCCTGTAACTTATCCCCGCCAGCGGTCTGCCCGAATTCCGAGCGATGCTCACTTTGCTATCATCGTACTTTGCTCCGCGTCTGTATACAATGTACTTATATGTAGTATTCACGCATCGTATACTTGAATTATTCAAACTGCTCGTTACAATAATTGCACGTCTCCTCTCGCAACTCGAGTTTTAATTGGGACAGATGCCATTGCCGCTCGGGTGTAACATTGCATGAGCACGTAAAACGTATAACTTCAATTAGCCAATGCCCTCGTTGTTAAAACACACTCCGGTGCATAGCAAAAGTCCTATCAATTTACATCATGAATTTTAATATCGTATATTAAGCCGAATTCATATGTATATTAAATTTATTATCTCATTTCCTCCCTTCTATAATGGGACAGACAGTCGGGTATATTATTGCATAATCAACATTCGATCGTACAGTCGAAGCCGTTATCTTATTTGGAAAATCCTGCGATTTCGACAGTTGGAGTATTTCCCCGTCGACAACAGGATCTAAACCGGCCGGCCGAAAACATTCGGATAAATTGTTTGGGTAAACAGGTCTCGCGGGAATAAGGGAGAAACGAGGCAGGAAACAGGATAGCGTCTCGTCGTATATCTCACGAGGGCCAGTGCGCGCGCGACTCGAAAATCCGAAACACGAGTGGACTCGTGGGCGCGGGGCCAGT
The DNA here is from genome assembly GCA_020882685.1 of Aphelinus atriplicis. Lineage (NCBI taxonomy): Eukaryota > Metazoa > Arthropoda > Insecta > Hymenoptera > Aphelinidae > Aphelinus > Aphelinus atriplicis. Next base: position 2,883,527 of record CM037076.1, on the reverse strand, counting down.
TAGCGTCGCGCAGCGTGTCTGTCGTGTCCTTTCGTCGCGATTCTTTTTCCTCCTCTGGTCCAATCGTCTCCAACCGACATTTCCCCTCCTCGTAGGCTACGCGTTTTCCCTACCTCGTAAACCCTTTTCGAATCATAATTGGATATTGTTTGTGATTTATCCGATAGAGAGCCGCGCGAATGGCTTCACACGAAGCTCGCCGTTCATGGCTCGGAGAGGAAATCATACAATAAGCAGCGGCCACCGTCGAGTTAGAGCTTTGATTCTAATTAGAATCGTTCCGCTCCGGAATTCGGAGTTAAATCATGCGTGAAATCGAATATCAAATGTCCATACGAAAGTTCATCAAAGTTAAGAGTACAAAGAGTGCCGCACTCGCTTTCGCTCATCAGTACAACTATAATTTGATTACATGAAATCGTGTAAAAAGTACATTCCACTTCAGATAAGTTTCCGTTTCGAGGATAGTACTTATCACGTATACCAATCTCTAATGCTATTAATTATCTGCAAAACAATTGTATTCCGTCGGAATGACTTGAGATAAAGTGAAAATTGAAAGTACATCGTTATGAGTACGAGCTGAAGTATGACCGATGACTCGATTCTTCGAATAAATTCGATATTTCATTCGGTGGAGCTGGCAACTTTGGTGGAGTGAGACCATAATGGAATGCCGCCTGCATCTGACGGCTGCCACTCGCGAAACGTTACACGAGGGTAGCTCGGCGCGTATGACTAGGTTGGCTTAGCCGTTGTTCATAAACACAGCCAATGAGCTGGCTATACGGCAGTGCTCATACACGTTTCACGGCCGAAACGCGATTAATATGAGCCAACTCCAGTACGTCGATGTGAGTAGGCTGTTTATCAACGCGCGAACAGAGCAGTCGAAATAGACATTAAAGAGACGCGTATAGAGTGGAGCAACGAAAACGCCGTGATTAATGGATGTGGAGAGCGCGGGCAAAGGGAAACTGGCTTTACTGAATGGAAAAGCTTGAAAAACATCATCGTTATGCATGTAAAAAGTGATGTATGCTCGCGGCTCGGAGTGTGCGAAGAACTCGCCCTATTATCGCGAGATTCATGTCTGCTTTGTTTCTCCCCATAGTTTTTCGACGTTGATGAGTATGGGCAAACAAAAAACGAAGCACAGACATCGAAGTTGGTTTCGATAGCCAATGAAACAAAAAACAAGGATGAACGGACGAAATAAAAGTCGGATCGCGATATATATAGGGCAGCGCTACTGTCCGGGCCGCCAGCCGCTTCGTTATCGACCAATTTCCCACCGCGTACATCCGACACGTAGTGCTATATATGATACGCCGCGCTAAGGCGCCTTGATTATTCAGCTAAAATCATCCGAAATTCGACATTTCATTTTTCACCCACGGCTCGAGCTCGAGTTGCATGTCCGGTTTTTCCCGTACACGTGTGTGTTTAACGACTCGATTCCCCCGTCCGTCCCGAGGTCTTTTTCACGCTTCAACAGCCCCCATCACCGGCGGGGGAGGGACTGTCGAGAAAAATCCCTTTTCTTCCCCGTTTTGCTTTCTCAAAAAGAAAGCTTTGTAATGGGGCAAAAATCGACCCAACGAATCAGACCTCGGGACCTCGATTTTTGTGATCTACGGGTCGAAAAACATGGAAATCCAAAAGTGTCTGTATGTATGTATGTGTGTGTGTGTGTGTGTGTGTGTGTGTGTGTGTGTGTGTGTGCGTCCCGTTTTTTTTCGTCCACGATAACTCTCGAAGGAATGGTCCGATCGTCCTGAAATTTTGCACACAGGTTAATCGCGGCAAAATCTCGGGCGAGTTCAATTTTCAGCGAAATCCGTTGTTTATTTCCTTAGCAACCGTTGTTAAGGTGTCTATTTTTTCGTTTCTTTCGTCCACGATAACTCCCGAAGGAATGATCCGATCGTCTTGAAATTTTGCACACCGGTTAGTTGTGACAAGATCTAGTCCGAGTTAAATTTTCAGCAAAATCCGTTGGTTATTTCGCTAGCAACCGTTCCTAACGTGTTTTCTCACAAATCCTTATGAGGGCTCATTGGGGCAAGCCGGAAAATCAGTTTTAAGTCACACTCGATGGCCAAGGACACTGAATTGTTGTATTTGCTCCATAGCAACGGTTGTTTACCTCCCTAGCAACAGTTATGAAGGTTGGAAATCATTAATTTATGACCCATTTCCATCATTTTCGACGGCAAAGGACACAAAATCTTCCCAATTAGCTCCTTAGCAACCGTTGTTTACCACCCTAGCAACCGTTGCTAAGGGGAAGAAAAATTCATGTAAGATACGTTTCCAATATTTTCAACATGCTATAGAGAAAATTGGAAAAATTTGGTGTCTTTTGCCCTCAAAAATGATCAAAATGAGTCTTCAAGTGTGCTAAATACGGACCGGATCGATTTTGACCACCATTAAACCGTATGACAGTCACAAGATGAATTGATCGAAAAATTATGCAGGTCCAAATGTCTCGCATCGTGTAGAACCTAGAACCGTTTGCTTTGTTGCATTTGATCAAATAATAAGAGAGCCCGGGCAGACATCAACACTCGCAACATAGTTTGGTCAATTGAAGAAGAACGACACTTTACACAGTCACAAAGATACGAATTGAATTGATTAAATAATTTTTTTGTCATTTTTGAAAAATACATGATAATATCTACGGTAGTGGAAAGGTGAAAATACAGGTTTGGGAAGCGTTTGTCGGTGATATTGAAGCCTCTTTGAGAAAGCATACTGCTAAGGCACTTGGCAGCGGTTTTTTTCGTGGCGATTCGGCGGAATATTCCCTGTAATATTCGCTGTAGCGCCGCCGCGACTCGTCCGTGTATAATTTTTGCGCGGCCGGGCGTCGCGGCCGCTTGACACGGTTCTGTTATTGAATAAGGGACTATAAATTTACGAGGCTTATCATCGCGGCCCACCTTGGCGCGAGCACTCGGTAACTTTTTAATGAGCTTCTCTCTGCAGCACCTATTGGCGCGCCGGTACACGAGCGAACGAGCCGTACAATAACGACTTCGAACTTGGGGCCTCTGTGCCTCGAAGAGACGCCTCGTTAATTATTGCAAACCCGTCTCGCGCAAGTTAGCCGTCGCGAGTTATAACAATTGCCCGAGTGCTTTGAGCTCGCGTTCCATACGTGCGCATACATATAGCGAGGCTGTCGTACCGGCCGGATCGGGCCAGTTGAATTGCAAAAATTCGCATATCGGGGGAAAATTCGTTAGCTACGAATGCGTGCGCTCTGTGAAACGGGTTAATTATTCGACGAGGGGAAATTGCGCATAAAACAGCACGCGGCGCGCGCGTATACGCGCCAGATCGAGTTACGAGCAGCGTTAAACTGCAACGATATAACCGTTAACCGAACACGAGAAATATCCGCGTGTTTATGCCCCTGGGCCGTTCCTCCCTCCCTTCCTCCCACACCCCCCCCCCCCTCCGGCCCCCGGTGTTAACTAACCTCTGCAAATAATATTTTCATAAGCCGGAGCACCGAGCGACGTTCATTTTAATCAACCGAACTTTGCCCCTGCGCTGAATTATGCACTTTGGCTCGCGTAAGCGCCCCCACGACGACACGCCACGCATCGCGGATCAATCTTACCGGGATACGTGGCACACCAGCTCAAGTCAAGCGTCTCTTGTTCTAGTTATTTGACATCTTGACTCGCGATAAACGCGGTTGAAAATAACAAGGCAATATCTTGGACGAATCGAAGCTGTTATAACTCACTGTGAATTCATGACATGAGAGAGCCAGTAATTTAATATGATGGTGGATTAAATTATACATCGAGTTTTTCAGGGATGATTATATTAGGATTATGGACGTCACTCCCAGAACATGGGAGATGTAGCATACCTGGCTTCGTTTGGATGCATACACGTTAATGTTATCATATTCTCGGGGTATGCCCTGTCCTTCGTTACAGAAGGGCCTCGTCGCTTGTTTCACAGGCCACACGCCACTAGTGCATAATGATGAAATCGTAACTTTTTCTTTGCCAAGTTACCGTTATTATGTGAAAATAACGTTTGTTTGCTTGCTATCACATTACTCTTATAATTTTTTCCCATAATGACTACAGAACTTTGAATAGTAAGAATGACTCAGAAACAGTAGAACGTAGTTAGAAGAGAACTGTTAACCGTCAAAGAAACCGGATAAGCCACCATCGGAATTTCCATCGAGATCCGAGAGCCGAGCGCTATTCCGGTTAGTCGATCAAAAAACATTCGACGCATACTCGCGAACGAGAAACGTCGGTTGAGTTTTTGTTGTTTCCCGGGCAGAGGAGGACGGCTCGTAACGAGTCGTTTTTACGAAGCGTGAAAATTCGCCTCTCGTTACATAATATCCCGGCGCGTCGCGAGGAGCCCGGCCAAACTCGCAAAGCCCGGGGCAAAGAAAATGGGAAGAGGATCCGGGAGGAGGTGGCGCGCGCGCGCGAACGCAGGTGGAGCGCCTCGGGTTCTAATGGTGCAGCAGAGCCGATGCAAAAAGTGCGACAGGCTGCAGCGCAGCCTCGGACGCGCGGCTTGTCAAGCACGCCTTGCTCTCGCAAACGGATTGTTCCGATGTGTGTGTGTGTGTGTGTGTGTGCGATTCTCCACTCGAGTCAAATTGCCCGTCGCGAGAGACGTTGCTCGACCCCGATTTTTCCCTCTTCTTTCGCGCGACTCGAGGATTACGCCCCCCCCCCCCCGACCGCGACGTGCATACATTCCGTGTATATGTGCATACGCCAACTCTTCCTGTTTTTCGAAAAAGCCGCACCTATTCGAGGTGAAGTTTTATGCTGGCTGCGTATTTTGGAGGATTAGTCTCCGATACTGGCTGCGGAGCATGTATATCCTCTGGAAAACATCGATTCTGACTCGTTTTTTTTCTTCTCCCGATTGCGCTCCTCGCTCCTTGTAGGCTTTCGCGTGGCATCCAAATGGCGGCGTACAACAGCGCGACCCTGGCCGGATGAAATTAGAGGGGGGAGGGGACTTTGAGCAGTGCGTACTCCGCTTTGTGTGTACAAACACGCGGGGGGAGGGGCTCCCGACTCGATCCTTCTTTAACAAGGCCCGCGACTATTATACTCGGATGCGCTGACGGCGAAAGGCTCAACTTCTTACTCACGGCTATTATCCCTCGAGTTCTCGAGTTCAAACGAAAGCTAACGATGCGCAAACAAACACGGAATGAATGCTCCGCAGCCGCGAGAGAAGGAAAAAAAATGGTATATATGCGCGTCGATGTCGATAGGAGTTTGGGGGGGAATATCACGGGCGCGCGATCCGAAAACTCAACAGAGAAAAGTTGCAGATGTGAAGGGGGCTGCGCAATATGCGCGAGATTCGGAGCAAGGTGGAAAATGAGTTATCCGCGGGCCCGAGGCAAGATAGAGAGAGAGAGAGAGAGGGAGAGAGAGAGGGGTGGAATCGTCGCACGAGTGTCAGACCGCCGGGATATATGAGGAGCGGCGCGGGAGAAGTTGCCGGACGGATCAAAACGGGACGGATTTTATGAAAAATCCTCTGCGCTCCTTCTGCTCCTGTCTCCGCGGGGCTGAACCACGCACTCTTACTGGGAATATCCCATTTCTGCCCTTTTGACCCGTCCAATTAACTGCACCCTGAGAGAACTGCTTTAACGTTCTCCGTGGTGAATGCGCACGACGGAGCATGCACAAACGCAAAATAGATTGGAGTCGATTAGATTCGCGATGTTGTAAGGGGTCTCAGATAGATTCAATTGCGGTTTACAGTGAAGGATCCCGATGTGGTTTAACCGCCAGTTAGCGCAATGCATTTATAGTCGTAGATGATAAATGCATTGGGAATCTGTTATGTCGGTTCAACTGATACAGGGCATCGCGGCTATAATGATGTAGCGTTTACCTTTGTGCAGAGCCGTAAAAATGTAGAGGATGTCAATCAGAGTCACCAGTAGAAAGTGGGACTGTTTCGCTCGGACAAGCCTTCTTAAAGGAACATTAATTTTTGAGATAATTTGCGTACCCTAATCATGAGCTTAAACTGCTTATTTCATCATTATATACAGTTGCGTCGTTTGAACAGACGTCGAGTAACCGCCGCGATCAAACAAACGAGATTGTAGGATGACAAGCCGGGGATCAAATCACACTCAATCGCACTGCTATAGACTAGGTTGGTTCACTAATACAAATCTTATGTCAAACAGTTTGGGCTGTATGTACACACATAAACTTGATACTAATCGCCAGCTTCCCATCGTGCACTCGTAGAGTCAAACGAGCCAACCTTCCCGGGCACCTGGCGCATTTTCTCGCCTGTCCAATCATCGCCGCCGATGAATCTAGTCGGACAACAACGGGTAGGACACCAGTTTTCATTGGCACTATTCAACCAAATCTCACGAAAATTGAATCTTGGTTCAAAAGAAAAATTTTATTTCACCCTATACTGACTATGACTGCACAACTTTTGGGTCACTGATCATGATGAGACTTTGCGAGAAGGTTCATGGGTTATATCTACAACTACGCAATAATAATGTTTCGAATTTACGACACATGTAGGGGAGATAGAACAAAGAATGATTGACAGGATATCTCTGGGAAATGAAAACGCTAGGCTATGTGACACGAAGTATAAGCTACATAGTAGGGTACCCAAAAACCTGCACCCACATCGTGCAATTGGATTGCCAAAGATTGTGCGCATTTTCGAAAACACTGTCTTGTTCACCGTGGATGGGTGTATACAACCGTAGAAGCTATATACTCTCGTTACAGCTCTTCAAGAAGATTTTTGCTTTCGAACGAAGATTTCATATCTGTTGGTGAACCGCGGAGGTGTTTTTTCTGTGGCCGAGCGAGCAGGATACAGATAAAGAATAGTCTGACGGGGCACCGAGCGAGCTAGGCGGCGAGTGGGTTAGTGTAAGGACGGGCGAGACAGCGAAGACGCGACGACGCGGGCGTACCGAGTGAAAGAGCTGCCGAGCTGCCGAGGGATAAAAGCATCTGGCGCGAGGATCGCTTTTCTCCCCCGCTCGGACGTCCAAAGGGAGCGGCACACGCGGAAGCTTCGTTTCTTTTTGCCCGTTGCCTGGCCGCTTTGACGCGCGCTCGCCGGCTATCGATCGCCGGCGCCGCGCGTCAAATCTCGAGCGAGCCGGCTTTGCTCCATCGATTTTGCATTTTCAACTCCTCCCTCCTCCCAAGAGATGTGTCTGTGAGTTCGCTACGCTGCTGAATTTTCCATGAGCGGACGAAAGGAGGTACGGCGAGCGATTATTCGCTGGGTAAGTAGCGCGCGGCACGTGTGACCAGCAGCAGCGGCATCGGGCCAGCTCGACAGAATGTAGAGCGCTCTCGATGTATCCCCGCCTGGTCCGCGCATCAATAATTCAATGCCCCGTGTATACACAGAGCCAGCTTGATTCGCCAGTTCCACCGTGCCCCGGCACATGGACCACTGCCAAATCCATCCACGGCTCACCCTCGCGGCGTATAATCGCTCAATCGCCCGGGGACACTCTTTCTTCTTTATTCGCGGCCGCGAGTGTCTTCTCGACCGCGCGCACCGACCAGCACTTGCTCTTTCAAATTTGCCCATACGTACATGTATTCTGCAGTTTCTTTTCACCCTTGTATTTTTTTTCGCCGAGGATAGGTTCGCGTCCCCAACTGCGCCCAGCGTTAGATCCACACACGCGCAGATGTACGATTTATTCAGGGCGTATCGTGCCGGATTTCAGTGGTGGCGCGCACGCGCCCGTGAGTGTATGTATTTATGAAGACGCCGAGGAGCTGCCCCGTGTGCGTTGACTCGCTGATTATTCGAGCACGATTGTATATGCAGAGAGACGCGCGAGTTTGCGAAAAGTCGCGGGCAGGAAAAAGTATATGGATAAGAGATAACAACGAGCGAAACGCGCCCCTATACGTACAGCCTCAAACTGGCTTCGCGGCGTCGTCCCATGCGGGAGCCCAAATAATTTTATCTCATCTTTTCCAAGTCTACTTTACAAATTTGAAATAATGAAAACAAACACATTTTACACAGCTACGGATGAGTCATATTGCAGAATATTCATTTGTAAATTGGTAATACTTTAGTAAAAATTAGTAAGATTATACTAATTTTCATCAGTTTCGAGGATATTGTCTTAAAATAGATCAGTCTTATTCCAGACTACTTGTGGATGCTTAAGTCGAAAAAATATACTGCAACCAAGTCAAGCACATAAACACTTCATTAAAATCTACTCTTATAGGTACTTTTATGATCTTATTTCTCGGGCAACATACAATTTTCAAGAGTATATACTCTGACCTTTTTCATACAGTTCGAAGTGATTAATCGCTTCTCGCCATAAGAGCCAGAGGGTAAAAAATTTCCTCGTCCATGTAGTTGGTGAGCTTTGATTTTCTTCAGTGGTATTAACATTCGTCGTAAGGTACACATTCCACTCGAGTTTCACCTAGATCAATAATTTCCCAAGAACTCTCTGGAGCCAACTGAACCGGCCGCGGCGTGCGGAGTTCCGGGGAAATGGAGCAGCTAACGAATCAGCTCGGTATCATTCGCGAGTGAAGCGAGGCGAATTCAAATATACACTAGCGCGGCCCCCCGAACAACCGACCAGCCGCAAAACATCGCGTTTGAATTTCAACTCGCGCAACGTTCGTTTGTGAGAAATCAAATGCGTTATTGCGGTGCCGCTGATCTATACAGATATAGAGGCTACGTCTCACGATTGGACGACCCAATGAAAAGCCGTTGGTCGCGCAGCCGACAAAGCCTCGTTAGCTCGAGCAGCCGGCAGAACAGAAAATGCCGCCGACCAACAATGTCGGGGGGGCGGGGGGGGGGTAATAAGCGCGACGTTCAATTGCAGCCAGTTCACTCGTAGCAAGGTATATTTTAAAATTGAATCGTGTGCCCCCGGCCGCGGCTGATTAGCCGACACAGCCCGACCCAAACTCGGCTCGAGTCGACGAGTCGTCGCCGTGAAATCGCTCTTGCGCCCGCAAGCAGGGCAGATATGCCAAGCCGGTGAAATAATACGCAGTGAACGAGCCCCGGAGAAAGCCCACCGCCTGCCGCTCTCGGATCGGCATTAAACATTCACCTCCCTCGCCTTCTATTTATTCTCTCGCTTTTCCCGCGTTGCCCGATTCAGGCTGTGTGTGTACTCCGATGTGGCCTCCGTCGCTCTCGCGCAAAAATCCATTCGACCCGGAAGCAATTTCGAGCTCGCGCGCGCACACACGTTTGCCCAGCGCGACTCGGCTCGGGGGGCTTTTTTCCCGCGGCGAGACGCACCGCCCGATATCGACCCGCCAGCCTAATTGGCCCCGACGAACGCTGATGGACTCGTAAACGTACCCGACCCGGCCCGAACAATCAATTACCGCCCGATTGCGCGAAAACTTGATTATCATACCGGAGAGTGGGGGGCGAAAAACTAACGACGCGTCGCGTTCGAATAGTCACTTTTTGTTTCACGCCCGATTGCTCGACCGGATCGACAATCGATACGCATATACGCGAACGATCCTCTTCGCCGGACTTCGAGTGGATTTATACTCACGATAATATTTATTTATCGGCATTTTGCCACGGTCTCGCGCTTTTAGATGCGCGGATAATTTTTCTACCTTATTTTCTGTAAGGCTGGAAGAAATACCGTATGGAAGTGAAATTTTCTTGTTTGTTACAATTGATTTCAAACTTTCGAGCATTCTCAAGCTTTTGAGCTGAAAGTTTCTTCAGAAGTTCACGAGTATTATATCAATAAACATGAGCATGAGTTCAATGATCGGCCGTCCAAGATCCGAGAGAAAAATTCCTAGAGAATAAAATTTTTGTCCCGATAGATGATACGCCATTGAATTTGGCGTAGAAAAATAATTGACGAAAAACAACATTCATTCCGTAAGATTTTTTTAGACCACGTTATTGAAAATGAGGTATAGACAAGCCCCGCTCAACGTGTATACCAGCCAAGAGGGATATACGTAGCGATTATCCTGTGCAGTCGGCGAATTCGCGGGAGAAGTTCTTGACGAACTTTTCGGTTCTCGTCCCATGCTCCGACGCCTCTCTCTTTCTCTCGTCGCGTACACGATATCCTCGAGCTAAGCAGGAAAAAGCTCTCGTTGGTAACCACCGCTAATTCCCCCGGCTCTAACGTGCCGTATTTTTTCTGCCCCGAGACTTCCTCCTCCTCCTCCTCCTCCTCCTCCTCCTCCTCCTCGAGTGGCGGATGTTTTCGCCGACTCGCTTCGCCCCCGCCTCCCCCTTGGCTACATTTCTCACACGGCTTTCCAACTCGTGTTTCCCCGATTAATTCAATTTTTTTCCCCCATTTCTTTTCTCATCGGAAGAGTGTCGTTTTTCCCCGGGATTTACTCGGCTGATACGAACGCGTGTATGCGTCTCGAGGAAAAATCCGGACTGTCGCCACGCGGACCGGAGGATTTTAATAATCCTCGTTACAGTCGCGCGCCACTTTTTTGCGCCGCGTTTTTGCCCGGCTGAATTCAAATGTGTTGTGTTGACTCGCGATGTGTTTCATATCCAATTTGGGCCGCCTAGCCTACAAACCCGCAAAAATGCAAATGGCCATCAGCGCCGCGGCGTTCTCGAGAGGCGGCTCGAGGCGCTGCACGTGTTGCACGTTACATTTTTTTCATTTGACGTTGTAAATTTTTGCGTTCGTTAGCCGATGCGTGCGAGTGTACAACTCAATTCCTCCCGCCCCTCTCGAGAACGTACCCTCGAGAATCCCTCGGCTGCGCAGGATCGAGAAAATCACGAGAGTTGTGATATATGCGCCCGGTACATACTTGAACTTTGCCTCGTTTTACTTTTGCACGTCGGGTTACAAGTTCGATAATGTAAGGCGCGGTGGAGGAGTGTATAGTTTGGTAGAAAAACAATTCTATTATCCTCCAACTTTACCAAGGAAGTTCAGTCTCGAGATTCAATGTTTGTCAGGATTGTTATAGGCGTCTTCAAACAATCCACCATCCATCCAACGGAGCTTCGGCAAGAGTTTGAAACTCGAAAGCTAAATATCTCAAAAATAAAATCCCGTTACCCCCTGTAAGATAGTCAAAATATACGGAAGAGCTAAGACGCACTTTATGAAAGTATATAAATCGGCCGCGTGTATCGCGTGTACAACGAGAGCGACGCAATAATAACGCAAAGTGAGATGGGTAAACAGAGCAGCGCGTATCAGACCGAAAGCTTTGTCGTTCGGAAAAATGCAAAAACAGCAGCAGCAGCAGCGTTGTCGAAGCGCAGCGTCGTATAAGTACGTTGGTGGGTTATAGGAGAGCCGGGCGGTTACGCAAGCGACTGGCTCTCGAGCGTGGCGCATCCTCTCCCTCTCGGCCGGGCCAACTGTTTCAAGTAGATAAAGACGTAGTCGAGCAAAGAGCGAAGGAGGGAAAAGGATTCGCGGGGGCGCGCCCACACACAAAGGAGATAGGGAAAATCCGGAGAGACCCCGTAAGATACACAGCCGGGCTCCCCCTCGTTCTGCTCAATCGAAATAACCTCCGGCGCGCGCGCACACATAGTAACGCAGAAATACGTATACATAGGGCGAGCCTGTTTTCGCAGCGTTTAATATCAGAAGCGGAGGGTCTGTCGCGTAATCCACCGACTCGCGGATACGCCCAAGAGCCGGTTGAGCGGTAAAAAGGAGGCAGCCGGAGACAAAGTTTTTGCCGCCGGGGGAAACAACACGAGCAATCGTGGCTCTCGAGCTCGGGGAGCAAAGTCGTTGGGTTGACTATCGGCCCTGAGGCTTAATCGATTCGAATCGAGTGAATGGAGGACGCGGCGAGCCCGTGAAATTAGCCGATGCACCGGTGGCAGTTACTGTATATCCACGCGCACACACCAGTGTATCCGCGCGACTGTCTAACTTGGCCAATTCGTCGCGGGGCCGGGGAAGTATCCGGGCGCGAAAGTCGAAGCGCAATAGTAGCCGTGTGTAGTAGATCGCGCGCATAGAATAGGGCATTAGCATAGAAAGCGGATTTTTACCCAGAGTATCGGTGGCGCGGGGGAGAACGCGAGACCCGATACACACATGCGCACTCGGTCGTTTTTACTTGATTCTCACAGTACGTGTCCCACCCCCAGCTTCTTCCAATCGGCCGCCCCGGCCAGCCGAGAGCAGTTAAACTTTGCACCGCCATCGAAAGCCAGCCAAGTTGGCCAGCACGAGCAGCTCGCGAACTCGGCTCATACACGCACGGCCGCACATACTCGCAGCCTGAATCCACTCAAGATGTATCGCAGCAGCCTATGCACTCGACACGTTTTCCCATCCGTTCGTTTGCTCCCATATGCTACGTCGCCCTCCGGTCAATTACTTTGATGAAAATGTGTTGATTGTCGAGGATCGTTTGCTCGCCAAAGCAAAAGTTTGGAGGGTCCGATTGATCGTTCGGTAGTGTTGCTCGATTGAAACGAAAAGGAGAGAAGAGCGAGAGGATATCGATACGGTGTGGGAAAGGGGATGAAAGAGAGATGAGCGAGACGTGCATGATCGTAGCCGAACTAACAGCCCAATGAAGCTGTGATGGGAGTACGAGTCGAGAGAGCGACGATCGAGCGAGCCGGGCCGAACAAAGGGACGTGTTGTCGGAGCAAAAGATCATCAATCCCATTGTCGAAGAAGGAGGCGTGCCGACGCTCTCTCTCTCTCTCTCTCACCCGCGGTGAGACTCGATAGAATTTGCCGGGGAAATTGAGCCCCTAATCCGGATAGGCGAATGGGGAATAACAGTGCGCGCGCGCGGCCGTTGGACTAGTGCAGATCGAGCCATTATGTTGGTGTGAGCGCGAGCACCACTTCTCATCACCGGCACCGATTGCCACTCGCGGAAAAGCTCGCCAGGAAGTACGTGCTCCGCTCAGCAGCTACTCTCTCTCTCTCTCTCGGCCCTCCTCGCTCGATCAGCCAATCGAGGATCGACAAAGCGACAGATGGAACCGTTGTGGTACGTGAATTCCACCCGATTCCCAGCTCTTCGCACCATCGACAATCAGTTAACCTACACTCGGTAGCCGATCCTCGAGTGATCCCAACTTCATCTTTGGTTTTTGACACCTTTGATTTACATATACTGTTAGTTATAACTTTGGAGAAGAAGGATGGAAAAGTGAGCAGAAACAGCGATGATGGTGGCGATGCCTGGTCTGGCTTTTGACAGAGACAGATGCAGTCGAGTCGTGTGCATTCGAAAAGAAAAAAAATGTTGATTCGTGTAGCAATTATACATGTTTGATCCGTTCTAACCTCCCGAGTCTCGTAAAGCTCGAGTTGCAACAGGAGGATTTGCAAAAAAATGTACTTACTCGCTCGGCTCGTAAATTGTCTGGGGAGTCGTCGTGGCTTTTTTCTTTCCCCAACAGCGTATGTGCATTACACGAGCTGGGCGCGAGCCGCGCGCAACTCAAAGAGGGAGAGCCGCGCAGCCCCCTTATGCAACGCAGCCCCGTACAACGTGCTAATGAATAAAAGGTCCAGGTGACCGCGTCGGGCGAAGGATTCATTTGCGTGCTCGCGTTGCAACTTGTGCTTGTGCGCCGCTGCTCTGCCGAGCCGTAATGGAAAACCAACTTTGCCATCCTATCGGGAATACCAAATTATGATTCAGTATACGCAGGGCATGAGAATACAAGCAGCCAGCGCGACAACTCCTCCGGGTCTCACTACGTGACGTATCGGCTCTTCTCCGTGCGAATTCCTAATTCGATCCTCCTCCTCCTCTGCCCATCCCCTCTTACCCATCCGCGAATACGCGAAATTCAAATAACCAGGTGGTTCAACGGGGGCAAAAAATCGAAGCACAGAGAAAAAATAGCGCATCGCACGGGGTGAAGAGAGGAAATCGACTGCCAGTCAGAAGCATAAGTGGTTTCCGATCCACCGGCGGCTGTCAGTTCAATCGCCCGTTCCATCCATAACTTGCGCGAGAACTTACAAGCGGCCGGATTTAAATCTCAGTCCGGATTGGCCTTGGCAAGTCTGACGAGAGGCCCGGCCGCGATGTGCAGCTGCCTCCGGCGCCGCCCATCGCTAACAACTCGATGGATTTCGCATCACTCGCGGCTCGGCTGCCCCGATCCAACGGATCCGCACTCGATGGACCGGGCTTTTCCCGAAAATCATCTGGGCCGTCGCGCGCACGCATACACGCGAATCCGCCTGCGCCGAATCAACTTCGCGACTCGATCGATACAGCCCGAAAAAGCCAGAGAGCCAGCTAAGTGCGAAATCCCATCCGACGTATAAATAAATATCAATTCGTCGTTGGGCTGAGCTTTTCCTCCCTGTCCCAGCCGTCGGTCGTGGGCACATACGCGCGGCGAATCACCAGTCCGGAAACTAACCCCCGGCCGGCCGTCTGTCAAATGGTCCGAGCAGACAAAAAAAATTCGCACATCCAATCTGGTGCCTCCCGTTCGATTGCTCTTTCGCTGAATTCGTAACGAGTAGAGAGTTCGATCAATCGCGGACCGCGCGCGAGCCAGCCGTTATAGTGTGTCGAGGACACGCGCGAGACTCGCTTGCTTGCCCGGCCGCCAACTTGGAATCCAGGCCGGGGGAGGTGGCGCGGGGGAGAAACGAAAAAAAGTTTGCCCGGTAAATTTCGCCCCGCTAGCCCGCGGAGGCGAAGTGTGGCGGAACAAATTCATAATTCTTCGCCGCAACTTTTTCGTACTTGGCTGCAGGCTCGAGCTGATTGAAATCACGAGCCGGCCAATTAAGTCAACCCGGGAGATTCGAAAGTTTCAACGAGGAGAGAGGGGCAGGGAGAAATTAATATTGGTCGAATGCGGGTCTTGGTGGGTTCGGGTCATGTTTTTTTTTTTTCCAGACCCGTGGCCCGCGACGAAACGCAGCGACGCGCGGTTAAACGATCGCGCGCCTGGCGTCCCGCTCGACTCGGTTAAAATTACAATTTGCGCCACCGCAGAGTCGCGCCGCAGCATTACGCATGCAAATAATCTCCCCTGCTGTAGTTGGCCGCCATGGTTTTGTTGTATTTTTTGTGCGCGCGCACGCGTGTGTCGGTGTGTGTGTGGATAAACAAATGCTCCAGCGGCGGCCAATTGAATTTGGAATCTCTGGTGCATCGTGCTCGTCGTACGCAGGAAGAGAGGGAAGTCAATAAAAAATTAATCACTCATTGGACAACTTGAGTCGTCAGCCTGATCTATACGCATCGATGCAAAAACAGAACATTCTATCCGTACGTGCCTCGAATCAAGTCGCATTTAATGAATCGCACGCAGCTGCGCGAATCGACTATATCGCATAATCGAAAATTATATAACATATCTATCTGCTCGGATCTGATGTTTCACGAGTCGTATAAGCGAGCAAATGACATTTCATCAAGCGAACGCGTGAAGTTGTACAAACGCGCGAAGTTGAACGAAGGGGCGCATATACACGCGTGTATATGGTGCGGTGTTTTGCGAGCGCGAGACCGACAATGAAAGAGCAACTAATCCAAGTGAAATATTGATGTAACCCCGGCAGGGAATTGGGAAGGCTCTTGGCGGCAACGAAAGCGAATGGACGGTATTTGCATATACCTAGACTCGCGCGCTCGCACGTCTTATCGAGTTGTCAAACGTGTCACTCGAGTAATGCGATGAAACATCGCCTCTCGCAGATACTCGGCCCGAAGATCAATTGGCCGCGATCGGATTGCGGAAATTGATTGCTTATACGCTGGCCGGGGCTGAGTGCATCGCGGCCGTTCCGGTAACGCGACCCCGTCTCGCGCGCGTTTCGATAATCACTGCGAGCTATGCCAGAACGGGGCCTCTCCAATTTAGACGCTCTGGCAAAATTCGATTTGACCAATGATCGCATCGATCGGGAACTGCAGTCTCCGGAAATAAGTTCTAATGGATGATCTCGTGCAGAATCTTTTCGAAACAACGAGGATGGAATACTATGTTTGTTGGGAATATTTTTACCGTTCTGATGTGGTGGTTCATGTGGTGTATGATGAAACTGTTCCCTGGAAATTTTGTAGCTTGTAGAATCGAGATTTCGATTATATATGTATAAATCTGCCAATGCGTGAGCCGGAATGAGATGCGAGTGATTCAGCGGAAAATCCAGCTGATTCAACGCAAGTGACTGGTCCGGATGGATCGCACTGGCGATAAGTCTTTGCCGACTCATGCCGCAACGTATTTCCCGTCCGACGTCAACATCACGTTGTCACTGCGGGCTCTATGATCAATAATGTTGAAGAGAAGGCACATTTCCTGATTCCAAGTACAATGAATTGACAATTGCCGCAATAAACCACATTCTCAATTTTACCTTTTCTGGTCTGGTGCAGTGCGCAACTCACTGATTAAAGAGACTCAAATTGCTGCCTCGACTCACCCCCATGCAATATTGGCAAGTTTCATGAATTTGCTGTGAAAATTCTTCTTGGTTGTTTTTAGGGTTGTTTTTAGGGCTCAAGGGGGATCGTAACAAATTGTCAGAAACCCAGTAATTCCTTACTCGTATTGTCCCGTTTGCGTTAAATCATCAATGCGTCTGAGGTTTATTCGGTTGATACTAAATCTATCGATGCTTTATCAAACAGCCGAATAGTGAATCGAGTCGTAACCGAATACTGAGCACATTTATCTCGTGTCCTTGTCGTAGCCAATCTGTCTTGCCAAAACAATAGCTATGCCAACTTGATATCCGCGAATACACCCTAATGACGCTATACTCAAATATCTGCGAAATCCCCCCAAATGGCATTCGACATCCAAACGCGAGCTTAAAAGAATACGCATGGGCGATTCTCTCGCGATTCTTTAGATCGGATATTGCGGGAGCAAATTATGTATCAAAAACAAAAACTTATCTTTGAGTTTGGGGCGACTCGCGATGTCGTCTAGTCCCTTCCTTTCACGAAGCGCTCTGCTCGGTGGACAAGTACTGCCTATCGGGCTCCAAGTGGAAGAAGGTGGGTGATCCTCATCACGGACGCGCCACTGCATCTCGAGTTCCTGTCCTGGTGTCAGTCAATCGCTGAATGACGCGGGGCTCGAATGTTTCAATGGACACTCTCAGATTTGGCCTAAAGAAAACCAGTGCATTATGAAATTGCCTCAGCGATCCTCAATCCTGGAGGAAATCATCAGAAGGAGTCAACTCAAAAAAAGTTTTTGCGTAGACATGACTATCAGAATGAATCGATCGAGAACTTATCATGAGTCAAACCCCTTCCATAAATCCCCACCTGATAACGCGACGCTAATAAAAAAGTTTACAAACCTCGTCAAAGTACGCAGAAAACACCCACTGACGGGAACGACCTCTTATCCGTCTTACGGACTGACCGGAGTCAGACTGCACCAAGTATTAAGCTGAACCCATTGCCAGCGGATAGTGCCAGCGGATAACTCGAAGAAATCTTCTGATCTCCAATCCGAAGCTGTCACGTCGGGTGTAACATGAAGACCATTGTCGATTTTCAGGGGCATTTATTCTTCCTCCACACACTAATTATGTGTAATTTATAGAAGGAGAAGAGTGTACGCCCTCCGACATATACGGTAGAGCAAAGAGTATAACGGTGATTAGATCTAAAGCTTTGCAAATAATTATTGTCAAATTCGTTATAGTAATAATATTTTGATCATCTGTTTTCCTGTTACTTATATATTCATGTAAATGTATTCATACTGAAAATCAGAAAAATTTCTATTCGAGGTTAGGCTGTTGCGTTGTTATGAAACATAGTTAATTCATAACAACTTCCATTCTTGTGTTCATTCTTGGATTTATGACAATTTCTTGAGTAAATCAGATCTCAAAGTTGAAAAAAATATGAATGAATATTCAAACTACCAAATCTGAGAGGGTTGATATAACCATTTACGAGAAAAATTAAAGAAAAAAATTGGGATTGCTGAGTTGGTGAGAAATGCCCCATGTAAATGACTCGGCTAGGTGGCGGTTGGGAACTTTGAAGCGCAACGGAAAATTTCACGAACGAATGAGTCGCTCGATCAGACTGGCACGTCTGTCTTGCGCGGCGGTCAAGCCAAGAATGCTGCCTGCTGCCCACGGCGCTCGGTGTCAGTCCCGCCAAGTAGGTCCTCCGGCAGAGGGCGCGCATTCAACGTACAGTGCTATACTAACGGGGCACACGTGTGTGTGTGCGCGTGTGCGTGTGCGTGTGCGTGTGCGTGTGCGTGTGCGTGTGTGTGTGAAAGTGAAACGACTCGAAATCACAACACTGTTCGAATCAGTGATGGAGAAAAATTCGAACGAAAAGTATTTCCATCCCAATCTCAGTAATCCGTGAGGCGATCTTGCGCGAGTAACCCATACGCACGCGATTCACGAATTCGCCGGAGACGCGCGCGCGAGTGAGTATAAGAATGGTGATGGAGAGTAGCAAATTGGTTGCGGGCCTCGCTACTACCCGATTACGTTGGTCGATTCAGATGAATCACGATAACGGCGGGCCGCGCGCGTCTATATATACGTGTACGGATGCGATCGGGAATAGGCGCAACGTCGCCTACTCCCAGCGTATACGTCTGTCCGCGCGTGATTTGTCGTCGGGCCGTGTTCGACGTTTTCAACCGCGACGGGTATGCGCGAGCGATGCATCACTCGCACTCGAGTATAGATCCGCGCAACGATTTTCCCCCGCACCACGGTATTATCGTGCAGGATATTATTCTTCAAGTTTGCCCAGAGCTGTCGCGGCAAAAGCAAGCGAGAACAGCTGAACCCGGAGATATGTCGAGCTACGGCGTACTCGTAATATACATTCAGCTCCGATATATCCACTGTGACCGGGTGGACATGAATACCTGGACTGTTTGTGTTGTGGACGCGATTTCCTCAAACTCACTTTCAGAAAGATAATCCCATGAATAATGGATTCTCGATACAAATTGAATCGAACGTGATTCTTCATCCGTTAACAAATTAATTGGTCAAGGCGGAAATGAATGGAAAAAAAAATCCAATTGAGATTTTAGGTTTTATTAAGGATTCCTTGGCTCGAGAATTGATTTTATACTAACTCATTAGAAGAGGTTTTCAACTTCGGGTGACCAATCATGATGAAAATCTCTGAAATCCTTTTTGCCATATAGCCATTAAGTAAAACGTTTCGATTTCCCGGAGACATTCTGCCAATTAGTTTCGATCTTATGCTTTTACAGTATATCTATATAAACAAGAAGTTATAGATGTACTGTACCCGAGAGAAATCAGTTATTATCGATCGAATAGCTCCGGCAAAGCGAAACAATAGATTGAATAGCTTATTTAGGAACCCTGAAAGCATTTTGGAAAGTTTCATCATGATTGGTCACTCGAAGTTGATAACGTCTCCTACTCTCTAAATCTAAAATAGTAAAACAAACTAGTATTTAATACTACAGAATACACTACTGAAAAATGTAGTACAGATTTTTACTATAAAATAATACGTTTCAATAATATTTTACTAAATTATTGATAGTTTAATTTTTTGTTATTGGAATTTTACTAATTTATTTGTAAATATCTACTTTTATTTATCAGTTGTGCAATTTGTGCTATTAAATAATAGTTTCCTTACTATTTTAGACTTACAGAGGTAAGTGACTTTCTAGCGCCTGGTTTGTTACCAAAGCCACCTCAACTTACCGTGTAAGACAAGTGTGCAAAACTAATAAAAAAAATCCGAAAAACCGGGAAATAATGTCAATAAAAGCATGATTCACAGAAGCTTCATAAATATTGCCGGCGAGTGTGAAACATTCTCAACAATTCATGTTATTGCTTGGGAGTCGCTCAGATCATAAACTCGTATGCGTACATCAAATATTGAAAGACGATCAAATGTAGTTTTTTACAGCTCGTATTCCTGCATTGCGTCTATTCCTCGCGCGTCGAAATAGCTCATTTCATTCGCAAAGGAAACATCAAAGCGAGCCCGAATTAATTCATACTTCAGTGTGTACGGCAATATGATAGAGTTAGCCATGGGAAATCGTGCTCTCAACAATTCCAAAAGCTGCGCGATCACCACATAACTCGGTAGGAAATTGAATACAAATAACTGGAATTCTCCGCGTTACATTGTTAAATTGAGTTTGCGAGTTGTTCAAAAGTAACTTATCCCGTCACACTCCGGATGATTTATCGCTCTGGCAGAATGACGAATATACGCATACAGTGCCGTCGTCGGCGGCTTGCATTTGTACTTGGCACGGCTAACCCACGTTTGACTCCAGCTCAATAGGAATTTCGGTATTTATCGAGTGTAATTATTTCTACAACTGTCGAGGTACAAGTGAGATCCGAGATATCCGGATTAAAGAAGATCTGCTTCCGCTTTTTCAGAAAAGAGAAACGCAACAATCACACGTTGAAAAGAAAAACTTGAGGTGTTTCAGTAGACAAAGTCCAGCTGCGATCGGCCAATCGACCATCCATCAAAGCATAGTTTCCGTTTCTTATCGCGAGGCGTGTCGGTATAGATAGAAGCCTGGTGAACCCGTAAAATGCAGTCCAATCAGCAACGGTTGTACAAAGACTATTCGGGGATACGAATCAGCTTTAAAGAGTCGGTTTTCGAAATCAGCCATGCAAGATCTGTTCGCGTAATTATCGCGAAACTCAATTTGCCGACCGGATGTACGTATATATACGTATCCAGCGTTGATTACACGTGTTATCAAAAGTTAATCAATCGCACGGGGTTGGCTCGGATAGTCGAAACTCATCCGAATGCGATGTGTGATTAAATTCGCTCAGAACACGTGCGAATCGATTCGTGCTATCCCGAAAATGAAGCAGTCGCCTACGCAGGTGTATGTACAGCACACTAGACGATCGCGATTTCGAAAGAGAAAGAGCCGAGGGTCAAGGAGCTCGACTGAGCCTGGGATAAGTCTCTTTTTTGCCGAGCGAGTCGCGACTCGAAGATGCAATGCGGAGATCGCTTTGATGCGATCAGGCTGTGCTTTGTGATACATTCTATCCGCGGCGGCACTGATTCGCTTTGGCCGCGGACGTACAAAAGAGAGCAGTCGAGCGGCTTTGCCAATCACTCACTGCTGATGCGGTACGCATCACCCAATCCGATACGTCTTCGCGTGATCACCATCAGTCGGATTAGCCTCCCGCAATTCGTACAATCGCCGATTCGACAAAGGAGCTGAGAAAGAAGGAGAGAGAGAGAGAGAGAGAGAGGCGCGAGTGGATTATGTAATTGTTCTCCATTTGTACGGCTCGTAATCCGATATTGTTGTCACAATCCAAGACAATTGCTCGCTTCATATGGAACCATTGTCAACGTTATCTCTTTCCAAACGTTAACACTCCACCAGTCTCCTATATATCCAGCGACATCTCACTTTTTTAATTCGCGGCATGTAGGGTTCTACTGATGAATATCAAATTGAACTGCATACCCAATGTATTCGTATGAATTTTCCTGATCGAGTTTGCACGAGAAAACCTGTCTATTGTGAAAAATCTCGGCCCCGTGTATTCAATCAGGCCGCAGCATTTGAAAATTCGAATTTAAAATTTTTCCCTCTTTTACGGAGCTATTTTGCGAAACAATGTTCTCATTTAAATTCCTGACCCGGCGACTTGGCCCGAGAGAGGGGAAAATTTTCAGTCGGCAAAAATTCACAAGTTCCCCCCCCCCCTCCCCCGAGTTAAAACACCGCGTTAAAACTTGCAGTTTCGCACTGGCAAAGCTTCAACTCCATTATTGCGTTTCGAAAGCGAGTGTGAAGATTCTCGGATTTCTTCTCATAAAACTTCCCTCCCCAAGAAAAACATGTATATCCGTCATTCGTCCGTCTTTTCCCACGAAACCGCATGAACCAGACGATGATCAATTGGACACGATTACACAATCCCGCCCATTGATTTTCTGTCGTGCGATACCGTGAATTTCTGTCGAATCAATCGCAGCTCACAATTACCAAGCGCCATACTGCAGTGATCTACGCGGTGAGTATGGGGTAAAAAGGCGCGAATTCACGTATATATACATGCACTGGTGAAATAATCAGACGAGCATTCGCGCGTATCGACACTGCGCGCGGGCTGGCTTATAAAAAAAAACCCGCCCGTCATTCCGACACCCGTTTCACTTGTCCTTTCATCCCGCGCCGCCGCAAAATACATATATCCTCTCGATGACACGTGAATTTAATTAAACGCCATCGAGCTTCGAGCATGTATATAATAAATGAACATCGAGCCCGCGGCTGTGATTTTCGCGCCGAACTTTGACGACAAAAATCTGTCGTCGCAAATTCGCTCGACACAAAGCGCGTACGACACACCACCCGAGAAGCGGTATAGCCGCGCCGATTAATCCGCGCGTTTAGCGCAGGCCTTGACTCAAAAGGCGCACGCGCTTGATCCGCTTGTTAAATTGAGCATATTTGAGATAGTGCGTCAAAGCTCGACTTGGGGGGCACAGGGACGCGCGCACACGTGCCCGCACCCTGGCAGCATTACAAAATCGGGTTATCGAGCCAATCGGGATTTCGTAGAGGTAAGAGCCCATGACTCGAGGCTAATACGAATCGCTAACTAGTATAAATCGAATTAACCAAATCGTGGCTATATACATACACACACACACACACACACACACACACACACACACACACACACACTCGAGGGCAGGCGAGCGGAGGGAGGCTGCGATCAGCATCGGCCTGTTTGACGGATGATAATAGCTGTTGATCCGACTGGGGCATCCCACCCGCGCGCGCGCATCCCTGATCAACGGCTCCACCGCTGCGTCAATCAATGCTCGCGGCTCTTCCTGCCGACGATGATGCACCGCTCGATGCCACCGTGAATTATGCCCTTGTTAGTCCTCCATTCAATGCGCCCGGCTCCCGGCTCCAGCGGCCGAATCGCCTCCTCTGTGTCACGCTCCAACAGGACAGTTCGTAAAATCTCGCCGCGCCGAATTTCCCCCCGATACTAATGCGCGACGGAGCCGTTCGCCCGATCGTAACTGCCTCGTCGCCCGTTCGCTGCAAAAGCCTCGAACCCGTTTCTCTTCTACCACCGGTACTCGAAGCACCGAATAGAATTTTCTACGCGAAAATTATTTGTGACGCTCGAGTAACGTGGGCCAGACGATGATTGAGGGCAGATACATTGGATTGCAGAGTATAAAAAGTTATAAATTCCGTCAATCGTGTTATAGCGAGTGTTTATAGGATTTTGGAGAATCGAGGCTCATTATATCAGAAATCAAGGTACCCTTTGAAAAAATGAACTTTGCAAGTTCTGATACGATGTTTATGCATAACATGGAAGTAAATTAATGAGAATTTCGACTTTTTTAATTAGAAACGAAAATAATCATCAAAACGTAGAGTGCATGTTGAATATGTAACATGAAAAACAACTTTTTCAAACTTGGCAAGCTTTGAAAAATAACATCTTTGAACTTACCATTTTTGTTTTCAACGCAAATTGCACATCATTATTTTGATAGGTATATACCTTTTGTTTCCGTTCAACGACTTGTGAAATATGTAGACAAAAGTCCGTAGAATATGTTTATCAACTTACCGTTTTTTTTCCTAACTTGGCAGCTTTGAAACCCAGCGCTTCATTTCACAGAACTTTCGGGAGGTTATTGTTTATTTTTTATCGTCTGAAGTTTTTCCACACCATTTGTACTCTTTATTTTGTGCAGTTTTCATGCTATAAAAGCAGCCTGATAAGCTGTCGGTAAAAGGTTGGCGAGAACGTCGCAAGAATCATAACGAGGGGTACACAATTTTTAGGTACACAACTGCATGACGATCCTCAAACATCGTCTTCCTCGTGATGTTGAATAACGCAGGCTGCTCGGAGCAATATATCTATAAAGCTGTTCAAAGACACCATAGAAAGCGCGATTCGTTTCAAATGTACGTCGCTCGGAACGTACATATCCCATTGTTGGAGGGGAAAAGCTTTTTTCCCTTTTAGCGCAGGGCCGAATCCACGGCCGGCCATGTATTTGCTCTGTGTGAATATGCGCGCGCGCAACGGACAATGGGGCGCGGCAGGGCAAGCGCATGGTAAACGGCATAAGCCAGCCCCGGCTCTAGTTCGTTACTCGGCTTTTGATCGGGAGTAGCGTTTGAAAGGAGCGACTCGTCACTTTTTTTTCCCCGCCCGCATCTGCATTCATACCGACGCTTCTCTCTCACTCTCTCTCTCTCTCTCTCTCTCTCTCTCTCTCTCCGCGGCGCTGATCCTGACTACTTTTTATTCTTTTTTTCGCGCTACGCACTCGTCGCGAGGATCATTCGGCGTGTACGCGGATACCGCTTCATTCATCGTCCGTGCCGCTTTCTACCCGCACTTCCTTTCAGCTGGACTCGAAAAAAAACCCTCTCCGCTGATTACGTTTTCTCCCGGCTCTCGATCGAATTTAATGAAGCTTTCGTCACCGGCACTTACCAAATTAATCCCTTTTTCCGCTCGGATCTATTTTCGCAAAGAAAACGGGAAAATCGCTTTCAGACCAGCAGAATTGAATTTGCACGGCGAACCGATAAACACGCTTGTACGATTTACCGTAATTCAATCCCTCCCGATTCGTTCCCGTATTCGCTGTTACATAGGTGAAGAGAAAATGACAAAGGGATTCGGTGCGTACGTTCACATGGTGGCAACAAGTACAACTCATTCTCGGTCTGAAATTGTATTGCCCGTGAAGATCGTAATTAATCCGAATTGGCCGCGGAAACGAGCGAATAAACTAGAGTACACTCAGGTCCACTCGTGGGGCCGTGTGCATCTTGCATCCGTTGCTTACGATAAAAAGAAGCTGTCCAACTCTCGAGGCCGAATAAATAGGAGGCAGGCAAAGTAATTGGACGTACAAGTACTCGTTCTTTTGAGTAGCTGCATAGTCGCGAGCCCGGGGGCCGAGTGCGATACGCGCAGTGTCCGGGGAGGGGGTCGCAAGTAGAAAAACTAGGCTCGGGTCAGACGCGGGCGGACGGGGCGAATTATCGATGGGGGTGGAAAAAGCAGAAGCAGCTACTAATCATCTAGAGAGCATTGGCGCTGCTCCGAACGGGCCGGGGGGGGGGGCGGGGGAGGCAGAGCAGCTAGCTCGAGCTCCGGGGACGAGGCCCGGGTATGGGGCGGCTGAGAGGGAGGGTGTATTTACGAGGGCGTTACACGCCACGGCTGCCCGGCCGCCCCCGCTACTCGCTCCGGCTCGCCACCTCTCGTCATACTCTTGTGTGTGTGTGAATGAGTGAGTATGCACGCGTGTATACGTGTGCGCCAATGTTGCCCCCCCCCAGAGAAAATTCAGCTATCTCGCGGGCTATATAGCTCGCGTACTCCCAAAGAGACTCGCGAGTTTGGCTGAAGGCGTAATGGCTGCCCCCACCTCGGGGCTTTCTTCCACGTTGCCGCGTGGGCTCCCGAGTGTACTTTTACGATTCTATCAAGAGACACCTGCTCTCGCCCGTCTCTATACGTTCGACCTTCTGCCGCGAGATACGATTCGTGGTTGTACCAGGGACGGAAAATTAGAAAGAGTAGGTATAGACTATTCAGCCACTGTCGCGACACTCGGGAAAAACATTTTCTGGTGACGAATACGGAAAATCAGCTTGACGAGCTATGTATAGCTATATGATTTGCTGGAGAGGATTGACGAGGAGCCGGTTTACGTCGGCCTTGGATATTGTTGTCTTGGAGATATTTTTAAAATTAGTTTTACTTTTGAATCGTATATCTGTGAATATAGAAGTCCACGGCTGTACACACGAGCTATTTACGAACACCAAAGTCATCGCACAGAGTTAGGCAACAAGATCCGAGACGGCTAGAGACACCTGTCTCTTCTCTCGATCCTGGAGGATCGTTTGTTCAGAAGCAGAGGAGAAATTATTTTTCATCGAGATGCAATTTTTAGTTTCTCGAGTTTGACGAATTTGGGACGACGAGTGATTCACGCGAATAGCTCTGATACGATCTGCGGGATCCCGCGGGTACACAGACCCCCGCACGCAGAGCGTTTCAGTGGCTCTCTCTCTCTCTCTCTCTCTCTCTCTCTCTCTCTCGGTCATTATAATCGACGCTCCACCAACAGTTATACGCAGTTGTGAAAAGTGTGTTGCGGTGCAATAGTTGAAGTTTAATTCCATCACGAGCAAAGTTTGCGGTAGAGCAGCTCAGCCGGGCTGGGGCAAGCTATCGATCGCTCGGCGCACATTTAAGCTGGCAAGTGCCGATTACGAGTGGCGCGAGCTTCAGCCAGGCTCTCTCTCTCTCGCTCTCGACGGCCGACGAATCACACGGCAATCGAGCACTCGACGCTGCGAGCAGTCCCGTGAGGTAAGACGATTAAGCTGCGATTTGGGGGAGGGCACTGCGCAGGTGTGCGGCCAGAGGGGGACGAATCAATCGGGGAAAGCTGACGGCAGCTTGGAAACAAATGCAAAGCCGCGGGCCGAGCTGCAGAGCAGCTACTGGTCAGCTGCGGCATTTCAATCCGACCCGGCAAAGTTGCCCCGACCACCGAGTCTTGCAGGCCCTCACCAAATCAAAGCCATTTGCGATGCTAACGACGAGCTTTGCATGTATCGCCCTCCGGCCATACCTCACCTGCAAAAACGACTCCTCGATTCCCCCTCCTTCCTCTCCGGTACCCCAAACAACCGGAAAATTCGATGACGCACCTGCGCTCCCACGGCTCTATGTACGTGCGTCGCTGTGTAGACCCGCATATATACGTCTCTGTCCGAATTTCATTAAGTCCTCGCGCAAAGTCAATCGGATTTTCATCAAAACTATACGTGGGACGGAGCTCGGACTATTCGCCGGGTAATCGTATGGTAATTTTGTCGCTGCAAGAGAGATAGTGGGATAGAGAGGAAGTTTGACATCTAAATAGAGGATCGAATGAACCCGAGTTGAAAGCAAATCATGAAAACGAGGAGATCTGCCGAAATCCAATTGTCATTTTCCCAAGGTAACTTTGAATTCACCATTTTGCATTGGCGTCTACGGTTTGTATCGTTACGAACTCAACAACGAGTGGCATTTCCATGGCATAATTCGATGGAGAACCGCAGATATACACATATAAAATGGCGCGATCCATTTTGAACGATTGCCAATGAGTCGACACAGCCGTGTGTATTTTTCATCCCGAGCTACATACCGACTGTCGCGTCGAGACGTTTTCAATTGCATGTATAGCTGGGCGCGAGACCTATACAAAATCACTGGCCGCGCACGTCCGGTGCAGCCCGTTGCCCGAGTCAGCAGTCTGGCGCGTGGTTTGCCCGCGTCCTCGTAAATTCAAAATTGACCCCGTAAAAGGTCGGGGAACGCCGGGCGCGCCTTCGGGTGGGGCGTCCGACGAATCGAGGCGGAAAAGTGGCGAGCGGGCCGACGAAAATTTTGCCTGCTACTATACCAAACGGCGCAAAGCAGTGGAATCAAATGGCGCACTCGTAAATCGCGACCCCCTGCAGCTCTGCCTCTCTCCAGCCATCCCGAGTAGAAAAATAGCGAGCGCCGTGCGGCACCGCTTGAATTAGTTATCGGCTTATCGAGCCTCTCGCGTCCGCTCTGGCCCCGGCGATTTTTCTCGATTCTCCTTTCTTCCTCGGTCTGGCGGGCGACGACTCACGATTAATCTCGCGGAGCAGATGCGCGCGCCGACGGTATTTGCCAAAATTTCACCCTCGACCCGGGCGAATTTCGAAATGATGCGGCACACGGGCGACTTCGATCTCTCTCTCATTTCTTTTATATTGTCGGGGAACGGATGGAGCGGGCGCGCCACGACTCCGGGGGGGGGGCAGCTCGGGAACCGAGTGAAAAATATATGAAGCCCAGGATTTTCCGGGCGAAACGTGAATCATTCACTTACAGGGGAATTTCACGACTATTCCCGACGCACTCGCCGAAGGTGCAGATTACATCAAGGGTTTCAAAAAGTCAATAGGAGAATTCATGCGCCGAGGGGGGAATTGGGTATGGCTTTGCGAGTATCCGATATTGGAGCGAGTTTTTTTTTTCACTCCAAAACTTTTCACATAAGGTAACTGTACCCAATGTGCCCCCCCCTAAGGGTTTTTCGCGAATTTGACTATGATAGACTTCGAATTTTAAAATTCCGTGAACGGCATCTCAAAGCTTAGCTCAATACCTATTAGAAACCATCTTTATAATCATCATTCGACTACTGTAACCTATCGAAAATCGCAATTTAAAAAAAAACGCAAAAAGGCTAAATGCACAAAACGTGTACTCAATTTGGCACAATTTTTTAATCATTAGCTACAGCCTATATAGGCCTACAGGGACGATCCAATTGGCATTGAAATAAACTCTCAATCATGTTCCCAGTGATATTTATACAAAATTTTTAACAAACAACTCAAAAATACGCGTCTAAATCATCGTTATATGTCTATACAAATATTCAATGATTTCACTCAGTCTTCCCATTTAAAAACGCGTAGAGGGGCACATTGGGTTCACTTTTTTTTGATGCGAAAAACAGCAATTTGAGTAGAATAAAAAATAATTTTAGGAAAACTGATGAGACCAATCGAAAGCTGAGATGTTTTTACACAAAAAAGAGTAATGACACTTTGAGAGATAAGAATTATTGACACCTGATTTTTGAGGTTGAGTGTGAAAAGTGAAATAAGAAAATGGTGAAAAAATCAGTAAGTGAAACTTCAAAGTGTTGTAGGAG
Organism: Aphelinus atriplicis; assembly: GCA_020882685.1. NCBI lineage: Eukaryota > Metazoa > Arthropoda > Insecta > Hymenoptera > Aphelinidae > Aphelinus > Aphelinus atriplicis. The sequence continues at coordinate 2,854,716 of CM037076.1, read as the reverse complement.
AGTGGTTTTAAGGGCTAAATGGGCGAGGAAGATACCGAAAATTTTCTTCTAATTCCCCCAACATAACCCAAGAGCGACTGATGCTCAGAGAGCACCGGAAATACGAAATCTGACGATTGTGCCAAATTGGGTACAGTGCCAAATTGGGTACAGTTACCTTAGTAGACTCCAATAACTGCAATATCTATTTCTCGTATCGACTCACCTTTTTTTCGTCGTTACATTTTGAGAAAGGTATTGTAATGATCTTGCTTTGTCATATTGTTTGCGATTACTAGTTAGTTACCTTTAACGCTCATTTTCGAGTTCCATTGTAACTTCACTTCGCACGATATTCTCATAATATCAATCTTGTATTTTGTATTTGTACATTTCATCCGTAATTATCTTTCCAAAAATATATTACCTGTAAAAAAAGTCGAATGATCACTTCCATTCAGAAGAACCATATAATACGATCTGCCAAATCGTACCGAATTTCATCCTCAAATTTCAACGATGGGAAAAGGCATTAACCCAAATACAGTCGAATAATTGCATGGATAAATAAATTAATAAAATCACGATTATATTTTTCACGTGTACTGATTGAATCATCTCAATATGTGCAAACGTTAATATTTAATCAGCTTCTGAAAACAACACATCCAATGACATTTGTTCATTGGATTTTTCTAAGCTGTTCCTGCTTTTGTCCTGCTTTTTTCCTTTCTAACTCGTGCGTCAGATGAATAGCTTTGTAAACCAATCAAATCACGTGTTAACAGCAGGCCACATCACTTTAATTCAAGGATCCGCATTAAAAGGAATACATTCATAATATACATACAGGGCTTTGCCGACCTACATTTGATGCGAATGAAATCAGCCGAGATGTGATTACACAGGGCAACCGCTCGAATTTTGGTTTGAGGGCCGAAGTGTGTCGCTGGAGGGTCAAAGACCACACTCCTCACCGCAAAACCTCCGGCTCGTGAGATTAAATTATGCACACCCGGGGAAACTTTCCTCGGCTCCCCTGAATTCTTCATTGATTTCCCAAGTTGAAACGGGAAAAAAAGTGTGCCGAGCGCGTTATGGTTCGGCGGCGAAAGACCCAACAAGCTTTGAATAATCCAGCTGGAGGTGTGTAGACGCGATGGGGGAAAAAAATTCGCGTCCGCCGTGGGACGAAAGAAAATCAACACGCGAGTGAATGGGACAATCAGTGTGTAGGGGAACCGCTGCATCCGGTCTGGACATAAATCTTCAATCGGGGGCCGAAAGACTCGCTGGATTGGGGTTGCATCTCGGGTTATAGAGTCACGAGCCGCGCGACATTCCGATTGTAAGGAGCGTGATACACCCGCGCGTGTAACGGCGCTTCGGTAATCGTATAGGCTTCTTTTCTTTCTCTCTCTTTCTCCCCAGCTCTGTCGATTCGAATCGAAGTCAGTCGCGAGCGACAACGCGAGAGCCGCGACGCGCCAAGCACCCACTATACTGGGAGCCCAGTGGAGAGCGCAGATATCTGCGCACCGACAAAGAGAGAGAAAGAGCGAGAGAGGAAGATCGGGAAACAATAAAACGAGCGCGCGCTATACAGTGCATACACCACTCGATCCGAATATTAGCTCCAAGTGTCGGCAACTTCAGAGCTTCATATCGCGCTGCAAAGCCTTCCCCCCGAGAGCAAATGTTGGAAATCGCTAAAACATTATTGCCCGCTCCGGCTGCACCTCGCTCGCTATTCAATATCTTTAATTTTATCTACCCCTCCAATGACACTCCTATACCGGCTGTAAACTTCTGATATTCTAATTTCACGCTTCGCTGGGCACCGCGTGGAATAACACACGACGGCACTGCTAATTGCTCAATTTCTTCACTCGCCAAGCAGTCTTCGTTACGTCCATACGAATGTCACTCGTTAAAATCGACCAGAAATAGATGAGATCGATCGTTTTCTGTAGAAGACGTCATGTGTGACAGAATTGCCATTCAAGTTTTTGGAAGTAGTTTTTTGATACCAATCATTCCTGGCGCGATTCGACTTGTCCGAGGCATTCATGACTGATTTTATAGAGGTAATACGTGAAATGCCAAACATAGAGATGTACATTAATTGTGGGTCGAAAGATGAGGGAATATCCCCGAGAAATCGAGAGGTTAGGGCGAACGGATGCACGTATAATCTATTTTGGGTAGCCACAAACCAGCCCCGGAAGTTTCGGCGAGATCCGAGCGCGACCCAAATCCCAAAATAATCCCCTGGATATAATGTTTTGCCCGGATCAATGTTTGCGCACTCGTCAAAATTCTATTTCAGGTCGCGGTTCTCGCGTAATCAACTGTCGCGCGATCAGAATAATCCTGATTGGCCGAACGAAGCCCCAAGCCGCTTGAGAATCGCTTCTCCATGGACGTACGTGTGTGTACTGGATTTCCGGGACGTTTGCTCACGGGCAACGGGAAATGTCAAAGCTGCCGCTAGAGCTAGAGCGAGAATGGCCGAGCTGTTGGAGTTGTCGATTGGGAAGCGGGTCCTAAAGTGGGCGAAATCAGTCGGCTCGGAGAAACGGATGGCGTAGAGCCGCGAGACGACGACGACGACGACGACGAGCCACATAGCCGCGGCGAATTCGGGCGTACCGAGTGGGTCTGACGAGCCGCTAGTCAAAGGGCTCGCCACATCAAGGGGAGCAAATCGGGCACGATGGTACGGCCAGCCGAATAGTTGGCGGTGGGGAAACTTGATGCGGCCACAAAGCCGGGCGTGATTGCTGGTCCTCTGCATTGATACGCTCGCGGCTGCAGCTCGGGCCAGGGCCAAATTGAGACTGCGCGGGGCCCGCGACTCCGAGGAGTTTACGCGCCTCGCTTCCGTTTTTCCCCCGGTGCAATGGAGCGATGCGGCTTATTGACGTTGCCCCTCCCATGCCGAACTTTGCACGCACGCGCGGCCCGACTCTCGCTCTCCTCCGACTCCGGACCGCGAGCGGCTGTCTTCCTTCTGTTGGCCGCGGCCAACTTTTTACCCGCGACGTCCGATAGCAACGACCCGATTCGTTATCCAACTACCATCAGCTTGTTTTCGCGCTCGGAATAGTCGCCGATCGACCGCTCGCGGCTCGTAAAACCGCGTTGGCTCGGTATGCCTCCTGCATCCCCCGAATGATGATTCTGCTCGGTAGCTCGATTTTAAACAATATATTTCGCTAGATGCGACTCTGTTGAGCATCTACACGGGAAAGAGAATCGTCGTATGGTAATACACATGTATTTGTATGAGTATTACAATTACGATGGCTCTTACAGAGAAAAGCACATGTCCAAATCCCAGGGCGAAGTTGCCTGTCACAATCTCCTTATGAACAAAATCAAATGACGTGAAAAATCGTAATTCCATATTATTAAAAAATTCATAACATTGATATAGGGTCGAAAATTTGAAGATTAGCGTTCCGGATTGACTAGCTGAGATTCGATCAAATTCATAATTTACGCAATTATTCTTTATTTTTTTTTCCTGTTCATGTTTATTACTGTTTAGGGTTGAAGGCAGTAGGCCATACAGTATTTGGCCGATATTAACGAGAGTGAAAAATTACACAAGAATACATGCAATTTGTCGTAGATAAATCGAGCTCAAGTTCGTCACTTGTATAGCGAGCTCAGGAGAACTGCCGTCAAATATATCCTCTTCTAAATGTACTTACCTTCGTAGGAGCCGTCCATATGTAAATGACCATGTTTTTCCCATATCAATATTACACAAAGTCATCAATGTATGCAACGCATCGGAGCAGCGATGATAATCTGGGGGATGTCGCACGTGTTGTAACGCGCGCGCGATGAACAAAAGCATGTGTATATATAGGACGAGGACCCAGGTGCTTTTTTGAATGAACACGCCCCGGAAGGGGGGTTGGCCCGTGGAATAATTATCGAGGGCAAAGCCAAACGAGCCGGCTCGATCCAATATGAAGACGCGCGAGCTGCTATATAAATGGAAACGAGACCGTAAGCAGATTTAGCTGGAAAATTAAACGGTCAGGGGGTGGGGGGGGGGAAGGGGGATTGGCGGCCGTCGGATAAATTAGCCGCTCGCCCGTAATATATAACCCCCTCTCGCCCGAGTGAATATTAAACAGTCGGTGGCGATAAAGCGAGAGAGAGAGAGAGGGTATGACAATGGAGGGCTCGCGCGGCGAGGTGGCACGTGGCCGCTGGCCGGACATTACGCGGCCCCCCAAGTAGGCGGGCCAATGTTGCCAGCGTTCAATGCGCGATCTAGCGGCGCTCCAGCGCGCTTGTGACCTCATGAATAAGAGAGACGCGAGCGATCCTGAAATAGCCGGTGCGCGGCCGACTATATTGGATTCGCGTAACTCGCCAAATTCATATCGGCCGCGCGCGAGTCGAGTCGAGGAGCCACCGCCGCGCCAGCTGTGTGTGCCCGGGCCGTAATTCAAATGCGCGCTTTCGTGCCCAGCCGTCTGCCAACTCGCGCCCCTCCCCGGCACTCGCGCGGCGACCGAAGCAAGCGTGAAATATCCAGCGGCACCACTTGTTTGTTGCGCGTCTGTCCTCCAGCCCGTTCGCTCGACGGATTTTATTTTCCGATCGCCAGGCTCGCGGCTGCCGCGTGAATTATTACCGCCGAAGCTTGTGTGTACACGCGTTCGGCCGGCGCTGAGTTCACGCGCGACACCAGCCCTTTTCCCTTGGTGTACCGCGAGTGATTATTATATACAAGATTATTCTCCTACGAAGAAGATGCATTTTTCCGGCGAACAAATGCACATACCACAATCTCCCGACGAACAAGAACACCTTCTCTAGCTGGCTTCTGAGTTCCGCAACTCTTTTGCGGAGGCGACGATTTGCTCGAAAAAAATGGTCTCAAATCGTGTGTCACATTTGCCAATTAAGAAAGTTCGTCAGGGTACCTGGCAATACGAGAGATCGTTTAACTAGACTCATCAACTAGGCCTCCCCCCGTCCCCCGATAGCTCAGACAGCTGGGGTTAATTCATCCCACTGCGCACGACGTGCGAATATTTTATTGTTTGCGCGTCACAGAGTTTTCACTTACACGGGCTCGAATAGTATTTATGCTGTATAACACGCTCTACGCGTGTTTCATCTTCATCACTCGGCAATTTCGCGTGCGAAGCTATTTTTTCCGCAGAGCTGTTTGAAACGACTTCCGGTCTATCCTCTTTGCACGGAAATTCTGTGATGTGTTTTTCTTCGTTGATTAGGCATCTAATTGAAAAATGGCAATTTTCAAATAGATTCGCTCGGATGCCAACGTCGTCTCATACTGATTATCCAACCAAATCAAACAAGGCGAATGGGCTTTAGACGGAGGGATTGGATTCGATACACGGCAGGATTAATTGAATAACGCATTTCGAATCTTGCCGAGGTTACATCATGCTGCACAATCATAGCCATCCGATAATGATCGATAGCTTGGAGATTCGGTACGAACTCGATTTCAATCTATATTCGTCTGCTGAGTACAGAGGCAGGATCGACTCTGCGACGAAATTCGCGGCTTGCGGGGCTTTGCACTTTCGACTAAAAGCTGCAGCCGCCAAAGACTAAGTAGACGAGCGGGTATTATCGAAGAATCGAGATTGCCTCAAATAGACTCGTCCCCAGCGCGTATACGTCTGGGCGGGCGGTGGCGGGTTTGACGTCACAGCCCCTCGGTGTCTGCGATTCCGTTTATAATTCGTAATACGTTCGTCGAAACGGGAGCTGTCGGATAAGCAAGCGGCGGTGGCTGCTGCGACGGAATTGGTGATAAAAACGTGGAAGAGGTCGATCGACAATGGCTTCCGCTTCGTCAGCTCTGATCAGAGCGGGACGCGGGGCGCTGGCTCCGGTGAAACGAGTGCGTACCCGCCGCCGTCTAATTGCTGTGTGTGTGAGTTCGAAGCCGATCCGTTTCGGGCTGGCTCACGCTGGCCCGAATTTACGCCTCGAGATTAACACGATTCCCATTAGAGATAGCATCAATAGATTTGCCGGGTGTACACGTACATAAAACTCGGCCGGGTCGCGTTATGCCTAATTGGATTTCCATCCGTTGCTCGTTGGACGAGAGACGGACAGCAGTCGTGGGCCTCGGCCACTGATATAAAGCGTGTGTTTATAGCGCTTCTATACAGAGCCGAGGGTTGCGGGGGATTTTTGATGGCTCTTCGCGTCCTATATTGGCTTCAATTTCAGTCAGCCCTTTCTCAATCGGATTTGCGCGCCTTCTTCACGGAGGAGCCACCGAGAAATTGCCATCCCAGTCGTCTTGCGTCTTCGCTCGTTGCGATGGAGACGAATTCCTCGTAACTTCTATGTGTGTGTGTGTGTTTGTATATACTCTCCAATACTTTTACCCCTCGCGCGAGCATCCTTTATTCGGCTACCAGCTCCCAAACAGCCAATCACAGCTGATTGCGAAATTTGATCAAATGTACGCCTTATTATTTACATTTATATTTGTGTGTGCGTGTATATATACGAAACCGAGAGGTCGTTTCGGTTATGGTGACTCGAGCATCGCAGGATAAACACACTCGCGGTGGTATACACCCGGTTGTACAATCGGCGCGGGGTGACGAGCCACATTACGGCCCTTATGCTAATTAAATGTTTGTTATTTCAGACCATTACGAGGGTAACAATATGCAAACAGACCGTGGCTAGGGGGGGGGGGATATAGAGTTAGTGCGCCGCCGCTCCAGACCAACATTGTCGATCTAATTACTTCGCGCCGAGACGAACGCGTGGGCTTGGCAAAACAACCACGAGCCACCCAGTCGCAGACAAATTGTGAGGTTCGCGATTGCTCTCTTTTTCCCCCGCACCAACGATCTACAGATGGATTAATTTCGGCTCGCGAATGGCTCAGTCGCCCGAGAGTTTCGGGAGCAAAGTTCGATCATATCCGTTCGGTTGGCGCTCGCGATACCTATATACATAAAAGCGCAGTCGCCGGTTTATGCGGCGGGCACCTCCCGATTTGTATTGGCTCTCGGGGGGCAGCGGTATATACGTGTGGCTGAATTTATCCGCGCTGAGTCCTTGCCGCGGGCCAACTGCTTCTCGCGAACAAAACGCCCTGCTCCTCTTTTTCTCTCTCTCGCGGTGGGCGCACGTTCCTCCATTTTTCTCCCGATCGACGGCCCTTGGTATAGTTCTCGTTGCGCCGCTCGGCCGAATCAATAACCTGGCGCTGTATATACTTTCACTCGCAGCCACAATTCCCTCCCCGTGCAGGATTAAATCGCGAGACTCTCGCTCGCAGGCTCCCGAGACGGGTTGATTTTGCAGCGGCCAACACTCGAGTGTCGAACTGGCGAGAGCCGAACGTGGCGTGTCATTCTCAACCAGCCGAGAGAGACGGTGCTCGAGTCGACGAGGAAAACGAACACCTTTCGATAAAATTCAACGTGTCGAGACGATACATAGAAGGGCGACACACCGACGACCAGTTCTATACACACCGAATTGAATTCCCGTTGAAATAATAAAGTTTTGTTCTTTTCGATTTTGACATAAAGATATTTCTTCAATATATGTTTTTTTTGTTCAACGCATATTGTAGACCAACCAGCCACTTCGGATTTGGGTTTCCGCTTTCACGGAAACATTTGCTTAGTATTTATTTCATATTTGCAATCACTTGTCCTAACTTTTTGATTTTCCGGACATATCAATCACCGTTAATTACTTTTCTCATGCGAGCAAGTGATCCGTATAAATGAACATTGTTTGCGTTAGAACATGACAGTATCTCCGGGAAATTGGAATTTTAGTTTGAATGACTGCGGGTATTATCTACTTGGGTAACTATACAATCCACCTCAAAAAGTTTTTGGTGGGATCGGAGAGCCAAATCCCAAAGTGGTTCGCTGGTAAACAGCCGGGACACTAACTTCGCCTCCCGAATCCACTGAAACCCTGCTAGGCAGTTTTTTGATCCCCGAAAATCATCAATTTGTTGGTCACATATAAATCACACCTCAATAAGTTTCAGTGTAATGTGAGTGAGCCAAATGCCAAGTGGCCTCGTGGCAAGGGTACAATACAGGCGTCAACTTTGCAGCGAAAATGTTTTGTACTATTCAACTTTTCACACAAGCTGCGCGCGACAAACAATGTGTTCCATTGGATTTACACGCTTCGCTAAGTTGAACTGTTTACTTGTGTCTATAAGTCGAGTCCAACCTCTCGACCATTTGGACGGAAGAAAAAAAAGAAGCCAGTGTACATGGGAGTGAAGGTAGTTCGTAAGTAAATCCGGCCGTTTGCGAAACGGATAAAAACTTTTTTATCCTTGTTTGGAAAGTTCGTATATAACTGTGTGTACAATGCGCACGCCCGAGTACTTGGCATTGCCATTCTAATTACAACTATAATTCGGAAACTTCCCGACGCCCGCGTGCACATGGCTCAGACTGGGTGACGTACACTCGCCTTTGCACTTTATCCTCGCATCTCGCGATTGCACATATATGTGCATATATGTATATACCTCGAGCCAGGGCCTAGGGATGAAGAGGAGTAAGGAGGTACATACACAGCAGCTGCCAAGGTACTTCTTTAATAAAATGCTCTCCCGAACGATCTTCCGACGCGCGAGGTGTTGCCCTCGAGTGAATCGAATTGCTGCATCCGGGGCAATCGCGGGGGTGAATGTGTCATTCACGCACACGTGCAGTGCGTATCGAGGTGTCGATATCGAATTGAAGAACGCGCGCGAGGGTTGGAATCGTGTCAGGGCTATGGGCCGATGCGCGAACCGGATAAGGGCCGCCGCTCAACGCCAACTTGAACCCGAAGGTGAGTCCTTGGCGCACGCGAGTGGCGAGTGCATGCAACAAGTGTAATTTTTATTGCCATCGGGGCGTCGCCGCTCACGCGATCCTCCGAGGCGCGGCCGCGTGTGACCCCCGCGCTACGAGCGATACACGCGTGCCGGCCAACACACGCTCGTATCGCTTCGTTGGTGCAAATGCACCTTCGTTTGTAGATGTATACATGCCGCGAGCGTAAACGAATTCCCCCTGTCGTTGGCACACGCTGAACTACCAGCTGCAGCGTGTGTATCTCGCAACCATGTTTTGTTTCAAGGGTAGCGCTGGTCAAATTTGGCGGGTGAGCTTCTGAGTGCACGGTAATCCCTCGTACAGCTCATCTCGGCTGACCCGACGTATAGCGGATCAAAATGATTCGTTGCTCGTTACTGTGTTTACAAAGTGCAGTTATTGGCCAACGTTTCTCCGTGACGAGCCAGGATTGGATCTGTTTAACTACCTAATATTGAGGATGTTTCATTGTGCAGAACCTATAATCATTGGAGTTGCCTCAGCATACATTGGTCATTCTCATTTAACCGGTATCTTCCTGTGGGAACTATATGAACAAAATTTCTCTATTTTTCTCCGCTGTATCTGATGTACCTGTGTCACCTGTATTATTCAGAAAAAAATCTATCTCGAACTTATACTCACGTTATCTGCATATAACGCGACTATATCGTGGAAAAACAGGTGTCAACAAGACTGGAAAAACATGTATGGTAGTTTCGAAGGGCCACAAATACTTTTAGCATGTGTTGGTATTGAAAAACATCATCAACGTAAGGGGAAAATTTCATCCGAGACGATGAATTAGATACTTTTATTTTTGCCACAAAAAAATTCGAATCTCTGTAAGAACTCATGCTCTATACAAACGAAAGCAGCCAAGAGTGTCTTTGCTGAATGAATCGCGCCATTGCGCGTCGGCTCCGCGCGCGGAGAGAGTCGAAGCTCGCAAGAGCCACGAGTTTATCTTGAATTTCACGGACGTAGAAGATTGGACGATTCAAAATATCTCGTACGAGCCTGCGTGACTGCCGATTCGCTGGCTCATGCCAGTAGCGCCGGCATATCCAACAACACAGGGTATAGCGGTTGTACGGATAACACAGGTAGCGATGTGTACGTTATCTTCCTAACAAGCTGCCAGCGCCGGCTAACTAGAAAGAGTTTCCTCTTGCTCGCACCTCCACAAGTCTCTGATATTCAAATGAAACTTTCTCGGCTCTTCTCGCAGTGTATACACGTATATATACATCCAAACGAAATACACTCGGATAAATTTTCAGCCCCGAGGCGTAACGGCTCGTGCCCGACTCGGTACATCCCACATCTATATATCCACATTCACGTACACTTCCTTGGCGGGGAAAAATCACATCTATTCACGTGATACGCCATATACGCGCTTTTCGCTCGATGCATCCATCGCGGATATACACTAGCACCCGGCCACCCCCTGCCCCGCGCGCGTTACAACCTACTTTTGTTGTTTATCAGGCCCGAGTGCGCGAGAACCACGCAACTTTTATAACGATCCGAGTTTTTCGGTTTGCAGTTAGCGCGACGTATCGAGGGAAATAGCTCGAGGTGCCCCGCTATTTATCCGATTCGGAATTATACGGTTCATATATATATACATGTGTGTGTGTGTATGTGTACGTGAAAGAAGGATAGCATCTATTATCATCCGAGTCAGCGATACTTTTGCCGGGATAGCTTTCGTTTTTGCTTGTGCGTGTGTGTGTGTGTGTGTGTGCGTGTGTAAAAGCGAGGTTCGAATGGAACAGCGTGCTTTATACGAGTCGTACGTGACCGTAACATGCGTAACGAGCTACGCCGCTTGAATTCCAATCGATTCGGCCGCGCTCGTAACTCACCGGAGCTCGGCTAAAAGTTTGCCCCGGTCCGCCCCACGAACCGTCGAATTATTTATTTAGCCAATGTGATTACGCCGTTTCATCGATCAGCCACCGGAAATTATGCTAATCGAAGCTTCTCGGCTCGCGAGCCCATATCTCCGCGGTGGTTTTCGACCGTTGAGGAAATTCCACGGCGGCATCGATTTGGCGCGACGATAAAAATCAAAAACACGAAAAAAAACTGAATCTTGATTCGAGGAGAAAAAAAAAAGAGTTTGACCCTAAAAGGAGGAGATATACTCTCTATAGGATCGAGACTCTTTTCTTGATATTAGAGGAGCGCAAAGCGGGAGAATAAATTTTCTTGTTAACCCTTACAGTTACATTAAACAATATATTTGGCTCATTCTTTCTTCTTCTCCTTTGCGAAGGGACCGCGAAATTTAAGAGTTTCAACTCTTAATTAGCTGGAGAAGCGAAAAAAGCAGCGTAATTTCGCCGGAAAATGTTTGGCCCAAAATACTGAAAAGAAAAAGGAAAAGGGAGCTGTTGGCTACTGTGACTGAAAAGATTAAGGCACCCTACAGCATATGTTTCATCCCGAGCTGAAATTAGATTTTTGTGAGTGTACGCGTCTTGTCAAACGTCTGCCATCAAATCAGACTGTCGAGTCTGACGTACGGAACTCTGATAAAAGTTTGTTGAAGGCCGACCGAAGTCTGATACGTAATCGAGACTTTAGTCCCAGCTATTCCAAAGAGCAGATTTTTTTTTCATTTTCAGTTGTCACTGGAGATATAGAAGAGATAATACGAGTCGATTGTCTGAATCCACCTTACTCAAAAATCACCACGGAGAAATAATTGCTTCCTCCGAAGCCCTGGCTTATATTCCAACGGTTCGAGGCCATCATTCACTGAAGGAAGAAAAATCCCGAACGCAAGCCCTGGGAAAATTCAATCCGTGCAATACTTGAAAGACCGAGCAAACTCTTTATCCGAGTTGATAATGTGTTCCAACTATCGGGAATGATTTGTTTTGTCGCTCGGGTTTGTGTACGCTCTCGAGCGAGAAAACTCATAACGAGTGTGTGAAAGGGGGGACGAGGCGCCGGTGTGCCGAGTGAAAAGCAACCGAGCAATGCACGAATTTTCGTCAACTCAGCTTTTGTTTGCGATATGGGGGCAACAGGAGGAGGAGGGTGGAAAAAACCAGCCGCGACCAACTCTCCAATCACATGCCGCCTTATCCGCAAACTTTTTTAATTTCCACGTCGAAACAGAGAGTGAAAGGGGGGAAAGAGTAGGGGCGAGGAAGCGAAAAAGAGATTGGCGCGCGCGGGGGGGTTGGCCAGGGGATTGAGGCGAAGCCGAAATAAAGCCACGTGGCGGGGCCGCGCGTGAGTGGATGGGGGAGGGGGGGGCAAAAAAACAGTCGGGCCAGTCGGGTGGTATGTACAGTATAGCCGAGCTAACGACTTGGCACGCCGGCGGCTCACAAAGTGCATCAGTCGCGCTCTTTCGTTCGCTTGCCCTTTGTTTTTTCGCCGCCCTGTTTGCCTCCCGTGCCCGGCTCTACTTGGCGACAATATCAAAGCTCCACAGCCGTCAACTCTCCGGCTGCTACTCAATTACCGCCGTTTCCTCTCCGAACTCCTCGTGCCCATAAGCGGCGGCGGCGGCGGCGGCGGCGACCCCGTAAGCGTTGAATAACAATCGCGTCAATCGCAGCGCGCGCGACTACCCCCCAATCCGTGTACCCACCCGCCCCACGATCCAGACCAGTGAGTCTCGTTCATTTCGTGTGTAGCCCTGCTTAGCCTCGGCAACCGGCTGCTCGTTGCCCCGGAAAATTTTTTCGATTGGAATAACTCGATTTAGCACGTGTAACCGCGTGAGCATTTAGCGATCGGGTTTCCCCGGCTGCGTTCTTATACCGCACCCTCCCCCCAGGCAGACCTGTGTAACGCGTGTACGATTGTCCCGAGTGTTCTTGCACCCCAAACTCTCGCCGATGCCAAATTAGATTTCTCCGGCTCGTCGATATTGCCGACCTTTCCACGCTCCGTCCATCACTCGCCGCGTTATTCTCCGCTGAGTAATTGGAATAACATATGTTCTGCGGTGGTGGTTGATTCCGGAGGAGAACCTCGACGGCAGAGGATTCGTCAAGGCCGCCGGCGTGCGTGAGGTAACGAGGAGCGAGCGAACGGTGAATAAATGAGGTTTCATTGTCTACAATCTCGCAATATACGCCGATCGAATATCGCTGAATCGTCGCGGCCAGCCCGGTGCGATAGAATTAGGGTCTAGTTCGGATTTCCGAGTATTCACTAACGACCGAAACAACAGATTATATATCCATATGGTACATTGTACCTACAGTGGGCTAACAAGGCGAGGGTGCTACGAGGACTTGGGGCGCACGCAATCGCACGATCAAACTTTGCCAGATAGTTTTTGGCTACCCCGATAAACCATAGATACAGACAATAGCCAGCTAACGCTTCTGTTTCCTTTGGACATGTACATTATATTACGATTAATCATTACCCGAATCCTTCGAAACTTGAGGAATTGATATCAATTTTCACACTGATGAGGTCAGTCAACCACGCTAGCGAATCGTCGGTCTGAACATATATTAAGTAATTTCGAGTTCAAATTCTTTCTTTCTCCGCTTTATTCCTGGAATGGTTCTCAAACATCGAGATTGAAAGACTAAAAATTTAATAACTTGTTCCCATGTGAAATACGTTTCCACGTATTGATAAAAGAGAAAAGGAACTATGAAATGGAATTTCGTTAATGCCACGCCGGAGCTCAGAAATGTAGGTAGAAATAACCCTGTTCCAGTTTTTGTTCATTTTTTCCCCAAATAAACAAGTACAGAAAACTATGAAAGCGTAATCTTGACAAGAAATGGTTTCAGCGGATCGACAGGGATTCGAAGAGGTTTTCATTTGATCATGTTCCGAGGTAGAAAAACGCGTGGGAAGATTTTCCACTGAATTTCGACATTTTTCATAATTTCAAAAAACCATTGAAAATTATTCGGGTCATTTGGGTTATTCAGTTGATATAAAATATCCAAATAAAAAATATATATATTTATTTGTCTACACTATTATCTACATTTCATCAAAATTAATCCTTCCCAGATCCTCGAAAACTGGAAGCATTACTTCACAAAATAAACCTATATTAGAAACTATCAAAACCTAACACACTTATAAAAGAATGTAAGAATGCGATATTTCATTCTAATTCCCATAGTGCCAATAGCAAGTCTCTAGAGTAATACTCATACATCCTAATAGAAAATTAAGCATTTCTTGCCGTTAACACAAGACCAGTTAAGTAGAAGAGTTAGCTGAAATCGTTAGCTAAAAGTTACTCAAATTTCTTCGTTAGTGGGTCTTAATAGTATTTTATACTATGAACCCGTTCCTTATGCTACTACTTTAACGAAAATTCAGTTGAGTATATTAACTTTAACCGAATCTTAGCTAAATTATGCTTAACGCCTCTACCAGTGCAGATGCAAAAATTATGATACATCTAAAACGTGGCGCGAGTAATATAATAATTTACTTGTAAGTCAATTATTATTGATTTTGTGTACATGAGCTATTGGGAGGTTGGTAAATCTCTCATCTATCTCGCAGAGTTTCATCGCGGTTCTTCCCTAACGAAGGTCAATCTCCTCTCGTGAAATGTTGAAAAATAAACCAGCGTATAATGGATTACACGTGTAACGGTATAAAATGATCATCTGCTGCCATACAAATAGTAAAATAAAATACACGCCCAAATTGGAGTAGCCGCGCGCGGCTTGCCCGATTTCACACGAAAATACTACGGCCCACAGATATGTGTGGTCGCGGAAGGGCGCGGGCTTATCAGTAATCGGCTCAACTAATGAACGCATTAATACCGGGATCGCGTGACTCGGCTATATCGCCATGATGCAGCGTCACCGACGCAGCCGCGGAAAATACGCGCGAGTGGCCGGCCGATTGGGCAACTTGACGTGCGGAGAATCCTCGGACGCCCGACGAGTAACACCGGCCCGGCCCGCGGCGTTAATTGGCAATTCTCAAACGGCCGAGGCCCGTTTATTGCCACCTCCGCGCGATTCGACGATTCATCCTCCGTTCCACCGTACTCCATATGCGATTTCCCCCGGAGCTTGACCTTTACATGTGTATTCCTCGCGTTTGATTCCGCGCGCATTTCCCACCGTGTACTTGCCACTCGAACCAACCTAATTTTCCCGGTTCGCCTCGATCGATTTTCTCCCCTCGTTGTCCAGTCGAAGGACGGGGTCGCAGATCCCAGGCGATGTGCTGTTTCGTCGTTGGACCATGTAAATATTCTCTGCACCGGACCGTAAACCAACTAGCTCCTCGGGGAATGCACGGAGCGAGGAGTGGTCGATACCAGAAGCGGCACACCTGGACAAAGAAAACACAGCCGTACGCTACGTAGCGCCGGGGTTACAATTAGCGGGAAATCGGGTTCCCTCGAGCTTCTCGCGCACAATAAATCCCCGTCGGCCCTTGTGAGACTCGCTGGTTCATTGCCGGGGCAAGTATTGAATTATGTCGCGCATAGGACGAGGCTCCGCCACCTCCGACTGGGCGACCGTCGTCTGAACCGAGCGCGCCACTTTCCACTTGGCCCCGGCTCCGCGTTTCGGATGGATATTGTAAGCGGGTCAGGTGCGCCAGCGGATAATATCCCGTCTCCGGTCCGAGAATATGCCCGGGAATAATTCAGGGCCGCTGAGAATAAGGGGTCGAGGGCGATACAAAGGGAATACGAAGCAGCAGCAGCAGCAGCAGCGGTAGCCGCGCGAGAGTATAGCGTGTATGCAGTCGCGAGTGACGCGCGACTCGAGCGCCCATTTAAGATTCAGCGGAATATGAAGGAACGGCGGGCGGGCGCGCGAGCTGTTCGTTTGTTGGGATAAGGTCGTAAAACGTCGCGGCCATTCGCTGTCGTATCCCCTCGGCGATTCACTGCTCGATTCCTCTGTTTCTCCATCTGCATTTGAAGCAGCCCCGCTCGCTCGAGTACCCGCTGGAGACGGACAGCCGAGAGAAAGCGGAGCCGTAAAAGTCCGGATGCGTTCGTGAATCGGCCGGTGATTGATTCGGCCTGGCTCTCTCCTTCCACCCCCTCCCTTGCACCACTGCAGCCTCGCCCGGAATGTTTTAATCGAATCGAGAATTGAATGGGCGCGCAGGTGTTATAGTGTGGCGCGAAATCCGCTTCATCCGCGATATATATTCTAAGATTAAACGGATATGCAGCTGACGCGGCCGTCCACGTACTCTTATCGACCCCGTCCGTCCAACGGCGTATACGTTCCCATTGAATGTTTACGAGCTGTTCCACGTCAACTCAGCAGGTCGAATATCTTTTTATGTAATTTTTGTTCGAAGCAAAACAGAAAGTCATAATAAAAAAAATGTTAACATAAAACAGCCCGTACATATACATATCCACCGAGCATCCGGTGCTCTGTTGATTAATTATTCAATGCGCTGCAGAGCTTTTTAAATTCCCGTGCGATCTTTTTAACTTGAATTAAATCGAGCTGAATCCTTTTCTATCTCGAAAGCATTTCTTTTCAATGTACTTTTTTAGCACACTACTGATGCGTTTCTGTTACGAATAGAACACACCGACTTTAGTGAATACTTTCTTGTGTGTCGGATGTTAATATATACATGTATAACAAAGTTGCAGATACGAGAACGAGATGAATAAAAAAAAAAAGAGGCAGCATATCTAATCTAGAGATATGTATCCATTTGCTTAATAAGGATACGAGTGGAAAAGTTGCCGGAGAGCAAAGGAATAAAGAAGCATTTTCGCGGGATATTAAGATTTCTGATCCCCGGAGAGAGACGCCTACATAAACAATGTCAGATCTAAGGGAATAAGAATACATATATCTCGCGAAAAGCCCGGCCCGAGCGAGCTGCATTATATATATACACACACCTGTATATATACGAGCTATCTCACCCGACTCACCGTTAAACTTGTTATCCGCACATTAGCTCTCACTGAATAATTCGTCCTGGCACAATTTGTATTTTGCCTTGCATTGTCTGTCGCGTTCCAACGTGTCCAGCGTCATTCCTGATGCTCGAGTCCGGTTATATCCAATCCGATTCGGCGAGTCATTCGTGGAATATTATGTAACAAAGTGAAAATCAATCGTTAAAGCCGGGGTCGTTTGCGCTGCTGAATCGTCGACAAATCGACTGATTACGGGCTTTTGATTCCGTTGAATTACCCATCGAGTGGGACGATACTCGAAATGAAGTACGTCGAATGATGAAAATAAAGAACGAGCCTCGTTAACAAAGACTCGGATTATATTCGCGAATGAGAAGAGGAAGAAAAAAAAGCCGTTAATCGAGTGACAGTCGATCGGACTCGGGCAGCTCGAGTAGTCGAGAGCAATCGGCGTGGATCGGGGCGCGCACCCGATAAAACTCCCGCTCATCAGCCGCCTGTTTCAACCGCCCCGATGTGTCCGCGGTGTGACGAATACCGCGCGATCACTTCCTCGTATATGGTCGCCCGTACAGCGTAAGATGCCACTCGAGCCAATCGATCGCGCGCTACTTCTACAGGGGTAGTTGGGTGAAAAGGGAGAGGCATGCCGCGCGCGACCGAGAGACGAAAACTTTTTTCGAATTTCTTGGCGATATATAAACATTGAATCGAAATGAAGCCTCGAGACTTTGATCTGTGTGTATCTAGGTGTATCAATATTTTTCTATTAGGGTATGATATGGGGTGGTGGTACTGGGTAACAAATGTTTTCTTCAAGGAGAAAAACGACGTGCATGTACACCGCCTATAAAAGCGAGAAAAACATTCTTCTCAATCTTTCTCTGTTTTAATTTTTTTTTTTTTAATTCACAAATTGGAAATAATTCTAATATTTTTATTCGTCATTTTGTTTCCTATAGCAAGCGTAATTATCCATTAATCGTAAAAATCGCGTGTACATAATCGGATAGATGATGTATATGAGAGAAACTGCAGCTAAAATTTCAAATCCATCGGATGAAAATTGAGCGGTCTACGCTGTACGTCGATTTTCCTCCTCGGGAAAAACATGCGTGCTCAAGTTGCCTCGGTACCTCGATATTCCCGCGAAATAAAGTTTCGAAACTTCATTTCGATTCGCCGCTCAGTGATCAAGGAAAAAAGTTCGGCCAAAAAGGGGTTCGGCCTTCCATTGCGCCCGGACTCGGTATAACCCCGGAGTGCTGGGCTGCAGCGTATCAGCTGCACTTATCAAGCGTTGCACGCGAGCGATCAGTTTGGCCTTAGCCCCCGGAGCTATCGTAAAAACTGACAGTCGCGCGCGATGTTTCATTCGCCCTCACCGAGGGTCGATATACGGCTGTATGTACATGCCGACTCCTCGACTGCGGCGGAAGAGTTATATATATATATAATATATATATATATATTATATATACAGCCCCGACGTATAACTCTCCCGAGCCTTCTAAACTCTGGACACTCGCGCGCTGTCGGCAACAACAAAAATTTATACCCTCGTATCAGCTGTCGTCGTTTGAATTTAACCCATCAAATACGCGGGACGACGCGCTTTCGTTTGATTTCTCGTCGAGTATTGGGTCATTGGATCGATAACATGGCTCGGTATGAGGAGTAGAGAGAGTAGCCGTCATGGGGACATTACTCCCCAAATCCAGCACAGCTTAGCATCGTCGATGTTGAAAATGGACAGTTTAATGGAAAATTCAAAGCCACCCACGTCCTCGCGCGTTTTTGCGCTAAAAATGCGACGCGTGAGTCAAAGATTGATGTGTTAACAATTCAATAGACAACTTTAAACGATCATTTGAAAGATATTCTCTTTGATCATAAGTGATTTGTCTTTTTATTTAATGTGGTTGTTTTCATTCACACTGCAGTCACATCATTCACAGTCAGATATAACTTCTCGAGAGATGTGTCGTAGTGTCAATTTTTTTCATATATCATACGATGTGTCATACCTCAACAAATCTTTTACCTTCCACACATTTTCTCTGTTTCATATTTGTTTCGGTACAGCTACGACCAAATGCTTTCCATCTGTAACGTATCTAGTTGACAATTGTCACACTTCTATTAATTCTGATGCTAACCAGAGTTTATGGCTCAGTTGGACAGAGCACACCGGATTTCGGGCAGTCCTGCACAGTAGAAACATGGCGACCGGAAAGCCGTGGGTTCTATTTCTGACGGGAGAAATCATTTTCCTACAAAAATTGTGCTCGAGTCATCAAAAGTATATTTGTGTACAATTTAAAGCCGTGAGAGACTCTAAATAGGACTTGAAACAAAAAAAAACTAGATTTTTTCGAGAGAAGGATATGCATGAGGGAAGGTTGCATAATGCCCTGATACATTACTCAGATAGAGATCGGCTTTTGGATTTGGATTTGCCAAAGGTATAAGGTACGGTGGGACAGCGTCGGGTCGTAAAGTGCATAGCCGCGATATGTATATATTACCTCTAGGGACTTGCGCGCACCAAGACCAACAAAACCATCTTAATGGGAATTGGTCTTGTGTGACGGCGAGGATATATAGTACCGTCTTGACACACATTTGCGGCGAGTATCTGTGAAAAAGTTGTCCTACACGAGTTCTCACCATCTGCGCCGAATAATGAGTCATATGACATGTTGATACCTATATGATTTCACTGGAGAACTTCGATGCTTAGTACAACCTGAATCCGGCTATTTTAAACGGAAATTCCGATTGATTTGGTGCGTCTACCAGGTTTTCTTCCAAAGCTGGTGAAAAATCCACTGCCAGTGAATCCGCTTGATTCAATCGCATATTAACTAACTGCCGGATGGATTTTCTTAGCATTAAAAATGAAATTAAAGTGAATTTAAAGTGAAAAACTTTAAATTCGATCATCTCGCTAAATAATAGTCCTAGAGCAAAAAGGGGCTTAATCCGTGATCACTTGGTGTTTCATAGCAAATCTTGAGGAATGTTTCAGCTGTATTATTTAGAGTAGCAAATTTTGGCAACTGTTGGGGAAACAAATAATTATTTTTTTTTTCATTTGTTGGGGAAACATTTCAAACGGGGCGAATTCTACGACATCCCCGTCATAGAATTTGCCTCCTTGTTCGGAATGGGCGAAAAATGTCGTTGGGCAGGAGTGCGGTGGGGGAACACGTGTGAGAACTGGCCGGATATATACGTGGCACGTGTGTGCCCCGGCGCGGGGAAACTGGATCGATGGGTCGGTGAGCCGCAGTTAAGTCGCCGATAATTATCGAGACGTCGGGGATCGGTGTCCGAGAGCCACCGAGATGCCATCCCGGCTAATTCGCGCTATGATGTTTGCGCGTTAAACCGCAGCCGCCGCCGCAACGCGGCGCAACGGCAGCGGCTCGATCCACCGGTTTGCTGCTTCGGGGCTAGGGCTAAATTAGATCGACGTTGATTGCATATCCGTGGATGCGCTCGGGCGCCCCCCCCCACTCCCCCCGTAAGGCATTCCCCCCATCCCTCCCCCATATATAGCCAGCCGGCCGGACTCCGTTGGCGCCTTCGACCTTGCACGTACGGCTGCGCCTCGGGCTTTTTCTCTGATTCGACTTTGTTGTTTCCCACGGCCCGATTTCGGCTAATTCAACGCGCGACAACGGGCCAACTTCCCTCTGGTTACGCGGGCTCTGCCAAATTCGCCCGAGAATCAAAGTAGTTTTTTTCTTTCCAACGCCAGCTTTGATATATTTGACAGCGCGAAATCGCGTGAAATCACGTCGACACTTTAGATAATGAAAAACTCCCGTTGCACGCTTACGTACACGTATATGTGTATATATATCGAGCTGCAGTGGCGGATCGTGAAAAGCCAAGCAAATATTTGTCTGGCTCATTCACGCGCCGAGCGAGCACTCACACACACACACACACACACACACACACACACAAGGCCTGTCGCTTTCGGGCGGCTGCGCGCGGGTGCGCCACTGGGTCGTGAAATTTTTTCAAGAGATTAGCGCGGAAAACGAGCCGGCATTCGGTCAATTTTGCGCTTGAACGGGCGCGCGTATCGCATTTGCACGAGGGTATCGAGGGACAAATTGCAGAATTTGATTGTGCCGCTTGCATTGTACGCATAATTTCATCGATCCCATCGGATTACAGCTCCATTAGTCGGTTTAATCGAACAATCAACAAAAAGAGCGCCGGGGCTTCCGCGGCCCGTTCGTATGTGTAAAAATACACTCGAGTCGCGGATTCGGCTTGGCCGCATGGACGATCAAGCCGTTTGACGAAGCCGAACGAAGGTATATATTGGATATCGGGCAAAAAGCCATTCGCTGTTTGGCTTCCGGCTAGTTGCGAGTACGCAATCCGAATATCAGAGCTGTTTAATCAGCTTCCGTGGGGGAGGTGGCGCGGGCGAAATCATTAATTACCCATCGAGAGTCGCGCTTTGGGAGGGGCCGCACTCGACGATTCATATTGCACGATAATCCCTTTGGAATTACAACGTTCCCTGCGCTCATCAATCGAGTCCTCGCGCTTTGCCTAATGAATCCAGCCGTCGAGTTGGGTGCGCTTAAAAATCCAAGCGTTCATTACACTCGAGATAATGTTGGTCCAATTCGCCCAGACGTGACTCTCCAGTGATATACGTGTATCAAACAGATCGCATAGACAGCACATTGAATGCATAAAAATATATATATCGCAGTTCGTAGCTCAGGAGGATTCGAGTTTTTAACAGCTGCAAATAGAATTGAGGCGTCGGAAGCGATATGGAGGAATCCCCATCTCTCACTAAACTGCACACTACACAATATACTCATTATAGCTACTCCATATGTTTCGAATGAGCAAGCGGAGAGGAGGATTTATTACGTTGTCTTCTCAAAAAGAATTAGCATTATAATGTGGTTTCAACCCCAATTTTCGTGATATTCTCGTCGGAATTAATGTCGAACCTTGACTCAACAGTAAACTTTTTTTTTTCGTAATATTAATAGTGAATAATTCGATTTCCGAAATAGTAGTTTCGATTAAATATTCACTATTATGCGTTTTCCACTAATAAAAAATAGTTTCTAACTATTTTAAATTCAGAAAATATGTGTGCATAAGTAATTCTACCAGAAGAATCAACTTCCATTTTGCCCAAGAGACAGCTATGGCAAGATATAAACCGAGTTCAATTTTTACTAGCAGACGTTGTTTATCCCCCTAGCAACCGTCGGTGCTTAGAGGAGTAATTTAACGTCTTTACCCATGGAATAAAAAAATATGAATGTCAGTGTTACTAATCAGTTGAACAATCCAATAATTTATATGTATATATATATATATATACATATATCTATATATATACCCGAAATGTCATTTTTGAATATTCAAGTTTTAACTAGCAACAAAAATCTTTTCCTCGCATTTTAATAAAAGCCTCTTTGAGGTTCACTTGGCAACGTATTTCTTATTAATTTTTATTTGTGAAGTTGGGATACTCGCCGTGGAAGATACTTTCAAGCGTGAACCGTAGGCTGTGTCGCGGCGATCACTGCTGCTCATCCAGGGGAATATATTTCTCCTTCACCGATTAATTATACTTAATCGATAATAGGGGGAGAGCCATTGTACTGGTTTGCAGCTGCGGTGAGCCAGAGACTGGCTGCGCGATGAACTTTGAAATTTTGTTAATAATTGTTTGATAAATTTGTTCGATAATTTCAGTTTGTAACTTTTATTATCCCAACTATTCGACGTCTATTCGAGTCACCGTAACAGAAATGAACGTTGTGAAAAACAAGAATAAATAGTTTAATTAGAAAAAATCAATGTTTGTTGGTGACTCAGCTAGATTATTCGAAACGGTTTTGAGATCGAACGACCGATCAATCAGATCATATGAAATATCGTTTGATTTCATCGCGCTCTAACCAGAAGACCACCTTACCTTCGGATCTCGACTTCGACTGAAACTTTTCGAGGCTCTACTAGAGTAAATAGTAACTTTCAAAATATAATTCTCTCCTCGTACATAAACAAAGTTTGATTTAAGTGGTGACAATATCTCTGGGGAAACGAAAATTTAACTGATGAATGACTGCGTATATACATAATCTATTTGGTTAATAATAAAGTTCCTTGTGAGTTTCGAGCTGTAAAAATATAATGCCAACGTGCGGGCCAGGGGCAAGATGCGCTTGTGCAATTCACAGGTGGATATAAGCACATACACATGTGTCATGGCATAAGAAACTGAAGAAAGTTGACACTGAGTGCGAGTAAGCTTGATGAAAGCGCATACACATACGCCTCGGCGCCTGACGTTTTGGGCGCAGCTTGATATGTACGCCGTGTAGTGTATCGCGGGCTCAAAGCCATGCAGCCCGGCCAGCCATCACTGAGCCCCAGCCAGAAATGCCAGCCAGATTGAGCTATACATGTATGCTATTTGGTGAGAGAGAGCCGGAGAGTGAGAGAGAGAGAGAGAGAGAGAGAGAAATCAGCCCTCGCCCAATCCCCGTAGTTAACGAGTTTTCCTCGTATGTTCGCTATTACATCTGCAAAGAGACTCCCTCTCCGTTATGTGCTGTCGTCAGCTCCTCCGCTCGCTCCGCATCCTACTTCTCCGCCTCTACCAACACTACATACATTAATTCTAATCTTATATCCAACGTAATTCAATACTGCCCGTCCAACTGCTCTCTACGATTGAAATGGTAGAAATTGCATAACTCACACAAATAATAATCATTCAATTGAAAATTAGTGAAACTTCTTACTATTTTTATCCCTTATGGGTTTGAAACTAATGAATAGTAGTTATTTATCATTATAGAGTGTGTACTTATACCGTTTATACCATTTACACCAATATTTATGGTCGATTCTATTTTAAAATTGTCTATTCATGGTTATTGCTCTTTGGTTTACTCGTCGCTCTGTTATGCAAAATTAATTGTTGTTAAAAACGATCCCGTGTGTCGATCGTCATACGTGAAATCCGGCTGACTCGGGGGCGTGCAATTATCTCCTATTTATATTCAAATTAAATTCGAAAGAGTCGCGGGCGACGCACTTTGAGCGCGGCCGGGCGAGCTACACAATGCAGACACATAAAATGCGGAATAATTAATTTGAGGATACTCAGAGCGGGTGAAAACACAGCGGCTCCAGAGTCGTTTATTAATTAGCCTTTGAATTATTTATGCGAATGAGCTGTGGCTACCTCGCGCTGATTTGGGGATACATTTTTAATTGTGATCTCGCAACAATAGCCCGCGGAGCAGTCGTTTAATTAATTTCTAAATTCATTCCCGTGAGCACATTATAAAGAGTAGGGTATAATTAGAAGAGTGGGAGAGAGAGGGGAGAGAGGGAGAGAGAGAGCCTTTTTGAGGCTCGCTCAAAAGCAAAGGGATTTTTCAAAGCGCCTACACGCCTAGGCGCATGAAAAAAGTAGCCGGGTCAAGTACGATTTGGTCTTGATTGTTTACGAGTTCGCATGGCGGAAGACGCGTGTATATATCCGTATATATACGTATATTGTCCGCAAAAGAGCCGCGCGAGCTTGTCAAAGATCCGAATGTAAAACGGCTCGCGAACGTACTTTTGCGTTCGCAATTGCTGAAAGTTATAATTGAAGGACAACGGACAATTGCTCGCCTAGACACTCGGTAGCTCGTTACATTTTCACATCTCTCTCTTTCTCTCTCTTCCATACACATGTATCCAATTCGACGAGTTTTAATTACCTGTAATTGTACCACTTCCCGATGAGTTACATACTCGGAAAACCACAATTAGCTACAGCTTCCCTCTGGAATATGAACCCTTTGTTTGTACTCTCGCCGAATCGGAAAAACACGAGCGACTGTTGTTACGTTAATTTACATTCCGCACAACGAGCGAGTTTGGTGAACATATCCTCGCGGGTAGAAAAAGTCAACGTGATTCGCACGGGGCCAAAAACATCCGTTTCCCAAAGAAGCCGCGACGACGACGACTTGGACAGAGAGAGAGAAAACAACACCGCGACCCGAGCAGCTGCGAGGCGAAGCAAAGTCGCACGCGCGGATGGAAAAAGTTTGGGGCATAATTTTTGGGAAGGATATTAATTTAGCCGACGCGAGAGTTGCCGCACCGTGGCGCGGAGAATAAGAAGAAGAAGAAGAGGAGGGGGGCAGAAGGAGGGAGAATTGATTTTTGCCCGTTTCGCGCTCGATTGACCCGTTTCGCGCGCTTGGATATCTCGATGTGGTTCGAGTTTTGAATTGCGACGTTTGCCGCGGCTCGGGGCATGCATATATTCAAGGGACGGTAGCGCGCGCGATTGTTCCGCCGGGCTCGAGCCGATAAGCACGCGAGCGCAGACACGCGGGCGATTGATCGATCACACGCATGGCCGATCCGCTTCGGCAATTTCGCGTCTCGCCTGCTACTGTATATATACACCGGAGCCAGTCGCTCGTCGAGCTCTCGAGTCTCCGCGAATCGATGAGCGCACGGCCGAATACGAGGGGATGAGAAAAATCACCGATGCCCATTATATGCATTAGCCGTATCTGCTCGCTGGCGATTATATATACATTTTTATGCGTTTCGAAATCATATTTTAATTATGACTTTACTTTGTTGTTCATCATACTCCTTTTTCATGTGTACCCGGATATGGGAAAATGTAGTTATCGATTAATTAATTAAAAGCTCTTGAAGTGAAATATCTTAATTAATATTTCAAAAACCTTTTAATTAGAAAATTTGCGTTCGAAATTCATAAACACACTTTAATTACTGCCCTGCTCTTACTCGTCGATTCCTTCCAATTATGCCCATTTTCAAACCACCCACGTTCATATTCCATTTGCTTGCCCATATAACCAAGGGAGATCTTATTTGCCTTTTCCATCTACAATACACCTAGCCTTGCCCAATGTCCCCGGCACATTCCCCATCTGTACATACACACTCGAGACGTCACTAGATTAGCTGCGTCTAACCCAATCAAATCACGATTGTTAACTGGCAATCCACTCTACAGGCCATAGCGTCTCATGTGTAAGGATTCCCAACGCGCGCAACCGGAAGGACGGGGGGGCGAGCCCCAAGCAGTTTCGTCATAATGCCAGTTAGATTGTTTGTTGTCGCGTGGAGAGCGGAAAGAGCACAGTGCAAGTGGGCGCAAGCTCTTAACCGTCGCCGCCGCCGTCGGCGTCTCAGCCAGTGCAAATCCGCGGACGGCTCCTTTATTCCGCCGGTTATTTGTCAACTCCGCGTTCAACTCAATTTGCCTAATGCAGTTTATGTAATTAAAATGGAAATTCATTGCCGCGCGCGCTCGCGCGCGAGCCCGGCGTCATTTGAGAGAGTCGAGTGTCGTGAGAGAGCCAAAACACAAAGAAAACCCGCCTGCCGAGAGGGAGAGAGGGACGGAGGGAGGGGCGGCAGCTTAATCAAAAATACATTTGGCCCGCGCGCAGCTACAATAAAGAGCCGCCACGTCGGGGCTTGTTTGTTACGCCCGAGCGGCTCGCTCCTATTTCATTACAATCAGCAGCTTATACCAACGGCCGCCGAGCTCCGCCGGCTGTACGCTTTCCCGTCGTGCCACCCCCTCCCCCTCCTGAATGACCCGAACGCCGCCGCCACCGGCCAAATGAACGAACGAGTCCGGTCGCTAGCAGGGAATCTCACGAGGATTCCAATGCTGAGTGTGCGCACAGCAGCTCGGCCAAGCGGCAGCGACAGCCGCGAGTCGTCGGATTGTTTGCGCGGGCTTTTCGCATTCGGCGTGTCTCGAGACAGCCAATCGGCAGCCGGGACTAATTGCAATCATTCCATCCATTCCCCGAGTCTGTGCGTGTGCGAGTGCTTGTATAGGACCGCGCACAGCTGGGGTACGCTAATTGGGCTCTCGAAATGAGACAGAACTCGGACACAACATTCATCAAGGGCGGAGGGAATTTTGGTTTGTTTGACAGCTGAACCTCGAGCTGGACGTCGTAACGAGTCTTCGGAGGGGCTGCTGTGCAATTGCCCGGACGAGCAGTGAAAGAACGAGCGTACGGATTTTGTGGGAGTCAACTGTCGTCTCGGTTATTTCCAACCGCAGCCGAGAGAGTTTCTGACGTAGATAAAGAGCAACGGCGATTCAGCTGGTTAGTTGACTCTGCAGCTTTAGTTTTTTCTTTTTCTTTTTATTGCCTCCAGATACGTATGATGTATCTTGAAATAATATTTCATCAGCTTTATAATTAGGAAGGATTTTAAAAATGATTGAAGCCCAACGGTCAAATGGCAACTACTCAACGTACGAACGAAACGTTTCGTGACTGTCTCGGAACGGCATTTTTTTTTAAGCTAGTATGCAGGATAACTCGATCATTTTTTATCCAATCGAATCGAAATTCTGACTGTAGCTTTTAACATACATAAACTACCACGACACTTTTAATTTTTGTGATCATCAAACAATCACACCATTTATAAACAATTTGAAATCGTGTTTTTTTTTCATGAAGAAGATAAAAAAGCTAAATGCAAGCCAGATCTGCAAAAATCAATATTTTTGTGAAACCCAAAGTACTGCGACAGCGAAACTCATATCGAATGGGAAACATTCGTTTTATTCGTCCCAGGTTATTTGGAAACAGCTACCATCCAAACTTCCTTCATAAAGAGACGCTCTCACTTCACCGGCTGTTACGACGTCATTTTGTAATATGAATCAAAATAACAGTACATTATGCAATATATATCCCGCCGTGTCCACAAGTGGCCTGCAAAACCGACGACGAGTATTACACGTTCAAATGAGTATTTAAAAATTAACATTTAAAATATGCACTAGTGCGTGAAATGGCATCTCACGTACCGAATAACATAAAAAATATTCGAGCATGCCTTGAAAAGTACGTATATTAAATACGTATTTAATTAACCCTCAAAATTTAATTTCGATTCCTTCATTAGTATGAAAGAAAAAAAATATTGTAATATACGACTTAACTCTTCAGTATACTCGTTGGTTTAGTTGTTGTTTCTTGCCCTTGCGTGGGATATCTTATCCCCCAATGAGTAGATATTGTCTTGTGAAAGTTCATATGCTTATGAGAATCCTCAAACCCGATTGGCTCGATCGAGTTAAATCCACTCTCGAAAGTTGAGGCACGTGCGACTATAACGAGGAGAGATGAAGAAACTCGCGACCCCCGACCGAGTCAGATTCAGACGCCGAAGATAACAATTGAGTGAATACAAAGTTCGGAGAGTTCGAGACGTTTTATTGCATCGACATCACCTCTCGACGTGGCTCAGCCCAAGTGAATGGCTTCGAATCGAACACGCGATTAAAAGATTCCAGTCGAGATTCGAAGAGGAAAAACGGCAGAGCCCCGGGATGAGATTGTAACGTTGTATTAGGGCAAATAAGCGAGAGAGGAGAGCTGGATAGAGCGAGTATAGATCGGGAGTCGGGGAATTCTCGGACGGACTCGAATCCGGTGAGAGGGAAGGAGTTGGGTCCGAGAAACGGAGAAAAGGCGTCGTTAAGGACGCGTAATTCGTTGATTTCTCTCTTCCTCTCTTTCTCTCTCCCGGTGGACTTGTTCTTAATCCGGGCTCTTTAAATCTCCATATTGATGAGCGGAGCGGAGCGCGAGACCAGTTGGCGAAGCCGCTCCAGTGGAACGAGTCGAGCTTCGGCCAGACACGCCAATTCGATTTAGCCGCGCGGCCGTGCCAGCAGTCGAAGTTCATAGCTCCCCGGGCTCTCCGCGCACCGAAACTTAATTGTCTATACATGGATTTTCTCGCGACTCCTTTGACATGGTTCGACGGCTACGTGCGATAAGTAATCGGACCCTCTATACCCAATCTCATCAATCGGTGTGATCGTTCTCGGGCGAACTCTCGTTCGTCCATCTCAACGTAATATTCTACTTTTACAAGTGCCAAACTAGTAAAAGGAGCAAATTGTGTGCCGCATAAATGTGTTCTAATAACATCTGATGAGAAAGCTTGAATGAAACCCATTGAAAAGTTTTCCAAGTGTTGGAAGCTCGGATAAAGTTGTGAAACTTTCGAGTCGTTTCATATATATCAAAATTTCATATATGCCTAGGGGGAGTCATCGGATTAGTGACGCAAAAGGGCTACGTAAAATTTACTCTCACCCGAATATTTATGTATGTCCAATAATAAATTGGAAATGCCGGAAAACATCTGAGCGGTATATACTCCCGGCCCACGTTCCCGCTTGGCTCGTCGCTCACGTCCGGGTTGAAACTTGCTGCGGGCTGGTGGCGGCCAACTTGCTGCGGGCTAGAAACAATTAATCGTGTTTCGAGAGGAGGGAAGGAGGAGGAGGAGGGGACGAAGAAGTGCGCAGGTTCGATGAGTTGGGCCTCTGTACCATTGGCCAATTGTCAATTGCCAGTGCTAAATAGATGAACGCACCGAGTCGAGCTACGTATACATATATATGCAGGCGAGTGGCTGTGCCGCTGGTACATCCTTCTCCGAATAGTTCGGCCAACTTCTTCGAATTACTTTATCCCGCGACTAAATAGTTTCCTCCGCCATTCTACCCCCCGTCCCCCCCACCTAGTTAGAATTTCATTTGGGGGTGCTTTTGTAATTTACAACCGGATTTTCATTACAAACGCTTAGTTAGTTTGCTTTTGAGCCGTTGCCGAAAATTCCGCGCTTTCGCCGCCGCCGCTCGCAATATACTTTGATGGAGTGTACCTGCAGTTGGGCGCTACCATTGTCAGAACAAGAAATTCCGCGCCAAGTAACATTTCCCATATAATTTCTGAATCCCTTGCGTTTCGCGCAAATCCAATAGTCCTTCGCTTTGTCTTCTTTTCAAAGACGGAGGCTAACTTTGAATGGGTAATATCGCTCTCTGTATCCCACGAAGACTAGTGCATCTCACAGGGTCTCGTCGTCAGCTCAATTAAACTCGAGTTCCCTCCGGCTACGGGCGTTTGTTATACCCGTTACATCGGATAACTCGATCAATTTCATTAGTCGTTGGCGATTCAGTTTCAAAGAATCTGGAGAAGAAAAAATATCATCGTGAAAAGTGTCAATTTTCCAAACGGCAAAATTTCTCCGAGCGGAGCAAACACCGAGAAGCAATCGTATACTGATTGACTATGTCGGGCTCCTTCAACTAGTCGATGAAACTTTTTCCCACCGAAGTTACTCATCGGTGTACGCGCGGGATTCCTTCCTCCCGTGAAGTGTCTCAAAGTTGGGACGCGCGACATTTCACTCTGTGCGAATTAAGAGACGATCGAGTGCGACAACAAAAACACCGACCAATTGAGATCTAAATATATACATTTGCGATAAACGCATCGCTTGTTTCGTTTAGATTCGTTGGGAAATGAGCTGGAGCGTCATCAAATATCTTTCCCCACCTCCTGCTGTTGTAAATCAATCACCATGGGGGAAAAAAGAGGCTCTCGAAGCTCGGACTGATCAAAAAGAAGCAATTCAGAAAGCGAGCGCGAGATAAGAGCGGCATAAATCAGAGAGCCGGGGTCAGGTGGGACGCGTGAAGAATTCATATGTGCGATGGCAGGGCCGATAACGGCATCGGACGATCCGCTCGTTATACCCGAGAAAAGCCAAAAAGGAGCTAAATTAAAAGGAACGATCGCGAGTATTATGAGTTAGTGCGGGGCAGGATATCGGCCGAGTGCGCACCAGCCCAACTTTGGCCGTCGCGACGGAATCCAGATAATTACTCGCGCGTAAAACCGCACGGGCCTGGTGGGCTGTTAATTAAATAGCGCGCGGCCCGGTAATCGGGACGGGACGAAACGAGAGAGTACAGCTCTGGCGCGCGAGCAGCCAATTTCCCGGGGGACGCAGCTCGAGTTCACCTGCTCGAGCCGCGAGAATAAAGGGTGTCTCCTGTGCCGGCCTCCGCACCCCCCATCTGCAGGGAGAGTCGACGCACTCAGATGAAACTCTTGCCGTGCCAACGACGTCGCGCAGTTTCCGACGTGTGACGGTAGGTATGAGCTGCGTGTCCGGTTCGTTTCCATCGAGCAACTCTGTAATGCAAATTTGAGACGATTATTATCACCCCCCTGCCGAGTATCTGTTCCGCTCGCGCCGTTTTGACTCTCGACAAATGACCACATTGAGCGTCTGCGATGGGAAAATTCATTATTTAATTAGTTATAAGCGCAAAGTATACTAGATATTAGTATTTGATTGAAGCACTTGGATAAATCGTATCTAGGTACATGTATTATCAATTAGTTCAAATACACGAGAAATAAAATATCTGTATTTTCAAATACTCTTATCTCAAATACAGATATTTCATGAACTTGTATTTACCAAAAATTTGTATCAATTCACCACCCATCACTGCAAAGAACATAAAAGTATACCGTCAAATCATCAAAATTCGATGTACGAATGGATTTTCGCCTTTACGCGTTGGGACCACAACTTCGAAAATCTGAAAAAGATATTGGAAAATTTCCGACTCTTCGGAGAATATATATTCTCATATGAAGTAATTCTCATTTTTGCTCCCTTTCTCGAGGTGAAAATGTTGGCTCTCAGAAGATTTGAGCCGACGAGGAATCCTGAAATATCTTGTCCCCCATGAATCTCGGTCGAATTTTCATTTCCATCTGTAGAATTCGTTGAAGAACGCGTCTGCAAGGCTGAGAATGGAGGAGAAACGAAAAAATTTGGAGCCATCTAAAAAAAAGCGCTAGACAGCGGCACGTCTACAACTCTCCAGCACCAACAATATAGCTCATTCGCTCGTATTATTCATGCTCCTCAAAATCAGGCTTGTCGTGTGCGATCCGACGAAACCGCAGGTTCTTACTTAGGACGGGTCTATTTCGAGCCGCGGGGCTGGCTAAATACGTTTGAATTTTGATGACGAGCCCGTGGTTTGGACGTAGACGGTCGAGCGTTCGGGATCAAGAAGCAGCCGACTCGCTTTTCCAACTCACCAGAGCGCGTTTCCATAATTCACC
This sequence comes from Aphelinus atriplicis, assembly GCA_020882685.1. NCBI lineage: Eukaryota > Metazoa > Arthropoda > Insecta > Hymenoptera > Aphelinidae > Aphelinus > Aphelinus atriplicis. The sequence goes on along the minus strand of CM037076.1, from coordinate 2,822,914 downwards.
CTCTTAAATGATGCCTCCCCCCCCCCGCGAGCTTAGTCTGATTCGGCGTGCGCGAGCATATTAATGTCTAATCGACCGATTTCTCCCGTACTCTTTGCCCGCGCGATCTTGAAAGCGATGGATCAATCCGTATATAAATATTTGTATACTACTGGAAATATCAGTACTCCCGTAAAACCTTACAGCTAATAATCGCTGTATTCAAGTGAAAGATCCCTATATGAAGGTGGATGAGTGATTGATGAGTAGAACTTCGGTCAGGGTAAATTTTTTCTCTCGCAATCCTACTTTTTCAATAATTTGGAATTGTTTTCCAAGCCCGATAAATCAATATTTATCTCGTGAACGTAAAAAAATAATTTGATGGTAAATAATCACTCGAAAATTATAAAAATTCTACTACTATGAATCAGTTATACAATTTGTACAAAGTAATAGGACGCAAACGTAACGAACGGCCATCCGCTGCGCTCTTTACTCGATGCTTTATTGGATCTTTGAACTTGCGATAATCAGGAAATACGTATCGCAACGTTGCCTCAGCCGGGATAAGCGTTGAAAGGGAAAAGTTGCGACGAGGGATCGATTTAGCGCTCGTTATTACTGTAGCTTCGACCGACCAAGTCCTCCTCGTCGTCGTCGTCGTCGTCGTCGATTCCAAATGAGAAACATTACGATTCGTTTTTATTGGCTGTACGTACGCGTGTATACATGCTACACGAGGGAGGAGGAGGGGGGAGGAAAGTTTTTTCCCTTGCGGCACGAGCCAACGACTCACTTCCGCGGCTATGCAGAGCGAAATTGCGCGACGCTGATGGAAGTCGGAGCAGAGAGAGAGAGAGGCCACTTGACAAAAAGAAGCACAACGAGTCCGTAGCGTAGCTGTAGGAGTGTACAACAACGTGTAAGAACGAGGCGATAAAAAAAGTTTGCTCTCTATCGCGCGCGACCTGTGTATAAGTGCGCCAATTCAGCTGCAAGTATGTATGCGCGCGGGAGTGTGGGAGGGTGGGTGTTGCAGAAGGAAGCACGTACTGGGGGAGGGGGGACGGGGGGGGGGCAAAAACGACGAGGAGCCACCGCGCCAAGCGTATCGCTGCGGTTCGTCGTGATTAGCGATAATCAATATCGACCGACACGTGACCTTGGGCTTTATCGAGCGCAACAGGCGAGGTTTGCCGGGACGCGGGCGCGCGACGACTATCCATCGCGGGCTCGAGACTCGTGCCCCGGATAGAAACACGTACATCTCTCGCGCGGCAGAGGGGGCGAGAAAAAAACGGGTGAATCGACCGAGGCTTTCGCTCGTGCGCGCGCTCGCGCAATTGAATAATTCTCCTCTCGGCCGTCGTTCCGAATTCGCTCGAGCGGCGTGGTATTATGAGCTTCCCAGCCCGCGCCTGCCTGCCAGCCAGCCAGCCCGAGGATGTAATCATCGCTCGCGGCCTCGGCAGATAGTTCCTTCTCGGCGAGTGTAGCCAGGAACACTCGTTCGCGGGTGCTGCGCGCCTCACCTATCCCCCACCCCCAACTGCCCCTCCACCGTGTACAATAAGCACTCGTGCCGAAATGCCACTAATGAGGCCTAGTTTTAAAAAAGCCAGCAGCGCAATAAGCCCACGCTCTCGCGCGCCCGCGAGCTCAAGTGTCGAATCATCCGACTTTCTCTCTCTTTCTCTGTCTGTCCCCCTCTATTCATCAAGTCTCGGCCGTGTACACGTGATTAAGCGAGTATAACTGGGACATAAATGTGATATCGTCTCACAAAGAGAGTATCAGGCATTTGGTTGTCTCAGATCTTGCTGAAACTTAGCGATGTGGTTTTTGGGAAGACAAACGGGTAATGCGTACAGTGATAAGCCAGCGTTTTGTTTTTCTGGAGATACTCATGAACTGTTCTTGACTTTATGCGTACACTGTGTATTTGTATCTAGAAACACCTACTCTCTATAAACCTCTCAGTGAAGAACCAGGGTATGAAAGTAAAATATCACTATATGAAGTGGATGAGTAATTGAGTGGAAGTTTAGTTGATTTGACATGTAGTCAAAGTGAATTTCCACTCGAGTCTCATGAGTTTCGATAACACCAATTTTTCTATCAATTTTGCAGTAAGTCCAGTGTAAATTCACTTCACCTTCAATAGTAGCTGGAATGTCAAGAGTCCTGAAAATTGATTATTTCGTATAAAAATTGTTGCTATCAAAACTCATCGAAACTAAACTGAAAATCCACTGTAATCAAATGGAATATTAACTGCAATTCCACTCAATCACTGATCCACCTCCATACAGTAATTTTTTACTTTGATACCCTGTGTGTATGCCTAAAACCAATAATGGTTCATGAATATCTCCATAGGAAAACCAAACGTTGGCCGCCGTATGGCTATACACATTACCTGTTTGGCTGCCTAAAGATAAATTTTGTCTAGCCCCGTTCCGATCCTTTGCTCGCATTCGAACAACTAATGCCAACGTCCATAACCAAGTAGCAAAGCTTCGGTTTCGATTAGTTGGCCGGCGACTCGCGGCCGATCTTAATTACTTAGTTAATTTGGCGCGTATGCGATAAGGGAGAGGGGAGGCCCGAGCCCGGCCGGATAATTTTCCATTAAAACTCGCAATCGCCCGGACGATCGGCCGGGCCGGGGGCGGGGGAAAAACTGCGGAAGCTCGCGCGCGCGCGCGACGAGCTTGATTGAGCCAGCCGGCCGAGCCGAGCCGCCGTTAAATTCCCCGGCGCGATTAAGCGTGAGCGCTTCCTCCGCGGCGCCTCAGCCCCCTCCTGTTTTTCGTCTTGGCCGCTCGACGTGGCGCCGCAACAAATTGCCTCGTTTCTCACACAGGGATACGGGAGCCGCGTCTCGCTTCGCAAAAATAATCGGGGCCCGGGCTTTTATCGCAACGCTCCGCAGTGCTTTTGGGCTCTGGCTCACACCGCCCGCTCGGAGATTCCCCCCGTAATTGACTGTTCAATCGGCCGCGTGATATATACGCTCGCTCGCCCGATCCGATCGTACTCTCGTCACCCCCGACTCTTTTCGCACCCGGGGTTCGCACACTGATTTTCCTCGTGTTCGAAAAAGACCTCTGCGACGGTGGCCGGCAGCCGAGCACCGGGAAAGAGGAGGCTTTCGCGCCGTCAAATAGTCCCAGCTCGTTTGATCCCGAATGAAACAGCCAGTATCGGGTATAGCTGTAATTCACTCAGGTGGCTATTTATATATCGTTAGACCGAAGCCAAACCCCGGACTGCGATGCGTCGCTCGTCGGCAGTGTGAAAAAATTTGCGCTACCGAGCGTTTCGTAAATCATTCATAGGTGTTTTCGTGCCGAGGGCGCGGAGCGCAAGTTGAAGTTGCTCGAGTAAAGTTGCACTTTACTCGTGCAACTCTGGTGCAACTTTGCTTGCAGCTGCCGACCAATCAAAACTCGAAACAATTGCACTCTCTCAGACGTTATCTCATTTGTTCGAAGAAACATCGGGGCCGTGTACTGCATAACGGAGTACGGTCGGAAAGAAAAATCACCAAACATCTCGACATCACGGCAACTGCAACGCTAACGAGATGTTTTACCAAAATATGCGAAAAAAAGACCGCTGCCAGGTGAAGCAGCGCAGTCGGCTATCTGAAGGAAACTTCGCGAGATTTGAAGTGACTTGGAAACCAACCTTCATCAGTGGAAGAGAGAGAGAGAGAGAGAGAGGGGAATGGGGGTATATAGGAACATTAGGGTGTGGATCGGTGTAATAAATCAATGGGAGCAGTTAAATTTGCGCTGTCGCGAGGCCGGGATCGAAAGGTCCCGGGCGCGTTAATTACGAAGACAGATGGAAGCTGGCGAAAGAGCAGATCCGCGCGCGACGTCGCTCATGGGCCAAGTGAGCCAACACGAGCTGCAGCCAAGTCGCACCGAGTTTGCGTACATTTGGAGATTGGAGAAAACTATTAATCAACGCGTAACATGGGACCACGTCCCACGCCGTCGACCCGCTCCCTTCCATGTACCAGCCCGTAATATGACGTATATTCGTTTTCTACACGACTTCAATGTTAATTGCCTGCGCCCTCCCCTCGGTACTATATCTCGACCCCTCCCCCCCCCCTCTCTCTCTCTCGGTCGACCTACTTCTCTCTCCCTCAATGCCTCTATCTTCCCGACAAAAAGTCCCACCGCCCTCTGCCCCTCCCCCCCCCTCCCCCTCGTCAGATAATCCATTATTTACACTCTACTTTACTTCAATATCCAATTGGCCAGAGTACGGAGTTTTTCAGCTAATGTCAGATCGAGCCGGGGAGATATCGGCGCGAGACAATTTATCACTTGCTAATTGAACGTTATTGCGCTTTATCCAGAGGCCAAATGGTATAATTACATTTTATAAATTGAATGTGAAAGTCGCGTGACATTAGGTATTGCACACTCATTTTGCGACGTTGCATTGTAGTTTTGATATAGATGAACTATTTTTCAATTTTGAGGGGATTGTCAAGTGATTGTGAGACACTGCAATCAAACATTTGAATATAAAAGAGGTACATTGATTACACACATTTTTCAATACCCAATTTGAGTGACTATGGTTAAAATGGGTAAATTATGGTTTTAGCGATGGTTTCAGAGATTAGTTGTCTCGAGACACCCAATAAGATGGAGTTTGCAGAATATGAAATTTCAATTTTATCCCTCTAGGCACATGCTGTTACCTTTATAACTTTCTTTTCCGCAATATTTGTATTCACTAACAACTACTCACATTCGATTACTGCCCATCACTGGCTACTCGTATAATTCACGTGTCACCGGAGGAAATACCAGTGATTATTCGCCGATACATATATATATATATATATATATATATATATATCGGTTTCGCTGGTATTAGTGAATTCACGCTACATATATTCCATACAGGCAATGTCCCCGAGGCTGCGGTGGAAAATGATTCGATTTGTTCGAGTACATTGGGGGGGAAACGTAATTTGAGATGTACATCACACGTGAGAATGATTCGAACGCGATTACGAGTATACGGCTGCAGCGAACTGGGTCGGTGTGCGCCAGCTGTTAAACAGCGTGTACATAGAAACGAATGAGAGAATTGACCAGTTTGCTTTGTTGTTTTGCAGTGCAACGCGGCGCAGGGAGTGAAGGCGTTCTTCGACATGATGCACAGCGGCCCGCACAAGATGATGCTGTTCGGGGCGGCCTGCACCCAAGTCACCGATCCCATCGCCAAGGCCTCCAAGCACTGGCGCCTCACGCAGGTCAGCTCCCCCTATACATATACCACTCATTCACGTACATCAGCCGCGTGCCCGAGGCCAATAAACAACGGCGCGATTGGGAAAAATTGCCTAATCAAGCACATCCCGCCCGCGATATATGTCTATACCCCTCACGCACCTGCGCGCTATACTCCTTCTTCATTTGGCTCGTACAACAGCTGCGGCGAGCGAGTATATATATAAATAAAAATAAACCGACCAAGACGGAATGGTTCGTGCAGCTCGTTTCTCGATAAGCCCCAGTTCGCGCGCGCGAGCGCAATATTGATTTGCAATCTACGCCCTCCTGCTTCGCCTCTCTTTCACCTATTTTCATGCGTGCACCCCGTATTATTGTTTTCCCTCTCCTCATCATCCGACGATCTACCTGCATTATTTATCCCCCCGTCTCCCTTCCCCGCCAATCGTCATTTATTTTCGCCCGATATCCACACCCTCCGCAATCCATCCCGACCGCGCCACGTTCGAAACTTTTCTCCGCCCGAGCGGATGTATTTCGGGATACGTATACCGTACACACACACATATATAGACCAGCACTGGCTTTTCCCGCCGCGCCAGTTTGACCCCTGCCCACCGACAAATACCCGTTTCCACTTACGAATCGACTGCTCTGCGCCCGGACGAATTCCAGACTTTACACCTCTCGTATACGTGGTTCGCATTCTCACGAGAACGGTAATTTCTACGAAAAAGCAAATGCCTCGCTGATCACTTTTTTTTTCTTTCAGTTAATTATGTTTTTTTTCGGGACCATCGCAAGCTGAAACTACAAGTGGGAATCGTTGCGAGTTTTTCTTTTCAGTTGGGTGACCCTGTTTGCGTGATTTTTTCAGCTACTACGGTAAAGACGTGATTGCTGCATCTGATGAATCCATCAGATAGAACGGACTACGAAACTTTTGTTTCCCGCAGTTTTGTTTTTGTCAGTGTTGTTTCAACGAAACTGTGTGAGTTGAAAAGTAAGAAAAACATGATTTTATAATATCAGATTGTATACTCAAAAAACGTAATCTCTAAACAATGGAAAATCCATCTCAATTACCTTTTTAACAGTATTTTTGAGCTGAAAATCGTGAAAACGAGCAAAGCGTCTCGTCATAAAATTACACGACAATCGCAATAAAAATGAGACGAGAAATCGAGTTACTACAGAATAACTTTAAAATGTAAATATATAAACGTGAGAGAAAAAATGGATGTAAAAATGGTTTATTTTTAAATTACAGTGTTTGAATGCTAACATGGTATTAATTGGAGAGGCGGAAGTTTGCGTTGGGGACGCACAGGGCGAATGACGGTTCGGCAGCTGTTTTCGCAGGCTGATTAACGCGCGAAATAACAATTGCGCGGGTGTAACTGTTTATTGTTCAAGCTTGGAGAACTGGAGTGATTCGAAGTGATGCGCATAGCCTTTTGTCGAGACACGGTACAAACGCTCAAAATATCGAGGATAAATACGCGGACGAAAACACGGCGGCGATGTAAAAATTTTCCGTTCGAATCAATTCGCCGGATGCTTCGAACGCCGAACGGTGGGAGTTAAGGGGTGCGGGGGAAGGGACAGAGAATATCAGAGCGAATAAATTTCATCCGAGCCGTCGACGCGGCCCAGGTACAGCTGTGTATAGCCGCTCGAGTTGGAATAGCAGATATATCGGTGTAGGCGCAGTGTAGTGACGCGAAGCCGGGGCAAAGCCCGCTGAAACAACGGCGGCCCACGAGTGAGCGATCCAACGTTACAAGAGTAACGTACAGCGAGATAAGACTAGCCGTGTGTGCCGGGTATTATCACACATACCGATAACGCATTGTCTCGGGTATCGCCGATATATGCAGATGCATTTGCATCTACGTATCGACCTTATACGCTTCCATTCGACAATACGCCGATTCCGATCTCCCCGATTCACTATTTGATCACTCGATCCGAACGATTTTTCCTCCCAGCCCCTCCCAGTTCGCTTTCACTCGACTCACCGTGCCCCGGGAGCCGCGTTCATCGCGCTTGTCGGCGGCTTTATCATCGGAATTTATTATTATCCATGCGCCAGTCGGAGTACGCCAGCGGTACGTCAATTTCGAATTTGAATTAATAAATTCGAAATATTTCGCGCGTCCCGCCACGTCCCCTGGTCGTAAGGGGCGAATCGCGCTCTGACCGCTGTGTGATTCGGAGGACGGAGAATACCGGGAATTCCCATACGGTTCGTCATTTTTAATTCGCGCTTCGAAGGGAAAAATAATTCTCTGCCGCGCGTGCACGCATATCCAACGAGGTCGAAATTGGATGAAGCTCAAACAGAGGAAGGAGCGCGCGCGAGGCGTACGAGCCGACATGCGCCCAAAGGTAAAACTACGCCGCGCGTAGCTGCTTTGCCCGGCTTGTAGCTCATAAATACTTATCACGAGCCGCGTTGTACTTTTACCTTTTGCTCCGGCGTCCCATTAGTGAATCATTGCAACTGGCTTCTGACGAATACAGCGGCGCAATAAAGTGCACGTCGCCGTATGTGGCCGGGCATAAGGGACGCGACTCGCTGAAAGCCCCGCGTACGACCGGAAAAGTTGCTCCGCGACCTGCCGGCTGCGGGCTTTGCAAATTCACAGGTAAATATAAGAAAGTCGAAGGGCCGCCGCTGTGTTACGCGTCGTAATTGGAGGACGCTAGCAATTATACACGAATAATAATTCGCGGGAGTATACATATATACGTATGTATAGGGCTAGGACTAATTTAGCAAATGCGAGGTGTGGCGGTCGCGAGTCGCATTAGCACTATGGGTCGGGGAGGCTCGGCAAAAATACCAGGGGGCACGCAATTAAACGCAGTTGATACGAGAGCGGGAGGTGGGCCTCGTCGCGTCGCCCGCATTTACATATAGATGGAGAATAAACACGCCGCTCTCTTGGCGCGCATTGCTCGACTGCTACATATATATATACACTCGGTCTAGCCGTCGTCGCGTTTTCCGCCCAAGGAGACCATAAATAATTTGGCTCGATTCGCCGCGGCCGCCCTGGAAAATCCCCTCGTATGGGGCGCGCGCTTACGACCTGAATCATTAACCTACACGTATATATATACTGGGGTGCGTGTCGCGCGCGTTAATTAATCGCGTGTGTCGGCTTCAACGCGGTGAATTATTTCTAACCGACCGCGGCTCTCGCTGCAGTTAATCCGCTATAGCCGCGTGTATTAATTTAGTTTCTTCGTGTGCGCCTCGCGAGTATGGATGAGTGCGCGCCAACCCAACGTCCAAAATTAAAATGCTAATCTGCCTTGTTCGTACCCGTGTGATCTCTCGCGAATTCCGCTGCGCGGCAAATTCACCGATGAGTTATTGAGTGGGAATACAGTGAGATTTTCCATGCGACTCGAGTGAATGTTTTACCACTCGAGTTCTACACGAGATTTGATAATTCAACTTTTCCAAGTGAGTTCACAGAGAGTCGAGGGAAAATTTAATTTACGATCAGTGAGAATACGGGAATGCTTCGGTGAACTCAGAGAAATTGAATATCGAGCACCGACAGATGGATCTTTAGATGAAGATGATTCATTGTGATTTGCAATCATATAATTTTGAATAATAGTTGAGGGAAAAAATGAATTATATCAATGAGTTTCTTGTATCTACTCATGATTGCTATATCCCACGCTTCACATATCAGATAAAGTCTCGGTGAGTTTTCATAATACACTCAATTTCCAACGTACTCCATGGTATGTTTACTGGGCTCACCGGGAATTTAAATTAAAACTTGTTGCCACATGAAATCTCATGGAACTCGAGTGAAATTCATCCACATGAAGTTCCACTCAATAATTCATCCACGGTCAGCAGCATACAGTAATGGTTGGAGAGAGTGGGATTAATATAGCGTTGTAACGTTTAGTCAACTCGACCGAGGTGTCTCGTGACCGCGGAGCTAGTACATACGATGCAGATTATACGCTCGGGGGCGAACTGCTCGAAGACGCGTCAGACTGAAGGCATTTGACCGCGCGAGGCACGTGCGGACATAATCGAGCGCGAATTTAACGAGACAGTCAAACGGGGACGCGCGAATAAACGTGCGCGAGAGGAGCTGCAGTTCATCGAGAGGGTGACTACTGCACGTGTGTGCGTGGGGCAGGTATACACACACATATATATATATATTATATATATAAGAGACGGTGGCCCGCGAGTAAAACGGTAAGCCGAGTATTTAACGAGCTTCGCGTTTGACGGGAGATGGGGATGGGGGGCGGAGAATCAAGTGGCAGCGTCTCATCTCGCGCGACTGCTCCCAGGGGCGCTTAATAAAACGCCTCGGTGCAGTGGAGATTCGCCGGGTCGCCCACTGGCATATCCCAGGGTAATTCACCGGCTGATCCCGCAAACACGAGTCCCGCCCTTTTATTACCCAGAGATATATTAATTACGAACAGAGACCCGCGTTGCGTACTAATACACGCCGTTTACGCGTATATCCCCCCGTTCTCCTCGGCTCGGCTCGGCTCGGCGCATATTTATATATCGCCCTCGTCCTCCATCATCGCCTCCCAGCTGTAATGGGCTCGTCAGTGTAATCCAAGGAATAGGCTTTTTTTTTATCGTGGCTGCTCCCTGCCAGGGAACTTCTGGCTTATAAACAACTATTACATCCAATCATGTCAAATCGTGTGTAAGATTTCTTACGTACATTGAATATATTTTATAGTCAACATTGACATTAATACATATAGAATATTTAGCATACATCAATTCAAATACATGTATTTGAAACATAAATATTTGAAAAATTAGTATTTACTCCAAATACTCTAATAGTCTTAATTAAATTACTGCCCATCACTCAGCACGGCGCGTACGTGTAATGGAAGTTCGCGGTATCCGTAATTAGTGAGAGTGGAAGCCTTACTCACACCAATGCAATTAAGAATAACTCTATAGAATTTCCACCCTCATACTTGAGTGGAACAAAAAAAATTATCAATAAGCGCCGGTTGAATTCCCCCGATGCGCTTGATTGGTATCGCTCGTATAATTGGGCCATTGGTATAAACGAGATATAAATCGATCGTACTCGCGGTTATGTACTCGTTAGTATATTAAACCACGTTTAAACTTGGCTCGCTAAATTTTGGAACTATCGGTAATGATTAGCTGGGGAAAAAAAAACCAACGTTTTCGCGAATCAACTCTTTGCGATTCGATGGCAAAAAGTCTCGACGGTTCATCGAGAAGCCCATCGGGCCGAGGCGAGTAAATTGAAAGAGAGGTATATCAGACGCGGGTCATGGGCGAGTAGGTCGTGTATCCGCGGGCTCGGCACGAGTGTCGATTTATATACGTGCGCGAGGGCCATTGGAGGGCCACTCGGAATGTCGTAGGCTCCGAGATTCACAGCTATGGGCGCGACGTGCATTCGTCGTGTGAATATATATACACACACTTGACGACCATGTCGAGCTCCATAAATCGAGGGAAAAGTGATGAGCGAGAGGCGTGCAGAACCACTGAGCTCGACGGGGGATCGCAGTGGAAAAGTGCAGGTCGTCGATGAATTAGGCAAGTCGAGGGTATCGAGAGCAGCGGATTACGTTCGGCCGGGGAGCTTTTGCTCAGGGCTCGGATGGGCAGGCAGATGCGACGAGCTGCGGGTTATATCAGCGGCTCGAGCCGAGCCGCGCGCGTCTCGGCCAAAGTGCGTTTGCCAACAAGCAGCGGCCCGGGACACGCAGCGTCGCGCTGCGCGCCACCTCCGGAATCAATACTTGCTAGCGACTCGTGCGCCCTGGCACGTCGATCCATTATTCAGTCGGATCCTCGCCGCGACTGACGAAACAATCCGCCGTAAAACCCCCACCCGTCAATTATGCCAAATGTACGTGCGTCCGCGCTTTGGCTTTGTCGTGTACGTATATACATACATATGGCTCTCTCGCGCCGCGAGCAGCGTATAGCGTGGCGAGAGCCCGGAATAATTCAGTCGGCGGTAATGCGCGGCCCCAACGCGAGACCTCGAATTCGCGGGGATCGTCGCCCCCCCCCCCCCCCCCCCCCCCCGATGGAGGCCCGCTAACGCATGCAGCGCGCGTATGACGCACGATAACGACGGCTCTCCCTTGCCCCGATCGAATTTCAAAAATTCCCCGGCCCCGCGGCGCCCGGGACACCGAGCCCAGTGATCATGTTGTCCAAAATACCGTGGGCTGTATCCACGAGGATGTTTCGGATCTCCCGACCAAGAAAAAGCCCGTGTCCCAATCTACCGAAGAACGAAAGCACGTTTCAAGGAGGTTTACGGAGAAATCCCCGGCAAATCGCGCGTGTATTTGGAGAATTTTTCCCAGTGCGTATTTTTCCCGAATACGTTGGTCTAAATTTGTCGAAAGTCGTACGTTCCGGCCCGTATAACGCTATTTTGAGCAATAAAACAGAAAAGATTTCTTTCTTATACGCTTGAACAGTTTTTCATGAAAAATAGGAAAGTGTCTTCGTACTAATCTTCAAATTCTCGATCCATTCAAAGTCATATGTTTTCAAACATTACAGAATTGGGATTTTTGCATTCATTCATTCGAAACGAGAAGTTACTAGGAGCTCAGTGAGATACAAAGCGACGATGCGCTTGGCCGAATCGAGATCTTCATTTAATCAACAAACATAATGGCCGGGCTTCTTCGTCCAACGCCGTCCCCGGCGGGCAGTACACACAGTCCGAGCTGGGAAGTCGGGAAGTCGAGGAATATCGAATGGAGGCAAATAAAGTCGGGACTTCCCGGTGGCAAACATTTGCCGCGTCCACGTGGGACCACGGATTTAGTTTTTCAGCATTGCCGGACAGTCGCGGCGATAGCGGGGGAAGCAAAAAACGAATCGTACCTGTGGGAGATGGGCGAGACAAATCGACGGGCGCGCCGAGAAAAGTCGAGCCGCGGAGTTGGAACTAATAGGATATAGAACTGATAGTCGGGGGTGAAAAACCGGCGGCTGACCGATAGCGCGTCGACGACCGGCAGAGCAAGAAGCGAGGGATAATCCGGCGAGTTCCAACGCCAATCCACAACCGACCGGCTAATTAATCCTTCGTTGATTAATTAGCTCTCGCGCGGCTGCGAATCGAGCCGCTCGTAGGTATGCGCGTGTATATATAGCGACCAGCTGCGGACGCCACAGTCGCGCAATCGAGCAATCGACACCCCACTTTGATCAGAGTGGCCAATCGAACGAAACTTTGTCCGCGCGCGCTTTGTCGTCGTGATATTATTGCGCGACCCGTGGCCAGCTGCGCGCACGCCACCGCCGACATGATTTATATATACGCGCCGAGCGCAAAATCGAAATTGCCTCGGCGCTTTGCTGTACGTAGTACGACTGCGTCGCGTCTTACTCGCCAGGTGAATAATTCATTGCCGCGCGCCCAACCGAGATTCGATGCAACGACGCTCACGTGAGCGACAAACATCCTGTGCTGAATCTCTCTCTCTCACCCCGAAATCAGGTAGACTACACTGGTTTGGCAACCCCGAAAGACTATAATCAGTAACAAGATAATCTCTGAATTTGAAATACTAAAAATTTTTACTACATCAGGTGTTACTAATTTTCAAGTGATTATTTACAATTATCTGTCAGCTATGTAATTTCTATCATTAAATAGTAGTTTGTTTTCACCATTCCAAACTTAGAGTTTACACCTGGATATATCCAGTGAGAGGGAAACCATAGCAGTCCCAAAGTATTGTTATACGAATGCACGAATGTTTTCCATTCCGCGGGATTGAAATTTACTTTGAAAATTAGTTACTCCGTTCCAGACATGCTATTCTTTACGCGAGACTTGTTTGTTATCATGTTTTTCTACATCAAAACAAGGAGTTATCGATTCGCAGAAAATTGTCATGCAAACAACGAGATTCCATTAGCCTTGCGTGATACTGTTTCGTTATAACTTTCTGTACACCTCCAGCGTGAACAGTTACAAACTTGTTCGAGCAAGATTTTCACGGTTATTTAATTCCGTTCGCCAGTTTACTGATCAAAGAATCACAAAAATCTAATGCCACTAGTTCATGCGAAATTCGACAGGTTATTCGCATAAAACATCTCCAGTGCCGTTATTCTTTCAGCCGCAAGACAAAATTCGAGTCGGTCTTTCCGACTCGTGCACTCGGATATAGTCAGTGGAATACATCGGGAGAGCGAGCGACTAGCCGGAGGATAAGCAAATGTGAATCCCTGATTTGGAGAGACACGCTTCGGTTTTTTTTCGCAGGACGTAGAGAAAAATATGTCGAGTCGAGGAGTACAGCCAGCCGTCCGCACAATAAACCAAAGCTGTTCCACCGGCGGTCGAAAGAAAAAACAGGCCTATTTATCTGTGGGATGGCCGAGGGAATAAAAACACGAGACGCGCGGCCGGGTAGGAAATTCCTAGCCGAGCCCAACTCGGCTGAATTATGAATGGGCAATACTTAGCAGCCGCGGCTGCATCGGACAAAGGAAAAATTGGCCGAGCGCTAAAGAGACGAGGGGGGGGGAGAGGGGGAGGCGCGCTTATGTAGGCTGAGTTTCGGGCTGCAAACTCGGGAAGAAGTGGAAGCCGTTGCTGGCTGCACAGACAGAATAATTCATAACGGGTCAATTAAGGACTGCTCGCGGATGAGAAACTCACCGTGTGTCCATGACTAAACGCTTGATTATGCGCGAATAAACTGTTATCAAACTTTCTTTATTAATTCCACCCTCTCCCGGATACTTGGCCCCGCGATACGCTCGGTTAGTGATTCTCACCAATTGAATATATCGTCGCGAACGTGAAAAAGATAATGTCGTCACGCGTCCCACGTGGGCAGATGTAAACACCGCTCGCGCGCGACGACACACATCCGTGAACATCGAGCCGGGACACGGGGGGAAAAATGTGTCACGCGCCCTCATTCGAATTCATCCCGGGATGTAACGACTTCCGAAAGTCCGTAACAAGTTTTGTGTGTATATACTACGCAGAATATTGTTACACTCGCTACGCTACGTACATCAGGAGGGTTGAAAGAAAAAAAAACATGGAAAGTGCATATCGCGCGCTGCTCGCGCGGAATAACAATGAATTTTTCCCGCTAGCCCATATACGTTCCAGCGCGTTTTCGCGTGTGATTTTTGACATCCGAGGCGACGGGGACGAGCCGCATCGGGTATGCCGTTGGATGTCGTTCCGCGTATATAGGCCTCGCGCCGCACATAAAGTTAAAGCGGATGATTACGCAGCCGTACGACTTTGGTATGCGCACAAGAGAATTCGAAACTATATACGTATACGTGGTATTAACCGCGGGGCGAAAGAGGCGGCGCATTAATTCAAATTGAAGGAGCAAAGTTGAAGCGCCCCTCTGATTAAATACTAAACGCACATACGGCCTCGCGCCGCTCCGATAATGTATAATCCGAGAGCACAAGTTCGGTCGGGGGTATACGGCGTAGCAAAATAGCCCAACTGGCGGAGATCGAGAAAAAGTATCCCCATCCCGGAGTGCGCCTCGTACGTTTGGATGTACCCGGGGATTATCGAGGGAGAGGGAGAGAGGGAGACATGGCTAATCCCCCGGCTCAGCTCGAGCTGTGTGTGTGTACATCCGGAAGAATGCGCGAACGCCGATTAAGCCAGATATCCATCGAGGCGCGCGTAATTTATCGTTAGATTGGCACGTATAGCCCTCGCGACGGCAAACAACGACAAATGAAACACAATTTTTCTTCGTATATATCCGACCTGACAGCCAGAAAAAGGGAGAGAGAGAGGAAGATAGGTGAACGAAAGCGAGAAGCAAGGAAGCGCGAAAAAATTATTGTCCAACGCGTGAAACATTTAACAAGCGCTAATTGGTATTTTCCAAATGGAAATTGTAATTTTGTTTCGCAACCGTATAATTCGGAAGAACAGCTCGCGTACTCGGAATTCAATTAGCCCGGTCGCGTGCTTTCGCCGAGCGAAACAACGCGAATTCGCGAGGATGCGAGCTTCGAGGATGACGAGTCAAGTTGTGTGTAACACCCGTACGACACGGCAGGGGAAAAGAGACCCGTGTAAATTCGGTAGGAGACACATCGGGGAGGATCTAACGCGTGCCGGCAGGGCTGGGGTCGGGCTGAAAGGACACGCGCAAAGGAGTTTAACTTGTTGCGGGGCCGCGCGCGAGCGAACATCAAACGGGACGTTGGCGCCGAGTGTGTTCCGTTTGTTATCTGCCCGCGCAGGGGCACTCGGTAAATTATTCACGTGCGCAACTTTGCAAGAGCAACTTCGGGAGCTCATTCTCCCTCGTTACCTCTCTCTCTCTCTCTCTCTCTCTCTCTCTCGGCCCGCCACTGCTGCTCACTGTGCGAGCCAAAGTTATTATTTCATTTTGAGCCGCGGCTGGCCGGCCCCTACCCAGCGTCAGCGCTCTTCTCTGATCGCGACTTTCGTTTCTCACTCGAATCGTACCAAGGGCATTTAACCGATGCACGACGGCCAATGCGTTGGCTCGAGCGCATCCCATCGGCGCGCTGGTCAGCTAATCCTATTAGCGCGATAATCATACTACGTTACGGCCATGAATATTTTACGTGTGTACTCGGGGGAATTTGGTTTTTTTTATGGTTTGATCATTCGCATTCCGACTTGTCAAGAGTAAACACTTGGGTTATTCGAGTCTCTGGTCCCGCTGAAACTTTTGATGGTGGTTTATGAATTCGATCTCCCGGGGAATATATTATCGAAGAGTTCATGCACAAAATCAGTGGCTATCGACTCGTGAGACAAACCCACGCGTTAGCTGGCAGATCAATACAATTATCATGTATTTAGGTACCCGGAAACGTATGCCAGGTCCTAAATGTGAGATGTCGTGTAGTGCTTAGTCTTATGAAAAATGAACAACGAATGATCTCTGTCAATCGTAATGTTATATTCATAGAACGTATACTGTGAAAATTAAAAATACTGTTCACCTGGCTCGAAAGAAAGTATAGGTCTACGTTCAGCAATGTGAACGCGTATATAGAGGACTCGTATAGTAACTTTTCATTGTAACATAATTTTTACAATATAATATTTGCGAGTGTTTTATGATGAATTTCCGAGAATACATGCGCGCACTTTCAATAAAATCGCTTTGAAGCTTTTCCCTGTTATTTTCCACCTGCTGTTCGGTAGGGATTTTCGAATGTTTTTTCGCCCTATCCCACAACACCTCTCTCATCATTATCGCGCGACGGTGTGGCATTTTCGAAGCTCGCAGGTGCGTCAGCGTTGGAACGAGCGGCGTCGAATGCAAGCGCGAGTCGGTATTGGTGGGAAGAATTTGCTCGGAGCGGTGGCAGCGGAAAACAACAAAAGCGGAGCGATTGAAAGCTAGGTTGCGCGAGTGGGGAGGTGATTATGGCGTGGGACGTTTCAAATATCGGCCAACAGCGCCACTCGTTATCACCCGACAACAGCTGACTAATTACTGACGCGACCGATTGCTACCCTTCGATAACTCGCCCTGCGTGGCCCACCCCCCAACGCGATACTCCACCGGCTTCTACCCTGCCGAAATCTCGCGCGTCAAAGAGCCATCCAATATTGTTGCTAACAATCCAGCTTTTTGTGTGCGCCACCCAACAACTCGTGCGCGCGCGCGCACCTTCATTAGCCCGTGCGTGAAGATTCTTTTCAATCCAGATCTACACGTCCGAGAAAAACTAGCTGCAAACGTACACGCCCGGATAATTCCTGCCCCTGCAGCTACATCGCTTTGACCGATGTCGGTCGGAAGGACTCGGAGGGGGTATTTTTAGCTGAAGCGACGTCCAGGCTGATGGCTAATTTGATGAGGCTGCCTATCACAAACCGGATGTTCCATATTGATTTTATCACCAGAGCCTCTCCCGCCCACTCGGATACGTCAGATTCTCCAAGAGTTTCTTCGCCGATGGGTCGCTATGTCCATGTGAATACAAATGAGAAAATCTTGCATCAGGGATCTCGTAGAGAATCTTTAAGAGAGATTCGAGTCGAGGCAAAAAATATTGTCCGGCCTCGTGTACATACGGCTATTCGATATTCATCTCGGCATAGCGTTCTTGTTAAAAAATGCAAAACCGACATTTCTCTGTGTAGTGGAGTTGGAAAGTCCTGTACGAAAAATCGATGTCTCAACCCATTTTCAAAAAATTGGATTTTCAATTTATTCTCTGATTCCATTGAAAGTTTTCGAAAAAATAATAATAACTTTCACAATTTTCAATTTTGATCCATAACTGGCTTATTAAAAGATACTGAAACATAGTCAATATATCGACAATGAGATCATTTGAACTCACTTTGTTACTGAAACGTGCAATTCAATTGAGGTTTTTCTCAACTTTGACATTAGTTATTGGTTCGTTCGGGTTATTTGAAGGTACCGAAATGTATTGAGAATAAAACTTGAAAATCCGGTATTTCAAAAACGGTGAGAGATATCGATCTTTGGTACGAGGCATTTTTTCTCCCCTTCTTGAATCGCGCCAAATGACGACCCTAGAATCCAGGCGCCAGGGAAATGATATTCCTGCCCTAATTGTACAACGTACAGTGCGTATCTTGAGATTGTCCCATTGAAAATTGTCAATTTGAGACCGATCTTAAAGATTGTAGCATTTCGAAGCCTATAAAAGACCAAATGGATCAAGTATGTTTCTCCGAATGACGATCGGCAAGAACTACGACTCGAGACTATATCCAAAGTATAAGTAGTTTGAAAAATTCCCATCGAGCCACAGCCAAACGGACCAACAGTCGCGTATACGGGGAGATAAGTCCGAAGTCGCGAGTTTTGAGGAAAAGTTGTTTGGGCAGAAAAAAAGTGCGCAAACAAGATTGGTCGGTGATTTGCGCGGAGCCTGCGGAGAGTCGGAGTCGTCGAATGCAGGCGAGGGCCGTTTTATCGGCGCGGCCCATTCGTAATCGGTGAAAAAACCCTCGAGCCACGACAGAGATGCACCGTTCAAGTTTGCGCGCGAGTACGTATACATACACATCTACGTAGAAGGCGTCGGCGGAAGTGCGCGAGCCGGGAGGAGTCGCGCAGCAGCTCATAACGGGAAATAAAAGTTTCGCAGTTATAATTTACTTTGGGAATTTACGGCGGCTGGACGATACGATCGTGGGCTTTGTTAAGTGTGTGTGTGGGTGGGTGTGTGGTCGGGGCCCGCAAGATTACGAATACATTCGAGCCATATTTTTTGCGGCCATTGTCGGGAGGACTGTTGGGAGGGGCAGTGGTTGGTCTGGCGTGATAAATAAGCTTGGGGCGCTTGGATTAATGCGGGCCGCTCTCGTGTGTTGTTTTTGTTGCAGCTGAGCTACGCAGACACGCACCCTATGTTCACCAGCGACAGCTTCCCGAATTTCTTCAGGATAGTTCCGTCGGAGAACGCCTTCAACGCGCCTCGCTTCGCCCTCCTGGCGCAGTTCAACTGGACCCGGGTCGGCACCATCTACCAGAACGAGCCCAGATACGCACTGGTGAGCCAAACTTTACTTTTATTTTTATTTTCATTTCATCGTGCTCAATTTCGCGCCAGAGACAAAAGGAGCGGACACTCGTTTAAAATCCATTGATCTAGAAATTGGTACTTTTTGAAAAACATTGAGAACGAGATTCAATTTTTGATAATGAAATTCAGTTCTGATGCTGAATGCTTATTTCCACTGTATCTTTGAGTTTCGGAAACTTCACTCCCAAACTGCGGCTGATCTGCTGCTCCAAAAAGAGCATATTTCAAAAATTCTAGGATGCAAAACAACACGGGATTGCCAAGAGGAAAATGCAAAAATGTTTTATTTTTTCACTCAAAATTCCATCCCTGTGAACAGAATCATTCTACTTGGGAAATTGTCAAGTATAGGTATTTACAAATAATCCTCGATGAATGACGCGTTGCATTGCTGAGAGTGTCTCGATTCACGCGAGCGATAGACCTTGTCGGGCTATGAAAAAAAAAAACAATAGATAATGCGCCAGGCAAATTTTGTCACGCCATAAACTGCGCGGGTACTCTGGCGACGTGGTCGAATTTACATGCGGCCGCGTCGGACAAGCAAAACTTGTGACAGAAGCGCGTTACTTTGCATAAATGCATAATCCAAAACTTCGTTTGGGCAACTTTGGGCTTAGGTAAATGCATAATCTCGAGTTATTAAAACTATTTCTTCCTCTTCTTCTTTTTTTTCTGTGCTAGCTCTATATACGTCTCTCCCTCGTTTGCGCAGTGTACTCGTGTACTCGCTATGCTAAATGTTATTCGGAACTTTGATGCAAGACTGCGGCTCGTCAAGACCGAAGCTGATTATCATCGCGGCGAATCACGCCGGTGTAGACGTAATGCAATTAGCTTGGCTTTGCGAGCAAACTCCTTTTGAAAGTTGCGCAGCCAGGGGTTTGCAGTTGATTAGGAATAATGCGCGCTGATTATTTGCCTCGACCGTATTCGTCTTATCCGCTTTAACCGGGGTCGCCGCGCCGCTTCCAACTCGTCAAAATTGCTGTAAATCACACGAGGGGCGGTATTATTTTGGCCGTGTCGGGGCCGTCTGTAAGCCCCGACATCAATTAACATGATTCGCTGCGGTTGACATTAGTGCGTAATTCCATACGGATTAATCTTCACCTCGCGTCAACTAATTGCCGCCCCGACCGAGGCTCGGCCAATCGACGCCTGCTCTATTGCTGCTACTCTCACGAATCGGAATAAATATCACTGCGCGCACCTCGATGATGATTTATCCCGGTTCGACTCGTGGAAACAATCGCGGGTAACGCGATTTTCCCGGATCGGTACATTTTACCGCGTGATTTCATTACGTTTTTATGCGCAATGAAACGAAAGTCAATATCAAATCGAACCGGTACGGTGTAAACAAAATTCGTCTGACAAAATCGATATACCTGAAATCGATCAAAAATAATCGACTGTTACTCCGGCTGGCGCAGTTGAGGGAAAAAATTGACCGAAAACGTACAAATGGATTTGCGAGTGCAGAGGAAAAAACCAATCGGGACAAAATGAGTTTTCCGCAAACGATTTACGATTTCTCATGCATTTGCTGTACCATGCGTGATAATCAAAACACCGTCGAGTTCGTTAAGCGAAAACAAAAAAAAATTGTTCCAAACTTGTGTCTTAGACACGAACGCAAGCATTTAATCTTGGGATCCTCCGGCCGAAACCCGATTGTCATTTCGCGTGTATCCCGATAGAACTACTTTGGCGAGGTAGATACGTGTCAGAGGATGCGGGTGGAGGAGCGCGCTCGATTGCCCATTCAATCAAGTGTCGCTCGACAAACATGTTTCCATGCGGGAGGGCTGGCAAATCCTCTCGATCCAATTCCCGCGGGCTTGGGCCAATGGAAAAAAAAAGCTCATTTATATATATTGGCGGTAGGTGGAATTCGGAAGATGCGGAGTCGCGCCGTGGTGGGAGCCGAGAGAGAGAGAGAGAGAGCTAACGTCTCCATTGTCGATTGTTCGGCAGTTGGAGCACGCGCGCGTGTCAAGATATCAGCGCGAGCTGCGTCGGGCCGATTGTAATTTGGAGCGCGTGCGAACTCGAGATAAGCCGCTCGGTTGCGTTTAAAACCCATGAGATTTCCACATTGTTCAGCTTCCAGTTGGACCGTGCAGTTTCAGGAGCCCCCTTCCACCACACACTACATCCTGTTATTTTTGTTTCGGTACTAATAATGCCATTCGAGCGGACAAATTTTGATTTTTTTTTGTCGCCCTTCTCCAATGTCAATAGTTGTATTGTGTTACTCGTGCATTGGGGAACACAGAGTGTGTAGAAACAAGGTAGTAGGAATATTCGACCGAATTTAATAGCCGTTGGGGAAAAAAATTCGTTTAATTGAATGAATCATGGATGTGAATTTTATTATGAAATATTCTCCCATTTGGAAATGAAGCTTCGATAAATTATGTTGAATGGCCGTAATTCTCCATTAATTAATATATACAAGATTGAAGGCTATGCGAAATTATTACTTCGCTACTCAAGTATACGTGTATAGGTAATGAAAAAAGTGGTTTTATTCGAACGGAACTGTAATCGCAAAGATGCGAATACAAGGTAAAAGCTTGGTCATGTAAATGGCTCATTAACATGCGGAAGACGAGATAAGGCGTGTAGTAGTGATCGAAAGGCTAAAGTTCAGTCCTCTCAAAATATACGAGCGGAAGAAGTTTATCTCGGGAAAGAATGCGTTAGATAATAGTTGGAACATGATGGATGTCTCGCCGGGCGACTCTGCGAAGCGCGATAGTATATGGATATGTATATATGTGTGCCCCAAAGTTATTGTAAACGCTGCTACGAAGGGCTACTTGAAATTCGGGGCCACGGAATGACACTCGAAAGTTATACGTCGCTTTTATTTGCCTCGAGAATTTTGCAGCACAGCTGACTTTTGTTGTGTGTGCGTGAGTGCATAGACGTACACGGGTATACGGCGAGTTTTATAGCCCCGCGCTCAGCTCGCGCTGCCCCCCCCCGAACTCTTTCTTCTCAATTCTAATAAACGCGCGCAAACAAAATTGCCTCTGTAATGCCGCGCGAGCTCGCCCGAGAACACCGACGTGCATATAACGTTCGCCTCTGTCGTTTCCCTCCCGGCCGATATCACCCCCACCCGAATCCGAGTAAAACTGAATGTAAATTAGCCGCGAGCTGCCGGCGGACAGAAAAACAGATCCCTACAGCTGTCCGACTGGTGTTTTCATTTCGACAGAATTTTTCCCGTCTGTTTATTTTGGCTGAAATATTTCCTGGGCCGCCCGCCTGCGTAGCTGGAATCGTAAAATAATTCACTCTATATATCCAGCTTCGCTTCGGAACCATAACGCGCGAGCTTCTCGCGTACATGTACGTATGCGCCACGTATGAAAAATTGTTTGGAAAAAGAATATATAACGCGCTCCTCCCGGTGCCAGGTCCACTATTGTTACCCGAGCCCTGCCCCCGGACAATACGTTTACATTCTGCAAAAGCAATAAGTGCGAGCAACATTCGAATTGAATATTATACTAGGGCAAAAGGAAATATTTGCTTAGCCAAAAGATACACGAGTATTGTTCCTTTTATTTTTTCTTTCGAACGATCGAAAAATTTTCGGTATTTTGGATCCGAGGTGAAAACTCGTCGGTGCTCCGCGAACAAGACAGACGCGGCTATCTTCGTCTGTCCTGCGGCCGCGAAATCGACTGTTGTACCCCGTCGATATATACCGATGCCACGCAAGTGAACGAGCCCTCGGCAGCCATTGAAAACATTTTTTCTGTCCTCCCGCGGACAGAGACGCTGGCGAAGTACTCGAGCACGAGGCGCAAAAAAAACTGAGGGGCAGGGGGCACTCGAGGCTGAAGAGAAGCTCGAGATATACACGCAGCGAGCCGGAGTCGAGTCGCCGGGGGAGCCGATATCAAGTGGGGGCTCGTCGCTGGCACTCGATCCGAAACTACTCGCGTGCGGCTCTCCTTTCCGCGCACACACACACAATGAATTTTATGTCTCCGACGCGTTTTGGGGCCGGGCCAATATCGGGGGCCGTTTAGCGCGACTCGACACGTCTTACGTGCGCACCGGCCGATCGGACGCGAGTCGCGACGACGTGAGCCGCCTACTGATCGGCCGCGCGTCCGAGTAGCAAATTATGCCGCGATTAATCCGTCGATTGTCACTCCCAGCAGTCGACGCTGGCCCGTACGTACAGACACGCGCGCGTCCCTTTCCCAGCCGCGCGCGTGAATGACGTAATCGCGGGCAATTTGAATTTGTTAACAATGGCCGATCCGAATTCGCCCCGCCGTGCAACAGACTGCGTGCCAAATTATGTATAGCTGGTGCTTTGCCACCCCGAGCCGGACCACACGTCTACAGATTGAAATTTCCCTGGGTGTTGGTTTTTTTTCGTTCTCGATACCCGAGTAATCGAAACCCATGACGTTCGAACGTTTCAGTTTTCCCCCAATATTTGTGGATCATCGTTTCACCAGGGGCCAAACTCGCACAGTAAACACACACCGGACCCGTATATTCACGAGGGGTTTCTTTATAAGAACATTGTATCAAAACACAATAAGTTTGACGACGAGATGAAATCTCGAATGCTATTAGCTTTAGTACCGTGGCGTATTTATTTATGATGCTAGTATATATATATATATATACCTTTGAAAGGCCGGGGGTGTACCGGCCACCGCGACAAGTCCCTCGTGTAAATTCGTTGCGTAGGAAAAAGCCGCAATATATCAGCATTAGATTGCATTATTTTGAATTATCGCCTTATAAAGTTACATTAGGGCAAACAAACTTATTTCTCTAGACTGGATCAGCGAGTAGATATATGTCTATGGCTACTACGGGGGGAAAACACATCTGAGAATCTCCTGACGAAGATAAGCACACTTCAAATCTCCCAGCAAGAAGAACACATCCCGATCTCGGGACGAATTATCCAGATAATAAGCTTTTACTCGATTCATTATACTAATATACAAATTCCCTTTCAATTTTATGAATTTTTTAACATTATGGAATTTTAATTATTCGCAAAATATGCTTTTCCTCGTGTGATCATGGGTTTTTCGACGATATTCGAATGTGTTCTCTATCGTACGATCTGACGCTCCTCGTTGTGGCTCTACTTTCCAAGCTGCAAAATGAATCGTAATGAGTCGCGGGAGGCGGAGGAGGAGAAGGAGCAGCGTCTCAATCGAAGCGTCCAACTTTTCCAACAATCGGCTGGCCAGCTCGCCGCTGATATTATATATACCATCAGGAGCAATTATAACTTTGCGCGCAGCGGCTGCACTCGTTATATATATATATGAATATCACTTTGTCATCGGCCGGGCCGTGGATCGCGGCGGGAGAAAAATCCGGGGGATGTATAATTGAAACCGTCCATCCCCGAGCCTCAACTGATTTTCTTCCCCAGCCGCTCGCGACACCTGCGCGCCTCGCTCCTCTGCGTATATATATACGTCAGCGCGACGTCCGCTATATGCACACTGCAGCGCTGCTTAGCCTAGCGCCAACAAATGTCGCGCGATTATGGCTGACTTGAATAAATTTCTCCTTTATCCCTCGCTCACTTTTCTCCCGCGGGTAATCTGTAACGAGTAACTTGCACGAGCGATCAATGCCGTACGCCCTCGGAATTTGTTACGGTAAAAATACCCCGTGATTCGGTGGCTGCCCGATTCATGATTTCATCGACGCTTCGAACGCAGTGAAACATCGATTGTCGCATCGCGTGTGAGAAGGGTGGAATAAGTTTTCTAATGGAGGGGGTTCTCATGCCAAAAGGATAACAAACAATTTTTAATTCGTCAGTATCGAAAGTGAATTTGGTTTATAATGATATATCGATGCCTCTTATGACGAAAGACACATGCAATTCCATCCGCGACGAAAGACGAATATCGCAATCTGGCGAGATGTGTCTTTCTTCGTAAGAGGCATCGATATATCATATAGGGCATTATATAATATTTAAAAGAAACTACTTGTCGCTTACCAATTGAATATGAAAAGGAAGTAATTCTTGTGGTAACGTTGAAAGCTCACCTCTAATATACGCTGCATTGGACATACGGTAATCAGAACTAACGTGATAATCTACGCAAATCGTAATTAGCGATCAGTCATCATTGGGCTTTGCGTCAGTCAGTAGATATATCCGTGCGTATAGTTTGCCTACTTACCTCGACTGCCAACCTGGACGGCTCTCTACTGAGATTGATCGCGTGGCGTATGGAATCGGTATACGTGTCGGCGATCCCACGTGGTTTATCGCGCTTTTAATTCCCAATCGTTACAGCCCACTCATAATTTTCCTCCCGTAATACGCGCGGAGAATTTTTTAATTTTGCCCCACCGAGAGATATCACGTTGAAAATCGCACAACACACGAGTTTCGTTGGCCGCTGTCTAGATGACAAACCCGGCGCATGATCCAGGGGAGGAAAACAATCGGGGGCTATATCCGCGGAGCGGGCGCACAGGCTGAATAACAAATAGCAAATGGCTTCGACGCGATACGAGTATCGCGAGCTGCGAGTGTATATCCGGAGCGAAAACTCGTATAGTATATAACGAGGAAATATTGAGTTTGTCAACTGGGATACACCGTAGCTGCTCTGCATCGCCAGCTACACGGGATCCACATCCCTCGGAACCCAAAGCGACACGGCCCATGAAAACTCCCGGTATATTGGAGGCGGCTGCTCGGAGCCCCAGCCCCCGAGGGATCGCCAAACTGTCGCGGGCGATTTTGCCGCGAGGAGAGAGGATAAAAGGACGTCGGCCGCGAGACAGAGAGACACTCACCTGCACGCAAAACAGACCCTTTTCTCCGCCGTTCTGACCGTGCGACACGCGAGCAAGTCCACTACTTTTTCCTATGAATAAATGAATGATGATACGTAAGCGAACGAACGTACACCCGCGCATTGTTTCGATAAATCACCTGGCCGTTCTTTTCGCCCCTTCGGCTCGAGGCTTTATTGAAAACAAGTGCGAAAACAAATGTCGCCAGCTCGCTCGCCCAGTGTGTCAGCCCCAGTCGCAGTGATTGATTGGAGCCATCCCGTGTCTCGTGTGTTCCAATATCTCAGTCCGCGGTTCGGACGCACTGTGATTACGCGGTCAGTGTCGACGCGACGTTTTTTCGCTGTTCGCCTTTTTAATCGGCAACCCTGTTGAGCCGTTTGTTTTTTCCTCTCCCTGCAGTGTGCACCTGCGAGCAGGGGATGCGCGGGCCGTAATTGATGTCCCCCCCCCCTTCCCCTCTCCTCCGCCACTGACTTTGTCCACGAAAAACTCGAGCTCTTGGATGTTAAAGCATCTAGTATCCACAAAGCTGACTCGCGACCTTTTTCCTCTCTCTCGTTCGTTACATTCAATTTACTTTACGACAGTTTTCCCCGGATGATTCACGGCGACGGGGGAAAAGAAAAAGCCTTGATATACTCTACTGCTGGGGACCAATGTAACCTACTTTTTACCGACGATTGAGCTGCGAGCAACCTGACATTTTCATCTTTTTTCCTCTTTGAAAAACCATCGCAAAATTACAGACAAACGATGTGTTTCGCTCGTGGGTAAAATTTACACGGATTCGTTGGTTGATCATCTCTCAACGAAATCTCGTAAATCGTACGAACTCGAATGAGCCGACGTGTTGTATTGCGCACGGGTGTGTGTTGAACGTCGGAATGGCCGCACATGGGCAGGATCGGAAGGATCGTCGAGAGCACGAGCCGATAAAAGTAAAAGACGTTGTTACCGTTACATACCTAATTCTCATCATACTAAAGGACAAAGAGAATGTGTGTGTGTGTGTGTGTGTGTGTGTGTGTGTGTGTGTGTGTGTGTGTGCTTCCATACGTTCCCCGACTCTTGGCTTTCAGCTCTCTGGGCGAGAGAAAAAACTACGTCTCTCTATACCAGCAGGCGTATAACAGCTCATAGAATGAATTACGGTTCCGTTAGTGAAGCTTTTGAGAGATCTTCATCTGAGCTTAATAGCTCGTTAAACCATCTAACTGCTGAAATGAGCATTAGCAGCGTTTGTAAAAAGACACGGCGAGTGAAGAGGTAAAGGCTGCGTATAAAATGTATATTGTAAGCCGTAGCTTGACACGATAAACATTTTTCATTCAACTTGCAGAGATTGCGCTTGATGATAATGATCGAATGAAATATTGGAGATGTCGCGATGCCATATTATGCATGAATAAAACAGTGCTCATCATAAGTCTCTGTATCTAATTGTTTATTTTTAATTTTTCCCTTCTCGTACGTATGGAACATCACAAACTAAATATTCAATGCGAACAGTTTTAGTTGAGTTATCAACTATATATTCTGCCATACCAAATTTAATGTAATCCATAAACACTTACTCCCACTACTTTTATCTTTTTATACTTCGACGTAAAATATATCTGAATAATTAATCTGGAATAAGCGGATCGATCATCGGTATTATTGGACATAGATAATTGGAATTCTAAAATTTTGCACATCCAATAATCAGGTCGTGGAGAGACTTTTAAAATGATATTTTCACAGAAATTAATATATTGCTCGTTAGTTTGGGAATTTGTCATTAATTTACTTTATCTGTATATATATATATATAATACCACTGTGAAATACGTGCTCCGGTAATAATCCACGTGTACGTGCCCGTGAAATTTAATAATCGTATTGCTAACAGAGCGGATATAATAGTCAACAATGCGAAATATTGCTGCTACAAACTGTTATCGATACCTCAATGACGTTTGAATACGAGACGGGCCATTCGAGTAGTCGCATGAAATTTGAACTCCACCCGAACCAGTAGATATATCGATCACCTCAACACAATGGCGTAAAACTCGAAAAGTCAAAGAACTTCAGGAAGCCTTGGGTCGCACACCAATCACGCTATTCAACCTGATGCTGATATGATTTTTGATTACCTACAATCGGGCCGTTCCCATTCGGTCTATAACATTTCGATTTCCCTGGCACGTGTATGTTCTGTACCTGTCATTATTGATTTTATGCATTTGCAGTGCACACACACGCGCGCGCGTATAACTACGGATTTGTGTATTTCTAGATGTATGCAGCGAATATAGTTGCAACGTCAAACTCGATTGACAGAATATATACAGCACGGGGAAATCGAAACGTTAGGCATCGGAATGGCTGTGGATAGCTGTTTGGGTAAACAGCCAAAAGTCATCTGACAAAGTTTCAAAGTGTCGAACGTCGAGCCGACTCTCTCACGCGCGCGCCCACCTAGTCGCTTGTACTTTTGTTGCATTAATCCCGCTGCTTGATCTTGCCGCCGTTGCGGTTTTGCTTCTAATTCCATCCATACCCCTTTCATCGCATAATTACACCGCGTTATTTAATGTCTTCGCGGCTTCCCCGCATACCCTTCCACGATTGTTCTCCATCCGTTGGCCCGACGGTCGCTGAATCAATTGTTCCTCCTATCCATTCGACCGTTGATTTCGTCGGGATAAATAACATTTGCCCGGCAGAGGTGAATCCCTTACAACGGCCGGCGTTTTCTTCTTCGTGAAAAATAACTTTGATGAGCCGATAATACATCGAATCGTCCCCAATCGACTCCTGATTGGTGATATTTTTTTGAACTCGAATAAATTCCAATCCAATTTGGGAAACGCGTGTTTTCACACTCGAGATTTTCAAGATTAAAAATGTAATAATATATAGTTTGAATCGAAGGCAAGGAGGAATGGCTTTGAAATTTGTGTATTAAGAGCTGTCAATAGGATTTCCGTTGCGATATTCTGCTCGAACGGCTAGGCATACGAGATAAATCCTCGGCTTTCAGTGGAATTCAGTGACTCGCGTAATGCCAGAGTACGGCGGCTCTTCACATCGATATCCTTTGAATATATATATATATGTATATACATACAGACACACACGTAGGTACACACGACGTTAGCTTCCATACGTCTCGCCGAGATTAAACGGAGCTGGCCCGAAGGCATGCAGTTAAATACGTAATGCAATTGTTTGGCCGTACTCAGCACGTGCGCGGACGAATCAGGTCGAATCCCCGTGGGGCGGAAACCGCCGAGCCCCGGCCAGCTCGACTCGAGCCGATATTACACGAAAGAGAGAAAGGAAAAAACCGCGGCAGATTGTCGTGAATTAATGCGCTAGCGGGGCGAGCCGTGCCAAGGCTGGACGGGAAAGAGACCGCGCGCGTCTTTTCGTGTCGGGAAAACGCGCGGCAATCCTTGTAAATCCATGCAGCCACGAGCCGGTGCTCGCTCCGCAGACGGGGAGAGCGGCAGCAGCAGCGCCGGGTCGAAAATACGAGTGCCAGACATCAAGAGAGCACACACACACACACACACACACACACACACACACACACACACAGAGGCTATTTCCTGATCCCCGGGGATATTTAATGTCTGATCTCGGCTCTCCTCGAGTCACGGCTCCAAGTCGCGGAGAAAAATTCATCGCGAGAGGCAGCTGCAAGTGTCTGTCAGGAGCACGCGCAGCTCCCATATATATGCTACGCGTGTGTATGTGGAACGCATTAAAAATCATGCGAGTTACGATGCTCGAGGTGCGGAGAGCTATTTGCATTGTTTACGTTTGATTGTTTTTCCTTTTATTGCAATGAAAAGCAGCAGCTGGTGACTCGAGAGCTGGCAGTACAGCGGCCTGGTGAAACTCGACGCAAAAATTAACATACGGGGATCGTTTTGTCCACTTTTGTTCCCGCGGTATTCCATCTGGAATGCCGCCCTCACACATCGCACGTCGCACGTGATTCTTGAATAATACACCGTAGTGCTCAAGGCAATACGGTGATATTAAGCTTGACGCCAAACATCACCAGCGCCTTTTACTGTAAACGTCTTTCTCGGTCTCTCGCTATTGACTCATTCGCAGTGTGCTCGTTCCTCGTGTTCGGCAGTACTGTAGCTACATATTCAGACGTGCTGCTATTTCGCGATCTACATGCACGCGTTTCAACCATATTTCAATCATATTTTGGAGTTATTGTTCCTACACTCAAATGGCGATTTGTCTTTTTCCCGTACTTGTCAATCGACTTGAACGCCTGTGTTCTAAATCTACATTTGTATTTTATTCAGTTTACGAAAATCAGATTGAAAACTTTAAAACTTTTTATCCGTGGCTTCCTCTCTTATAGTTGACAATACTGAAACTGAAACTACATCAACCAAAAAAGATTTTCCCGTCCTTTCCCCAACCTTTTCTCTCTTCAAATAATAGACTTTCTTCAAATAGTTCGCCCTCTTCTTTTATTTATTTTTTTTCTTCTCCTAAAGGCTTTTACCACCGGTGTATGTGACCTGCTTCTCTCGTCTCTACATTCTCTATATATACCTAAAGCGTACTCACGTACCACGTGTTTAAGTCTAAACCCATCAAATCACGGTTGTTAACTGGCAATTCACTTTACAGCTGGCCTGCAGGATTGGTATACTGGCCAATTATCAGAGCACTATATTCTACAAGAAATACATATTTGAACTTTTGAATTTCGATAAAATCAAACTCGTAGCCGATCGATACCTTATGTCCGGGCTGGGGATTGATTGTTTTATTGACAATTATTGATCTACCTCGATTCATGACGAGTCTCTCTTAATTTTCAGGCACACAATAGACTGATATCGGATTTGGATCTAAATGACATCGAAGTTGTAGAGAGCCAGAGCTTCGCTACGGAAGTGACGTCGGCTCTAGAAAAGCTTAAGGACAAAGATGTGAGAATCATCCTTGGGAATTTCAACGAAGTGTGGGCAATGAAAATTTTTTGCGAGGCTCATAGGTAAGCTTCTTTACGTAAGATGATTTGAATTCAACTTTTCCTCCAGGAATTATCTCGGAATGAATAAAATCACAGGGAAATTATTATTCCCCCGGACTGAATTCAATAGTTCCTTTGAGTCTTTCTCATTGAAAACTGCGAGACGGAATTTTATCATGGCCATTGAAGCGTCTTTTTAAGTCGACAGTAAGCCCTGCAAGAGTATATTTCATTCTTAAATACTGCAGAGAGAATGTATGCCTTTTGGCGCGTGCTTCTAATTCAAGTTGCAGACTAGCACTGAATTTAACGGCCGCCGGGCATTAATTATTCGCGGCGAAGATAATTTCTCCGGTTATTGAGACACGTAAATCATGCGAGAAAATATGCGCGCCGCAGTAAATTTCTAAATAACTACGTGGACTTTTTCAATATGATTAAATTTCCTATAGTTTAGTCAACGAGTCATCAGTCGTAGCGCGTCGTATTATATAAGTACATTCGAATCTTCATTTGCCATTTGTCCATTTGTCCTTTTGCGATCATGATCGATCATGATCATGCTTCATTCGTCCATTTGCGATCTTGATCGAATAACGTGCGCTTATCGAACTTTCCTCAAATTATCCCAAGTATATACCAGAGAGTTTCACACCGAAGTTTCACACGGAAAGTAAGATCAACCGGAGAAAAAGGTCGGGAGGATGCCCCCTTCCCTCCCCCCAGGGTCGGAAAAAAAACTTTTTCCCAGGTTCTCATCGCGGCGAGGCTGAGTGAAAAGTTTCGTCGATACAAAATATAATTCAGTTAGTGTGCGCGCGCGCGAGCTGTTTGCTGTTTACTGCAGTGGAATTTCGGAGCTTTCGAGGAAGAAAAAGAAACGAGAGAGAGAGAGAGAGACAAAGGGAGAGGCGAGGGGAGAAAAAGTAAGGCCATTTATACGAACGAGTTTAGAGAGCCCATATAACTTCTGCAGCATTGAATGTCGAGCCATCAATATCTCCCCATTAGCAATCACAGCATTATCGCGAAGTGGAAAAAAAGGAAAATTCGAGGGATATTTTTGCCGATGATTCAAAAGTTTTCTGCTGGCCGCGATTCAATCCTTTCGCGTCTTTTTCGATTCAGCCCTTCGGATTCCGCCCCCGAGCGAAGACTACTTTCATTTCGATATTCGAGATGGAAGTCCTCTCCGATTTCCCTCAAGACTCTCGCGTGTCTCTGAGACGTTGCACCGATCATACTTTTCCTCTCCTTGTGAATGAAAAATTTAACAAACAGCTCGATGCCCACAGTCAAAGCCAGGGAAATGCAATTTTGCGCTCTCGAGTGTCGGGTAATAACGCGGCGCAACGGCGCTGGTTGATTTTTGTTCTGGGGTAAGGCTGAAGATGTACGGGCGCAAGTACCAGTGGGTGATAGTGGGCATGTACACGGAGGACTGGTGGCTGGGGCCGGACATCGGGTGCGCGCCGTCGGAGCTTCAGGAGGCGCTCCACGGCACTATCCTCACCGACCTACTTCCCCTATCGACCGAGAAGCAGATCACCGTCTCCGGCATCGTAAGTAAACAAACTTGCTGCTCCCGAGCCTCTTTCTCCCCGGCAAATCTCTCGCCTATAGCCCGGCGCGCGCATAACTTCTCCAGCGATTTCCCCGAGGACCTATACACGCGCGAGCGAGCTCGTGAAAAAACTTATAGCCTCTCGCGATAGATATTCGTCGTGGAATATTATACGACTGTCTCGAGACATGTGCCTCCGACCACCTCGAGATCATTAGCAAATCGCTTGAAAAATTATTCGATCCAACGATTCGTGACATTTACATTTGTGATATTTATACATTCGACCATACGAAACAGGTGGACCCGATAAAGCCCAATCTCATATGTAGGAGCGTGGCTACAGGTGTATACGGATAGCAGGTCGGAATATTATTGGTGCACGTGGCATAAAATAATATGCCAAAAAAAAAACGTTCTCATCGGTTTGCATGCTGGATAGTTTCACTGATTTATAATTAATTCCATCCGGCGAGTGAGGGTTCAATAGATTCAGCCCAGGCGAAAAAAATCGAGCGAGCGACATATCACTCGATTCCTTCGCATTTCACCTTCGTAATCCAACGGAATTTTGGTCAATCGTTTCAATATAAATCTTTGTTCTTTTCGTTCGCTAAGGGAACCTAGTAACGTAATTGATTTGTTGAATTGAATTAATTGATTTGTTGATCGATTTATAATGCGACCGATAAAGGTGATTTTTGAAAAACACTGTGTATCTAGCTCAGCGTATGAATGTTTAAATGTAATAATGCTTGGCTGGTTTTAAAGGGACTGAGGTAAACGTTTGATTCGAGCAGAGCCACATTGGGGAAACGTAGCTTTCAACGCGAGGTAGTGACTATTCATGCTTCGATCCCCGCCTCATTACTTTATACAACTATCTGGCATCATACTCGAATGGATGTGGATAAGAAGCTAGCAAGAGATACTTTTGGGAGCAAGATCACAAAGTGAATTGATTCGAAAAAAGAAAAAGTTGGTACGCTACACGACTATCTACTCTCTCAAAATATCACAGTGTAAAACCAGCGTATAAAAGTGAAAAATCACTGAATGAAGATGGATGAATGATTCAGTGGGACTGCAGTTAGTTTATCATATATAATAAGAGTGACTTTTCGCTCATGTTCCATTGATACTTTGATACTAAAAGTTCACTTCAATTTTCTTGTAAAAATGTTAGCTATCAGAACTAATGGATTAAATATGAAAATTTCATTGAGTGAAATTTCATTGAGAATCCACTTTCATAGGGTGACTATTCACTTTCGTACACTGGCTTTTCACTGTAATGTTTCAAGAGAGTATTCCACATCAAACATTAGTCTAGCGGCAGTCGCGTTACCTATTCAAAGGACAGCCGTGTGTCAGAGAAAAATAATGACTGGCGATTCGCGTCGCGTCTATTTTCGGGAGTGTCAATTGCCCGGGGTGGCAGGGCGGTCGAGCGGTGGGTAAAAAGTGTGGCCGCGAGTCATGCCTCGCCGCGTCGAATCCAATTCGCAAGCTCGAGCGAGCCCGAAAAAGCAAACTGTTTGCCGAGCTTATCGGGGGGGGGGGGGGGAGGGGGTAATGTGACTGAATGAAATATATATGTTGGCTCGAGTCCGGTGCGCGGGGCGAGCTCGAGTCTCTGCACAGTATTGACGGACGTTACTCGGAAAAGCTTTCGCTGCTGAATTATATCCGCGAGACCGCTCGCGACGTCCGTCGCCGATAAGTGAATTCAATATCGAGAGCAGGGCTCAGCTCTCGTGAGACCAATCGGTTATTTCTGATCCGTCATAGCCGCCAAGTATCTATATACGTATATAGGGCGAGACTCGCGCGATAAGCGTATCTTCGCTGTGCAGCACGTCGACACGCACCGGCGAGAGGTTCCCCCGCGATCTCTTCTTCCGACCGTTATTCCTTCGATCGATTCGATTCGCGACTTGTCGTAATTTCGCATTCTCAGCTATGCTACCATCTGTTAACGAACGCTCAGCGTCTCGTCGGGGCCAATCATCCTCGGATTATGCGCGATTCTCAATTGATATGTAAGACGAGCTGACGGCGCTCGAGATTACGTATATCGTCGAGCACAACCCAATACTGGGTAGAATGTTCCTCTTTTTATCGGTTTTACTTTGATTTCGATGGGAAATTAATGTTTGTCATCGCGAGCGTTCGAGACACGAGTTCCCGCGTTGGAATTTTCGTAATCGACGATACGCGACGAATATTTTCGTGCCTCGAGTCAGGATGATCAAAACGCTGAATTTCACCTGTGCGTATACCGCGTGTGTTTATCAAACGATCGTTCCCCAGCACCCGCGTATCTGTCGTTCGGGATGCGCCAATTATTTTGTCTTTTCGATCGGGCGCGGGTCGATTATCCCCGGCCTCCTCGCCCCTACCAAGATCACAGAATGCAGCGCTAACGAAAGAATGCCCCGTGTAAGGAAAAAGGTAAAACGGAAGTTAGGATGCGCGCATAATTGGACGCAGCAGCAGCAGCAGCAGCGCCGAGGCTCGTAGAAATTTATTCTCGCCAGCCGCGTCTCTCTCCTCACGGCCCATGAATTTCGATTAAAATTTCAGCGCCGCCGCGCAAAAATTGCCCGGCCCCGAAGCATCCGATTCATCTCGGGCGCGAGCGCATAGGCAAGCAGCAATTTCCGGATGGGCTTTTGGGAAAAAGAATTGGCCCGCCTGCTTTTTCCTCAAATTTCTCCGGGAGGCGGCAGCGGCGGTTTCCCCGGGAGCCGGAGCTACCCGTGCACCCGTATACAAGTGCGCTCCAGCACATGACGGACTGGGGCAATTTCGGCAGGCGAAACAGCATGAGAAACGACAACTTTAGACGCGACAAGGCCGAGTCGAGAGGACGAAAGTTTTTCGGCGCCCCATAGAGCAAACTTAAATTGGACATTGGCGTCTCGATCGGCCGGGCTAACGAACGGGAAAACGGCCGCGGCGGCGTTCTCATTGAAAAACGTCTCGGAGGTATACGCGTACACACGGAAGCTCCCGTCGATGCTCCAACTTTTGCGATCGGCACTTGATCGTCGCAAACATTCGCCCGAGGCGCTGCTCCGGCTCTCCCCCCCCCCTCCCTCGTGTTTATACGACCGGCCGTGATTTCCGCGGGCGATCATTCGCCGGTAAAGTTTTGCTCCGCGGCTCTCGACTCTTTCATTGACTTTGAAATTGCGCTCTCAATATTACACGAGCCGGCTTCCTTCCTTCCTCCTCTTGTTTTTCCCCCCTTATTTTCCCATCGTTCCGCTCCCATATACACGTCGCGGCGGCCGCTGGCGACGCGAGCTCCAACGCGTCAAAGTTCCGGCACGAGGCGACGGCGCGTCCTCCGGATGGAGAATAAATCGCGCGCCGCGATATAGCTATACGGGCCGCGGGGGTGCAGAAGCGCGCCCGTCTTCCGGGCGGAGGAATTTCGCGCAAAAAATTTCGTACCAATCGGCGGGAGCAGTTGTAAGCGACGCGAAGTGGGCAGGGGAGAGGCCATGCAGGCTCTAGAGCAGCGAGCGCGCATAAATCAGTGGGCGGACACCTGAACTGTTATTTGTCTTCGCTTGGATTCCCCGGGAATTGTACCTAAGATGCCAGAGTATCGCCGACACAAACACATATATACATGGATACATGTATGCAAGAGCGAGCGATCCCGTTAACTCGGATCCCAACCAAATTCAACCTTCTCAAATTTCCACGTATATACGCCGCGTTGCGATTCGATGCATTTATATGAATCCTCATGTTTGCTCGATTGCCGGGCGCGCGTGCGAATTGCGAATGAGGCTGGTGGACGAGTTGGGGCAAGGGAGGAAAAAATAACGCACGGCCGCGGCGAGGTTTTTGCATATGCATGTGCTCAGCCCGCATCGCGCCGCATATCGAGATCGATATTTCAATATTTTTCGCCAATTTTTTTTCCCTTAATCCCCATTTGAAATTCAATCCGTACACTTTGCGTTACAGAATTGCGATTGTCGCGCAGCTGCGAGCGCGACCGATGAATATATGCACGAGTGTAAAGTTGCCGATTGCACGTACCGGACATTTTTCGCGAAAAAATGTAATAAATTGGATGGATGTGTGTGTGCGCAGACGCCGGACGAGTACCTGGAGGCGTACGACTCGGTGCGGAGGTCGGAGTACTCGAGGTTCCACGGCTACTCGTACGACGGCATCTGGGCGGTGGCCCTGGCGATCCAGCACGTGGCGCGCCGAATCCGCCACTTCCGCCGCAACCAGACCGTCGCCGACTTCCGCTACAGGGACGAGCTTTGGGAGCGGCTGTTCCTCGAAGCTTTGCGCAACACCAGCTTCGAGGGTGTCACGGTGAGTACGCCATCTGTATATCCCGTTACACGTGCCCAGCTACTCAACCCGGCTCCCGTTGCCATCCTCCAGATTCGGCGTTTTACCTTTACCCAACCCTCAAAGCCGTGTTCAATTTCATTCAATGACATGCAGACAACTGGCTTTGGGGAATGTAACCTCGGCATCGGCGTTATGTGTGTATGTTACTTTTTTTATGGCGTGACTTTGTAATTAGTAGACTTGACTTGATGACCGTCATATTTAATAATTATTTTATGCCAAACAAGATCATTCAACGTGATGATAGATGATATTTTGTTCGATTGACTATTCAATATTCTATAATAATGACACCCGATACAGTCAATTCATTAGTTGAACCAAACAATAAATTCAAACAAGCATTCACAGTGCTATTTTGTTGAAAATCTCTGTGGTACACAGAACAAAGCATAATTAAAATTTTAGAAGTGTCCATTCATTTTTTTTCTCTCAAGTCAAATTCCAAAAGTTCGGGATGTTCTCTCATATATACGAATTCGTACGGCACATCCCGTTGTTGCAAGAGCTAGGCATACCTCACATGCCTCCCTCTATAATATCTCGTTAATGTGCGCGCGCTCGCGCTTTTTCGCTCGAGTGGCGCTTGTGTTGCGAGTACTAAAACGAAACGCGTTTCCTCCCAGCCCAGCTCAATTTTTCACTTCCACCGACTTTTCTGGAACAGCTCAAAGTCGAAATGTAAATTCTCATCTTACGTTCCTCACTTTTTTATTCTTTCCTAAGTACATTTCTCTGCAGCAGGTGTAAAATTTATCTTTTTTCAAGCATTGCTCAATCGTAGTCAAAGTATACCAAATATGGCTCTACAAGTACACTCGAGTATATTTATTCGTTTCAAATGAAGATCCGTTTGATTTAGTTCGCATGCTGTTGAGAATGCCACCATTAGTGTTAATAATTATTATAAAAAAATTTCAGATAAGTTCACAAGATTATGAAATTTTAAATTTCTCCATAGTTTAATTCACGATGAATCCTTAGAGGGTGGATATATGAAGTACACTTATCTTGAATGAAAAGTTTTGTAATTATAGTTCCGTGTGGCATAAGATATTATTCACTCGTTATACTTGCCAACGAATAGGATGAACGAATAAAAGCTGTCGCTCCGAAACGTAGTCGAACAATTTAATTTATTCTCGTCTCGAAAATCTCGAGATATACATCCCCGAGCTTAAATTAGGGGCGTTTACAATAAATCTGTAATTATAACGTCTAGATATGGAACTGTAGAATTTCACTGGGGAATTATGATGAATTCCGACGAGTACGGGGAAGAAAATGAAATTTCTTGTCTCCTGATGAATCGCGCGCGGGCTTTAAACGATACTGAAATTGCTCTAAACCGAGCTCGAGACAAAACGTCATGAGCTCCGTCGTATGAATATTCAAGCGAGTAACAAAAATGATTAAAACATGATTTTGTTTCCGCCGGGGAAAAGTTGAATCAAATCATTAAACTGTGGAGCCTCTTTAACATTGCCTACTTTGCAGCAAGACAGTATATTCAATCATTTTTCCATTTCTCGACCCGTCCAACGGATTTATTCCAATCATAACTCACAATCTGCGCGATTTTGCTCGGAACAAGGATCTCCTGGAGTTCTTATAGCTTGGATTTTCCTTCATTTTTGAAAATTAGTTTGGAAATGATCTTGGAGGGTAAAAATCCTTGGGGGAGCGGAAATTGAATGAACTTTAACCACATAGACTAAAATTACAACTTTTGCCGCCACTTCATCGAGCCTCTTGAATTAGAACCAAACGGAATCAATGAATAATAAACTGGTCGCGGATATAGTATAACGAAGGAATAAAACAATTACTTCTCACCAGTTAAAATCGGAATGTTTACATCGTTGTATTGTACAGTCCATTTGGGTCTACGATTCTACTGAGACATTTTGAGGTAGTTTTTTTGATACGCAAACAAGTGATATTCGCAATCGTTTGCCAGCGAACGTAATTTGATTTGTCGGTAGTCGATGAACCGATCATTGTTAATTTCATTGTTTGTACCTTTGGGAAAATGGAACGTGAGTTGATAAACGAGTGCTGTGTGTTTAATTTGAATTACCGCATTGACAACCACTAAAAATTTGTTGATTTGTATTTGCTCCGATATGTATTAGTAAGTTCGTCATACGTGGAACTGAGTGATTATGTGTGTTTCGGTATATATCGAAGCACTTTGGGGATTATTCGGAGACCGGCAAAAGTTTACTAAACTGCAGCAGTTGCAATTTGCGAATGTGCAGTCAACAACATCCATCGAATTCCCCTTCCCCAATGATTTCGTCCCTCTAAAATCGTTTTCAAATCTATACATCTGCTAAAGTTGATCGGACAATGGGACAAGAGGTATAGGTGTGTCAGGTCGGTTATCGATACACGACGCACAGATCCTGCCAAATTGATTTGATAAAAATAAAGAAGAATAGTGGCCAGGTGTTTGTGTAGGTATATAGAGACACGCGCGCGCGCGGGCGCGTCGACCAAGTCAGTAGCAAAGTGCGATTTATCGTTGGCAGTTATTTCGTTAGGTGTGCGGCCTGTCTCTCCGGGGCCACCACACGTGAGCTCACCGCACACCGGCGTGCGAGCCGCATAAAGATGAATCACCGCCGCGGAGGCACTTACTTTTCCATTTATTTACCCGAGTCGCGGCCGCGCCCGGCCCCGGCTGTGTTTGAACAGCGCCCCCGGCATTTATCACGGATTATTTCGCCCCGGTTCAATGTCGCTCTATCCCCTCCCCCGCCGCTGCGCGCCAACTCTCGAACGTGTCCCTCGCGTTTTATGCCTCTCGACCGTGGCGCCCCGGGCATTGTACACCGTGAGCTTCCAGCAACCCCTTGGCCGCGCAACGGCAAATCTGAATCTGATACAGAGTGTGTCGTTCAGCTAGAGCTATAATTTAGCTGCGAGTGGCGCGAAGAAAACTCCTCTGGATACCGGCGCTGTATCGTCGGCCGACTGTTCCTGCAGTATAGTGCAGCGGGTGTGTCGTAGCGCGAGGGCCTGCAGCTGCGCGGCTTTATCCGCGCACGCCCGTGTCACAATTCCTTTTTATTCTAGCCTTTCCGGCTCGACACTCGAGACCCATCGTGCCCCATCCCCTCGGCTCGTCTCCTTTATGCTTATTGTTTTATACCACCTCTCGAGTACTACGCCAACGGCAAACACCCGCTGCTTATTTTATACCCTCACACACCACACGCGCTGGATATACACTTTTTTCTTGCTTTTCTATATCTCAACTTGAATTCCGAGCGGCTGATATCCGTACCCGCAGTAGTACGTGTGTGTTTTGCGCGGGCGAGCCAACGACATTCGTATTTTTCCTCTTCTCGCGAGAGCGATTCATAAGCCGGCGCTGCACGTCCCGAGGGGCGCCTAGATTATGATCTGTGCTTCGAGGCGCGGAATCCCGCGAGTTAGCGAGCCACGGGGATGTAATTATCCGCGCGCGCGCTCGACGGGAGGGCGCAAATTTTAACCCGCGTGGAACGTTTGTTTTCAGGGCCCGGTGCGCTTCTACGACAACGAGAGGAAGGCTTACATCCTGCTGAAGCAATTCCAAAGTGAGTATATATCTGTATTTGTATGAGGCATATATATAATGCGTGTGTCGCTGCGCGTCGCCCATGATAGGCCGTCCCCTCGCCCACTGGGGGGCGGCTCTCGATTAATCTGCGAATCGAATTGCCAAGGGAGACGGGTCTCATTTCGAATAGGCGCGATAGCGTTTTTCGAGATACGCGCGACGATCCGAACGTGAAATCGATCGGTCCGAGCGATAAACGTGTCGCTCGGCGTATTTTCCCTGTTTTCGAAAGGAGAAAAAAAAATAAATAAATCACGTCGCGCGGTGGCGGCGGTGGCGGCTCGCAGTATATACGACTCACTCGTGTAACGCACGTGAAAAATGAAAGATTAGCAGGGCCATTCCGCGCGGAGTCGCGAGCTAACGACTTTTCCCCTCTGGGCGATAAAATAACATCAAATCCAACGCAATATCTCGCTCGCATTGGCCGCGAAATAAATCTCGCGAGCTGCCGTGTACGAAACGACGGGCTACACGCGTGCGGCCCGTGCGATTTTAATACCGCGTCTCGTCGCTTATTCCCCTTTTGAACATCCACCGCGCGCGAATGAAAACTTTTATCCCATCTTGACGTTTCCTCCCCGCTGTTTATTCGGGATCCCGACGACTCGCTGTTTCTCTTTTTTCCCCTCTCGGTTTTTCTAACCTTCGGATTGGGGGGGGGGCGGGAGGGAGAAATGAAAAAAAGCACCAGGTTGTACAAATAAAATGTACTTCGGGTCTTTGACGGGGGAGTATTAAAGGTGGAAGGCGGATAATAACGGGAGAGATACAGTCGGGGTGGGAAGGGGGACACGAAAGTGGGCAAACAAAATTTGATTGAGGCCGTACTTGAAAGCAGCGACGGGTAATGAAATTCTCGCGGACGCTCCTCGATAAAACACTTTGCTAAGAAATCAACCCAACTCGTCAGACCCATTAGGATAATCGCGAGCTTTTAAATTAACCCCGACTTTGTCGGACGATATAATAGTTCGCTGATCGCCAAGGGCAAATTGCCGATTTGAATACGCGGAGGTGTGTGGGGGCCGGCAAGGGGGAGTCGAATATTCGAAACGACTCACGGGGAGAAAGGCACGACGGAATCCAAGAGAAACGAGATTAGCCGCGAGGAAAGTACAGATGAGGATGAGCCGGTAGCGCTGTGGGTGCAGCTGCAGCGCGGAATTAGCCCGGCACTATGGGACTGGCGTCAAAGCGACGGATTTGACGAAGTTGGGCTTGGTTTTCGATGACGGCCGACACGCGGAGGCGAAGTTGCCAACGGAAAATTGAGTTGTCGCCTCTCGAAGGTGGAGGAAGGTGGAGGAGGACGGGGGGTGTGCGCGCTCGCGCTCGCGTGTATAGATATAAACAACGTGTGGGGAAAACGGCCGGCTCGGCATTCGGCGCACGCCGCGCAACTTTGGCCTCCTCGCGTGCGGTGAAAAATGCAATTTTACCCGCCGCCCGGCCAACGAGTGTTTCTGGCTTGACGGCTGCGGAGGAGTCGGTATATGTACAGGGTGTGTGTGTGTGTGCACCGGCGCTCGGGGGGGCACGTGTAACCGAGCGGCTCGGCATACTGATTTTTTCCCACGATCTGAGCTTTGCTATTCTCGCCCACGCCCGCGATCCAACTCGCTCCCCCGACCGCAGCGCGCGCTTATCCAACTATTTCACACTTTCGTTCCGTCCAAGTGGAGTCGCGAGTGCGGCTTTTTTCGTATATTAACTTTGTGCCCGCGTCCGTTTGTCCCCGCTTCCGTCTGTCAATTTTCATTCGCTCGCGAGGATAAGCATGGGCTGTAGCTCCGGCTCGAGTTCTGCGTTCGCGTACATAATGTTTGCCGATGGTTGTCCCGCAGACATGTTGTGGTTTTCTGACGATTTTTCCCAGATTAGATTTGTTTGTTTTCCATGACAAAAAACCGACTCATCCAGAGTACGCTTATCTTTGGAACGCTACATTTCGTTAATGGGTAATTTTTCTCGGATTCAACGGGAAAATTGCAAATACTGATCGTTCGATTATCGTGAAATAATCAGCTCTGAAAATAAGTACCTTAATTCCGAAAATGAATTACAGTATGCAAGTATTGCTTGATTAACACGCTTGTGTGCCAACACTCGGTGAAACTACGATCAAGTATACTTGTCGAGTAAAGTACTATCGTCGAGTAATATGCTATCGATCGATCGCTCGCCTCGGTAAAATTATTCAAGTACGAAAATAACTTCGAGGGGTGAACGAATTGATTATCCGATAATATATTCAATTCACTTTCCGATGAACAACGAAGTGATCCACTCCGAGGGATTCATTCAATAAGAATAATAAATAACGAGGAGATTGAAAATTAGAATGCGAGGAGACGCGTGTGAAAAAATCGAGGGAAAAAAACTTGGTATCCGGCGAAAGAGGAATAAATTTGCAATTGTAATTTGGTAACCTGGTACAGCTACGAGGGAGGAATTCACTACGAAATTCGTTCGATATGTAGGCGCGATTTACCGTCATCATACGTCCATTACATATATGCAAGAGGGATATATATATGTCCATTAGATTTATGCATTTTTCGGTCGATTGCACGACGAGCGAGTTGCGCAACACACGTATGTATAAATGTTAAAATCGTGCTATATTGAATGAAACGGGGGGGATTCCTGTGGTGTAAAGGCGGCAGCGGAGAGGTGAAGGTTGGCGAATACGACGCGATCACGGGCATGTTGGATCTGACGCGGGGCCAGGCTCTTGTGTGGCGGGGCAAGTCGCCGCCGAAGGATAGGACGGTGCACATAATCGAGCAGTCTACGGTGAACCTGACGATTTACATGGCACTGGCCACTACCGCCTCGCTAGGCATCATCATGGCCGCCGTTTTCCTCGCCATCAACATCAGATATAGGAATCAAAGGTACGACTGAAGCCATCTTGCCGTGCACCAACACACATTTTTTCAAATCATAATTTATTGCATTGACTGCCACATGGTGGACGTCGTCGAGTTAATAATGATAAAAAATACTGTCTAAAATGCTTCCACGGAATTGTTTCGCTGTGTAATGAAGAGAGAGACATTTCATTTATGCTTTTCAGAGAATATTCGCTGTAAGCCCTGCCACTGGTATTGCTATGGAAATCAGAGCGCAATGTATCCACACTGCTTATTCTACATTTTCCACATACAATATTGATAATTCACTGGAGCTTATAGCCAATATTTTCACTGAAAAGCATCCGTCAAATCAATCGCGGCCACTATACTACAGTGTGTTAATTCGCTGTAAATTTTGAGAGTAATCATTACTTGTCGTTTCTGCCTCTTTTCATTTTCTTTGTGATACTCAGTTAAACTCAAAGAGTTTCGTAACAATTGAACAATTCAACAGAAAGAAACATTCCCATAATAATTGTGAAAAAAATAAATTCACCAAAGATCGTCAATCATTCTTTGTTTTAAATTGTCCACCTGTGATTCGAATGCCCCCTGCACGACACTCACGATAACGGTATCGCAGGTACATAAAGATGTCATCGCCTCACCTGAACAACCTCATAATAATCGGCTGCATGCTGACGTACAGCAGCGTGATATTCCTCGGTCTGGACTCGCAGCTGGCGAGCGTACAGGCGTTCCCTTACATCTGCACCGCCAGGGCATGGCTGCTAATGGCCGGATTTTCATTGGCCTTCGGCAGCATGTTCTCAAAGACGTGGCGGGTCCACTCGATCTTCACCGACGTCAAGCTCAATAAGAAGGTGCGTATATATGCTGCATCGTTATTTTTCATTTTCTTCTTTCCCTCAAATTCAACGGGGTGCGTATACCTTAAAATTCTAATTCAATAGAAAAAGGATTTTCTTTAGACTTTTTACTGAAAAATTTGTTCCTTCAC
Source organism: Aphelinus atriplicis (assembly GCA_020882685.1). Taxonomy (NCBI): domain Eukaryota; kingdom Metazoa; phylum Arthropoda; class Insecta; order Hymenoptera; family Aphelinidae; genus Aphelinus; species Aphelinus atriplicis. The sequence goes on along the minus strand of CM037076.1, from coordinate 2,778,775 downwards.
TTTTTACATTACATTTACACTATTGGTACACATTACTATCGGAAAGTTTATTTCAATGTTTTACAAAGGGCCTTGTTCAGATTAACACTGATATCTCACTCACCGTAAACTCTCAAGAGCTGAGATACACGTAGACCACTTTTGCAAAGTGGATTATGTTCCTGACATCAATGGCTATGTCCAGAACCTCAATCCCCGAGTTCCATTCAATTCGGACCTTGTTAGAGCTGTCCCTCATTGGTTTCATCAATTGAAAAATTTAAAAACATCAATACAACTAGCTTGCCTCCACATTTTAGGAGGTCAAAATCGAATGGAACTCAGGGATTGAGGTTCTAGACATGATACATATAATCGCCGTATACATGTGTCTTCATATAACTATCGGCACAGACTTTTTGATAGTTTTGTACAGAAAGTGCAAATATAGTGTAAAATATGCAAACAAATTATTTACTGAAAAGTTGTACCAGAAGTAAGAAACATTTTTCTCCATTAACGTTGAATATCAACTAGTACTTTCCAAATTTGAAATAGTAGAGGCTGCACAACTTATGAGGCGGAGAACCAGTGAAAATTTCACCAATTATCCAGTAAACATTCACTCTGTTGTTCAGAAGTCATGCAATTGTTCTAAGAATGAAGAATAGTATTTTTTAATATTTTGAATTCAGAGAAGAATCACCCCCAGCCCTGTGGCCCCGTCGTGCTGTATTTTGACGCGGACGTGTCACGTGATGGATGGCAGTTGCAGTTTCACCGCACCGCGAGTTCGCGCAGTCCTGAATAAAATACGTTCGCAGACAACGCGTTGCAGTCTCCATCCAGTCCAACTTGCATCGCATTCATATTTAAATCCCTTACCCGCTCGATTCTCCCCCGACGTTGCTCCCGCGAATCCTCGATTAACATCCAATCGCAAAAGTCTCATCCAAAGTAGATTAGCAACGACTTGGGGTCTGATTGCGAGCCGTTTGATATTACGTCGGGCGGGAGACTCTCTCGAGTCGTGTGGTGGGAAGGGAATCACTCGAAGAGGTATAATTTCTCGCTTTATTATGCCAACTCGAGGGTCTGAGTTGGCGCGTTTGCTCGCGAGTGGCCAAGTTATCATCGGGAAATCGATCGTGGATATAATGCGTTACGAGTATATTAGCCCGTCGCACAAATTGATTTGACTCGTCGAGATGCGCAGGTGATCAAGGACTACCAGCTGTTCATGGTTGTGGGGGTGCTGCTGTTCTTGGATCTGGCGGTCATGCTCACCTGGCAGTTCGCCGATCCGTTTTTCCGCGAGACCAAGCAGATGGAGCCCTACGTGAGTATTGCGCGCCAAGTCGCCATGTAGTGTGCCGAGTATATTGTACTAATACTCGTTTAAACCATCCCTGTCTGTCTTTCCGTCGCATTACAGCCTCATCCCTCGAGCGAGGACATAATAATTCTGCCCGAGAACGAGTATTGCCAGAGTAATAGGATGACTATATATTTAGGAATAATATACGCTTATAAAGGACTGTTGATGGTGAGTAGCGTACGATTAGTGCGAGTCAAACTGTCGTGAGTGCTCGAGAGCTGGCCGGCGCGCGCACGTGCCATTAGCGACTTTACCTCCAGCGACATTTTTACCTTCAATTTGAGTCGATGCTCTTTATATGTACACGTCGAACGAAACAATTGTCGCCGCCCCGTCTCTCGAGTTTTTCACACCTGCACCAGCTGACTCTGCTCGCTTCTTCCCTGCTCTTCTGAGGATTCTTACGCGAACCCCACGAGAGAAATACGCATTGTCAGCTTTTCGTTACATCTTGTCTAATAATTTTCTTTAATTTTGAATGATCAGAATGATATAATGGCTTTTGATTGATCAGATGTAAAATGTAGTAACTATACGAAAACAAAATGAGACTTTTTCGTGCGATGCTCTTGCATCGCATATTTATTCATTAATTACCCAAAATCTCGATGTTACAATGAAATTATTCTTTCTAACAGAAGGAAATATCGAAAACAACTAATTTTTACCTTATCACGTGGTAAAGTAGATATTACTTAGGCGATTTTTCTCATCAGTGTGTATGACGTTCGCACACATTTGAAACTTGGCTCGAGACCGCAACGTCACGCGATTGTTCAACATCCGAATAGGCGCGATTCGAGAAACAAAACGAAGAGAAAGTGTGAGAATAATAATGCAAACAATATTTGGGCTGGGAGCTGTTGTTGTGGCGGCGGCAACCGTATACGTAGTTCGGCAAGTTTGTGATCTTGGATAAATCATGGTTACGCGCATAGGAGAGGGGGATTTTTTGCCGGCTCGGTCGTCGGCAGCGGGAAAGTTCGAAAGAAGAAGAAGAGGAAGCAGAGGAAGCGAGCGAGTGGAGTAGCTCGGTGCAAGATAAGAGTGCATGGATATATGGGACGAAGCAGTAAAGTGTTGTTGTTGTTGTTGCAGATATTCGGTGCTTTCCTGGCGTGGGAGACGCGCCACGTCAGCATACCCGCGCTCAACGACAGCAAGTACGTCGGCATGAGTGTTTACAACGTCGTAATAATGTGCGTCACAGGGGCGGCGATCAGTTTTGTATTGGCCGACAAGCAGGACGCCATGTTCATAATGCTATCGGTTTTCATAATATTTTGCAGCACCGCCACGTTGTGCCTCGTTTTCGTGCCCAAGGTAACGATATTCCCTCCGACCCCACCCCCCCGAAACGTAACCATTGCACCAGCGCGACTCGCTTCATGTACTCTCTTTACCTCTTTGCCACTTTCCCGGCTCTTGAACAAAACAAGCTATCTTGATCAGCGCACCTTTCTGCACCCTACCCATCTCGCGTCCCCCGAGATTCTCATATCGCGCCACTTCCTTCTTTTTTCTAGCCTCGCGCAACAAGAATAACAGTGTATAACGGGCGTGGAGTGTATAAACAGCCTCGGGGTTTACTCGGGGGCGCGCGCACCCGCCTGCGATCAATCGCACCATCAAATTTTCCCCAGATATAGTTTTTGGCTACGTCCCCGTGCAACTTCGCCGCAGCTCAATGTCCCCGAGATATTCGTTATTGATTTTATGCGCGCGTTCGCTGTGTTTATCTGTATTCACACAAATCCATGAATATTAGATGAATAATAAATCATCGATATCTCTGTGAAACGAAGCTGCGTCGGCTACTAAACGCTCGCAGATATTTTATACCTATTTGGGGAACCCGAAAACAACTTTACAAAGTTTGATCGTCCGATTGGTCGCGCGTGCCAATTATAATCTCCTTGTGGGAGAACTTGGGGCAGATGATTGGGTGCTTATCGCCTGAAAAGTGTATTATATGTCCCTTGGGCGGGATAACTCCACTTTTTACTGACCGCGCTGATCGAGTTTTATCGGTAGCTCCTTATTTTTAACGGTTCCGACCGCATGTACTGGCTACCGACCACCTCGGCCACAGTTGAAATTATCCCCGTGTAAATTACTCGCGGTGGCAAATCTCCGAGCAGAGATGACCATGTTCTTTGAGGATATTCGCGTATGTATAGATTATAGCTGTGAATGTAATTGACACTAAACCAGCAGATGGCATTGCCCGCCGTGGTGGTCAGATTTCAATAGCTTCCCAGCTGATCCGACGTAACAGCGCAAAATGATTCGTCGCTTATGGCTGTTATCCTTAGTAGGTCACACTTCAGTAGAATCACATACCGGTCACACTGGGGTGGAACTCACCCCAGCTCCTTCAAAACAGTGATATAACCCGCATTACTAGAAATATGAGAAAAATCCAGTATTGTTTGAGGATTGCAGAAAAAGCTCTCTCAGTTTGCATGACCAAGACTGATTGTTCAAATCAATTAAAAAAAATCATGATTAAGTTCAAACCAAGAATCTTGAAAAATGTCCGTTAGAAAATATCGATCCTTCACTACAAAACTGCAGCGACTCACATGTTTGAACGCTCATACCAAATAATATAGATCTATACACATCTCCCACTCAGGATAATCCTTGGAAGAAAAAAAAACACAACATAGATCATATTTTCTTTGATCTCACTAAGTATATAAGTTAAATATCAAATCAACTTGAATCAGCTTCGTTTCATAATTGTAGTTTATTTCATAGCAGCACCAGCTGAGATCAGTTATATGCGTTCATCGCGTGCAACATCGCGTGCAGTTATATCGCGAACACATAACCTTGAGAATTCAGGAGCTAGCGATAAACGTCGAGGAGCCGCATCAGTGCTATATTGCTCGGCATTGCACATCTTAATAATGAACTCAAAGTTCTCTCCGTATGAGGATCTTTTTATCTTCGTCCTTTGCCATATCCAGCTTTTGCGTCTTTAAATTTCGAATGATCAGTGCTACCCCATCGTCGCTGCCTTTGAGTATACAGTTTTACGATGGAATTTCGGGCAGTTCGCTTACGTTACATGACCCGTAGAATGACGGGGAAGTGGAGAATAAAGAGGAGCCATCGAGGCTTCGTTCAAATAGAGAGAATCTCCTTGGTCGCGTCTTGGAGCCCCCTGCATAATTGATCATCCGCTGAATAATAAAGCTACGTGTCGGATGGTGATTACAGCTGATAGAGTTGCGAAGGAATCCTCAGGGGCAGATAGACAAAAGATTCCGACCCACCCTCAGGCCGTCAAAGACGCGGAGAGATTCGACTGTTAGCGAATTGGAAGACCGGCTGAAAGACGTGACGATTGCCAATCAAAAATTTAGGAAGCAGCTTCACGAGAGGGAGTCCGAGCTGCAGGTGCGTTGCTACTCCTCCTCCTCCTCCTCGAGGCCCCTCACACAACTCTTTGTTCTCGCCAAGCAAACCAAGCAGACCGAGCTAATCTAACTCTTTCTCTCTTTTTCTTTCTTTTTCTCTTCTCCCCTGGCACGCGCGAGCGACAGATGTATCTGAGGAGACTGGGCGAGGACGACATATCGGACACACAGGCTGCCATGGACAGGCTCGCGGTCCCGAGGCACGAGGCCACCATCAAGAGAGAAGGTATTCAATTATTCATACATATATGTGTACGTATACGTGAATTCCGCGCGCGTTCACTGTGCGCTCCTCTTCCCTCTTGGAAGTTCAGAGATGTATCGAAAAAAAAAGAAACCAAAAAAATTGTACATACATTTATATATTTGTGCGAACATATCATTTGCAAAAATATATTGCGAGACAAATTTCCTCATTCACTGTCTGTATGTTAGAGCCCACTATCCAGCGGCATAGCACTCAAAATTTCAAAGGTCAGTTCACCAGCATCTCTAGTTCAATCTCCTCACTCGATTCGATTTAAATGACCTTGCGAATAATGCATGCGATCAGTTCGAGCGAATGTTTTTCTCTGTGTTAGCCACTCATTTTCCACACGTAGCTACTATTCCAGACTTCCATCCGTCACACTCGAATGCGCTTGTTAGTCGCGCGTAATCATGTCAATTGGCATTTACAGTGAACATTGATTAATATGGAACGAAGAAAAATTGTTTCTGGCTACCGTAGAATAATACGCATAGACGCACATATACACGTGGCACGGAAATTGAACTCACGCCTGCAACACGTAGCTATATCCACGCACGTTCAAACTCATTGGTTGAAGTAGTACAAAGATGTCCCGTAGAGGCTATGATATTGCACGAAATCCAACAGCGTTTGATTTGCTCATCCGAAAAATGGAGATTCTAGCTTGACTGGACGAAGCAAAGAATGCAACACGGGTAGAATCGGAGTTGCACCTCCGCGCACGGGTTGAATATTGTATTGGCTGGCCGTTATAGAGCGAGCGCGCCAACTGGATCGAACGGGGGATGGCCCAACTGACCAGAGGACTATGTTTCAGGGCCTTCGGTGACGACGGAAACGACCGACATCTCCATGTCCATGTGCAGCCTCAACTCCGCGACGAATGTCTCTCAACTTGAGGGGGATTACGTGAACGTGAGCTCGTTAGCCGCCGAGCAACAGGTTGCCAAGTGCGTAAATCCTCGAAAAAGTTTCCCTTCATGTGTGTGTGTGTGTGTGTGCGTTCGCGCACGCGACTATACACGTCTCGATATCCGGTGCCGCGGTTTAATCTCCGCTCGCTTCACATCCGCATCGTTCGCCACTTCATCGTCGCCGTGTCATCGCGATCCTACACCATCGATTCCCGATTAATCGAAATAATCATACACAATCTCGGTTTAATCTATACTCGGGAAGATAGTTTTCAATAACGATTGCCAGCCGTTCGATTTGCGGCCAGAGTTAGAGCGTTGTTTTTAATATCCGCGACGTTCGTTGCATACGCTGCGAGCAAACAGTCGTATGTGTGTGTGTGTGTGTGTGTGTGTGTGTGTGTGTGTGTGTGTGTGTGTGTGTGTGTGTGTGTTCGATTCGCGCCGGGAATTCGGGTGGAGAAATATTCGAGCGGAGCTTCGGAATGAACCTCAAAGAATATCGAGCCGAGCCGCAAACATAGATTAAGCGTGTACAGCATCTCAAAAAAAGGCATCGATTCTTTTTTGGAAGAACACTCTGCGCGTGTATATCTGGCTTCCGGGCGTCAGTTTCGCGTTGCAGCATTTACCGAGGGCTTTCTCGCTGCAGTACTCCCAAAAAGACGGAGCTCTCACGGAGTACCTAGGATTTATTCATAAACAATACTCATTATTCTTGCGAATATATTAACCGAGAGCTGAGTTTACGATGCTCTGTCGAAACTCAATACGCTTATGCTGATAAGATGGCAAACTTGTGAACGTCGTGAGAAGCCCCTCGGTGCACACGATAATATTTGAGATAGCAGAGTTGAAACGTGTTTTTGAATGTACGGCCAAGCCGTGCTGGTACGTATATACTACACGACGAATTAACGTGGACGATTGTTGCGTGGGTGCAGGAAGAAGACGTCGTTCTCGAAGACGCTGGTGGTGTCGGAGGGGGAGGGGAGGGCGCCGGCGAGCGGGGCGGCGGCCCTGCCCTCGGCCCTCAAGCAGCCCGGCCAGGAGACGATGCGGCGCAGGGCGAGAATAGCCGCGGAGCCGGCGCCCGAGCCCGAGCCGGCCGCGGGCCCGCTGGTGGGTCCGCTGATGGGCCTGGTGGTGGGCCCGGTGGTGGGCCAGATCGCAGACGAGGGCCAGGCCGTGGCGGCGAAGCGCGGCAGGCTGCCGACCCCGCCGCCACCCAAGAACGTCTCGTTCGGCGAGCTCGACCAGCCCGACTACTACCAGCACCAGTTCAGCCCCCAGCCGCTCGTGCAATACGTCCCCAAGCACAGACACATAGGTACGAATCGTATTTCCCTCCTTTCAATCACTGCGCTACGCCATGAATTATATATTCCGGGGAGGGACGCTCAGCTCTTGTTTGCAAATTTGCTGTACGATGATCGAACGAGCACTGTTTCTTCGAGAGATGGGTGACGTCATAAACGCAAATACGTTTGAATTGTTCGGTTATTTTATTGTTACGTTACATATGAATATTGTCACAATATACAGGACAAAAATCGGACGTCTGTTTGCTCCTAGATCTATTTTGTTTCATTGTACTGTCGTACGGTGGTAGTTTGATACATCGGGGATTCTGTGACATTTTTCTCATCGATCTTATAACCGTTATTTATACCACTGATACTGCCCATATTATTGATTGACACTATAGATCGATTCCAGCCATGGCCAATAAAAATGCATTGTTATTACCTCCATCGTTGATGGATACTATAGGTCGTCCCAAATCTTCCTGTAAAAACACAATCAAAATGATCATGTATTTATTATCACATTTTCTCATACCGACGATTAAGTAGAAGGTGGTTATCGTACCCGCAGTTGAACAATTTTATGGGATACCCCAAGCTCGCTATAATGGCCTAACAAAATCATCAGACAGAATAGGTATAATCACATGAGTCTAATTTAGAGTGATTTTCCAAAACCAACATTTCTAGTCGAGTTATTAAAGTTTGAAAGATCATATGATTGAATTTGCACGTGTGGTAAAGCAGTTCTTCTCAAATTCATAAATGAAATTATATTTCTGAAAAAAACCCATTGGATTTTCTCTGCCTTTTGTGAAAAATTCATGAAATTCACATACGATTATCGAGTTAGCCGAAGGAACAGGATAAAACCTCATTATTCAACCTTTTTCGGTTCTTTTTTTTTAGGTTTTCTGAGCTGTGATCCATCGGGATAATAATTCTTTAAAATATAAAGGTAAAACTATAAAGGTTCTATAGTTGGTGCTTGTACGTGTCTACGGTATTAGAGCCCATTGAATCGGATCACAGATGATACGTTAGAAATTATATTCCATTAGTATCATAAAGATCCGTGAGCCAAAGAAGACACTCGAATTATGAATTATAACTCAAATCGACTTACTAGGAAAACTATCTAAAAATTTTGCCCGCGAATATATGGAATATTTGAAGTCCTACATTAGCTGACATTTGCATTTCCCCAAGATGCTGTCATATTTTTATGTTTATCCGTATGACATTTCACAAAAATGTATATAGATGCATTACACATGTGCACAAAACCAGCAATGATCGGTTAATATGCCAGACAAATCAAATAGCTTTAGCTAAAGAACAACAGCATTTATGTCATCTGTTAAGTAATCAAAATAGTACCATAAAGAATTACAGTTTAATTGAAAACCCAGACGAGAGAATTACGGTCGCCTTATTAGCAGAGAAACAAGTAACATTCAAATTATAACCTTATTCATATCATAGTTCTGTTATTCCTGCATAACACGTTACAGTTGGCTATAAATACTATTTTCACTCTCTTCATCTGCGCGTAAGATCGCCAGCTTCGATCAACCAACCATTAAAGTATTCTTGTAAAATCAATTAATTTTCAACATAATAGTGTGGACGTGATCATGTCACTGAAAGCACCACGTTTTAAAAGAATATTGAATTGATGCTTTTAAATTTTTGATAAACTAGAAATACTCACTTCATTTTCCTTCACTTTTTTTTTGGCTGCAGAGACTCCAAAAACAATTGTGGCGAATAATAAAAAGGCTACTAACGTCTTCATCTTCAGAATTCTGCGAATATCGGATGTTTTCAACGTGTGAGATACAATGAAGAGTGATTGTATATTTTGATTGAATAAAATTCTCAAATTACAAAGTTGGACAGAAAAATAACAGAATAACGAATGAAAATATATTCCGAATAAATGGTCTAATTATTGAATTTGGAAAGATTTCTCGCTGCTTCTCATTTGAGTAAATTTCATATTGATTGTGAATTTTTAAATGAAAAAATACTTACGTTAACCAGAGGCTTTCGTTTTGGAAACTGATCGCCGTATGATCCTAAAGCACCTAATATATACACCTTGAAATTGCGCTTATCAATAGCAGTATAATGATACTGCAACCATGATTCACTTGTTGTATTGTTTTAATGGGAAATACCGGCAGAAATGCTCTGAAAAAAGTCGTGATCGTAGAATTTTAATAAAATACAATGAGAGAGGAAACTGGAAAGTGTATTTTTGTCACTACGCGAAATATTACTTATCGCTTCGAGGCCGCACATCTATAACGTGGACGGATCTATTAAAGCTCTAAAACTTTTTAACGTATATCCGGAACGCACGCTATTGTTCAGTGAGAATATAGCAATGCGACGGGCTTTAAAAACTTACAATTCCCATACGTTTAACTTGTACAAAAATGTTTTTGTCGGTCGTAATTTACAAAGGAATGGGTACTCGTTAACCGTGGCATTATTCTAAAATCGTTTAGCCTTTTCATAATTAATGTCAAAGCTGAATTCATTCGCGAATTTTTTTGTTCTACATCTTATTTTGCTCTCAAAACAGCGGTGCGTATGATGAATAGAAAAAAATATGAAAACACTTCATTCTCGAATCCCTCATTAATTTGAGAAAACATCTTATACCAGTTTTTAACAACAACAACAATCAAGTATTGTTCATCGGGGTTGTTCGCTGTACTGCCCATAGAATTTAGATACATTGAAATTTTTGTTCCGTACCTTTGTATTGTTCTTGTATAAAAATGAGGATCAACCCTTGGGGGGTGGAGGATTTAAAAAATCAAAAGAGATTACTTTTTTCATTGAAACGAGTTCTAAGGCAATTCATATTTTTTTGAAAAAAATCATACACACAAAATGATTTGGGCTATTTTGATCATTCGAGGAGAATCGGAGTATCTGTAGGAGCGAGTGGAGTAGTTTTTGTTTTGTCGGATACACGAAGTTTGTCGTGTCCGCAGGTGGAGGCTCGGCGGCCTCGCTGAAGCGTCGCTCGTCGGCGAAGGGCGGCGAGCTGGCGTACGCGCAGCACGAGCTGTTCGAGCGGCGCCGGCCGTCGGTGCCGACGGTGGGCAACTCGAGCAGCGCCAGCATAAGCTACATATCGACGGAGGAGATGGGCGGCCGGGTCGAGCCGTACGAGTGCGGCCACCGGAGGCCGGCCGGCGCCAGCATCACCGCGGCCGCGGCCGCTGCAGCCACCACGGGCTACCGCTGCGAGAAACACGGCGGCCGCTCGGCCCAGCAACACGCCCACCTCAACGGCGGCGGTGGCGGCCAGCCCAGGCAGCAGCAGCAGCACGGGGCCAGCACCCCCAGCGTCCCGACCACCGCGCCGCCCTACCCACACATAGGTTCGTATGCTCGATCCGCGCGGCAACTTCCTCCCATGATACAAGCATAAACTTGCGCCCAAGATTTACCCATCGTGTATAGCACGGTCCGATTCCGTGTACGGACAATGTCTCGCCTTGGAGTATTCCAAATTAATTAATTAAATATTCTCTAAATTGGAATAGTCCCGGATAAACAACGGATGATATTCGAATTCTGGAACTTTTCAATGGTGTGGATTTTTTACAAAACGAGCTCGTCAATACGAATTGTGATTTAAAAGTACTTTTCTTTGTATAAGGCGTCGATTTTACCTCGATTCTACGAGTAATCAACCGTTTTACCGTCATGGTTTTTATACATTTCTATACAGCGATGAGTAATTAAATACAAATATTTAGTGAAAATAAATCTTTCATTTATTTGTATTTGAAATGCATGCATTCCAAATACATGTTATTAAAAACTCTCATGTAATCAAAGACAATTTGGCAAATACTTTAGTCAAACACAAATATTTGGTATAACCAATGAAATACTGAATTTGCCCATCTCTGTTTTTATTGCTGAATAATCCTCGAAACCCCAGTCTTCAAAGATCAAGAGACGATTTCGGACAAAAAATCACTGATCCTTTCGTATCTCTGCGTCACATCTTGATAGCCGTTACTTAATGAGTCTAGACTTCATTATTATCGTTACTGATGATCACAAGCCGAGATTGGAGGGATTACTCTGCTGCCAGAAAATCTTCGTCGTTATATCGTTTTGCTCCAATGGGTCAAATGTGTTCTGGAAGAATACGAGTGTCATGATGGCCGTACCAATAAACCTGTCGCCCGAAATTCACTAGATTCTATGACATCCATAGACGATTTGAAATTTACAAAATGTCACTAATAAATCAACCAAGATTTCTGCTATGCCATTATAACCAACGGTCCAATCCATTCTTTCTGTCAATTTCACCTTATTTAAGGTAGTTCCTTTAAATTTTCCAAATTCAGCAGCTTTCAGGGCAGATTTTATCGAACAAATATACCCGACGCAAAACGATATAATTGACTCTTTTTTTACCCACTCAATATTGTTCTATAAAACGCTCCATCGCGCGGAAATTTCCCACTGGCCCGAGTTAATCAACTTAAAAGTTAAATTGAATCGCGGGTTATACGCGTCCCGAGATTAGCAAGTTAATGGAATGATAAATCACAGCCAAGCCCCCGGTTGCCGTCGACCGGGCCAAAATACACGAAACGAATCCGGATGAATATTCAGGCATGTATGGCGGCATCTACCGCGGCTCGAGCCGCAAATTCATGCGAGAATGGGGATGTTTCCCGAGATGTCAAACATACGGGGATGAGGAATAATGTGTTCGATGTGTTACGCTGATTGCAGAGAAGTACGAGGAGTACGTGGGGGGGATGAACCGGTCGGTGTCGGAGCGCCGGGGCGGCTCGGGGGCGTCGCGCCACGTGCACCCGGTGGGCGAGTGCCCGCACCGGGCGGCCCGCCAGCGGCAGCGCGAGTGCCAGCGCCACGCGACCCTCGTCGAGCCGAAGCTCCGCCAGCAGTCGAGCCGGCTCGAGTACGCCCAGAGCAGCCCCGACGTCGCCAGCATCCACGGGCCCAAGTTCGCCCACCGCCACCACCACGCAGCCCTCCAGAACCCCCGGCACGCCAAGCCCAGCTCCGCCTCCCAGGCAAGTATATCCGTCCGGCTCTGCGACGCTTCGTATCGTCAACGCTGCTGCTCCCATTGTCGACCGATTTTACAATTAATTATTCCGGACCGCCGTTTAAATCGATCAATCTAGTATGTAGTATGACGTTCTAAAATGAACCTACAGCGTTTATCGTTAATAATTGTGAATGTAATTGAGAAACTGAATTTTGCATATCAAAATACTTGAAAATTATTATTTCCATTTGATCAAAATTCATTCAGACACTCGAGTTTACATTATGAAGTCGATGAAAAATATTAAAGAATATCAGTAAAAAATCGAAAATATAGAAATGGAGTTGATCATTTACTAGAAATACCATTTGAAATTGAGAAGTTTATTTTAGTTTGAACTGAACAAAAACAGTGTAAAATAAACAAAAGGGAATAGAGGTTACATTCGTCGAAACGAACTGTTCTGCAGTTTCCACAGGTACATTTGTATACGCATAGCTTTTGATCAATCGGGCGAACATTCTCTCTTACATCGCTTGGGGGATTACGTCACAATCACGTGGTATAAATCCCAGCGGCGTCCAATTTTTTTGTATACCAATATGCTATATTTGAAAAATCCACTTTGAATTTCTGTGTACGTTTCTTTTAACCTTTATTCTTTATTTTCATATGAATTCTATTGTATCCTCTCGCATACAGACAAGTTAATTAGCAACCAACTCTGCCATATTTACCTTTATTCTTTCCTTCAATATTCCAATGCCGAATTACAATGTTCACTGCAGTGATTCGGTCCGATGCTAAAATGATTCGATATGATATTTTGAAGTTGTTTTATCTCGAGCGGTACTCAGTTAATGTGATTGGCACCTTAAAGCCACATGAATTTTATACTTGCACATCGTTTTAATTTATCTCATTAGCTCGTACTTTTCCGCGAGTCTGTTTTCATTCAACTTACGAAAAAGAATAATAATTCTCATGCGCAGTGTTACGGGCAGTAATTGAATAAATACGAATTCTTGGATTTTTCGCGACTCGAATACACTGAATTGCTGTATCCGAATACGATTTGTTCAAATGCCTGAATCGAAAACAAATATTACTCTGTATTTTGTAAGTAGCAAATGAAATATTGTATGACCACCAGGCTTGACGTATGTGTGTGTGTAAAAATGTTGCAGGCGAACCTGTACAGCGCGGTATCGGACGGCGAGCTGCTCGACGTCGCGATCCTGCCCATCTTCCAGAAGCTGCTGACCGAGCGACACAAGTCGAGCAGCAGGTACGGCGCGTCGATCGCCAGCTGCCCCAACATCTCGATAAAGTGCGACATCGTCGAGTACCTCTAATCTGCCCCTCCATGCCACTGTCTCATCATTTGTCGTTGCGACGAGCTTATTTGTACATTCGTAACTTGCGCGCGCATCCCACTTTTGACGAATGCACCATCCAAACAACATGTTCCACGCGTCAACTCGTTAATAAATATATACATATTACATTATAACCCGATCGGCACACCGTTTAGCGAGGCGTAGCGTTACACTACTGTAAACACACACATATATATTCTTTTGGGTATATCCCACACAGCATGAAATATTGCAATGAAATATTTCAAAATATTTCACTGAAATCTTTCAATGTAAGATTTCTGAAATATTTCTGTAACATTTCTATGTAGTCATCAAAAAATTGATTTTCCAATCTCGCAATGAAATATTTCTGTAATATTTCAGGAATATTTCATGAAAGATTCACTGAAAGATTTCTGGAACATTTTTTCTGTAAGATTATTGGAAGGCAAAGGCTGCTATGGAATATTTCAGAAATATTTCAGAAATATTTCAACAACTGTTTCACTGAAATATTTCTGAAAGATTTTCCTGTCAGATTATTGAAAATCAAAGGCTGTGGTGTAATATTTCAAAAATATTTCATTGAAACATTTCTTGAAATATTTCTGAAAGATTTCTGGAAGATTTTTTTGTAAGATTATTGAAAGGCAAAAGGCTGCGATGGAATATTTCAGAAATATTTCAACAAATGTTTCACTGAAATATTTCTGAAAGATTTTCCTATCAGATTATTGAAAGTCAAAGGCTGCGGTGTAATATTTAAAAAGTATTTCAATGAAACATTTCTTGAAATAATTCTGAAAGATTCGTGGAAGATTTTACTGCAGCCTTTGCCTTTCAATAATGTTACAAAAAATCTACCAGAAATCTTTCAGAAATATTTCAAGGAATGTTCCATTTCAATATTTCTGAAATATTACACCGTAGTCTTTGAATTTAATGACTGACAGGAAAATCTTTCAGAAATATTTCAAGGAATGTTTCGCTGAAATATTTCTGAAAGATTTCCGAAAGATTTCACTGTAAGTTAATGTATATCTGAAGTAATTATAATTGATTCGACAAAATATATCTTTTAATTAACATTTGACTTGGTATTGAAAAAAGAAGAAATGGACGTAATTTTTTTTCCAAATTGGTCATGATTTGTCATCCAAAATAGAACAACGTCTCCGAGTAAGTTCTCCTATTAGCCGCCAGGGTTCACGTTACTTCCTCGCAAGTGACGGGAAAATGGAACGGTTTGTATATAAGGCCGATTAAGTATATGGTCTCCTAACGCGAGTGCGAACGATAGATGTATAAATATATGTATATGTATAGATTGCGTTGTAATTGCAAGCGAAAATAATGTCCAGATGAATAATAATAATAAGGTGATGATATTGGTGAAATATTTCATAAATCTTCCATGAAAGATCCTTCGGGGCTTGATGAATGGCAATTGGAACATTTCAAAAAACCTTTCAGAAATCTTTCAATGAAATATTTCAAACTATATTGCTGAAATATTTAAAAAATCCTCCATGAAAGATTCTTTGGTTCTCGATAAATGGTGATTGAAATATTTCGATCCGTGTCGCGGTCTCGTCACACGCCGCTTCGTTCGCCATGTATTTTCCCTTGCGTCTACAACTGTACAGATGTTTCTCAACTGTTAATGGTCGAATAGCTACTCTACTGGGTTTTTCTACACACCTTACCGATATTGCTTAAGGGTCAAAAGAAAATTACACAAGTCTCTGTAACTCTACAAGAGTTTTGTATAATAATTAGATAACGTGAGCTGATAAATATATATATAAGTATAAGTAGGTTGGATCGAGAGAGGCGGGATTGCTAAGGCGAAGTAGTGCGCGTCGAGAGGTGCAGTGAACAAAGAACAATTGTTAAATAACAGTGTGGACGCTTTTATAATTGACGTGTATGATAATGGGCGAAGTTTACGTATGTTATATACATGCGCAGCATTCAATATGCGACTGCGAGGACTAAAATTTCGTTTTACTGCAAAGGGGGACAAACATATTGCACGCCGCACACACTCACACGCACACGTACACACACACACACACGCGCGCGCACTCACACATACACACAGACACACGCGCGAGCGCGCGCGCGCACGCCCACTGTGTTTTGGTCTATACGCCAAATCCCATCCGTGGATCACGATAATTTTAATGTGTCAATTATTCCTCACTCGTGTGTTAAGTCCAATTGAGAGTATGAGACGAAATTCATTATGCTAATAACTCGTCATACCGTATATATTGTGTTTGAATATATATTCGAAAGTTATCGCCACCGTAGAGCACGGATATAATGTTGACATTATTTCATAGATCAATATTGAGTTTTATCGGTGTTGATCAACTACGAGTATCCATCGAAGATATATTTTCCCGTTGTATAAGTGCTCGTTGAGCCTCGAGTTACAATTGATTTGGCGAGAATTTAAGCATTTAACAAGCCTACGACGTTGTGTTTGACTATACATATATGAACTGTACAAAATAATTATATAGGTGGTACCGAAATTATACATAAAGAAAATAAAAGTGACGTGTTCGATTTTCATCTTGTACAGTATATTAACGAATTTTATTCTACGATTTTCGCAGCATAGATCTAATTTACTCCTTTTTATCTCGTTCGTTTGGATCTGTTTCTTGGAAATGTTTGTGTGTACTCTTTTATCTCGCATGATTAATGTGAACCAAAAGAGGGGGGGGGGTATTAAAAACTTTTGAGAAGTTTGATTGAGAATGTCGTTTGATTTACAAAAACTTCATTGAGAATTTTCGAATTATACTACCGAATCCTCGTAAACGGATTTGATCCTTCGATGCCAAGGGACGAAGGAGATCAAAAGGAGAGCAACTTCCCGACTCAAGAACTGTTTATAATAGAAAATATCTGTCGTACAATCTTTATCGACTATGGACTACATAATGTAGTTAGTTAGATAAATTGCGGAAAAAAATACGAAAAACAAGTAAAATAAGTATTTAGTGAAGTAAAGTGCGGCGTATGGAAAGGTATGAAAGTCGACCCTTAGAGAACGCATCAGCGTGAAAGTGCAGTGTTTTTATGATTGTAAAGCACGTGAATTATTGTTTCGAGGCAAACTTAGTACAAATGAATTGAGTTACGGTGCATAAAGCTGAGGCTACTTCGTTCAATTGAATAACAATTATTCATGATTTGTAGCAGTATTGAGTACTTTTTTACCCTGCAAACAATCACTTCAGTCTAGTCATTGGGTAATTTACAAAGGTTTTGGTGTGATAATTTTTCCATATTTTTTTAACATCCATCTTTACTTGACTGGGAATGGACATACACTGATGAATCATATTTTCGAATTACAGCATCTGTAATACGAAGCGCAGACGTGTGAATGAAAAAGTGAGGGCCCTTTACTTAGGAGATATATACTATTTATTATTAAAGGCTGTCTTATGAAAGTTGGAAAAATTATCGTTTTCGGAAAGGCGTATTCAAAACCTTTCCCATATCTTCATATGGCATTAATTGTGTAAATAAAACTTGATCATAATAATTTCAGTATTAAATTGTAGAGCGAGAGACAAAATTAATTGATAATCCGTTAATAACGAGAGGTTTGCTTTACTGTCGTAGATATATATATATATATATATACATATATTTTGGATGAATAATTGCGATGGCCTTTAATAAGTATGATATATATATATACATACACTATCAGAGAGAACGGACGAAGGTTATAGTTAGCAGCGGGTTCTGCCCATCGCGCCAATATTGTTGAAACATTTAATAGATGTATACAGAAACGTTTTTAAATATCATTAATCTTTAATGAGAATTGATCTAGACAACTCGTGTGAATGTTTAGCCGTACTTGCGACGAAAGAAAGCACACCGAGAGGAAACAATTGTTTTTTCGATTATTTGTACGATACATCAAATTTGTTTACTGTCAATGAGATTTATTGTCGGTTAATAAATTTATTATCGCTTAATAACTTTACTCATTGACTCGTTGTACTATTATTCAACCAACCTTCTCCTCCCAATGAAGTATAGGAAAAATGGAATGCTGCTGTTTCAACGAGGCTTATAAGGATTACGTCATTCCTTATCAATGGACCAGTGAACCATCGAACCGTTACTGCACTGTCAATCAGTTATTTATGTGAGGAAAGACGAAGTGTTTCATTCGGTTCTGGTTCGCGACTCTCTCCTTTCAGCGACACGTACAACAGAAACACGCGTCGCGTGCTACAGGAAACACCGATCTTTCAATCTCTACTCCTAGATGCTTTTGAACTGAGAAGTAAAAAGGAACTTTCAGCCTGTAACCGAGTTTTCTTATTCGAAGAGCATCGGGCAATTTTGGGCAAGTATTGAACTTGGAGGTAATTAAAACTGCATCTCATTACCTACGAGTAGTTCGTGGATGAAATGGAGTCCTGGCGTCCAGGTAATTTGCCCCACTCTTGGCGTCTAGGGAATGGGCGACAATTTATTTCCCATTAGAGGACTGAACGCTTGCCAGGTAAAAGGGACGAGGGAAGCCAACGTGCCATACTACCTCAGTGTTTCGGTCAGTTCCGTTTGAAACTCTCAAGTAAGATGGTCGCGAAAATGTTGCTGCTGTGCCTTCTGGCGGCTGCTTCCACCTCGGCTCTCCCAGGTGGAGCGTCTTTCAATTTTTCGCACACTAACGACGATGGGAGTTTTTACGCCAGCTACAATGGCAGAGACGAGGCGACTCAATTGAGTAACGATGGCGATCGCTCAGACGGTACGTAATCAATGGATTATTCAGAAACATGCTCGAGATTCATCCAAGGGTAGAAGCTGGATTCATTGGACACATGCCACACTTCACAACTTCTATGTACACATATAAACCCATGCGAGTTTCGGAATAATGTCGGAGAATGATATATTCTCAAATAACCTACTTTTCATTCGTTTAGTTCGAAATGACGCGCTAAACACTTGATCAAGCGTTCCCACGAAACGTCCGAATGTATTTTCAATTCTTTTCATGGATGATTGAAATCTACCTATCATCTGGTTTGATTTTGAAAGTTCAATGAGGTACTGATGAAAAATAACATTGTGTGTTGTTGCTCGCAGAGAACCACTCGAACAGAATTCACGGAGGAAGTCGGGCAGCCGCCGGCCAATTTCCATTCATGGCAGTCATCCACAGGTTGGCAGGTAAAGGCCAATACTTCGTCTGCGGAGGATCAATTCTATCGAAGCGCTGGATACTTACGGCGGGCCACTGCATTGTCAATAAACCTCAACGATTCCTCGTTGCCGTTGGCGTCGTTGACAAATCGAATTTCAAGTGAGAGGCCCTTTTATCGCGTATATAATATGCTCCGACAAAGTAATGAATGAAATTCAGCGCCGTAAACTCGTCAAAGACATTGATTCGATCGTCTAATCAATACAGGTACGATCGCATAACCGGAGAAGGAATTTCCATGATCACGACTCAAGGTGCGGTCCATCCAGGATACGGGATTGGAAGGCACGACATCGGTCTGATATACACGCCAAAAGACATACCCTTCAGTGGTGAGTTCGCGATATACGTCAGCGACACGACTGTTTCGTCATTAATAATTACACGTATCCATGCTGAATGGCAACCTTTTGAATTTTAGATACCGTACAACCAATCAGACTGCCTGGAAAATCACCCAAGGACCAATCGTTGGTGAACAAGGTGCAGGGACAAATTTATGGCTGGGGAAAGGACAGGCAAGATGGTCAGGCCGTGAGTCAGCTCAAGTTTGGGCGAGTGCCAATAATATCGAGCGCCGAGTGCCGCAAGACTTGGGACGTTGATCAAACTCAAATTTGCACTGATTCATCCATTGGCGATGACGTTTGCCAGGTAAGATTCTTTCACTTGCTCCAACAGACAATCCGACATTATATCAAACCGCTCAACAGTTTGGCTGAACTTTCTCGAGGGATTTTTGAATAACCAAATGAATTATGTAATACGTGTAAAGCGGCAACCATGCAGTGAAACGTCTTGATCTTTTTTCGAAATTTTATCTGTTCATATAACAGAAATAATCCCATAAATCATACACTGACAATCTTCATACTGCAATTTTTTGACGAACCCGAATACTTCATTTCTCGAGCCACGTGTTAGAAATAGAATTGCTCTTTTCTTCCTCTTCGAGTCAATCTCGTTTATAAAAATTTGTAGTTTATAAAAATTTGTTTTTCTCTACAGGGTGACAGTGGCGGTCCATTGGTTGTGCAAGACGAGGAGGGCGAGTCAGTGCAGATCGGCATAGTTAGTTATGGAGATGCTGCCTGTCCGGGTAACAGACCTTCGGTATTCACACGAGTCTCCGCTTATCTGCCGTGGATCAAGAACGTCACAGGAATTGATTACGAATAACAATTGATCAATCACTGAACACCCACAAAAACGTCCTTCTATTTCCAGAGGAATTGCGCCACGCCCAGAATTCGCGCCTTTTTCAAACTGATTATTCTCGAGAAAAACCTTTTATCCTCTGATAAAGAATATCCTGCCTGTTTCAAAGAATCTGGATACTGGATTGAGTCTAATTCCTCCGGAAATATAAAGATAGTGAGTTATCGTATTGTATTTCGGTGTCTCGAACAAACGTTGATAACGACGCTGATATTACCTCAAGGTAAATTGCAAAATTATTGTAAGCCCGAGACAAAAGAATATTTCGAAGTATCAATGTATCAGCTTCGTGCTCATTAAATAAATTGTTTGAGACCAGAACTTGACGTAAAATATTTTCAATAACCGATTCTTGAATAGATTGTGCAGGAAAGATATTTTAATGAATAAGAAATACTATATTATTAAGATATATTCCATTTATTGAGCTCTCGGGATAAACTGTTCGCCTGATGTTTAGGCAATACGTCTTTGATCTCACTCAACCCAGGCACGTTCATACTTGTTATACCACAATTGTTATGTCTACTAATATTCGTGGAACGTGCATATTGAGTTGGGAAAATATGACATTTTTGTATGAATCAGAGGGAAGGCGAACCAACGTTGGTATCGCTCGTGGCTCAGCACGATCTCCGCGTGACCAATACTCATTTTCTTTCGACAACTTGGAGTTCCCCAGAAACCGTTAATAAAATTATTACTTTGTTCAGTAATCAACAGCGATGAATAACCCACATTTTATATCTGCATAGGTTTGATCATAGTGTATCTGAACACAAACGATTAAAAAGAAAGCTTGATTTGGACATCCTTCGAAGCATCCCTATACTTCTTTCAGGCATACATGCCGCTAGGCCTTAATACACTCTGACTCACGCACACAGGCTTGCTTACTCTCGCTATGGCTCTCATACTCTCACACAATCAGTTATATATACATTCACACTCTCCATATCCTACATATATACATAAAAAAACAATGAAGTTGATGAAAGTTTGTAAGAAGTAACATTTTTCAATAACCATTTTGTACATTGTTTACAATAAAATCAATTTATATTCCAGTTATTAGTCAATGAATGAAAAAAAACTTGTCTGAATCATTTTCTTTGCTAGTTACTCGTGTTTTGGACAATTTTACCATCCATATGCGCTCTCATAATGATAGAACCCGAAAAACATGCCAATTCAAACAAATTTACGGGGAAATATCTATATAGCTCTTCTTCAAATCCAAGAGGTATGATTGAGCAAAAAGTTCATTTCACAAAAATGAAATCGACAAATATGTCAGGAATGTTCATTCAGTACGATTATTCGAACAAGGATGCTCTCATGCTGCATATCTGACTCACGACTTGATCGGGATTTTTGTACAGTGTAACGCTTTGTTGATTATATGTCAATCGCCTCGTTCTCGTGATTTAGTTTGTAGTATCCCTTCCACTGTTTCTGGTATCCCTTCCGTAGTAATAGTTTACAAACGTATCCTACTAATCACGTCATCCAATATATATTGCCTGCAAGCCTATCCCTGCATATCCCTACATTCTTCCTATATTAATTTTGTTTATTTATCTTCTCACTGTTTGAGCGCACGTTGTTGCGCGATTTTGTTTAACTTCACTCTCCCTTCTGGAATTCCTCGACGTATTTTATTTTTAATGTCTATCCGCATCTCAATTATTGATCGTGTTTAATTCGATGTCAAATTGCATGTGGTTCATTGTTTAAATCACAAAATTCCCGGTCCTTTTTGTGACTGTGCCATACTATTGACTATTTTTCGGGATTATAAAAGGAAATATTATGGTCAGGGTTATTGACTCTCTATTCGTTGAAAATCAATTCATTTTCAGGAAATTTTTGCTATTCCAATAACTCATGTGAGATCAAAGTCATTATTTATGTATATCAGATGAACATTAAATTCACATTTTTTAGAAAAAACAGAATCGATTTAACTTTTGACTTGGCCTTGATAACACACACGACTTACTCTTTATATACGCGCAGCGAAAATAACATATGGGGCCGGAACTCCACATGAGACAGGTGTGTCGTTATCGGACCAAGGTTTTGTTTCACTCTATAAACACGCTGTGACTCTCTCTACCCTATTTGAGGGGATACTATAAACTAATCTCAAGAACGAGGTGATTGAAATATAATGTAGCTGCTCTCGTCACCAGTGATATTGAAAACATGAGTGTGTAGCCCCTTCCTCTTGCATTTGTATATATATATCGGGACTGTAGCCTTTCGGTCCGCCAACGCCCATCACTCCAATACTGCACCACCGCCAAAACGGACTTTATTCCTGAGTGACCAGGTTGTCACTTCGCTGCTGGTTTTAGGGTGTATCTGTGCGTGGGTGCCTGGTTCTGCGCTTATCGTCTGCCTTGTTGTCATCAGTCCTGGTTCGTCATCATTCAGTCTCATATTACACCTAATTTTTCTATCAATGAGAAGCAAATGTTTTGAATTACGCGAGATTACTTTTTAATTTGTAGTGTGACTTGTTCTTTTCAAAATCATCTAATCCTTGGAAGTGTATTTCGGTAATCTGTTCGAGTGATCGAATCTATGTTAGAAAGTTGAATGTGCGCAAATCAAAATTGATATTCTTTAGAAAATCATTGGTGCCACTTTTCAAAAGTAATCGATAAAAATGAGTACTTCTTGTATATGTGCATGTCATTTTCGATAGTTGCAGTTCCAATAGTCGACAATCAAATAAGATAAGTAATATTGCGTAAACGATGCGGCTGCACACAGTTAGGCGATTTTGACACGAAAAAAATTTTTGCGTGCCTGAATAAATAATCATATAAGTGCATGTGATATTTTTTGGCTAGCCAGTGAGATCTCGGGATCATGTCCCGAACCGTATTACATACTAATCAACCCAACTCACTCATTGAAACCATAACATATTTCATGACATCAAAAGTGTTGGAAAGGGTGAATATGCCACTCACCAAATCTTAATAGGGTTGACGAATTTTTCACAACACCTAGTTTTTTCATGTAAAATGCATAAAGAATCGAAAAAATATTAGGTCGTATTTTTTTATTTTTGTTTAATGTTATTTTTCTAAAAGATATGACCGCTGAAAGATTCGGCGTTTTCGGTAGATATAGATATACTTCAAATGCAAATGACGTCATATCGTTACTAACGACACGAATTTCATCTCCTCATATTAGCTCGAATTTTGATTTGATCGAAAAACAAAAAAATACGACCTAATTGATTTTGCACGTTCTTTCGATTTCGAAGAATAGCGTATTCTTCCCAATTTTCGATCGATCATTACTCCGTTTTCACTAGAATTATCATGAGGAATCATTTTTCAGAGGTATTAGACAATTACTGCGATGAATAAATTGAAAAAGTCGATTGAATGTCCGTTTACATGGGACATTGACAAAAATGTTCATATTCCTTATTCAAAGTTTGAAATATCGGCTACTGACTATGAACATTTAGTCATGCCATGTATTCAATCGGTCTTAAAGATTTATGATCTTGCCGTCAGAGACGAAGATGAAAAGGCTGCCGACGAATTGAAATCTGCATCTGATATGTGGAATCATCTGAATGAAAGGTATGGCATACGTTAAATATGTTACTCTTTAATACTATGAATCACTGTACGATTAGACTAACGTCACCAATTTACATCTGACTAAAATTTTGAATGACGACAAAGTTTCAGAACTATTCGATGACTCTTACGAAGAAAGACAAATGCAATCTGTCCGCAAAGAAAGACACAACTCACAATTTAGCCGCAAAGAAAGACACAACTCGCAATCTGTCCGCGACGAAAGACACAATTCGCAATCTGTCTGCAAAAAGGATCCATGGCGCACATCCCACAATTTTCCGACTTAAAAAAATATATGGAATGATAGCTTAGAATGAATAGGTTATCATTGACAAAAAAAACAAGCCTTTTCTACAGTTCGATTGGGGTTTAAACTCTTTTTCCGTTAATATTCGCGGTAGAATAATTCCGACATTTGTCTATCTTCGCGGACAGATTGCGAGTTGTGTCTTTTTCGAGGACAGATTCGGATATGTGTCTTTCTTCGCGGACAGATTCAGTTATGTGTCTTTCTTCGTAAGACACGTCGTATTTCTCTGATTTTTCAATAAATTCAAAACAGAAAAGAAGAGATCGAGAAAGAAGGAGTCTCGATAGACGTCATTTCACACGTAATGGAAGCTACAAAATATTTTTTGTACGTAAAACAAAAAAAAACATTAGAAGCAGATAAAGTATTGACTGATTTGCAAGACGCCCACGACTTCAAGTCGAATCGAGAACTTGCAACGATTTACGGCTGTAAAAGTATTACTTGGTCTTTTAACCCCGATTGCATCAAAAAGGCAATTTTCGCAGCCAGAATAGCTGCATCTGTAGATCCCAATTGCTCCACGTGGCAATTTGTATTGGGCCGGCAACTGCGGAGGTTACGGCGAAAACAAACATTTGATTTGCCCTGCAGGGAAGAAATCGATGCTCTCGAAAAATCTTACAGGTTGTCGAAAAATCCTTTTTATGGCATACATCTTGCTATGGTATACAAAGAGAACAAGGAATACAAAAAAGCTATGGATATTTCTACACAGCTCTACAATACAAATCCAGAAAATCCTATATTGCAATTGCGACTAGCTCTGGGCTTCATAAGGGCATGTGACTTTGAAAAAGCAAAAAAATGCTTGGATAAAGCAGAGATGACTATCCCGACCGATACTATGTTTCTGCATTATAAAGGAATTTATTATCAGAAGCACAACAATCTAAAGGTAAATAGTCATATTTTATGATAATTACACTTGTCCTTTCGCTCATTATATATGAGTATATAAACACGAAAAAACAGCTGCCTAAACATTGTTCTTTGCTTCGCTAAATTTTTTCTTCGCATTTTTTTTTGATTGTCAATCAATAATAATCATCAATATGATTCTGGTGATGAATCTATCACGAAATTTTACCAGCTATGATTTAAATTGCTCCTGATTTTTGCTGATTGATAAAAACTCTTGAGTTTTGTAAATATTTTATTTACTCTCTATAATATAATTGTTTCCATATTTCATCTAATTTATCAATAGAAAGTAAATAAAAGTTTACATTTTCATTGACCACGAAATCATTTTATCATGGAGAATGAGAAATTTCTCTCCTGCGCTTTGAGGTGTATGTAATTTTGTGGAGTCAAAAATCACAATCGGTGTGCACAAAAGCACAAATGAGGCGCAATCTGCCATTTTTTTTCATTCTCTCGATTTATCGCACTCCGTGTAATATTAGGCCCAAACGTTGTATTAGGTTTTCAATATTCATTAACCAGCATATGAAACAATAAATGAATTTATATTCTGTTCGAAAAACTCATCAAACATACTCAGATGGCAGTAAAATGCTTCGAGGGAGCGGCTAAAGATAATTGTAATATTGGAATAGATCTACAGTATGCAGGGTGTATGCTAAAATTGAACAAAAATTTTGATTATCTGCAATACTTGGAAAGTATACAAGAAAAATATGCAGCACATACTAATGATAAGCAAAAATTACTGTTACACATAGGAATCATGTATTATCACATGAAAAATGATATCGATAATTCTCTACGCTACTTAATGAAAACCATAGAATTGAATCCAAAAAATCATAAACTGTTCAAGGTACATCTCATTGTAATTGCGCTTTGTTATTTTTGACAAATACCGAGCTTGCATCCAAGATGGCACACATATCGCGCCCCGCGGACTTTCTTTCGCGCATCACAATTTCCCTCTAATCAGCTGTCGATAACTTTATTTTCGCTGTTACTCAGATCCGCTTGGTAATCAAACATTTAAAGATACAATAAACTTTCGAACTTTTGTAAATATTTAATTATTCTAACTCTATAAGAAAGACTTATAAATGTATGTACAATTGGCTTCGAGTTATTTCTTAATAACGTGTACTATGCAGGTTCCTTTTTTTCATTGAGCTCTAGTTATTCCATTGCTTTGTTTTTGATCTCAAGGCTCACTTTGCAAAACACGCATAAACGACCCTTCACGGGGACTTCAGGCAGAGATGAGTAGATCTCTGCTTCAGTTCAGGGCTCTTCGGGTCTCGGGATCTCAAAGCGCGCATAGTAGCCGTTATACTGTAGATAGACACTGCACGAGTGCAGACCGCAGGCTCCCTATTGGCTGAAAAGTCTCTCTTCGAACGCGCTTGGCGCGGCCGAGTCCACTGCTGCGTGCTGCTGCGTGCTGAGACCATGGTGCAGACTGCAGATTGCTCTGCAGGGTATTGCTGATCGTCGCAGACATTTGCAAACCATTGCAGACCAGTTGCGCACACATACTGTGAAATGTGAATAGTCGTGTGTGTGTGCGCGCGTGTGTATATGCAGTTTTTATTTGAGTATGAGCGTTAGCTTATATATGTGTTGAAAAAATTGTAACCTCTTGTGGCGCTTGTGCATTAGCCAGTGCGGCGCGCGCGACCGGTATTCTTGAACGTTTATAACCTGTAAATCATAATTCTGTTGATCTTTCTACTTCGTACCTGAATTATCACAGAATCACCATGTCAGATGACGAAGAAGTGCATTACGTGAAAAAACAGAAAACCGTCCACTATGGATCCTTGGAGGAGTCCGAGAGGAATAGAATCGCAGCAGGTTTCGATTCGAACGATGACAGCAGAGATGGGCACACTGGACCTGTCATCGGTCAAGTTCATATATCCAATGAATATATGGAACTGGAAGATGATATGTCAAAAGACAGACAGGCATTGCTCGAAGAGTTTGAGAGGAGAAAGAAAGCCAGATTAATCAATGTCTCGACCGATGACTCAGAAGTCAAAAAGAACTTGCGTCAATTGGGAGAACCAATTTGCCTGTTTGGTGAAGGGCCCGCAGACAGGAGGAACAGGCTACGCGAACTCTTGGCTAGCCTTGGTGAAGATGCAATTAAGAAGAAAGAAGAAGAGGATAAATCTGCACAACCAGAGAAAGATCCAGAAACAACTTGGTACCATGAAGGTCCCGAGTCACTTAGAATAGCTCGTTTGTGGACAGCAGGTGAGTCCCGTCTATTTATCTCTCAGTTTCCACACTACTGAACTAGATTTCAAACGATATTCAAACTTTCAGCGTACTCCATTCGAAGAGCCAAGCATAGATTGGAGAAAGCCAGGAAAGATGTGGAACTACCGGCAGCTACAAGGACAGCCAAGCGACAAGAACTACTGAAAAAACTCCAAGCCCTGTCGATATACTGTTCACAAATTGGTGACACAAGGCCAATTTCTTATTGTCAATTTAGTCCGAATTCACAAATACTCGCTACAGGATCCTGGTCTGGCTTATGTAAGCTGTGGTCTGTCCCAGATTGTAGTTTATTACGTACTCTAAAAGGCCATGAGTGTAATGTTGGATGCATTGTTTTCCATCCAAAGGCAACTATCACTGAGGATATATTTGGAGACAAAGTCAGCCGCACATGTATATTAGCCAGCTGTGCCAGTGATGGTGGGTTTTTTCATGCTTTTACTTCTGACAAATTTAATGATTCCTTAAAAATACACAACTGTTATGTATGAATATGAAAGCGTAAATAATCAACTTTACTTCTTTGGGGAATCTGCAGGTGATTGATCTTGCTTCTCAGGACTGTTTTTGAGTACTTGAATGAGAATAAAAACATGACAATTGATCTGTAATTCTTGGTATGTTTCACAAATCATTGATGATTGTGAACTAAATATTTTGAATAAATAAAATGTCAGACTTCTTGCTTCAGATGTTGCTTGTTTGTATACTCAAAAACATTTTGAAAAAGTTTCAGAAAGATCTCTGATTCATAGTGCTGGTCTCATCTGATTGTAAGAAACAAGCATATGTTGAAAATTAATAAAAATTTAACATATCAATACAGGATCAGTTAAACTTTGGGGTGGTGGATGTTGAAAAATAATAAAAATTTAATATATCAATACAGGATCAGTTAAACTTTGGGGTGGTGGAAAAGGAGAAAAGCCACTAGCAGATGTTGAGGGTCACGAGCCCAACAGAGTATCCAGGATAGCATTTCATCCGTCAGGCAGATTCTTAGGCACTTGCTGCTATGATTCCTCATGGCGGTTATGGGATTTAGAACAGCAAGCCGAAGTACTCCATCAGGAAGGTCATACACGACCTGTACACTGCATAAGGTAAACATTATTTGAAACTCATGAAAATAAAAAATCGCTGTATCTTTCACGCTTTTAATGAATTATCATTTAGTTTTCAGATAGATGGGTCACTTGTTGCCACTGGAGGCCAAGATTCCTTTGGAAGAGTGTGGGATTTAAGAACAGGACGGTGTGTGATGTTCATGGAAGGTCATTTAAAATCAATTTTTGGCATTGACTTCTCTCCAAATGGATTCAACATTGCGACTGGAGCAGAAGATAATGCGTGTAAAATTTGGGATCTCCGAAAACGATCTTGTATATATACAATACCGGCTCATACCAATCTCATAGCTGACGTTAAGTATCAAAAAGATGAAGGCCAATACTTAGTGACTGCTTCGTACGACAATACAGCTAAAGTGTGGTCGAGTAACACGTGGCAACCATTAAAGACTTTGTCTGGTCATGATGGAAAAGTCATGTCTGTTGATATTTCTAATGATTCAAAGTACATCGCTACGACATCTTATGATAGAACGTTCAAATTATGGGCACCAGAGACCTAACTCTGAGTTAGATAATTAAAATTTTGTACATATATTATAATATATTTTCTTAAGAATAAAATCAATTGAGAATATCTATAATTTCAAGTAAATATACATGAAAAATAAATTGATTTTTACTTTGCAGAAATAGTAATATCAGATCATTTACGTCTTTAATTATTTTGAAATCTGTAAACGTTATGTCGCTAACTCATAGTGAGTATGTTTATTAAAGAGAAACGATACATTTTTAGAAGATTTTTGTTAATTCGTTTTGAAGTTGATAACGATGTCCGATATTTTTTACCGCGTTCTCTCCATTCGATTTAACAGAGATTTATGCACCTTGTATCTTTGTTTGATGCATTTTCTCATTGTTATCGGCTATTCTAATGAGCTGTATAGTTTTATCAATTTACTGACGTCAATTCTGAACTGACAAGGAAACTAGTTCTATTGTAAACATATCAAATGAAGGTTTCTAAAATGAAGAATCATGCATTGTGCACATGTGAGTCAATATCTTAGGAAAATACAGAAATAATCATATCAGTACTTGTAAGAAGATTAATTGACAAATGAGTTTGACACTCAATTTATACTTCACCAATGGGTGGAATATCCGTTGCTCGGAAAGATATGGATTGAGCGAGCTCAAACCAGCGTGAGATTTCATATCACTTTCTCATTCTCAAATCGTTCTATTTGAATGAAATTTCATAAAGTTCTTGAATGACTTTTGTAAAATATTTATAATAATTTAGTAAACTCAATCGATGATTCTGTACGATCAGGGTTCGATAATAAGATCTGACAAGGCAAATAATTTGATTGTACAAGATTGAGACGTTTGATTACACGTATTGCGATGTGAAATGAAATGCGATGGGAACGTTTTGATGCAATTTTCGAATTTTCCACAGTATTGCTCAACTGACGAACATCTCAGTTTTATATTGATCGTGTGTTCTGTAACTATTCTTTCTCTATATAGATATGCACATTCACAACTTTCAAGGGAGAAATAATTATTCTTCACGGAAATTCTCTCAGTACAGTCGCATTACTACAATGAAAAATAGAGAAGCTTAAGATAATCAATTGTCACACTATTGTTTAGACAATTGTTCATATAGGATTTTTGAGTACGCTTACTTATCCATTGAGTTTTACACGCGTCAACTTGATGCATGCAAATAACAAAAGTTGTCGAATCGCGATCTTGCGATTCTTCGGTAAACCATACTTGACCCAGTTTTATCATCGACTCTGGAAGGATTTGTGACGATTCCGATCGCGTAATTAGGCAATTCGGATTTTATTTGCAAATATCTTATTACATGTAGGTCGCACATTAGCGAATCTTGTGCGGTCACGCACAACAAGCGGATCCAAAGTGCGTTGCGAGTATCATCCAACTAGTTGAAGAATATCGTTTGCGATAAGCATTTCGTCATCTGACAACTTATCGGAACGAAAGAATCCAGTTCAATGTTAAAGCAGTGCGTACACTCCCGTAGATTACGTTGCTCAAGTGGACCAGACGACGAGTCGAACGGAAAAAAAACGAAGCCCGCAACGCGCGATCGAGCGTAATATAATTGTTCGTAAAAATTGTCGGGACGCTATAGGAGCCGTGTGTGTAAAAGCTCATCGGCGGAATATATGACTAGGCATTGCGAGTGCGTATATAATATGTAAGTATCGGCGAGCGAGCATTG
The DNA here is from genome assembly GCA_020882685.1 of Aphelinus atriplicis. Taxonomy (NCBI): domain Eukaryota; kingdom Metazoa; phylum Arthropoda; class Insecta; order Hymenoptera; family Aphelinidae; genus Aphelinus; species Aphelinus atriplicis. Next base: position 2,748,130 of record CM037076.1, on the reverse strand, counting down.
CGTCATGCGTCTACCCCGCGCGAGTGAGCCGGGGGCCGATAAAAAATCGCAGTATTCCCACGTTCATGCATACGTAATTGACAAGGTCACCCGGAATCAGTCGCGCATTCGACTTGACGTGTGAAAAAAATATCCTGCGCTCGCTCGATACCAACAATCCTTATCGTCTCGCTCGCGCGCGCGCGCGCGCCACGCAAATATTTACGCGGCTCTCAACTGTGTGTGGTACATACGTATATAGGTATACAGATCCGCGCGCACGCGAATCCGTTTCTTTCCGTGTTGTGTGATGCACGAGTACATGGGTGCGCGGGCGCGCGTTTTATCGATCTCTCGCCCCCCCGCCAACGACACCCGGTCCTTGAAAAGCTGCTAAATCCAAAGCAACAGTCTGCCTCGCTGCAGTCGACGGCTCCGCCGCGGGCATTGTTTGCCCTCGGGACGCGCGTGTACATGCACGGAAGGATCGTCAAACAATGAGGCGGTCCATTTATAAAACAACGACTTTTTCAAAATTTAATACTAGATAGGATAAACAATACATGATGTACGTATATAGTGCACACATATGATGAATATGTACAGTTTTGATATACATTTTTTATCGTTTTTTTTGCACGGGTTCGTATATAAATATATAATATATGTATAAAATTTCATGTAAAATCAACTCGAGTCCCTTAGAGGCACGTGTCGGCCAAGCCATAACGTGTCACTTGATAAAATCTATAATGCGTGTAACGAATGCGTGTATGTGGTGCTGTACATGGGACGGGCGCGCGGCTCATCGGCTGTACAATTGTCTAAATAAATTGAGGATATAACGAAGGCGAGTAGCGGCGGGAGGACCCTTGGACGCTGGTCACGCGCTGGCGCCGTCGAGGGGCAGGCTCTCGTGGACGAAGCTCCTGGAGCCGCCCTCGGCAAAGTCGGACGCCGCGTGGCCGTCGCCGTTCAGCACCCACTTGGTCGTCAGCAGACCGTCGACGCCGACTGGACCTCTGGCGTGAATCCGCGACGTCGAGATGCCCACCTTTTGCCATTGCAACAAAAAATTTCAAAGTCAATCCTCTGACCAACCGTCAAACTAAATCGTACTTTTTCAGGGAGAATCGTAAACGCGAAAGGGTTATTAACGTTGACAATCAGTAATTCCCCGATGCTGTTCAGTCTCTCGATTTACGTTGAATCGTCAATGTCGAAATTTAACTTGGCCGTGAATACTTATATATATAGCAGCAATTCTCAAGAGCCCAGTGATTCTCTCAATCGTTTTAATCGTTGCATTGAATTGATAATGCGCATTTAAAGTTAATTTTGATTTTGATAATGATATATGATAGTTGAATCGCCGCGAATACTTTTCTTCATGCAGATTGTTACGATCGTATTGGCGTTACTTGGGCAATATTGTTAATTTTTTATAGCCTCCTTGGTACGATCTCCCCTGCGCGCGTCCACTGGGTCAACAGTCTTAATCTTGAATGAATGATCGCGAGCCAAGCTTTTTCCCACCGATTCGGGTCGGTTAAGCGCAGAATGATGCATACATGAAAATCGAGTATTGAGTACTTCGCCCAAGTAGTATCTATTTTGATGTATATCTGATGGTGACGAAATTGTTATATACTGGCACGCGCAGTAGGATCCAAGCTGATAAGATCGAACCGTGTGGCTCGAATGATTAGCGAGCTCCGCGCAACAGATTCTCATTCCATTCTCCATTTGCCGTAGTGCTCCAGATTATAATTCCGAGTGGAATAAATCTTTGATTCGCGGCGTATACAGCGAATCCACCCGTCGGAGTACGGTTGCCCGCGAGCAAGACAAGGTCAAACGGCAAATGCTCATATGCATTATTCAATTGGCGTCCAGCTGATTATCCGCCTTCAGCTACGTCCAACTTTATAGTGGGATTTTGATTGCGAATGCTTAATTGAACAAGACGCGGCAGGTTAAGGTGCGACGTACCAGCGAAGGCCTTGAATAATTTGTCAAAATTTTCCCGAGTCTATCGTTTTGAAGAAGATAATGCCATTATACGCGAGCCGAAAGTACTTGATAATAACGAATGTACCGCAACTAAGTCAGGAGACACACGTGTTATTTTTTAGTTGAAACGTTGTATATTCGGCAAAGTACGATTCTCTTGTCGCGGTGAGCTCTGATTTTATCTGAAGCAATTGAAAGTAGTTTGTGTCGAGTACCCATTCGATTGGAGTTTCAATTCGACGTATAAACATACATAAGAGCTCAAAGCCGTGTGATGTATACGCATAATATGGGAATGATGATGGTTGGCGCGTGAAGCGGTTTATGCGGAAGGGAGTACTCACCTCGGCGCCGAGGCCGAATCTATAGCCGTCGGCGAATCGGCTGCTGGCATTGTGGAAGACGCAGGCGCTGTCGACCTCGCGCTGGAAGTAAGACGCGCTCCTCGAGTCTTCGGTGATAATCACGTCCGTGTGGCCGCTTCCGTACTTGTGGATGTGGCTCACCGCGTCCTCCACCCCGCTCACAACCTCGACCGTGCACTCCAGGGCGCCGTACTCGATTTTCATACTCTTGGCCCCGGGCGGACCGAAAGTCAACAGTTTGCTCAGCCTCGGTCCAGAGTTTATTTTCACCTGCAACACAACACACACACACACGCACCAGCGCGCGTTTATTGGCAGTCGAGCGTCCAGCTGATAAGCTCGATTGAGCTACCTTCGGCAGGTAAACATGTGCGTGCCCGAACGACTTCTTATCCCCTCGTCGTCGGAGCTCCCTATAATCGACGATCTCGAGTGCGCCCGCTTGCGTTGCGTAACTTCGACGATTAATACAATTACACGTATCTCGAGAGATTTTCCACCCGAGACAATAATCGATGAGTTTTTACTTCGACCCGTTTCTACCGAATTCCTTGGCTGGCGGAGAACGCGCGAATAAAACGTCGCGATTTTAGGTGGCCCGACTCTTCGTAACGTGTGTCCTCGATAGACAGCTGATCGACGCGCGAATTCAGTTTGATCCGAGTATATACACTTTTTGTATTTTTTTCAAACATACGCGCGAGCCACGAACGTGAACACTCGTACAATCGTCTATACGGATATCATAATTCAAGATTCGTTTTGCGCGCATCGACGCGATACTTTTGTGACAACGATATCAAAGACTGCCAAGTCACTAAAAATGTATATACATGAGTTTCGCGAGATATTGCGTTCGATAAGTCTGATTCTGTATCATGTTTCCACAAAGAGTTTTTTTGTCTAGTTGACTCTTATCATCACTTACTGTAATCAAGACGGATTTTCATTGCTTTTTACTGCATATTTGAATAGTTAGTGCAGAACTGATTAGGTCGTATTTTTTTATTTTACGATTCAATCGGAGCTAATACGAGGGGATGAGATGTCGCACACTGGTACTATCGGTATAACTTGTCATTAACATTTGAACTTTATATGTATTTTGCGAACGCTAAATTTGTCAACGTCTATATGTTTTCAAAAATTGTCACACCCATGTGTATATACGCACCCCTTCGTTCTGGAGCATGGCGCAAATCTCGGTGAAGACGTTGGTGTTGACGTGGCTGTCGTGGATGAGGAGGGTCTCCATGGCGTTGCACGCGGCGGGGTAGTCGCATTTGGAGTCGCGGACGATGCGCAGGGCCTTGGCGAGGTCGGCGTGCTTGTCGACGTACACGTGGCAGATGCCCTCGGCGTGGCCGAGCACCGGTATGTGCTTCGACTGCGACTGGATCGTGCGCACGAGCTCGCTGCTGCCCCGCGGGATTATCAGGTCGATGTGCTGCTCCATGGAGAGCAGGTCGCCGATCTCCTCGCGGGTCGACACGAGGGATATCGTGTTGGCCGCGCCGACCCCGCTCAGCGACTCCTTCACCAGCTCCATCAGGCAGCGGTTGCTGTGCGCCGCCTCCTTGCCGCCCTTCAGCAGCAGCCCGTTGCCGCTCGAGATCGCCAGCGCCGCCACCTTTTACATACACATCTTTAAGCGTTCTTCATTCTCCCCGCGTATGCTGCTTCTGCGCAAATGCACGACGACTCACGGGATTGCAGTCGTGCGCTATACCTTTCCCCCGCGACGGATTATTTCGAGTCGTCGGCTCGGAAAAGTATTGCCCTCTCGTCCGTGCTTGTCAAAGTGCGTTTTCAAAATACGTACACGCTCTTTGTTACGGGCTGAACTCGGAAATTTAGTTTTTATCGTAGCTCCTTGTGTTCAGAAATATGGATTCACTTGGATTCACTTCAAATTCAATGGAATAAGATTTTTTTTGATAAATTAAAATTTGTTAATTTTTCGGTTGATTTTCAAACGATTTGAAGAAAAATAAAGTTCAAATCATCGTCATTTATTTTTTCAGATAATCGGAAAAATCCTACGTTGTTCTCTAGATTTTGGGCTCTGTAGCATTAGAAGATTTTTGATTTATTGTTCTGGGTGTAAAATAGCGACCTATTAAAATCTGCTTCAAGACCCGTACTTTTATACGTACGAGAATATAAAATATGAATTAATCTTATTATTATTTCTTCACAATGAATTTATACTATTTCTGAATACAAGGTTGACCCTGAACGCGCTCGCGTATGATTGGAACTGAACGAATGGATAAATACGAGAGCTTAGCGAGGGTCGAATCGACGGATTTACCTGGGGCAGACTGTCGGGCCTGGACTCGAAAATGACGAGGAGTACGCCGATGGGTACGGTGATCTGCTTGAGCTCGAGGCCGTCGGCGAGTTTGGTGCGGCGCAGGACGCGGCCGACGTTTGTGAGGGACGAGTCGGCTATCTGGACGAGGCCGTCGCGGAGCGACCTCAGCTTGGCCGGGCTGAGCGACAGCCGCGACATCAACGGCTTGGCCAGTCCGGACTTCCTCGCCTCGTCCAGGTCCTTGGCGTTCGCCTCCAGAATCTCCGACTGCCTGCTCTCCAGCAGGCCCGCCAGCGTCCTTATGCAGCTCGCCCGCTCCTCCGGCTCCAGCGACTGCAGCACTCGGCTGCCGACTCGAGCTGTACACACACATGCACACATGACACCCAAAGAATCGCCGACCGAAAGCATCCGATTAGACGGTACATCTCTTCGAGTACACATTTGCCCGACGTTCGTCAGCTAACGTTCCCCCATTACCCCGCATACGTTTTCGATCGTACTTTTAGCTCGAAACTGATGTAATCTTGCTTCGGGAAGTGGAAAAATCTGTTGCAGACGCTGTAGAACAAACAAAGGTTAGTTCTGCTGCTAAGTGGAACCCTCTGGATCGAGAAAATCTCCTACGTTGTAAAGCGTCTGTAGCGGATTCTCCTTCTCATAAACCGCAAGATTACACATTGGGTGAAAGATATATAAGTCTAATATACGATAACATTCATCAAACGATTTTTCCAGATGAATTACAACGTTGGCTGACGAATAAAATGTATAGATAAGAGCTATTTTCTGTTTCAAGTGCCTTGAAAACTTGAACGTTGGTTCGAGGAGAACAATCGGCTCGGCGCTACGGCAAGAAGATGTCCTCTACGATCAAGACTCGCGGTCCTAGAGGACAGAATCTGCTCGCTGCAACTTGTCCAACCGATTCACATCCACGAATGGAAATTGTGGCTGGCGAGGGAGGGAGGGAGTAAATGGAGGGTCTTACCGTTTTCGGCGATGACCTCGACGGGGGCGGAGGTGCTGGTGGTCTCGGTGAAGAAGGTGCCGATCTTGCGGCCGTCGACGATGTTCTTGATGGCCTTCTCCTGGTTGCCGTTGCACAGGACGACGGAGACGCCGCGGTCGAGGGCCCAGAGGGCCGCGTTGACCTTGGCGCTCATGCCGCCCGTGCCGACCTTGCTCTTCTCGCCGAACGTGATCGAGCTGCGCTGGTCCGAGCTGAACGTGTGCAGCATCTTGGCGCCGTCCTGCCACGGGGGCAGGTTGTAGATGCCGTCGACGTCGCTCATGAGGATGAGCAGGTCGGCCTGCACCTCCGCGGCCAGCATCGCCGCCAGCGAGTCGTTGTCCTTGATGGAGATGCCCCGCCGGCCGGCCATCGCCTCCTCCTCGACCTGGGGCGGCGGCGAGACCGCGTCGTTCGTGTTTATTATCGGCACCACGTTCAGGCTTATCAGCTCGCTCAGCGTGCTGTACAGGTTCTTGCTCGTCTCCTCGTTCAAGAAGTCCGGCTTCGTCACCAGCACCTGCGCCAGCTTCACCCCGTACTGCGCGAACATCGCGTCGTACAGCGACATCAGCCCGCTCTGGCCCACCGCCGCCGCCGCCCTCGGCTCCAGCATCGTCGCTGCGAAAACACCACCACAAACCATACATTTCTAGTCGGGCATTTTCTTCCCTGTATAGAGGAACTAATCATTTCTACCACGTTTTGCCAGCCGATTTTCACCTCTGCCCTCAATAATACGTGCAAAATTAACGAGCTCGAATTTTTCCGTTTTTCGATCCGATCAAAATTCGGGCTAATACTAGGGGATAAAATCCGTGTCGTTATTTACATTTGGAGTATATCTATATCCATCAAAACCGATTAATCTTACAACGTTCATATCTATTTAAAAATTGAATTTAACAAAAATAAGAAAATACGATCTAAGTAATTATTTTCCAATTGTTGCCCATGAAAATCTAGGTGCTGTGAGCAATTCTACAACCCTATTCCGATAATTGCGCTTCATCTGATTCCCTTCAGCTGATTAGGAGTGGCTGCACAATCTTTGGGAAGCCAATCACGATGGAACTTTGTGAGATGGTTATTGGGTACCCTTACAGCTTATATTTTAAGCCACAAGTCTAACGTTTCGTTTTCCCTTTTCGTTAAGTATGAAAACAACAAATTGACAGAATATCACCTGAGTACCGAAACGTTGTAGACTTCATGGCTGTAGATATAAGGTATTAGAAGACCCATCCGTCTCGCAAAGTTTTATCATGATTGGACACCCAGTGGTTGTGCCGACTCTCCTAGTGAGTGAGACAATTCAATGCACTTACAATTGCACTAGGCAAGAAGAATCGAGTGACATGACATACGATCCTTGTCACATGTCACCTACATTACCCAATTATTTATTTCTCCATCATACACGCTATTTTCGATTCGATACGGCTTTGTTTCTCCTTATTGACGAGAAAGCCCAATGACACGCCCCGCGATACTGCGGACTTATAACCGCAAGTGCATCATGTACTATTCCTCGATTACACCAGTGCAATAACTAAATAAGAGGATTTTTCGAAATCATTATTTATCAGAGATATATAGAGAATTATTAAAGTGCAATCTAGCTTGGCTTACATTTTTGACACTCGAATGAAAGTGAATGTACACGTAGTATTGCAGTTAAAATCTCCCTGTATCAAAGTGAATTATTCTTCCACTTTCATCCTTGCGTTTTTCACTGCGAGGCTTGAGTGGGTCTTACTCGGCTTTGTTTCCCCCGGCAGAAATAAAAAGATGATCTTACTGAAAGTGCTGCACTTGTATAGAGAATTATATAGAGGAACGTCCAAATCCAATGCAGCCTCGTCTGATTTCGAAGGTACACCGAGAGCAGACGTTTGGTTCGCGGACGCATCTTGTGGCCGACGCTATCGATCGTTCGGCCGCAGCTATGAATAGCGTATGTATCTCGTGAAAAACGACAGTACAAAGTGTACAACGATGAAATAACTCGCGATAGATTGAGTGGCGGAAACAATTGCAATGCCGGTCGAACGATGCGAATACTGAAACGATACGGACCGCGAGAGCGAGTGACGCAACGGTCCTTTCCCCGCGCCACCGTCGCGGGGCTGCCAACCGGGAGCAGTTTGAATATCTGGCGACGGATTACGTGGGAAATTTCGCGCGAGCCCGATAAAAACGCCCATACGTTAGCCCATACGGAGCGCGTGTAATACCCGCTGGCGACCGCGACGCGATGTAAAGTACGCGTGCGCTCGGTGCGACGCGAATAAATCATATTTATTTGGCCGGCCGTCGCGGCCGAGCCATTAATTTGCCTTGTCACTCCGTATCTTAATCGTTCGACCATATACTCGTCCGGGCGAGCTTAGCCAGGTTGCGAGGTATTGCGCATATACACAGCCCAGGAGCTAATCTCGTTTATATTTTTCCCCGCTCGCGTCTCGGGCTGCAGTCGTTTGTTCCGTGCAGCAGCAACGGGAAAGAGACGCCAGTCGGGATTGTCGGGGTGTGCGGGTGAGCGTATACCCCACCCCCCAACGACGGACGCCAGTTTCCTCGTTTTAACTTGTCAAGTATTTCTTGCCCGTCCATTTCCTGCTACGTCCGCGTTGTGCCCAACCATTACTTGACGAATAACTGATAATGCGCAGTTATACCCGAATGTATATTTAGCGGGAAGAATTACGATTATACGCTGAGACGCCACGTAATATCCCATCCCCGAGTGTATGCGCACACAAGTTCGGTAATTTGCTTCCTTCTTTCTTGTCTTGCGATTAAAATTATCCAGCAAAGTTTATGGCCGTGAGTGCAGCGATGAATTCCCGAGCCAACAGAGCAAGCCGTTAAATATGTATTTTCGAGCAACGAATCCTCCCCGGCTCTCTGTGTACAGCTTAGCGAGAGCGACGCTATGAATATGAATCCCTGTGTGTACATAGCGCGGAAAACTCGCGTTTGCCAGATATTCTATACATATAGAGTCGGCTTATTCGATCTTCTTCTTTACTCGATTCTGATTCTTACTCGGTGAACTTCCGTTGAATGGCTCGCGAGTATATATGCATTATATGAAAAATCAAGACGAAAGTTCATGTGCGTATAACAATTGAATCGCGTCGACCATATCGTACTAAAGTTAATGGCATCAGACGTTTTCATCTCATTGAAATGAACTTGATTTGTTTTGATGCGACTTTTCTAGTCTGGGGAATAGATCGTAGGTTAATATTGACTATATTGACGCGTTACTCCATAAGAACTCCGAGCTGCTCCCTCCGGGAGAACTGCAGCGAGAAGCCTCTATCGGGGCGCACACTCGAGCGAATGTTATTCACGGCAGACAGCTCGAAACACTACCGATTGTTTTTCCTTTCTTTTTTCCCCACGTAATCGACAAAGTTGTCTTCCGGATAGATAAGTGAATGTGGAACGCACAGGTGCGAAAGAACGAGAGAGAGGGAGAGAGCAGCATCGGGGGGCAGTGGCAACAAGTGGGCCGCGCTTGCTCGCATAACGATTACAGCCGGAACGAACAAAGGGCCGCTCGGGGGGGGGGGGCAAAGCCAAAACATAGCATGTGCGCGTGCGTGTGTGTCGGATTGAGGGGGGGGGGGAGAGGCAAGAGCCAAGATAAACTGAGGCAATTCGCGACCTGAGCAAATAAGATAAAAGTGTCGGGGCGCGAGAGCGGCCCCCGATAATTAGCCCCCCGAGGAGTTGGCCGACTCGGGAGCGCAAAACTCGCCAACGAGTCGCAAGTTTTCCCCGTATAACTGCACGACGGAGATACGTGCGCGATCCTTTCTCCTGTCTATATATACGTATATATGTATTATGTGCTCGTCGGGCAGCGCACATCCCGGGGCGACGTCGCGGATGATAAATGAGAGCCGCGTGTGGCTCCCGGGTGACCCCGCGAGCTCCAGTCCTGACTGATGCCCGCAGCCCAACTCACCAACGACTCGATTAACTTCCGGCGCGCCCATTAGTCCTCCTAAATCAGCCCTGCACACTTTAGAAATTTTATAACGCTCCAATTTCACTATACTACAGTCAATTTTCACTGCGAGTTTCGGTCAAATGTCGTTCACTGTATTGTAGTGGAAAGTCACTGCAACTTACAATAAAAATCGGTGATTTCGAAATCTTACAGTCAAAACTCACTGTAGCTACAGTGAATAATCAACCGTTAGTAGAATGAAAAATGCTTCACTTACAGTGAGATTTTCACTGTAAGGAATTTAAAGAGCAGCCAAATTCATTCTCGAATCTACAGGTCTTTGAGGTCTAATGGTGCAGGTTCATTCGACCATGCACTCGATGGAATCGGGCCCGGGGTTCCTTACACGAGTACTCGTGTGAAGTTCCCTTGGAGTACTTCGGTCATGAGAACGAATAATACTATTTATTATTGCTTCAATAAATTAACTAAGAGCTACTCGCAGCTCAGAGTAGGATAAGCCAAAACACAAAAGAATTTTCTCGGTTTCATTTATAGACGGAACAATTCGATTAGTTGGAAAATAAAAAGGCCGCACGAAACAAGCTCATGTGGTGGTCGGAAATTCGGATATGTAAATTGAAAATTCGTTGAAAACAAAAGAGAGTCCTTCCCGTGCTCGTTTGGCGCGAGCCTTCTATATATATACTATCCAGCTCGAAAACCTAATTCCACGCGTTCGGTGTTTCGATCGTGAAATATTGTAAACACGCCGCGAGTTTTAATTGAATCCCCCCGGTAATCCCTATACACGTACTTGCCGCGCGGCGCGACTCCCGATCGATCAGTGTTCGATGCAAATTAATTTCACTAAAGCAGCGATATGCATGAATTTCTCTTGCCGCCGTATATATATCACGCTGAGCTTCATTTTCAATTTCATTTGGAAATCAAGAGCTGCAGCGTGCAAATTGGCCCGGGCCGATTGAAAATACTCCTTTTTCAATATGCCGGAAGGGGGCGGAGAGGCAGAGAAATTTTCGCATATATATAATATAAAATCATTCAACTCACGCGCGCCAGTGATTGAGGAAACGTTGTAATATCGAGTGATAAGATCAAAATGCACGAGGTCGGCTGAAGCTGATTGCTTTTGACGCGCGAACGACAGAGACAGTTGCGCATCAATCGGAAGTTCGCTCCAACTGCGCGTATACGTATATGTATATATATGTATAATGGGGAGGCGCGCGAGGGGACAATAAAGTTTACGAGACGCCGATAATGATGAAACTTTGTAAGACGATCTTTCCCAAATAGGCCGCGCCTGTATATACATATACAGCCGTTCGAGCTTGTGATTTCGGTTTCTCGGAAATCTTCGGCCAATCATTATTGATTTTATCCGCACCAACAGCCTATCTATATATTATATATACCCGTGTATCTATATAGATCGTTACAGCATTTCGTCATGATCCGTGACCCGAATCTTGTTCTCGTTTACTTATATATATATATATAGTTGGACAGATGGAAGGTTGTCTACTGTAGTACTTCACAAGTGGAAATGGAAACGCCATTAAATGTTTCCCGAAAGCTTTCGTATGATCAATTAATTGAACCATTGTGCTTTGTAAACTTTTTAATTGTTGCAAAGTGATAAGTATAATGGAGTAAATACGGATTAAAGTTTGTTCGGTGAATAATCTCTCTAGACAAAACGGATACGTTGGGGAACCAATTGCATTTAGCAGCCTATTGTATTTTTGTAATTAGCCGCCGGTATATATTACCAGGAGATCACAGATCTGGCATTTGGATCTCCAATCTCAAATTTTTTGATGACATTCCTTCAATAATACTCAAACAGGTGACATCTGCATTCGTTCGTCAGTTGGCGTAATTTGATTTGCCGTACATATCAACCGATCAAATCAAATGGGTATGGATAAAACGTTTGTCTTAAACAAGTCAATATGATCGAGGAGAAAAGGAACCACGAACGACTGCATATGTTATCCATTTGAGTTTGAGGATGCAAAAGTCTCTGTGAGATGTGCAACCCAAACCCCAAGTGGTAGCTGTCTCCTGATTAGCGAAGGAAAGGAGATAGTGGGGGAGTGGTTTACCTGCGTGCTCGCGAGTGTGGTCGGCGGGGCTGAGGGTCTCGCGCATCGACAGGGACATGAGCAGCTCCTGGGCGAGCTTCTGCTTGCCGAAGGCGACGGCGCCGCTGGTGACCATGATGCACTCGCGGCCCTCGAGCTGTATCTCGGCGACCTGCTCGACGATGCTGGCGAGCCGGCCGAGGGCCAGGCCGTGCTCGTCCTCGCGGGTGATCACAGCGCTGCCGAGCTTTATCACCAGCCGCCTCGCGTACTTGAGCTGGTTGCGCTCGGTGAAGGTCGCGCGACGCCTACGGTCCCCCGTCTGCAGCTCCCGGCGCACCTCCGTCCGCTTGTTGCTCGCCCCCTGCAACACACCCCCACACGTCCTAATTATCCAACGTAGTTCGGGACAAAATTGCTGCCAACTGCATCGGCAGTTGGATTTCTCGGGAGGCAGTTTGACTTTTCTCTTCGGCAACGGTTACTCTGAAGCAAGTTTGAAGATTCTGGGTCTTTCATCATGAAAAGTTCGATGAATATAAGCGTCAAAATTATTTTCCCTCACCTTTGCCAATAGTTGCTTTGAAAAAAAGTATCTGATTGGTTCTCGCCAATCTTCGCGAGTATTCACTCATATAAATGGAATCTTAGTTGAAGAAGGAAAATCAGTTTGACAGGCTATAGCAAGAATATTTTCTCTATGTTCGAGACACTTTTTTTTATCACAGAGAAGTCGATTTGGCAGGGCAATAAATTTTATTGCTTCAGCGTCAAACTGATTTTTGTGAGTGTTCGAGCTCTAATGAGCATTTATCAGGCTTTATAAGAAACTTCCACAGGAAACGTTACCACCAGTTTTCCATTCGGTTTTCTGCGTGCATTCACGGTATATCGCGTATCTGTAACTTCTGTGTATGTATACAGATATTCTATTCCCATCAGAAAGCCAACATATTCGACTTCGAGAGAACAAAACGTTATAGTTACGCTGTGTGGAGTTGTACAAGCCATTAGCCGGTCGCGGCCCAAAAGCCATACCCCAAAGTTTCATATCGCGCGCGATTACTACGCGACCGCAAAGCTTGTGCAGCCACTCAGTTCCACTTACAGCCAAGACGATCGGATATCATCAACCAATGTAGTGTCCCTTTCACGATATATACCACACGGTGGGTCGTTTACGATATGAGATTTGAACTTGGCTCACTCTTGCGACTCCGAGTATTTCGAGCTATCCGGGGGTGAAAAAATATATGCATAGATTATACCCAAAAGACGAGCTGGCGCTATCTGGACATCAAGGCATAGTTCAAACGAGAGTAAAAAAGAAATTGTGTTATTGATATAATTCTTGCTCTTGATATTCGTTATAATACCAATTCACCGATTAACAAAGTTTGTGTGAAAAATCGATGCGTCGATACGTGCTAATCGTCTATGTCGAGTGAAGATTTTCCATAATTGTATGAATTTTTTGCGTATAGGTGCAGCCGACGCATGTCAAAACATTCACCATAGACAAATAGACACATTTGCATGCATAATTCCCCAGGCATAATTTATGCACGAAATGTTCCCCGTGGATATGCCCGATTTGTTCGATAACGATGTGGTTGGTTCAACGGTATCCCCGACGATTGTCGGAACGGACTGCGCGCGCGGCAAACTCCGAGTGATTCTAACGCGCGCGACTAGCCGCGGTAACACTGCCAAGTGCGCGTGTTTGCGCGTATGGGCGCATGTCGGAAACAAGGGGCTCTTGGTCTGACCTATGCTTTCTGCTGCTCAATGAGCCACTACATCTTGCGGGCGCGCGCGTGCTTACACCCTTCGGTGCAGTTAGAGCTGCAGTGTTACAACGAGCATTCGCACAACGAAGTATGAGTAGCTGCGAACAGACGCAGTTGAAAGCCACGTAAAATATGTGGATGGGTGTACGAGCTAATGCGGAGTAAAGAAAAAAACCGCTGCCAAGTGCCTTAGCAGTATGCTTTCTCAAAGAGGCTTCAACATCACCCACAAACGCATCACAAACCTATATTTTCACCATTCCACTATTTTAGATACTATCATTTATTTTTCAAAAATTACAAAAAAATTATTTAATCAGTTCAATTCGTATCGCTTTCTCAATAAATGGAGCATTCGAACCTGGTGTGACAACGCTTGCTAAGGAGCTAATTGGGAAGATTTTGTGTCCTTTGCCGTCGAAAATGATGGAAATGGGTCATGAATTGATCATTTCCAACCTTCGTAACGGTTGCTAGGGAGGTGAACAACGATTGCTATGGAGCAAATATAACAATTCAGTGTCCTTGGCCATCGAGTGTCACTTAAAACTGATTTTCCGGCTTCCGAAGCAACGGTTGCTAGAGATGTAAACAAACGGTTGCTAAGGATATCAACAGTGGTTGCTATGGGAAATATCGCATCCATTTTCATTGATTCTCATAGCCCCAGTAAACACTTATGAGGATTTGTAAGAAAAAACGTTAAAAACAGTTGCTAGAGAAATAAACAACGGATTCTGCTGAAAATTGAACTCGGCCGAGATTTTGCCACGACTAACCTGTGTGCATAATTCGGACCTTTCCTTCGAGAGTTATAGTGGACGAAAAAAAACTGGACGCACACACATACATACATACATACATACATACAGACACTTTTGGATTTCCATGTTCTTCGACCTGTAGATTACGAAAATCGAGGTATCGAGGTCTGATTCCGTGGGTCGATTTTTGCCCCATTACAAAGCGTTCTCTTTGAGAAAGCAAAACAAGAATTTCGAATTTCACGCTGATGAAAATTAGCAACTCTTGGATGGCTGTTGTTTCCAAGATTTTTCGAGGTTATAAGCCACGCGGCACGAAAATCACGATGAGAATTGTGTGTGCTGGCTGCATCTATATTGGCCCGCCAGTCGCGCAATATAACGATTCAATCTCGAGTCCCGCGTGCACGCGGGTATATATAAGTGTATCGTGTCGGTCGCGAGCTTCCTATTGCACGTGCGGCAGTTTGATCAGCCCGATACACATCAAACTCTCGATACACTATGATTTCCCGCCCTTTTCCCTGCTGGTAGAGTCGCCGATAGCTGCGACTACAAGTGTTTCTCCGGAAGCTTTCGATACCTGTACACAGTAAAGGTCATTTCGTCGAGCTGTCTGAGTTGCATCAGATGCAAAAGAAAAAAGAAAAAAAACTTCAATGTCATTATTACTTCTTCTTTATCGTGGAGGAAGTTTTGATTCCTCCGTTTCGCATATCAGTTTAGGTTGCGATCTATATATTCCTCTTTGTCTTTGTTTTCAGTAGATCAATTGAGCTTCGAGGCTCGTGGGGCTGCAGGACCATCGGAACCGCGGGTCCGAGTAGACATACGAGTGGGGTATAACGGCTATGAGTATTTGCCACGCGGTACCGCTTTCAAGTTGCTACAGTTGCCGATCGCAGCGCGTGTACAGCCAACTCCTATCCAAACGACGACACGGATTGATTTTATTGTCGCGCCTTGGTCGCGTGATCGAGGCAGCTTCGTGCACGGCTCAAGTGGCATTATATTATCTAATCGTTGATTCCAAAGTGGAATCCCGAGGAACGCGAGATTAGTTTGGTAATAATGCGAGAGCGCGTTGATATAGCCGCGGGGGAGCCGAGCCCGCGCGCAACTCCCTTTATTACATAGCTCAGCTCTTATATCGATCAACATCTGTATGTATACTTGTACGAGTACGTGTATATATATACACGCGCAAATTCCAAAGTGTGCGCGGGAGCCGGGCGTTTTTAATCTATCTCGAGGATTCCGCGAATTTTCAACGAGCCAGCGTATTAGTACGATGTACATGTTTTTGTGTGTGCGTGTGTATTACGCGAACGAACGAGCCCAGCTGACCAAGACGCAGCGAATCGTTATCGCGCGCGCGCCTCCCGCCCGAGGGTACTATACTATATCCGCGAAGCTGCCAGCTTACGTATAATAAGCGGAGATCGGCCAATTCGGTATTCGATTCATTGAACACAAAATTCCAAATATTCGAAACCAATGGATCCTCTTTGGACAAACGTATCTAGTAGCGCCAATACTTGGATATATTTCGGATTGAGATAAATCGGTATGGCCACTCAAGGGTTGTCCTGAGAAAATTCATTTGAATTATGGAGGTATACCGAATATGCGTATTTAATGATTTTATCGCAAATTCATGTAGAGAATGGGATATGGATTTTTTCAAATACCTTCATTTAAAATACAGACATTCGAAAACCATCACTACGGCCAGATACATGCAAAGTCAGTATTTGATTCGTTAAACAGAAAACGAAAAATATTTGTACTAGATTGGATTTGGACAAATCGTATACCGAAATCAAATACACGTATCATTGATAATACGTACCGGAAAAATTAGCATTTTCGCGAGTACTCGTTGTTTAAAATCCACCCGTCTGAGCTCGTGCATTTCAAATGGGAATATTTACGTATAAATACGTACCAACTTGTTACATGAATTCGTTTTTACGCGTCAAGTAGTTGGGGAGCAGTCGGCGCGAGCTACGCATCTTGGCGGACGAAGGGATTGCACACAAGGGCAAGGGACAACTCACCGCGACCTGGTGGAACGAGAGCGGCAGCAGCGGCGACGTGGAGAAGCAGCAGCGCCGGGGCCGGGCGAGCCCGGCCGTCGACTTGAGCAGCAGGAGGGTCGTGTACATGGCGGTCGCGCGGCTCGACGCAACTGATTCGCCAGCTGGTCGCACACACAACTGGCTAGTACTCGCCTAAAGACGCATCTCGCCGCGCTGCCGCCTCGCAATCAGTATCCCCGCGCGGCTTATCAGCTGCGCGCGCTCGACGGCTCCGCATGATCGTCTGTCTATGTACACGCGCCAGATATGGAGGGGGCCTCTCGATGCGGCTCCCCGACGCGAACCGCGCGCGCACCTCGCTTTGTTTGTCAACACCTTGTAGACTTCGCCCCCGCGGCAAAATCGACCACCCGAACAAACGCGATCCCCTCGGACCGGTCGACGCTTTGCATCGTTATAAGCGAGACCTGCCTCGTGCGAATTTCGTTTTCCTTATTTTATGCAGTACTGTCGAGCTCGTTGCGACGTCGACGGAGCGATCAGCCGCCACTTGCACGGATACGCGGAATAAATTCATTGAAACGCACATCGCGTAACTCGCAGCAACGCTCTTACCACTATCCATTATTATTCAACCTAAATAAATTCAGACGATCTACATTCTTGAGCTTCAAAATTCCAATGATGGTTTTTACTTTCCGACGGTTATATTTATCACGTATTTATCGATCCATTTCATTACGTGCATTTTCGATACGTACATTCAAATTTGATTCAGCTTTTAAAAAATACCCTTTTTCATTAGAACGTCAAAACACGACCTTAAGCTTGTCCTATTGTTGACATAACAGAAACTTACTATCTTGACCAAATACGATTCACCTTTTTATTTGCTTTGTCAAAGAGAAAGCTTTGTAATGGGGTAAAAATCGACCCATTGGATCGGACTTCGGGACCTAGATTTTCGTAATCTACGGGTCGAAAAACATGGAAATCCAAAAGTGTCTGTATGTATGTATGTATGTATGTATGAGTGTGCGTCGCATTTTTTTTCGTCCACGATAACTCTCGAAGGGATGGTCCGATCGTCTTGAAATTTCGCACACCGTTTAGCTGTGGCCAGATCTAGCTCTTTCCAGCAGAATCCGTTGATTATTTCCCTAGCAACCGTTTCAAACGTATTTTCTCACAAATCCTCATGAATGGACACATATTTGGATTGTGTCGACACATATTTGGACACATATTTTTTCAAAGATTTAGGTGATTTCCAGAAAAAAATGACATCCTCACTTTTTTGTCCAGAAGTTATTTAATAGGTGTAAATTGAGATTAAAAATTGGGAAACTAGCAACTTTGGACCTCTGACAGCATGGATTATAGGACCTGAGAAAATCTGAAATAAATCAGGTCACATCGTGGGAGCCCATAGAATGTTGATCATACAAAAATGAAATTTTTGAATGATTTTTGAATATTTATTTTCTCACTCATTTGACAGAGAATCACCCAATTAAGTTACGAGTTAACTGGCATCACTTTACAGGTCATAACTTTTCATACAAGGATAATTAAAAATAAACATCTACGGCTCAGTTTTGATAATTTTAATAATAATCAATTGTAATAATAGCATTCTTGCGAATTATATAACGTCACTCTTATTCATTTTGTAGCTTGAACAGGGGTACCGACAGCTGCTCCCGGAACGTTGCTAATGACATCTCCTTGTGAGGATAACCCCTGGAAGAAAAAAAACGTTGCTGATAGAGCATATATATTTATTTTTAAAATATCGGCAAGTGATGGTTAACCGTTTCACCCACTAGTATTAATTTTTACATCGGGCAAATATATGTATAATTTTGTGTAATCACACAAGAATGCACACAATTAATATTCTTTACGGTTGAAAAATTGCCCTATCAATTCGAGTGAAAAGATTCAAACGCAGCTTGATCATATCAATGAGAGTTACTCATGGATGTACAACTCAAGACTCGTAGTGCATCGAAATAATACAAAATATCCATCGAGACTTCCGTATTCTATAGCTGTCACTCAAATAGGTCAGATATGTATTTTAAAACTTACAGAGTATAAAAATTTCGATAGCACATCGATTGGATGAACCCGAAAGCCTTGGACTCATACTACTGACAGTATCTATTGAGAATTTTTTGTCTGTATCGAGTATGAAAGAAGATCAATCAAAACTCCGATCTTTTTATTCATCTTCCTCGTACGACGATTGAATTTGCTACTGCATGAAATTTAAAACTGCATTTTTACTCGCATCTCAAACAACGATTGTGTCAATCACAAAATGAGATTTTGCAACGGTTTTACGCAACGCACGATTTTAAAAACTATACTTTCGGTGCATGAATCACATTCACTTGTATACCATTAGTTCGTTGATATGTTTTTTTTTGTATTCCCATTGATTAACGAGTACTTTGGAACAAATATATACAGATATATAAAAATAAAGAGGGAAAGTGCGCTTGAATATAACTTTATCCACAAACTGCACACACACACGCATACACACGCACACGCACACACACACACACACACACACACACACACACACACACACACACACACACACACACACACACACACACACACACACACACGACTGTAAGACCAGAGATTCGTGTACTTTTCTTCAAAATGAAAGAATTCCATTAACTCTATTGCAATAACCGAGGAAAAATTAAATTGAAAACGAAATTGGAAATATGATTGGGATTTTCCGCAGTTCTCTCCTTTTTTCACTTGACAAAACTCGTCTCATTTTGAGGAAAAATCGCTCGAATCCCTCTAGGAGCACCAATCGAGAGTAAGAGTTTTTTCAACCAAATCGAACATAAAGCTTCGATGTTTCAATATAGTGAATAATATTTCTCTGATTCTTCTGCAAATGCAGGATATAGGTAATGTACAAAAAATAAATTATTCGAGATACGGCGATTCGAGTATTTAGTCCAATGTGGACGAGCTCGTCGTGCTCAGTAGCATGTAATATATTTACACACGTTCGGTTACGGCGTTATGCAGCCGGACGGAATTACTCGGTCGGAGCGGATACGCTTGAAAATCCGGCAGAAACAGTGAAAAACGTTGCCCGCTAGTGAAATACCGACCAGGGGGTGGGGAGAAGGGGTCGAAAGATGAACCAACCAGGTTTATTTGCACAAGTGGAAAAAACCGGCGGAAATACTTCACAAAGTGTTTACTCGGCGTTAAAGCGGGCCGCGCGCGCACTGCGTCAGAGAAATAGAGAGACCCACCCAGCGGTGCGCTTTATATTTGCGCTGTTTACACCAACTCGAGGCTTCCTCACTTGAGGCTGTCACAAATTAAATAACGCGCCCCCGACTCATCCCTCCTGATATACGTGCAGTGTTGCGCGATGCGCATTTTTTCCCGCATTCGTCCGACTCAACCGAGTCCGCGTAAATATATATGATTTGAGCTGCAATTTTTCAATGCCCGTTGGTGCTGGCCAACCGAATACAATTTGAATCGTATTTTCTTTGGACTTACCGGCTACCTTCGCCAACACAAAACTTGAAACGACAATTATTGAAAATACTATGTTTTGCTCATTTGGAAATCGGTATTCAATTTCCCCATGAAATCTGTAAAAGGAAACATAGTCGGAAGA
Organism: Aphelinus atriplicis; assembly: GCA_020882685.1. Lineage (NCBI taxonomy): Eukaryota > Metazoa > Arthropoda > Insecta > Hymenoptera > Aphelinidae > Aphelinus > Aphelinus atriplicis. Next base: position 2,728,094 of record CM037076.1, on the reverse strand, counting down.
CTGGAAGAAAATTCGTCTATTCGACGTACATGAATTTAAAAACCCCTACCAGCCACATTAGCAATCTGCTTTCTCAAAGAAACTTTGGGTGAAAAAGAATATTATGTGAGATTTCGCTATTATTCTGTAATTAACAAAAAAAAACGTACAAAAATTTAAAAACCAGCTACATTAACAGTCAGCTTTATCAAAGGAGCTTTGGGTGAAACAGAATATTATGTGGGATATCGTCAGTTTTCTGAGAAAAAGTGATTTTAATCGATCCTCCATTTGCGCAGGTTGTCGCAAATACGTACAGTTTTCGAATTGTGGCTGACAATGCTGTATCTTGTTTATCCATGGATCATCAACGTCCTCTTCAAAGCATTGTTTTAGGAATGACTTATGTATTAGTGATAATAGTAGCCTGCCTACTAGGAGACGTAAATGTCGGATTCTTCAGTATATTGACTATTCATCAAATCTCAAGATGCTCGCGGCTACCATGGAAATACCGTTGATCGATTATTGAATTACGCATGACCTCAAATTCGATGTAATTCAAACGAAAAAACTCGAGGGAAGCTTGATTTGACCAATTAATCAACATAATATAAATGATTAAATTCGAAAATGAATAATCGACACTATGCGAATTAATGTAGTATCCGTAAGCACTTGATACTTTAATCATGCTCTCGGTGGAGTGACGGGAAGGGAAGGAGGGGCGAGGAGGGAGCAAAGGGACAGGTATACGGTTTGGTCTAATAAGCAGTGCTGCTGGGGCGCATATTCAAAGCGCCAAGTAATTAAATGAAAACAAGAGGCAGTGCGCATCGCTCCCTCATTCAATTTCTCTCTCACGTAAGGCGAGCCATTAATTACGATAAGATAATTGCCGCCGCCGCCGCCCCCATACTTTGATTCTCCGCCGTCGCGACATATATATATATGTATATACGGGTGCATTTGGCCCCTTTCATTTGTCCCCATTAGGTAAGCTCACCCCGAGCTATATAAGCACACATATATATATATGAGTCGTGTCTAGCGACTCGCCGGACAAATCCTCTGCTGCGCGGCCAGGTCGTAAATACCGGTTATCCACGGGAGAATCGCGCGCGCGGGAGCATATCGCAGTTCACCGGCTCGCTCTGCAGCCTCACAAATATAGTAAGAGAACACGCAATATAAGACTAATACCGTTGTTGACCGTTTGCGCGCACTGCTCGACCATCACCGCTGCTACTTTCCGACATATTCATTGCTCCTTCGTATATACATATTCTAGAGATTGATTGATCGATTGAATACTGTTTATTTAAGTCATGGGGTAGGAGCTCGGCAATTTTACATTCCAATATATATGAATAATATAATATTTGAGCTTCTTGAATGGCGATTCACTATAAGAATTGGTAGTTGTAGAGATAGAGAGAGAGATATGGGATTTTCCGGTGAGAATTGCCGTGCTAGGAGTGATCGGCCGGCGCGCCACATGAGCGTTTATCGCATATCTCTCTCTTTCTCTCTCTCTCTCTCTCTCTCTCTCTCTCTCTCTCTCTCTCTCTCTCTCTCTCTCTCTCTCTCTCTCTCTCGACGCTTCAGCCTCGACTTTGCACTGATTGTTTTCTCGCGCGTATATATACGACCTACCTCGCGTACAAACACATGTTGTGTAAATAGTCTACTGCTACTATAAGACTACTTCCTACATTTTCCTCGGTCACGAAATTTTCCACGACACAATCCAAGATTACTATACTGTACGCGAGAATAACAATTCTAAGAGGTAGCCTTTGCACCCAGTTCGCAAATGACTTTTTCAGGTCCTCCAGAAGCTTCGCCTCAAATTTCTGCTATATAGTTTCTGCAGAAATGCGTCGTGATTTGTTCTCACCCCGCTATTCAATCGTGCAGCAAAGATGAGCGTATTATTATGCTGTATATACACTCATATGTGGGTGAATCTATCGGATCTCACGTGCAGCTCGTGTACCGATTTACTGTGCATCACTTGAACGCATTGAAAGAAATATTTCGATCTATAACCATATTTCACGTACACACATCAGGATTGAGTCAATCTCACGCTTTTAGGTGAGAGAAAAGTTTTCACTGTGATTATTCCATAAATTCACAATGATTCTCGAATGATTTTTTTTTCTTTGAGAAATAGATAATAGATTATTCGCCAGCTAACGTTTCAATTTCCAGGAGATGATGTCATGTTTTTATACATATATATATACGTATGACCAGAAATGATCGGCTTATATCGCTGGATAATCAAATAACGTTAGCTGACAAGCAAATGTAAATATCTCCTGATGTTTTTCAAAAACTCCGTGCGGGCCAGTTGCCAAGTACAGCTTCTGCTGAGACACATATACCTACGCTAAAATACGTGGAACGTTACCAATTGTGTTCTCAATTATTTCTATCAAAACCTGAGTCGACCCGTGAAGTGCAGATCCAGTGTTTCGCAAGTTGATTGGATATTTTGTCCGGGGGTATGATTCTCGGAACATAACGTGATCAGCACACGGTGCAAATGCGTTCATCGACTGAGCAAAAGTTGAACCGAGTATAATAATGTCCGGCAGCAAGTGTAACGACGGCCGGATCGGGCGAGTGGGTGTCGCGCAGCAATCGTTCTCAAGTGAGTATGTGATTTGAAGGATAATCGATTCGAGGAAACGGCCGCGGCCGTGCAATATACCGATTACGGGGTGCTGGAGTAGCGTGAGACGCGAGTTGCAAAAGTTCAATTACATGGCGAAAGCAACGGACGCGCGAGTTGGCTTGGAGTTTCGAGGGCAAAAAGCCCCCCAGGTCACCCGGCAAAATCGCTCGGCGCTCCGTTATTGCACTACTTGTCGTATACATCCATGGCTAATGGCGCACGGGCAAAAATGTACACGGACGTCCGATGTGCGCGCCTGAAGAAACAGCTAGAGTACACGTATTGGAAAGTGAGATGGGGGGTATGGGGCGGTGGCTACTCAGAACAATGTGTCGGGCCGGTTGGGATGAATCGGCTCTCAAATGGCAACTGCTCGGTAATCATACCAGATTTATCGAAACCATCGAGTCTGCCGAGTTTTCGTCAAATCTGAATGGAATTTTAGCCCGAGCAGATGAGCAAGACTACATATCCGAGCATTTAAAAAGTTTTCCTTCGAGTTATCTACACCAGCAACACCATAAACACTCGCACCTGGCAGTGTATCTCCCTGTTCAAACTGACGAAAGCAAATCTCTGTATTTCAAGACAGTATTGTTACAATCGTGACTCTGTTCCAAGCTTCAAACTGATCGATCCTCTGACGACAATCAGTCGCGGAAATGCATATAGCGTACGCTCGTGCAACAGACATCACACTACTCGGAGGGTACACACTCTGCTTCTACAATCTCCCACTGCATCATTATTTTCTGGTGTATTTTCATACTCGTCGGAGAATTCGATTAGACTCGATAGTCTCGGTGAAACAGGCAATTTACCGACCCATAAAAAGAGCCAAAATGTCGCTATACCACCACGTCCATTTCACTTCCTAATACGTACCATCGAGATTATCGCGATGGCCGATGGAACGAAAAGGTCGACTGGTCGAACGGAGGGGTCGACACACGTATGAATGTGTGTGTGTGTGTGTGTGTGTGTGTGCGCGCACGCCAAAGGGGTTGAAAAAAATGACGCGCCCCAGTTGTCCGCGCCGCTGACGCCACTCTCGCTCTCCCGCTTGCAACTAAAGCGACTATAATAAAATCCAACCGCCCACGCGATTCTCATTCCACAGCCTCGCCAGAGGACTTTTTTTCTATTTTTTTTTGCGTTGCCGGCTGTGTGAATTCTGCACCTTCTCGTGCATTGCTGGCCAACAGCTATAACAATGAACGGACACCTCATCCAACGAGCTAACCAAAAAATATCGGAAAATGTTTGTTGGAAAAGTATGTACAAATGAATTAATGGTCTATATTTCGAAATTTAAAAAAGTGCTTTGAAGATTTTTCCATTGTCCTCTTTGGGCTACGAGTCATTCCGGAATGATTGACAATCGAGAACGCGGCATAACGACGTGATCGAAATTATCCACGCGATGCGGAAGGAAAGTTTTCAAAGAGACCGCTTCAGCTAACCCGATCCCCCTGAAGAGGGGTAGAAAAGTTCCTCGTAACGTTGACAATAGAGCATTTTTCAGTTCGACAAGTGGTGCAGGTTAATTGATTCGTCTACCATGTCGTCCACTTCTACTTTATACTCCCCGGTTGACCCGTTTACTTTGAGCCGAATCTCCCGGAGCCGACGACAGTTTATCAGTTATCGAGACAAAGCCAATGGAATAATAATTCTCGTCTCGACTCGGCTGGTGCGCTCACTACTGTTCAATAAATTGGCCAAATTCTCCATTCTCCCGGCCGATTCAATTTATTTCCTTGCACTCGGCCACATCGATCTACATTCCACGCCACCTATGCCCCCGCGCGAGGAATATTCATCCGCGAGAGCTCGACTCGATAACATTTGGAAATTTTTATGCAAAGGGTTTGCTCGCGGGGGGAGCTAGCGCTTGTGAAAAGTCTCAACCTAATTACTTTTATCGAGTCTAAATTGTTGGATCAACTCAATTTTGTATTGGGAATTACGGTTAAAAGTATACGAAAATTTTTGAAGAGAAAAACCGGATTTTTGTGTTTATTTATCGATAAGCCATGTGTGATTCTCGTGACTCTCATCCTCAAACTACTTTAGCTAGATTTGGGGAGAAAAGTTTCCCTCATTGGTATTCAAGAAACGACGAGTTTCAATATATATATAACAAACTATTACCGCTTAACGGATTCTTTTGAATCACACTGCGCAGAAGGGAAAAACTTGTATTTTCTGGGTAAAGTACGTTCTACGTTTGGAGTTCCATTCACAAAGTTTCACGTCCCTTATGTATATAATGTATGGAGCTTTCGGTAGATCTAATATAAAATTCCAAATAAGTTTTATTTTCTGAAATATTAAGGTCTGGTAGGAGATTCGTAATACAGCTAACTCGAGTTGTACCACTCGTTTGTGCTGCCAGTAATGATGCGCCAAACTTGGTAAAATAATTGTCGGGTGGCCAAGTAGATCATGTGTTTCGGTCAAGCGATTCGGTTCCTCTATAGACAAGAAATAAGCTTGACGCTAGAACACTGCCCCCTCCGGTTCCCAAAGCTCGGAAGCGCAGAGGTTCCGGATCGTCGCTGCAGCAGTTCCGTGGCGGTAGACGGACGCATTATATGCCCTCTGCTACTCGCGGTGGGCCGTATAGAACCCAATCGGAGCTCCTCTATTTTCTGCCTCGGAACCACAGAACTTCCGAGAGTAGCGGCTGCTGCAACAACGCCAGTACGGCTTCGGGCGGAACTGCTGCGTCGAGCTTTTTGCTTTCTTATCTTATAAGATACTTTGCCAATCATTAATTTCGGGCACTCGCAGAGTATCTATGAGATGTCCATGGATATAAATATGCTGGATAAACAAAGATTATCGATGAGATATCTTGAAGAGATGGAAACTTTAGAGTACTTGATGATTATACATTATGACCTATTGGGTATTCAAGAATCGCGATACGAGATGCGTAGATACACATGTGATATATACTCTGGTTGAACTGGAAAAAACAAGCATGTAGTCATGGTGAATCAGACTCGCTTTAAAATGAACGAATGGAATCATATCAAGTGGTCAGTTGTTTTTGTGTGTATCAAAATCAGAGGCTGTTGTGAAATCGATGTTTTGTTACGTTTCGTGGAGACGTGACAGGAATATTATATCAATTTAGTTTTCCGTTCCAGACGCGAAATATAATTACATTCGATTCCGTTCCGTTTCTCCATTTCTTACGATGTATGCAAAACTCGAAATGCATAAATCTATTCCCGTTACGTTATACGCGACAGAAGTGCATTTGAATTTCGCTTCCGCACCTGGGAACGGAACGAAATGAATAATCAGGCCTCGTTTGGTGAATTGAAAATTCAAAGTAAACTAATCGAATTGTGATGTCGTTCCAGAGGAGGGGGGCGAGGAGTAAGGAGGAGGAGGTGCTTTTTAGTTTTCGCAACGCAAAGACGAGGCGGGGAGGAAGCTACGGCGCGGGTCGCACAGCCGCTGGGACCTGCATCCATTCACGCGTTCACACGGAGCAGACGAAAAATCGATAATAATCTGCGGGGGAGCTTGCGAGGTGCGCGCGAGCGAGAAGGAAAATGAAAGAGGCAGCGAGGAGCAGTCGAATGAGTTGGTGGCTTGAAAGCGAAGCAAGCGCGCCGTGTATAATCGCACCGGCGAGATACCCGCGCGTATATATCTCTACGTCACCGCCGCAACAAGTTATACACCTACTGCTCTTTTTCTTCGTTCGCCCATCGCATCATCGCACGACCTGCCTCGGGCCACTGTCAACCCCTAACAGCTCTCACCCACTACGCCACTCTTCTCCAGTACCTAACGCAACTCCGCGCCGAGTATGTAGCACATTCCCTCCACGTATATGTGTATATACAACCCAATATGAGCCGCGGCTTAACGCCAAAACAGACACAACAGCGAGTTGAATACACCCACGTGCTAACAGCGGTTCGAGTCGAATGTGTATCGTTGAAATTCCAACCTTACGCTGAATTTCGTGGTTTGATGAATATAGTTACGATAGTTATCGTCAACTCGATACCTTCAAAATCAGTCAAGTCGGATTAGATTCGTTCGTTTCTAACGTTTTGGATCTACTCTGACGAGCAGCAGCAGCAGCATCAACAGAATCATCTTTGTTTTTCGGGGAAAGCAAATTGAGTGAGACCCACAAACAAAATAGTATATATCTGATGAAACTTTATCGATTCATAATAATCAATAAAATCACGAGTCAACTGGCTTCACTCTGCAGGCCATTACTTTCTATATAAAAAAAGTCCAGATTATCAGATTTGCCAACTCAAATTTCAGTAAAATAAAATGCCTGCTGAGTTCGCACCTTCTCTAGCTGGCTTCCGAGTTCGCACGTTTCTTTGCGGAGGCGACGATATATCTTACTCTCAACTATCATTCAACGGAGAAAGAAGAAACGAAAGCTCTTGAAGCTCTCTGGAAACTGTTGGAAATTGGCCCCACTCCCTCCCTCCTCCGGCCCTTTCCCTCTGTGCGCATGTGACCCGTTTGGACGAAAACGGTTGATATATAATTACCTCATCTGACAAAGTTCAGCGGCGAGAGTGTAGGCGAAAACTATGTCTGTCACCCGCAATACTTTTGTATTGATTGTGACGCGCATAAACACTATAAATATCGCGCCGCGAGTGTTCTGTATATATTCGATACCTGTGCCCTCTCCCCCTCACCCCTCCTCACCCCCTTCCGGCTGTCCATCAACGCCGTTATTTTTAATACTTCCTCTTGCTCACATTTACCGACCCGATTATCAAGGTATTAATTTCCTGTACATGAAATAACTCTACACGATCGCACGCGTCTCTCGATAGTCGTGTTCAGACTCTCACACATACACACACACGTAGCGAGCCTCGGGGACATTGTGGAGTAGAAATTGGTGGGTGATGTAATCGGGGGATTAGGGGTGGAGAGGAGCGCATCTAGGAGGTCGGCGTTTTCTCGATGGTTTTCAACGTCAAGGAGAGTTTGGGTCGGTGTAAGCTGGCGCGGCTCTCCCAATCTCTCTTTCTCTCTCTCTCCCTCTCTCACTTTCGGTAGATCTCGGACTGAGCCGTCTTACCATTGTTCTATTATTCCGCTCGAGGCTTTATACAGAGTGGAAAAGAGTAAGACGCTCGGCCCACACACTCGCCGGTGGCAATAACATGCGCGCGATCGAGCCCGCGACTGCGACTCTCGGCGCTTGTTAACAAGTGCAGCTTTCATCAAGATTTCCCAGCGAGTTTACCACTCGAGCAGCAGCTGCAGCAGCCAAGGTTCCCTTGTCTCCTCTTCTCCTCTGCGCGCGTCTCTCATTCTTTTCCACACCTCCGCCTCCCCCCCCCCACGTCTCCTTCCCGTCCCCCGACACGCAATCGGCCTGTTCGACGGCTTGCCTCACAGATTCACGGGGATATGCAGCTGATACGAGGAAGCAGAACCCACGACGCTATAAAAAAAATTAAGAAATGCCCAACTTCATATGATCGTCACTGCAGTATTCTAAATCAAGCAAACATTGATTTTGATCACCCGGATCATGATCTCATACCCATTAAAAGTTAGCTTTTTATGTTACCAAAAGATCCAGGCTAGTCCCAGAGTGATGAAATTCTTTGATTGCTCATGTTCAACCAATATTATTTCATTGCATGAACTCGAGTCATAGTAAAACTAGAGAAAAATGATGCTAACCAATAACATGTGTGATACACTGTTCGAGTAAATATTTACCAATTTTCTTGCAATGTTGGGCTTCTGACAGCATGAATTATAAGGCCCGAAAAATCTGAAAAAATTCAGTTGAAATCGTGGAATCTTCTAAAATGTCTGGGAATTTTTTCAGATTTTTGGATTTCTTTCACTCGCGCACTTGACCCGTGTATAAATATACACAGTTGCTACGAGGGGAAAAATAATTTGCTTCTCGCGTTGCAGCCTCATTCCTGACTGATGTGTCTTTGCGCCTACGTCCCAACTTCTTCCGTTTGTCACATACAGAGGATTAAAAATTGCTTCGGTCAAGTGCCCACGCGTTATATACTTACGAACATATTCACGGCTTTCGCCCATCGTCGCAGTTGAACGCAGTACGTCCGGAACAACTGGATTATCCACTAAACTCTGCCGATCTCTCCGAGTGTCCGGCAAAGTGCCGCTCGCAAAATGAGATATATTTCGCAAGACAAACGTACCTAGAGCTTCTCTGCTCGTTTTGCGAGAGCCACCTGACATCGCACTGCTACAAACGCGCGTTCACAATCCATACCGTACGTAAAGTGCGTGAAGTAGTCGCTTCAGAATTAATCGCGATATAGACGTATAAACTCAAGCCACGAGAGACGTACGCGCGAGAACGACATCCACATAGCACAAGGTCTAGGAGCAACGTTATTGTGGTCAGAGCACTCGACGATAATTTTCATTCGTTGCCGTTGAAATATTCCACGTAATCCCCCGAACTTTTAACTGTGAAAAGCTTCACAACAATACTGCACTGGAGGCGACAGAAAATAGCATCTCGCTCGCTCTCGAAACTATATAGGCTATCTCGACGCGAGCAAACTCGAAATGTTTTTCGTACCGAATTCGCCTGATCTCGCTCAGGCGCGCATAAGATATGTTCATCGTTCAATATTTACATATAAACTGTAGCCTCGATGCACAGAGAAACTTTGATCTTTTTGGTACAATCGAAAAAAAAAACAACCCTCTCCCTGATAGTGGGAAATCCACTGTCGGTCTATCCGCTTGATTTAATCCGATTTCCACTAGCAGTCAGTGAATCGAATTGCATTGAAAGTTTCATTCTGGAAAAAAGCAAGAGATTGTTTAGATAAAAAAAAATAACTATTAAAAAAGCTTATTCGTAACACACAATAAGTATTCGACTATCGTCCGGTGAAATACTCTTACAAAGTCGTTTGATATTGGTAAAAGGTTTCATCGATAATATAGCCCATTCATCATCGGTTTCTATACAATATATCTATTCTTGTAAATGTAATACATTTCAAAAAATCCAGAAAATAGTTTAGAATATTCGTGTAATAGAAATAGTCCACTTTTATACTTCCATTCATGCACCCAAATCTAAAAACGATGAGCTCCTAAATTTCTAAAACCCAAAAATAATACTTTTATGAACAAAAATATTATACATAAAACGATGAGCAAGTTTTAATTGACTCCTAATTGCTCACGACGATGGCTTGTTAACTCTGCTTCAGCAGCTCTTAGTGTAAGTTGTAATTTTACGGTGTTATTCTTCGAACCTCATCATGAATTACTATTATTTCTATTGAATTAAAGTAACATTGAAAAACAAATTATATTTTGGTTTCAATGTATCATTTGAAAATATTCTAGTCTCAATTTTGAGAGAATGTGTCGAATGAACGATTACCCATGCGTCAAATGGATCCGTTGAAATCTAATGGGTATAATATCGGAATTATAAAAAACAATTTTCCAGTGAAACGATCAAGTTTGTCATAAAATGAGAAAATAAATTAAAATCTTTTTATTCGATTTATAGACAGCGCGCAAACGATGATTGGAATTCACTGGAGTTTTGGTGAGTTGTGAAGAAGAGGAAGTATAAGGTAATCCAAATTGACGAAAGCTTTATACGGTTCCAAGCGTTTTTGCCCAGCTCGAGGAGGTATCTGTAGATAAAGTTTTGCTCAAAAGAGTTTAGAGAAGAGATGTTTGGGTCAGCAGATGGACCAGTGTTGATATGATTATATTCAAATTTATTATAGACTTGACGTTTGGAGTTATGATTCTCCTGTAAATTTGTGGAAGGATTGATCTGATATGGTAAATTGAGAGTACAAACAATTGTGCAAATTTGAGAAGCGACGTTCGAACAAACTTGGTCGCATAAAACAGTCTACGGCGATCGACTGGACTTGATGAAAATCCTACTCCATGGAAAACCGCTGCCAAGTGCCTTAGCAGTATGCTTTCTCAAAGAGGCTTCAACATCACCCACAAACGCGTCCCAAACCTGTATTTTCACCTTTCCACTAGCGTAGATACTATCATCTATTTTTCAAAAACGGTTGCTAAGGAGCTAATTGGGAAGATTTTGTGTCCTTTTCCGTCGAAAATGACGGAAATGGGTCATAAATTAATAATTTCCAACATTCGTAACGGTTGCTAGGGAGGTAAACAACGGTTGCTATGGGACAATTCAGTGTCCTTGGCCATCGAGTGTGACTTAAAACTGATTTTCCGGCTTGCCCCAATGAGCACTCATGAGGATTTGTAAGAAAACACGTTAGGACCGGTTGCTAGGGAAATAACCAACGGATTTTGCTGAAAATTGATCTCGGGCTAGATCTTGCCACAACTAACCGGTGTGCAAAATTTCAGCTAGATCGGACGATTCCTTCGAAAGTTATCCTAGACAAAAGAAACAAAAAATTTTACACCTTAGCAACGGTTGCTAGAGAAATAAACAACGGATTTTGCTGAAAATTGAACTCGCCCGAGATTTTGCCGCGATTAACCTGTGTGCAAAATTTCAGGACGATCGGACCATTCCTTCGAGAGTTATCGTGGACGAAAAAAAACGGGACGCACATACACACACACATACACACACACACACACACATACATACATACAGACACTTTTGGATTTCCATGTTTTTCGACCCGTAGATCACGAAAATCGATGTCCCGAGGTCTGATTCGGTGGGCCGATTTTTGCCCCATTACAAAGCTTTCCCTTTGGAAAGCAAAAATGCCTTGAAGTTGTTCGAAAAGTAACTATCACGTTGGACAGATATACCGAGGACTGGTAGGTTCGGCTCTAGACATACGCATCCGATTGAGAAACGAGAATGAGAGAAACAAAGTTGTGCAGGTGAGTGCGACCCAACGGGTGCTCGGTTCGACAATGATGAGTGTGTGTGTGTGTGTGTGTGTGTGTGTGTGTTGGAGGGGGGGGGGGGGGGTTAGAGTACGTTATCGGTGCGTACGCACGTGGCTCCGCTGGGGAGGTTCGACGTGATTTGCGGGCTCGAGCGAGTTCGGTTGGTTGGTGGCGCGCGCGGGCGCGCGTAAAATGCAAAGGGGCCAATGCGAAAATTGAAAATGAATGCAAGCGTACAGGGGGATGAGAGAGAGAGAGTGAGAGAGGCGTGCGCAGTAGGTGAAGGCTTCCGCCGCTTGCCGAGGAGAGGAGAGTGCAAGGGAGGGAGTGCGCAAGAGGGAAAGAGGGAGAGAGAGAGAGAGGCGCCTGCGCGAGACTGGGGCCGAGGGAGTTCTGGACTGGTGGTGGCAGTGCGGCGGGGCAGTGGTGGCTCAGTGCTCCGGAGGAACGGCGCCACGACGGGAGCATGCCGCCGCGCCCTGCGCACCTCACCAGCTCCGAGCCCAGGTTGGTCCGACATTGTCATCGCCACCAGCATCCCCGACAACCTCTCTTCTCTCTCTCCCATTCTCTCCCTCGCCCTACTCCTCTCCCTCTCTCTCTCTCGTTCTCTTTCCCTCTGACCCAGTTGATGTGTTGCCGGACCGGGAGGGGGTGGCTGGCTCCTCTCTCTCTCCCGCTTCCAGCCTCTCCGGTATCGATTATCACGCGGATCGCGTTTTATAAATAGATAATACATCTCCCGACTAATCCCACCAGCCGCTCGACGGGCGCGCGCGCGCGAGCTCCGTCCGAGCGAGAGGCGCTTTTGATCAGCCTGCCGCGTAAATCAATCGATCCGGCCCGACGCGGCCAGCCTCCTAACGCTCCGCGGCTTGCCGCTTTTTTTTCAAGCTCCCCCCCCCCCTCCTCCTCGCTTCCCGACACACGATAGACACCCGCGCGGTTAGCTTTGTCTGCCTTCGTCTGGCTGCAGCCGATAACAAAAGTTTCGTCGGTGATTCGAGCCCGTCCAATCGCGCGAGCCGAGAATCACTCGCGGCTACACACGCGCGTGGCCCCTCGCGCTGTGGTCAGCGTCGATCGCAGTGGAAACAGACGTGTTGGGTCGGACGCGCGCTCTTTCGCTCTCCTCCTCCTCCCCCTCTCATCTTCGTCAAACTGGCTGCTCTTTCATTCGCGTTTCTCTCCCCCGCTCTCGGGACGTCTTTATTTTCTCATTCTAATACGGGCACACGCGACTCCCGATTGACACAATCCAACCTGGATTGTGTCAATCCAGGTTGGATTGCGGCGGCGCGCGACGTCGAGGCGATCATCTCGCGCAAGCTCCGGCGCGTTGCAGAATTTATGAAAAAAAAAACTCTGAGCACGCCGAGTCGGATTCTGGGTCAGCGCGGCGTATACGCTCTCGCGTCCGTCCGCCTGCTGAAGCGAGCTCGAAATTCCCGCCGGATTCGCGGATGCATCCTCGAATATGTATACGCGTGTGTACAGTTTGTCGGAATAATGCCGCGCGGTGGATGGCTGGGCGGAGTAGGGACAATTAATCAACGGCCGGTACGCGCGAGCGGCTTTCCAAACCGACACAACTATCCAGTTTGTTTTCGTCCGCGACATAATTCGTTCGATAATGCGCACCGAACAGGGAGAAATGAGAGATAGAGAGAGAGAGAGAGAGAGAGAGAGTTACTTTGCTGTAACTGACGTGAAAAAATTGTCATTAGCTTTCGCGCTCGACCCGGCTAGAGTTTCGCAATCTCAAGCATCTCAGCCCTTTCGCCCGCCCAACTTTCGTCCCCTTCAAATCCGGAGAACTCGCTCTGCGTTCCTTCCTCCCGTGTGAATATCTTTCGTTTAGCCTCGAGCGCGAGCACCTCTACCCGCGAGTGGCGCAAATCATGCACACTGCACGCACGCACATGTAATATATATCATTTTGAATGTGCTGTCGGGGAGGAGGGGGCGAACAATGGGACGAGCGCAATAATTCGCGAGCGTCAATCGAGCAGCTGCCGGCTCGCGACAAAGAGCTGCAACAGCAATTAGTATCGATCGCTCTCAATCAAAACATCCAGCGCGGCCGCGCGCGCGCCAGAGCCACATTACATTTTTCAATCAGCGCGCACGAGTCGGAGCGAGCCTTGCCCCGCGTGCCTCCCTTCCACCCCTCGCCGGTAATTCGTCCTGGCATACACACACTTACACACGCGCGCAAACACTTGGCGGCCGCGGAGCTGCGGGGCACGCGATTAGCTACTTTCGGATAACGAGCTCGCGGCTTCGTTGTTCTCTCTCACTCGAGCAGCCACCTGCAAGCATGCTTGCTCCAAAGGGAGGGCCGCGCGCGGGGCATTTTCGAAGTGCTCGCAGTTTTGAAGATTCAATTTGTCGGGGGCGGGTGGGTGGCGAGGGGTGGCACGGCGCGAACAACTTTCCACCGCTCGGCTTTGCGCGGTGGATACGAGGTCATCAACGCGCCAAGACGGGCTTTTGCTTCTTCGTTCGTCTGCCCCCGAGTTCGGGGGGGGGGGGGGGCGAAGCCGACGCGGCGGGAGAGTAAAAAGTTGTTGGGTTCGCCGAAACTCGCGGTGAAACGCGACAAACTGCTCGCTCGAAAGCTTCCTGTGGAAAACCGCTGTACACGAGAGTGAAAAATCACCGCATCAAGCTGGATGATCGATCGGGTAGAGCTGCGGTTCAATTTGTCACGTAATCAATTTCAACTTTGGCACCGATGAGTTTCGATGGCAACGATTTTCACATCGAATACTCATATTTCGGGGCGAATATGTACACTCCAGCAAATATTCACTCGATGCATTGAGAATTCTCTCTGGGTTTAATGCGAATTTAATGCAACGATTGTTAATATACTTACTTTAATCACGTGATAAATTAACTGCAGCTCCTTTGGATCACTCGTCCACCTTCGCGCGGTGATTTTTCACTTTCATACGCTGCTTTTTCACTGTGACATTTCAAGAAAGTGTGGTTATTCAAAGTGCGGCGTGCATATATTGTTCCGTGCTCACCGTCGAACGTATAGTCGCTCGCTGCAGCCCCTCGTCTTTTGTCAATTATCTCGAGAACAGATTGGCCCGTAGCAAAAACTCGATGCCGGCAAATGCGACAGAATCAGAATCTCTTCTTTCTGTATACGCTCGAAATCCCGCGAGACGTATATTTATATATTAAAATATCATAATGATAACTCCGTGCTGATTTAATCGGCGATCGCTGTTACATTTTAGATCCATATGATAATTCGATTAGAGTAATATGTGGACATAATTAGTGGATCAGCTGTCGATCCGAGGAAATATGGGAGCTGGCGAGGGGGGAAGGGCGTTAAATCACACTGGTTCAATCCAATGTTTGAGAAGACTGAAAGCCGATTGATCACCGCCACGCGCAACTGAATATTCAAAATGAAATCTCGTCCGAGATGAATATCGACGAGTGAGGAATGGCGGCTGGGGGCGGGGGATTTGAAACACGAGCGAGGGTATTGGAAGCGGAACACGTGTGTGTGTGTGTGTGTGCGCGTAAAGAAAGCAATCGCAAAGGATCGCGTGCGGGGTTAGAGTGTGTTTGCTCGCGGCGCGGCAGGTGCAGGCGGCTTTCGTCCGATTGCTCTCATCCAAACCGAATCTATGTTTGCCTCGGCAGAAAGACTGGGGGTATATGTCGTTCGGACGTGTCGGCTGCTCATGTCACGGGCTGTTTGTCGAACTTGGCAGGATCGGCGCGACGCGTGGCTCCTCAACCCTTCGTGTCCCGATTTAATCGATAAAGAGCCCACAGCGACCGAAATCCACTCTCGCGGCTCGGCTATGTGTGTGTCGAGCATCGTCCAGTTCCATTGGGTGTGTTCATACCAGCCCTAACTAAATTGCTGCACCGAGGCAACACGCGTAACTACAAATTCTGCACACGTTCATATTTGTTTCGACTATTTCAACAGTGTTGATTTTACAATATTCAATTGTTGAATTTATGCGAATTCCGCCATGATCGAAATTATGCTCGAACTGATTGGCAATTCTATAATATTCATTCTCTTCAAAATCATGAAGAATACAAGTGTGAATAAAAATACTGCAGTTGAGGAAAACAAAATGTATATTGTTCCATGGAGTATACGAGCGTACGGTTGAACGATTATACCGGCAGATTCATGCAGTCCTTTTACAGTCGGGATAACAATACATTTATCCCAGGTGACGTATGCGGAAAAATTCAATTGCGTGTCAGGGTAGAGCTGTTCGGAATCGGGCACGTCATTTTGGGTTGCCCCCGGGAGGCAACTGTACACAAGCGATACATCGATCGCAGCCATTGGTTTAACCTCTTCCGCCCGATGATTGATGCACGTATCGCGTGGCGGCGCGCCCCGGTCGAGATGCGGCGTCTCAGTGGCCCGGCAGCTGCTATACGGATCTTGGCTGCAGATCCTCGCGGGCGCCGCACGAGTGCAAGAGGAGGCCAGGGCAATAATTCGCGGCGCTCGCGCGCGCGCACATATATATATATGTATGGCAGTGCATAAAGTGCCACTTTGTCACTGTCCGCATTATCGCGCTCGCTCGTTGCACAATGCCCTCTAACGAAATTCGCGTGCAAAGTAAGTTGAAGCCGCGGGGCAAAGAGCTGGCGCGCACCACCGAGCGACAACTGATCGAATCAGCGCGCCAGATCCTCCCTCTCTCTCCCTCAGCGACGCGAGATCTCTTCTTCCCCTGAGCCAGCTCGCAATTGCTCCGCTGATTGTGGCTGAATTACACGTGTATTATCCGACTCGAGTGCTCCATCCGATATCTCGGCTCGCTCCAATCGGCTGCACCACTTGGATATAAAACCTTTTTCCCCACCGCGGCTATATGCTTACCGCCAGTCACAATTTCACCTCTACTATATACCCTCTGGTAGCTCGGCTACGCACACGCACACCGCCAACAGTTCGAACTGCCTTCCGCACCGTATCCTCGTGGACCCAAACACCAAAGCTGTGCGTGTGCGATAACGCAATAAGTCATCGCTGGGAAAGAAAGTCGAGGCGCTTTTTTGAGAGAAAATCGAAGGACTCCGGCTTAAAACGAGCCCGAGACTTTTATTCCGCAATGGGCCATTTCCCCACGAACAAAGGATACGCAATTACATGGCTCGGAGGCCCTTGGTATATATCTGGGCAGAAATCTCGCGTACTATAGGTATATTTAGTTCGCGAGCTCGAGCTCGTAATACTTTCCCCCCAGCGCATTTCCGATACCAACTATTTTTTAAATTGATCCTCGTGACTCGAACTATACGTAATCGTATGCAAGTTTTGAACGTCTCCGATTCCACTCCACCCCCATCCCCCCTAGTATCGTGTACGAGGGTATGAAACAACCCCGAGAATTCGTAGAAGAGAACAGTGCAACGTCATGCCGCGGTATTTCCGATGCATTTCATCAATAAAACTCGTGAAATTTTGTGTTCTTCGCAGCGAGCTTTGATATTATCAGAATAAGAATGACGATTGTTGATGCACAAGATAATTCGCGAGAAAAACTATAAAATAAATATCATTTCCTTCATTGAACATCCATGATTTTGTCGAGTTAGTGACAATATTTGTCATTAATTACGCAATGAACGTGGCATTGCGAATTACGCGTTTTCCGTACACATACATGCATTAAAATTGTATCCATAATCGCATTTGTAACAGAGTAGGCATGTGTCACGGTTCTTTATTCACTCTCACGCCCCTCAATTATGCGACGCTCCGAACGATAGACCGTGTAGGTGTAAATATACCATTGGCTTTTCGAATTCTTCCCCCCATGAATTATTTGCGCTCGCGTTAATCGTAGTTGACACGTTGCGCTTGAGCCGCTCTGTGCGGCGTCACTCGATTAATGCGTCGGGCTTTAAAACATTCCAAGTTCAAAAAAATCGCAAATCAAGTTGAGCCAATAAAATTCACAAGTCGTTGAACGAAAGAAACATTTTCTACGTATCAAAATAGTGGTGTGCAATTTGCGTTGCAAATCATACATATATGCCAAATTCAGAGAAAGTTGTTTTTCCTGTTACAGTACAGGACGCGCTTAGATAATGATTATTTTTGTTTCCTTCACTTGCAATTAAAATGATTTTTTCCCAATTGAAAAATGATTTTTCTTATAGTAATTGACCTCACCTCCATCAGGGTAAATAAATCAATCGAACGGTTATATTTTTTAATTTAACGAACCTTGATTTTCGCAGTCATTACGGTAAACGGAAGTATAGTTGTTGCATTGAGTCGTCGTCGCCGCAGTGTGTGCTAGCTGATGCATCCCGAGGGTAGGTTGGCTGCGCGCGGAATTATTAACGTGCGGCCCTAAAGATGATTGCCGACTAGCTGCGAACAGCCATGTAATATTCACTGGCTCGATCAATTCCGAGCTTTCACTTTCGCTCGCTCGATCGCGTGTCTAATAGCCGCAGTAGCAGCAGCAGCTCGTTTTGCTAATACACACCAAATCCCATCCGCTCGCTGGCGCCGAGTGGCCAATGAATAAGTCAGCCGCGCGCGCCAATCGGCCGCTGCGCACTACCCTCGCTAGTCTACATAAATATGCCCCTTGAGTGATTATCATTCGAGGGGGAGGGAGGCTCGCAATGATTATGTGTATGTATGTGTATACATATAGCTCGACTGGACTTGCGAAATTTCATCGAATCGCGTAAAAATAATAACATACCCGGGGGCAGGAGGGGACGGCTTGATTATAATGCTATAGCCGCGGAGAGATTTAAGCGCGCCCAACCTCCCCTCCGATGTAGATCCTTCTCGCGGATTAGCATCTTTCAACGCTATAGTGAAAAATGATTGCAGCCTCGTGCCTCTTTTTTTTTTCTTCCTCTGCCCTCCTCCCCGAACGGTAAGTGGGGAGTTTTAGCGAGATCGATATTCGTATAACCATACGTATTTATTTTGAGGAGCTGTTTTTGCAAAGCGTGTGTGCGTACGCGCATTGAAGAAAAATCGAATCACCTGAGTAAAATCTCATATACGTCTCATGGTATGATGAAAAATAGTGGTTTCAGCGAATTTTCATGTTGGAAATAATTGTGTTCATTGTGAAATCATAATTTTATCATTGAAAAAATGAACTTTGCGTCTAGAATTCGTGGATATACTTATTCCAGCTATGTTCTTTATATTTCTAGAGAACCTGATGAATTTTCTTGTAAATTGGGCCACACATCTAGTTTTGATATGTTTAATCATATAGTTTCACTCAAATTTTCAACATATTGAAAATTATTTGTACTTCGTTCGGTACATTGAAACAACAACTCGATTGAAATAATAGTTTACGTTTTTTGAGACACTTTTTGCCTACAAGCTATATTCCAAACAATGAATCTCTAACATTGATAGTTTTCATATTTTATATTTAGTGTGGCTGTGACGATGTACGTAGACAATAGAGATTTATAGTATCGAGCAACATATTCTAGAAATACAGTAAGCAATGGTAGAGAAATAGTATAAAATATTTTTGTCGCGTAAACAACGCAAATCAACGTACGAACTGAGACTATACTTACAGTTGATTCGTTGTAGGAATCAATATAAATTTCTCTCGGTGTGAGCAGCGTATTCCATTAGCTCTGATTGTGATCCTCGGCGAGAATATATCTCGGGCAAGGTTAGACGTGCCCAACAACGCGAGAGCCGATTCGATTTTCCCGTTGGATTGTCAATTATGCGTCAGACGCGGTCGAAAGCATCGGATATACACACATACACGTATACGCGGGGGCGAGCTGCTGAAAAATCGAAGGGGCATCGAGGAGAGCGAGAGCAAACTGTGAAATACGCGCTCGGCTGCCGACGGCCGGGCAGACTTTTGAATTTGAAAGAGGTGGGTTGGACGGGCTCGCGGCGAGACGAGCCACAAACAGTGTATACAGGTAGTCGCGGCAAAGTAGCCAACTTGTGCACACAGCCAAGCTCTCGGACGCCAAGGGACTCGAGAGAAACAACGAGGGAAAGAGCTTTAGGGTAGACGCAATGAAAGAACGCCGCCTACGGTGGTGTTTGGTATAATGCGACCCACCGTGGCCCAATTAAACTGCGTGTGTGTATATACGTTGTGTATTTCATGTCAACTCACCAGGTCAATATTTCTTTTTTAAATGTGCTTTTCCAACCAATTTGTCGATTATGGTTTTCGTTGAAATTGAATTTTCTTAGATTTTTTAAGACCCACGTTGGAGAAAATTTTCACAGAATTTAATTTTTTTTTAATTTCAAGTTTTTTTTTACTTTTGAGATGATGAGAGAACGTCGTATCTTATTTATATTTCGTGCGCATATCAATTTCTCAGTATACATTACAGTGTAATACTTCACATTTCCCAAGTAAGGATTCGAGAGAGTATAGCTATCAGTTTAGAAACTACCAAAACTCATGAAATCCACACTTTTACCGATCCACACGCACTGAATCCCGTATACGATCGTTCCGATCCGACGTTGCGCAAAGAATCGCTATACCTCGTGTTCTCTCGAACAATTTGTCTTCCAAACGGTCCGTGACGTTGTGAGTTTGGCCCTTGATACACAACTGCTCGATTAAGCAGAACCATTGGAAAGAGCCGCGCAAATATTCAGCTGGTGACTCGTAGCTTATATCAGCGGGAGCATCTCCACGCGCGTCGAGTCCCGGGTTAAAAGGACCTCGTTCAAGTTCAAGTAGCCGGTTCGAAAGCACTTTAAACTTTTTCGATCGTCCCGATTGTGCGAGTGTGCCGCGACGGATCTCCTCCCTGCTAGAAAAAGCCGCCCAACGTATTTTACCGAAACGAGCTTGTAATTTAAACGCGCTGATCGAGTGGCGCAATAGCTGCACATACATATCCACACCGCGGGAAGCCAAAAGTTGTGTGCAACTTTTAATTTTCGTTTGGGCTCCTTTGTTTACGTCGCCCTCTTGGGAGAAGGGACCCGAGAGAAGCGGCCACCCGACGGGCCATTTCGCGCCGCTACGACGAGACGCGCATTCTCAATTGGCGGCGTAAACGCGCATCAGCGTCCAACCCGTATACATATATACGTATACGCGTTACTCCTGCAGCTGCAGCCTGCGGTCTTTTAATCCGGCAAACTTAAATGAGATCCGGTTTGGCGCGGGCCAAAACTGCACCGCTGCCGCGGTGTTAACGGAGATTAACGCCCCTGGTAAATTGAGTGCGCGCCGGTCCAGTTGCCTGCCGTACGTATATATATGTATATAGCCGCGGGAAAATAATGCAAATGCGATGGTACTCTCGGGGGACGAGGAGAAGAGTTTTATCGAGCTTATCGAGCCAGCCACGACGTTTCGTCGCCGCAGCTCATACGGCGTCCTTCTTCCTCGCCGTTTCTTCCACCCATCCACCGCGTCCTCGTTGCGACCGAGCCACACGTCCAATACCCACTTGATAGCTATATATACAGCTTCTCAGCTGCCAACCGACTCGCGCGGGTCACTTTTTCCTTTGGGAGCGTCCACAAACCACACCTAGCCTGCATAGGCAAACGCAGTTTGGCGAAAAGCTCCGTTCAGCCCCAGCTGCGTAGTTTCAATTTTAATAAACTTGCAAAGAACATATCGTCACTTGGGAGGAAGGAGGTACCGTTTCACATTTTGATTCATAGAAAGTACCATTTCAGATTTTAATTCCGAAAATGATTCGAAATTTTGAAAATGACACTTTAATTTTTGATTTCTATAAAAAGTGTAATTTCAAGAGAAATTTTATCGTTCGGAGTTTTTCTGTTTTCGAAGTTAATGTGTTGTGCGTATGTATGTATGTAAGCATATCTCTACATGTATATATATGTATGAACGCGTGAATATGACAAATTGTATCACGTCGAGACGCAACACTCTGGAAGTTAGCTCTTCACGTCGCACATTTTTTGCATCAGTGGTTTCTGACGGCTTTCGAAATGGCACCTTCTTCCTCCCGAGCGACGAATGTACGTTGATTTCTTTCGAATTATCATAAGTCGCGGGACGATGACTGCGAGCAAGTGGAATAGCGTTGGTTTTCTTTCGAATAAATCGCCGATTGTTTATCATATAATCGCCTATAGTTTCGACATTTCGCCCGTATAACGAACAACGAATACGTGCGCACAGTCAATTTTTCTCGACACATACGTATACGATTGACATATCAGTTATAAGATTTTGTCACTGTCGATCGCATCGATACATAATTCATCCGGCGATAGATGTTGTGTGAAACCCCCCCGAGATCACGGCTACGTGCGGTTTGATTAAAAAATGCGGTGGCCGCGAGCCGCTTAGGTCGGGCATAAAAATCCATTCGAACAATGCCGCCTCTTGGAGGTGTACACACTTTGAGCAACAGCCGCGGACTCGCGCGATGCTTACACAACATTGGCCCGGCTCCAAAAATCCACTTTTCCTCGTCGAAATAGCACGCGATACGTATACACGAGCTCGTCGAGTTTCCGCCGCGCGCCGCCTGTATATAATAGTGCGAAATCACGTCTCTCGGCGGACTTTGTGTCTCGGGAACGAGAGCGGCTCGTTTATACCGAGACCCGCTCCAATCTGTCGGTGCTCTAAAATGTAATTAAGTTTTCAATCAGGTCTGTATAACGAAGGAAGGACAAAAAGAGCGAAGGGTATCGAATATCTCGCGGTGGGTGGATGCGGCGAGCGGCGGGGGTTATCGAAGTAATTGGATATATATCCTCCGGACGCGTATATACATGTATATATAAGCTACGGAGTGCTGGTAATGGACTGGGCGAGTCGTTTCAACCGAGTGTCGCTTTTTGCGCGACGATTCGTCCGCAGCTCGGTCCGATCTCCTTCCGGCTCTCCAGATACTCGCCACCCGTCCTCCAAAATAAAATCTCTCTCTCTCCCTCTCTCTCTCTCTCTCTCTCTCTCTCTCTCTCTCTCTCAGTCTATTTCTCCCCGGCCGGATGGCTCTGGCCACTGAAAAATCTAGAGCCCGGGGGCAGTTTTGCCTGGGACATCGAGCGATTCGACTGTTCAGTTTAAAGCCATGTCAATTCCTCGGCCACTTCACGTGGTACGCTAGCCCGCACACTTATATATCTCCATCGCGCGAGTAGCTCCAAGTTGCTCAAAAGCGAACAAACCACCGAGCAAGAGCGAGTGTGTGTGTGTGTGTGTGTGGGCGTGTACGCGTTTGTATACATATACGCCTCTCCTTCCGTCTATTAAATCATGGCAAATATTATTCCACAGCTACGAAACGAAATATGAAATGCTCTCTTCGGTCTCTTTGCGCTTAGCATATTGCGTGTCGGCCCGAGTTATGCTGATTGAAACTCCCTCCGTGTCTTTCGCTCGCGAAATCTGCAATTTCAAAACTCGCGCGAGTACTTTCCCGGGGGGGGGGGAGGACAATGTCGCGTTGTTTTCGCGGGGAGCGAATACGGCTTCGAGGGGGGGGGGCGGCTGTGTTTTCAACACATCAACATGCGGGCGCGCGTGGGTTCTTCCGACGTCGATGAATTTTTACATTCGCGCGAGTCGTTCTGTGTTTTAATAAGCCTCGGCGCTCGGATAAAAGTTTGCTCGTGCGGCCCGTCGTCTCGTATATACGTTTGTTTGCTCGGTAAACAAACGTACGAGGTATTGGTTGCCCATCGATCTTGGGGGGGAAACCGTTGAATCCAGACTTTTCATTCCCGTGGAATTGCTTCGGTGGCAACGACAGTGCATTTCTTTCGCGACGTTTCCTCGCGACCGCGATGAAGCTCGCCCCACAAGCCGTGCCATCGTTTCGAATTCGGAAAAAAATATAGTAAGTTTGCAGCTGGGGGGAAAATTCACTCGAATCAGTAGGCAAAGGAAAAATACGTGCCTTTGCCCACTCGAGATTCACGAGCGTTTCGACATGTCCAAAGCTCAGTCTCAGGGTAGACTGTACATGTAAACTATATTACCCTGCCAACATCTTACGAGCTTTTCGCGTCGGCGGTTCGACGGAGACGCGCGCCACTGAAATCAAAGATGGACAAATTCAATATTTATTCGATGTTTATTGGAAACTTTTAGCATCTATCTAAAAATCCGTAGCTAGATCATGACACCGTGTCTATAAAAACTTGACGTTCTCAAACGAGCAAGGTAGCGACCAAAAATTTTGTTTCAATACTGCCAATATAACGGCCAACTGGCAACGAAAAAATGATGTATGATAAAAGTGCGACATGAGGACAGTGCCAAATTGAACCGGCATTCCTGCACACCTGCAGACTGCGAGTCTGAAAGCCAACGACATTAATCGTGACGAATTCAAATCAATGTCATTTATTCCGACCTATCACGCTGGTTTAATATTTCTCCTCGTGAATTTCTCAGGATGCCGGGAGTACTTGATCGTACTTAACTATAATGCGAATATGACATGTAAATCTATAGAGTTGCGAAATATACAGGATTAAATTCGGCGGGAGCGGCGCACAAGTATACATACATACATACTTGATGAAATTCACTGAATAAGCGAGGAAACACACGCAAGAGCTGAAATGCAGCAGCGGCGGCGGCGGCGGCAGCGCGACCAAAGCTGCGGACACAATATCTTTTGAGCCAGCTACAGCATTCGCGGCTTCAGCCCGACGAATCGGGGAGTACGTATATATATACGGGCTCACAGTAGAATTTACTCGCGCGCGCCGTACGTAAGCACACGAGCCACACAGAGCCCACCGCTGATTTCCTCCGAGCGTATTTGCCCGTTAACGCTGCCGATCTCACAATTAAATACACACTCGCTCGCGAGAGGGGAAACGAAGCTCTGTGTGCGAATTCTTGCGCGCCGCAACCAACATCGACTGACTACAGTCGCGCGAGCACAATCGAGCCGCACACTATTGGCTTTCCTCTGTGCGCGAGAGACCCGCAATTATACTAGCAGCCAACAGTATTTTCCATGGACGATTTCATTTTCTCGTGTACAAGACACCCTGATAAACATCCGCTCCTTTTCCCTCGGCAATCGTCCGATTCGACCGGAACGAGCGAGCTTTAAAGAATCAAATCACACACCTACTCGGACGTATATGCAGGATCCCGACTCGAATAGGGCGGTCATCGGTCTGAACCCTATCAAAATCAAGGAATTTCTTTCAGACTTCTTTTCGTCTAATTTGGCGCCTAGTATTTTTCGACAGTTTTAACTCATGAATTGAGGTTTTTTCAATTACTTCTTGGGAAAAACAATCTGACTTCATTTCTACAATACACATCAAATTTTTTTGTCCAATCATCAGACTGAAACCACGTATTTTTGTCAGAGAATCAGAAATGGCCAAAAAAACATTTACATTTTTTTCTTTCAATAAAAAAAATCTTTTTGTTCGCAAAATGGGAAAAGTTCATTCAATCGTCTCCTAGAAAAAATATAATAAAAAATCAAACGCATCTCGATGGAATTTGATTTTCTTGTTGGCATATTTCGAGCGTAAAACACGGAAAACGTGGGTAATATAAAGTTTAAAATGTAAATCGGAAGAGGTCGAGCCGATTCGACGCGGAATGCCCCACGTATACATCACGGGTATCTGAACAAGCGAACGTGAGCATTCGCGCGCAGCGAAATATCTCCTAACGCTGAACTATTCAGAGCATCATCCGCGCCAGAGTGTATACGCGCGGGTACGGGCAGGTATCGTATGTATGAATGGGTCGCATTAAAGCGCGGGGGGGGGGGGAATTCGAGCTCGCGTGTGTAAGTATATACGAGTTTTCATAGCCGCGCGCGCGAAAGCTGCGAAATCGCGTTGGATTTTTCATTGCGAGAGCCACGGGCAACATCATTTCTGGGAATAATCGCTCGCGCGCGCGAACAAAAAGAGGGTGTACGCGATGCCTCGTTGGCGCCTCGTCTCATCCGGCAAAATTAATCCGAGGTGCTCGAGCAAAGTTGCGCGGCCCCCGGCTCGTCGCTTCCTTTCACGCGATTATGATTTTGTAATTTTTGCTGATATTTGTTAGGGACGGCGACGGAGGAGGAGGCGTCGGGACGGAAGATGAGCGAAGAGGCGGCCACGGCTGTGGGAGAAACTGCACTTCGCTCGGGTATTCCCGTCTCGGATTTGATCTGGGCAACTTGAGAAACAGCTCGTTTGCTTTGTCCGATTGACTATACTACGGGGTTTTCTTGAAACTCACGCGCGACGCAGGCGCTGGCTCAATGTATAGATATATATGGGTATACGTGCTCCGTTGGGTACTGAACTCTGCTGCTTCGCTCTGGCACACACCGATATACGCGCGTGCAAATTATTCCATCTCAAACGAGCGGATACGACGTGCGCATCCTCGACTAATGAACGCCCCCTTATCTCATCGCACCCTTTCTCGCGCGCTGTGCATTTCAATACTCCTAGAAGAGTAATTAAGAAAAAGGGGTAGAGCTAGATCAATGCGCTAACTAGGAGATGGCTTCGTCGCCTCCGCATCACCGATCGCATCATGAAACTTTGCGAGGTCTCGGGCAATTCTGGACACAGCCAAACTGATGATAAGTATTTGCGGTCCCACTTGGGCTGACGTTTTGTTTTCTCCCAGTTGATATTCTGTAGTAGACTTCTACCCTCTGCTCTTTTGGATCCTTGGAGGAAAAAATAACGAAAAAAAACAGGGTCACTATTTCTTATCTTTTTCTAATAAGGAGTTTGGTATTACTGGACCGCGCTTTCGCATACCAGTAGGTTGAAGTCTAAATCTGTTTCTTATTATCTTGAGTTTCTCAGGTGGACCAACGACTTAACGTGACTTCCGAACCACGGCTTGAATTATTACAGTCACATGCACTGGATAAAAGTGAAGTAGTTCGTTGTAAGTGGGTGGTGGATGAACTTTTTAGTAAATCACAGGGTAATTACGGTTCACCGTTGTACCAGTGAAGTTCGAGTTCCGTCAGGTTTGATAATCCTCACTATTTTTAAGAAAATTAAAATGTATTTTCAACCGACTCTCTGTGAATTCACGTGGAAAATTTGAATCATAAAATCTCATGGAATTTAAATGGCAATATTCACTGGTGTGACAGTGAATTCTGTCGACGTAATTATTCAAGAGATTACTGAAATCGAAACGTTAGCCTGCATGACAGACATCATTTGACAAACTTCCACCATTATTCATACAC
Organism: Aphelinus atriplicis; assembly: GCA_020882685.1. Classification (NCBI taxonomy): domain Eukaryota; kingdom Metazoa; phylum Arthropoda; class Insecta; order Hymenoptera; family Aphelinidae; genus Aphelinus; species Aphelinus atriplicis. The sequence continues at coordinate 2,701,333 of CM037076.1, read as the reverse complement.
GATCCGCTGGTGGAACTAGTCTTCTAGTTAGCGCAAAAATGAAAAATGGTTCCTTACAACCTGGGGGCTTATGATCCGGTAAAGATGAAAAGCACAACGTTAGTATATACGCAACGCCTCGGTCATTGTCCTTAGTGCTCTCTCATTAAAATCTGAAGCTATGGATCGGAGTAATTATTTCCCAAAGTGCTTGTGAAAGCGCATTTCTCAAGAGGATTTTCAAAAAGTTTTATTCATTTCTCCTGCAAGACTGGGGACGACGAGCCAAGTTGAACTGGGTCAAGTACTTTTCACGAATGACATGAGCGTCAAAAACGATCTGATTCCGCGCGACATCGCAAAATTTGCCATTTTCGATAACTTTGGCTTTTTCAAAAACTGAATTTACCCATTTCGAAATTTCGGCGATCCGCGGCGGTGGTTTAATAAAACGGCGTATTACGAACCATCCAAAACACATGCGCGTTTCATTAATTAACTCTTAAAAATGAAATGTGTCGGCGCGTATTTTCAACTTTTTGCATGAAAGAACGAGAATATTCCCATTGTGAGATAGAGTATTGTTTGAGTAAAAACAGCGCAGAGCAGAGTGTATACTCTGCCTGGGGCTGTATGTTTTGAGAAATTCAACATGAAACTAACTAAATATGAACGAACACAATCTCTATAGCTGTTCGGGCTAAATGGAAACACGCGGATCCTTTTTCACACTTGCATTTGAAAGGACTTTTCATTTTCATGACTCCGATGTGTCGGACGTAGCGCGATTCGGTAAGCCGACAGTACCTGATGAATATCTCATAAGCACAGCTGTATATGGAAGTTCAGCTCGTAAAGCTTCCGAATGGATGAAAATCGTGTTAAATTAGACAATCAGCTCTCGTGCAACTGGACGATATCTGCACAAAGGCCACCGCGTGATCCTATATTCAAATGGGAGTCGCCGATAGCGGCGGGGCAATATGCATGGAAAAATCCCCCCTCGACATTTCACTTTCATCGGAAGTGCAATGAAAAATTTACAAAAGTGATTTTTCCGGTTGAAAGATTCATGTAAGTGTATAGGGCATCTTCAATATTGGACGAGACGATATGGCTAAGTGCTTTGGCAGTAAAGCTTATTGAATTTCCGGCTTTTGAGGTAAAAAATTCTCCTTCGCTCTTTCATACGCACTGCTGACGAGTTAAATTTTTCCCCAAGACTGAGCGCGCATTGTACTTTTTCAAATTAAATACCCATCGAATGCTCAATCCGCCAGATTCTTAAAGATTTCCAACTACTGAAAAGAAAAATTCCAATGGAGTATCTCGGTTGAAGAATTCGATGCCTCACACTGCAGCTGAGTTGAGTCGTCGCGGGTAAACCACCTACCCGTGAAAAGGCTTTGGCTTAAATTGAGCATCCGAATGATCGTAGCTGTGAGATTTTGCAGCGCGCGCGAGACTGGGAGGGCAAGAGGAAGCGAAGCGTTATATCCTGAAGCTGAGGGGGATTAGGCGATTGCGGTAAACGGAAAGCGTTTAAAACCCGAAATAGCTTGCGTCAACAGTTTCTCTCGCGCTGCGACGAAAAGTGTAATTGCTCTCGAGTTGGAGGTTGGCAAGGAACACTAATATATATCCTGCCAGGGAGCAAATATTCATGTATTCGGGTCGAAGACAAATGTGGACGGGGCGCGAGACTAGACATTGAGGATTGGAATTAAGTGGGCAAGGGCGTGGGATGCAGGTACAATAAATGAAAGCAGCGGCCGACAGTCGGGCTTGGGCTTAGGCTTGGGCGAGCGTTTGTAATACGTATGTACGGACTGCAGTCGCAGCTGGAATTGCATTAGCTGCGGCGCTCGGCTCTATTTGGACGTTGGCTCGGTTGGCCAGTTGCAGTGCGGTGTATACGGTCAGCGCGGCATAAATAAAGTCCCCCGGGCCGCACTCGACACTTGGCCCGACCGACCCCTCGGCCCTTCCTTCCTCTTACTTTGCGCTTAATTTACCCTCGATTTCCCAATACAATCTGCAGCTCGAGCTACACGCTTACCCCATTAACATCCACCCGGCCGCGCTCCACATCTTTCCTCCCGGGCGACATCTCCATTATCACTTTCAGCTCCCACATGATCGATTGCCCTGCCACACACACACACACACACACATGGGCGCTCGCGCGCTGGTAGAAAAATATCTTTTTATGATAGCGGCCGCTCCAGTAGCGGGTTACTTTGGACACTTGCCAACCTCCAAAGTCCACCGCGGCCATTAGAACGTCGCGAATTGTTTGGGTACAAAAACAAGTGTTCCGAAGTTAGCCCCTTTCCCTTCTACGCCCCCCCCCCTATACATGGATAGCTCTGGACAAGGTTATAATTCATCGATACGTAATATTTTCTTGTTGTCAACAATATACAATGAATTAACGGGATTTCCCATAAAAACGGTCATTCTCGAGATTGCACCAGTTTCATTTCGTTACTGTAATGTTGAGAGATAGCTACAATGTTACTAGCATATGTATAAGTCGAATATGAAACCGAAATTAGGTATAGAGTCAAATTTTCGGTTTTGACAATTTCGTAAAATTTTATGTTTTCAAAATATCGCGGAGCAAAATATTATTTTGGAAATTTGTGAGCGGATGAAAAAGAAAACTAGCGATTCCAAGTTATAAAACGGTACGAATGTACGATCGGCCGACTGCTGTACGATGCACAGGATCCAAGTTCCATGTTTTTCTGGACACAAAAGTTACCCAGTACTTTGGACTCCAACGGGAATCCGGAGTAACTTCCGTTACGCTACCTTTATGAATAGGTTACTCCGGCAGTTAACTCTTCAATCTGTTGATAATTAAAAAACTAACTTTATTGAGCATCCTTTATAAAGGAATTATTTGCCGGCTGTTTACTGGTCTCCCATAGTTTATTTTGATCAACTCGTTCTAATTTAAAAATTTGTACTTTCATCGGAAGGTATCGTAAAATGGATATGTTAAATGTGTATAAACTACTCGAATATTTTATGATAATAATTAGGACCATCCGATAAAGTATCATTGCACAAAATTCTTTTTGTTAAGCTGATATTTTTAATGTACAATCAACCTCACCATTACGTGCACGAATTCAAAACCTTGTACGAACCGAAACTTGAATAGAGGAAATTAAGCTTAGCATTGTAGTCGCGTTCACTATTATACGCGCGTATTTAGCAATTTTTCTTCCATATCTCAATTTGCAGGCGACCGTAGCAACGCACAGGCCTGTACTTTCATTTTGAAGCGAGATGAGTCCATCGTGGAATGGAAAAGGAGATTACCCTGGAACTGCCCACTAAGGGATATACGCGTATAAATGGATGAGTATATATATATGCGGAGTATACGTCGTGAGCTTTCTTCTTAGCAAAACTACGCGAACTGCTTTTTGCCATCGGAGTCGCGGGGATAATCGTTGAGTGAATTCACTTAATATTTTATCAAACATTCAATTTACATAAGTACATTCTATTTTGGATACAGATCCAATTTAATCATTACACTCTATATCATTTACCTTCAGGGTTTCCAATCAAGCCCGATACATCACAAGTAAATTCGTTGCAGTCTTCGGGAATAAATTTTTGTGAATCTCGCGAAATTTTGTCTGGAAATTATTCGCATGGCACTTCACGTGTGTTGGGAATCCCTTTGAAGGTTCAATCTATTCAAGAGTGTATCAGTGGGGTCGGGAAAAGCGAAATATATTTTTGATAAAGTACGCCCTCGCACAAAATATCAATTGAATTTACATTTACATTTGCCGATGAAATATGATGAACGAAATATTCAAGTTAAGGTACGGATTCCGCATGACCCATCCTTTGGATCTCAAAAATAGAAATGCAACTGAGACAATTTTTAGTAACATAGTTGGGATCGGTTGGTAATGCGCATACGCGGTGGTTTTATGACATGGATTTTTCCACAGTAATCGGCAAGCTTGATCTCATTTTACACCTGAGATGAGTGAGTAATTTTTCTATGAATTTAGACTACGTCATAAGAATGGTATAGTACTGTCCAAGCCTAAGAGGGTGTTAGTAAGTCTCCTCAATCTTTCATCCAGAAAAAGATGAGCTTTTTTTGAAGTGCTATTTCTCTGGGTTGAAATTTAACGCAACTTAGCTCATTTTGAAGGTGTGTGTGTGCGCGCGCGAGATGAATATTTGACAATTAACATTTCTAAATCAATGCCGTTACTTCATTGTTCGTCGTTTATCTGACAAACGATCCGTGAATTCACTATTGAATTGCCATTGTCCTCTCCTGATACATTCAAGTGCAACTTTATTAAGGTCGACGTATACGGAGATATAAATTATCTTCAGAGATTGTAAGCTATATTTTAAAACGAACTGGTGTGAGGCGAGAGTTGATAGTGAATTTAACAAGTGTAATTACTTTCTCAGCTATCTGCGCACGGAAACAATGAGTTATACACTTGGAAGACAATGGGCTTCTTTATTAACCTTTTTATCCCTGCAGCATTGAGAATGGAAATTAATAGAGATGTTAAATGATAGTACAATCTCATAATAACTCGGCAGACTGCGAAATTGAATTGAATTTAATAAAATGAAATTGATTCTGGCCAGCAGTTGTTAATTTGAAACTGAAAATCTTCAAGTTCAAGGATGATTAGTGATTTGCAACTAAGCACGAAAATGCAACTGGGGATGGAATAGACGAGTCGAGTAGAGCCAGCGGGAAAAGACGGCCCTATAGTGAAGCAGCCGGTGCAAAAGTTCAGGACAGCTTGGTGGCTCGGTTCAGCGGTTTTGTCGTGGGTGCGGCACACTGCACTTGCGCACGCTCTTTCAGCCGGAATGAATTCGTTATTAGTAAGACGCGCGACGTGTGTGCGGTACGTGGTGAGCTTCGTTAGCGGTGCCGTTGCGAATTCCTCCGAGCGACTTCTCGCCGCGGCCAACTGAATCTACAAAATTCTGTGGGTCTCCGCCAGCTGTGGTCTTTCGCCGTTATGTCGGATTCACCACATGACATCAAGCTCGTCCGAACCACACTGGTTGATATTTTATCGGTATTGCACCTGAATTTTGACGGATTTGCACGGTAAGCGCATACGATTTATAGTGGTTATTCGGGTGTCGAGATCCTCCACTTGAAATCGTAATTCGAATAGCTTTTTGATACCCAAACAACTGGTGTAAACGTCAGCAAACTTTCGATCCATCCGAGCTATTAATCGATTGTTGCTGATTTTATTCATGATATGTATATTGTTTGAAAAGGTGATCGGATAAATTCGGAAAGTCGAATTGTTGAGCTAATATTATTCCATTTATTTTGGGGATGACTGCATAATCCACCTGCAAAAGTTTCAGTGAGATCTAAGAGCCAAATGTTAAAAGCTCCCTACTGTCTAATGTCTAGTGTCTAATCGACTTGAACGCGTCTCGTTCGACTGCATCCCCCATTAGATGCTCAGGCCAGCATCAGCCGAGACTACAATGCGCTAAGAAAGCATAAAAATTGGGGGGCGCCACTGATGAACGCGGATCAACGTGCGAAGCCCGGAAACACGTTGCCAGCGCCTCGAGGAAACTTGAATTTTCCAGGCGACGCAGCATAATTATCGAGTCAAAGCTGCCTCGCGCCACAGCCCAGTGGCGAGAGTCGAGGCTCGCGCGAAGAACCACGACCCCCGGGACGAATCAGCGAGTTGGTTACACGCGCCACTTCGGCGCCAGCCGCGGTATATTCATTTGGGCTGGGGGGGTTACTTTTACGAGCTGACTCACTCGGGCCGCGAGACACGCGCCGAGAAGAAGGGGGGGCTCGAGATGGCAATTTTTCTCCGTTAAACTCGGGCCGCGTGAAAATGGAGCGCGAAATCCTCTTGGAAAATTCAGCCTTCAGCCGACTCGATTTATGTACGGGCTTTCGCGCGCGGCTCTCTCCCTCTCTTGGGTTCGAACTCGCGCGCGAATTTTTCATCCAATGCAGATGGGCCGGGTGAAAATTGTGTACGCGTTGCGCGCGTCAAAGGATCCGCGTAGCTTTTTGCGCGATCACCTCCCCAAACTCGTACTTCGCGCCTCGGCCTACGGCCTATTGTCTTCGGCATAGTCAATGGCGATAACACAAAAAAAGTGTATAACACACGGCCCGCGCATTTCGACTTTCATACGTCTAATCAAAATTTCATTTACCAGCTTTGCGAGTCTTTGATAATTTAAAAAAAAATAACGCCAATGGAGGGAGGAAGGGCCAATCGCAGTCATAGCTCGAAAAATGTATGCGTGTCATATCAATCTTCAAACTTCAAATACTTCTTCTGCCGCAGAGGATCGAACACGTTTCAATCGAGGTTTTCTCGAATTGAATTGAAGTGCAATTCCGAGTCCGCAGTTGACGGTGCTGCATTGGAACCTTCCAAGTTACGATCTCTCTGCCGACGAATCATACTCCTCGGATTTTCTTTCCGCATTTGATACTTTTCGTAAGAAGCTCGTCTCCGAGCCCGGGACGAGCGTGTCAGTTCGAATGACGCGCGGCTGAAAAAGTCGAGTTGCCGAGCTAACAAAATTAGCCTGACGAGCCGAGCGTGTAGTGGCCGTAGAGTCGAGTGGTATAAAAGGAGCACGACGAGTAAGAAGCAGATCCGCACTTCAAAGTAACAAAGAGCTGTCCGATCCAGCGACAAATATCCCGTGTGGAAAAGTGGTATAACGGGGCATGGCGACAGAAGAAAAAGTACAAAAGCGAAAAAGCAACAGCCGAGGAGGCGCAGCTAAGTTTGTCGGGGGGGAGGGGACAAACGAGACGCGCGCGAGGTGCAGTAATTAGCCGTGGCCGCGAGTGCAAGTTAGCTCGTTCGCGCGCGCGCGGGGGGGACAAAGACGCGCTGCCAAGTCGCGGCGACAAAGCTCAACGCGTCCCACTTCCCCCGCGGCTGCACCTGCGCGCGCGACCCAATCAATTTTCCACCCCCGACCACCGACAGATTGTCCCTCCTGCCCCGGAAACACTCGCGCCCTGTCAAAATTCCCCCGGTTCGTGCGCTGAATTCTTCACCCGCGACTGATCGGCTTCGACGCGCCGAGCTTTTACACCATCCGATCGTAATCGATCGCCCCACAGGCGCCGTATAATGATGAGCCAACTCGAGATTCGGACCGCGCACAAACCAAATTGCTTCTTGTATAGTCAACTCTACGAGGCGATCTCCCAACTACTCGATTCGTCTTCCCGAAATGAACGAAGAATGTTATTTATTGTAACCCGGAAATTTTGCTGTTAATCATATGAAACGACATTGTCTCTACGATTAACGTAGCGATTGAGACAATAGCTGCGGGTGTAATACCTGCACTCTTATCACCCTATCGTTTCACCTTTTTATAGGTACAAACAATATAAATATGGCAATCCACATTAATAGATGTATACGTGACATGTATAAAATTTGTAGTATAAACGTTAAGTAGCCCAGACAGAGTAGAAAATCAGGACAAACGACTGTCGGACATTACCGGTTTGTGTATCACAGATCTATCTCCAAAAGTTTCAGTGATTTGGTGATCCAATATGATCTGGGGTCTCAGTCGGTTAGTGTGAAAGAAATTATGCTACAAATCATAAAGAAGCATTAGCTATTCATTGGCGGACAGTTAAACATTTATCAATATTCATACGGCATTAATAAACCATTAGGGGCGTTATTCGGAGAAAAAGGAGGTATTCCTCAAATTGCAGCGGAGCGAGTTGAACGTTGGACACGGCGCATTAGAGAATTCAATAATAAATTATCATAAATTAAAGGTGAACTTGTTCCACTCATAGATTATCACGACTGCCTCTGAAACCGAAGCATGATAACGATGACGAACCATACAATTAATTCAATTCCATTTCTCGTCTATTTGTGCTAAAGAAGTAAGAGCTAAAATGAGCTATTTCTCATCTATAATGTAGACAACGAGCTGAAACCATTCTCGGAAATAGAAAACGAGTCATAAATTAATAATTGCTCAATTTTTTTGATAGTAAGTACTTTCTTATCAATTTGGATCCAAACGTTGAAACTCTTGTAAAAAGTCGTTACGCAAGCTCAAAAACTGTGTATGACCCGAACAAAGCAACTTTAGTCCAATTCGATGAGAGAAGAGAACCAATATTCTTGTAAATTAAGATCTTTGAGGGCCAATTCGTAAAATGTGGATCACAGTAAATGAAAACTCCATATAAATTCACTTTTTGTTATTTGCTAAAAAACAAAAATGTAAAGAACCATTACTTGAGTGAATCAATATTTATTTCTTCTAACCTTTTAGAGGGAAAATATATCGTATTTTAATCTTGTTAATACTTATTGTAAATATTCTGAAGTGAATTGAATTATTGAATGACATCGATATACCTAATACTTGTGCGATAAAATTGAAGAATTGTGCCAGAAGTGGGTTGACGAAGAATATTGTCATCTGACTACGGTAGACAGCTCATTTCAGAAAAATTTTCGTAATGTCAATAAAACTAAATATTGCGTTTTTTCGCTTTTCCACTCTCCAAGTAATGAAGCAACTGAATAATGTTACTTATTTTATCACAAATTAATATTGACGATGTTTCACAACTCAATTCATGACTCAAGTAGTGAAACTCCTTCCAAGTTGATATTTGATGTGAAACTTCGAACTGGATTTGATTCGATTCGTGACGACGCATAGAAAATACAGATGAAAGACGAATTAAAAAGTATTGTGGATTTAGAAATGTTGATTTTGTACTTAACGAGCTCGTGTTCGCAAGAGATTATAACCATTCAGGATGGAGGAAAGTTAAAGTTATTAGAGCTCTTGAAAAGTGCAATTACTTGTTTAAACTTCTGGATTAAACTAACATATAAAATACATACAAGTCAGATTATTAAAACCGGTAATATTTTCACGGTGAAGTTTCTTATGATTTGTTCAGTAGTAGAGAATAACTCGTTTTCCAAGAATTCAAGTAAAACATTTCCATCTCCAAAAAATATTCCTAGATTTGTTTTTCATGTTCATCTTTTTCAATTTTACACTAAAGAATCTACTTTCAGTAAGCCTGCGTTACCTTGAGTAATGAAACCTAATATTGTTCGAGCAAACGAGTCTGCTCTTGTTGAATATTTAAACGTTCCAACGTATAATGATTCTGAAGGAGATTTATCTACAAAGGAATCTACAAAGCCAGCATAAATCTGGTCTGGATAAGTCTGTACTCCAAGATATATTGAAGGAAATGCGAATGAGAGAACTAAAAGAACTATGCACAATCCTAATTTATTGGATCAATGATTGACATGTTTAAGAAGGGGAATTGTAATAAAGTTCAATTACTTTCAAACTGATGAGCATTACTAAATTTTCTTAATACTATATTAATGAATTTTTCTTCAAGATTAAAGTTAATAATTCTAACATTTTGGTCCGACCCAAAAAGCTATGGATATGCTGATGAGATTGATACTATTTGATTTACAATTATTGTTCCGGCTTTAAGTACCACAATTTATTAGTCCTCGAGTCATTTGAAGGTGGCAAAAATCTATTTCTAAGATTATTGCCGAGAAGCCAAGAACAGCTATTAAATAAATGATGTTATTGTTGAAACTATACTATAACTAGCAGAAAGAGCAAGTCACCACGCCGCCCAAACGACGAGATCAGATGTCCAACAACCAGATTATCGGACAAGGTAAAATCTGAAAATTTCATCATGTCCAGATGAACGATGATACATTGAAAAACCCCGCGAGAAAACCAGGAAACTGATGAGGTCAGACTTGGGAAGATAGCAAGCTCAAAAATAGTGGGATATGAAGTTTTACCGATTACACGAAAGCTCTAGCGGAGCAAAAAAGCGAAAGAAAGCAAAAAAATTAGGGCTTCCTGGGCATTTATGGGATAACGAGCGCAAAAATACAGGGTGAATTTATTATATCATCGTAGGATGCGTATACAGTGTGTTGTGCGAGCAGACGCCGCGGATAAATACACGCGACACGTCCGAGAATAATAAGTGTCGTTTTCAAGGATATCAAGCTCAGTGAAATTAAAAACCGCGTTATTCATTGGGGCTGGGTCAAGCGGGGGTAGGGGAGGAGAGTCGGTGATGAATATGAATTTTAATTGGAGGCACGGCTCGAGAGGGAAGGATGGATGCGATTGATTATTGCACCATCGCAGCCAGCGGCTTTTGATTTATCACGCGCGCGAAGGCTCGCGCGGTAGCTCTCGACCTTGCCCGATCGTCCGCGATATCAACTCGCTGCTTAGTCCCACTCGTTGTGTGTGTGTGTGTATGTGTGTGTGTGTGTGTGTGTGTGTGTGTCGAGCCGCCTTTGCGGGCTGCCCTTGGCGATCACTCGCGATCATCGATTGTCGAGACGCGACCGATTCGCCGCAGCCTCGAGCGCCAATTTAAATACATTCGAGCCGGCGTGGGCTAGAGTGGGCGACACCCCCGCACCCAACTGAAATTCGATCAATCTCCTCGTTAGCCACACTGACGCTTATTCCGCCGCGCCGTTTTTCACACGCACAATCGAATTGTCGTCTCGAATTTCATTTCGATGTATAGCTTTCGCGAGCACGCCGCGATTATTCCCCCCGACCTTGGCTGTGCCCCCTGTTGAATTTTGAATGTATACTATGATGCTCAGCTTATCGCAACCACGATAGTCGTTGCAGTATTTTCCAGTAAACGTTGCTATCCCATAGCACAATTCAATGACGTTTACTATGTGCTGTTGACTGTCAGCCTTTTACTGTAAAACTCTAGTTAATTGTCAGAATAGTTGCATATTAGACGTTGCCAAATTATCTATGTAACATCATTTCGAACCAATATATTTTTCCCTTCAAAATAGTATACTTATCAATGAACTTTATCGACGCAAACAGTTTCGTGATCATTATTCAATCTTGAAGATTTTTATGTTGCTGTAAAAATATTATGAGACTGATTGCTTTGATGAACATTCGCTGATTTGACAAGTACAAAAAGCGATTAACTTAATTATATAATGAATTATAATATCATCCAGACTATTTTGTATACTCGTTGAGAAATAAAAATTAAATAAGTAGCTGTTGATTTTATAATTTAATAACATCGACCGTTATGAAATACAATTTATGCGAGTGAATTATTAATTAAAATATATTAATGACACGTATTTATGTATTCGTGAGTTATCTGTACCATACAATATTGAGACCTCAAATAAATTCAAATCCTAATTAGTCCATCTTCTATTCGTACTACTAGCTATGCTTTCAGACGTGCTCCGACTATTCCCATGTTTCAAAATCATATTTAAATTATTGGTGTATATCAATATCAATCCACAGAAAATAAAAACAAACTGACTGGAAGTTCTCGTTGCACTCGTGTCGAGAGGTATCGCTGACAAAATGAAATCAATGCATACTTCACGAACCAATCTGCATTATTTTTGTGTCTTATATACTTGAAAAGAAAACTCTTATATCATTCACTTGGAACTGCAATTTGTAAAGAAAGCCCAGACCTTCAATACATTATAGATAAAGCCGAATGTATATTACAATCACGTGCAGATTGAAAAATGTTGTTCGTTGCCATAGCAAAATTCGACGTATTCATGAAATGTTATACGTGAGGATGTATACCTCCAACGCAATCTCTAAATATTCGTCGGATACGAAAATGTCAAGTTTGAAACTGGGTGATTTGAAAAAGCTCGAAGAGGAGTATGGAAAAAGTTGGGAAAACATATATATGTGATGAGAGAAGTTGAGCGACAATAGCGAGGGTGGATCAATGAATGCATTCACGTTCCAAGACAAAACAGCGTCTGAAATACACTTTTGAGAAATCAATTTTGCGCATCGGAGCTTTCTTCAATGGGAGAGAGAGAGAGGGAGAGAGAGAGAGAGAGAGAATCTAAAATCGCGGGAAAGACGTGGTGAATAGAAAGCCCGTCGTATAAGAGGGAGATTGAAAAGAGCCCGTGTCAACTCTCGGGGGAGGGATATATACTCCGAGTGAATTCAAAACGATATTCAGCGGGCAACACGTGCACTGGCTGCAGTATATATATAATACGAGAGAACAATACAGGGACCAAGTGCAGGGGAGGGCGGCACGGGCTAACGAGGCAATCCGTATAGGCGGGGTGTTACCGAGAGAAAGAGCTGCTTGGAAAATGACCCAGCAGACGCGGGCATTGGGCAGACACGGCGAGCTCGGCGCCACTCGAGCGATTCGCAGCCCGAGTATACTCGGGGATGATGAAGAAGCGACCCCGACAGGGCCTCTCTCGTTTATCAACGCGGAATTTCGGCTGGCCGTGCGCGGCCGTCGTCGCTGCAACTGCACACGAGAGCCTCTGAATAATGCGGCCGCGGTCTTGGCTGATGAATGCGGAGCCGCGACCGATCATTCGTATTCTCTGTAAATTCCTTACAGTTAATATTCACTGTGAATGTCAGTCATATCGAATGCCCCTCGTTGTATCACAGTGAAAAGTCACTGCGAGTCACAATCAAAATCAGTTTGGAATTTCACTGTAACTACAGTGAAAATGTTTGATCTCAATTTTACAGTGAAATACAGTATTAATACAGTGAGAAACGTTTCACCGAAGCTTATAGCGAGATTACCCCTGACTCGTGCGCGTCGTGTACCCTTCTTCCTCGCTTTTTCCCATTGTCGCGCCCTCGAATAGCCATTATGCGTTTTGAAAAAAATCCACCCTCTCATTCGAGGTAATTTCGCACGACGATAACGGATGAAGCAGGTCTGGTCGCGCAAGAAAAGTTCATTCGGATTTCATTCGGATTCGGAGCGACGAAAAACAGAGGACACGGCTTTTACATCGCACGGTGGCGAAGATAAAAAATACGCACATAGCACCTCGCCGAATCCCGCCGAGTGCCGCCAAATTTGAATTTCACATTCGAACATGTATGCACCAGGGGGGTAAGAAATTGGCCGCCTCAAGATTACGATGTACGATCGGCAGCTGTCCCCGAGCCCGCGCGAAACTTTTGCCATACCGGAAACTTAGCGGCTTGGGTCGAAGCAAAATGCTGAACTTTGGTCCGAGAGCGTGATTTTTGGCACTCAGGCCCCGTGACGCTCAAGTTATATTCTCACGAATCCCGTTCGCACCAACCTGACCCCCCGTCCGGCTTAGCCATTCGTCGACCTTCGATTGTTGGACGATCTGATCGCGCGCACGTGCCGCGGCTCACGTCGATTTCTGCTCTTTCTCTCTCTCTCTCTCTCTCTCTCTCTCTCTCTCTGGCCGCGGAAGGGATCAGCCGATTTATAACGAATCTCGGTGAAGGAGACCGGCGACTCGACGCGAGCTCCTCAGTCACACCCGAGTGCTCCCCGGATTTATCATTCGAGCCCGTACGGGCCGCGAGATTCGAACCACCAAGCCGGAATAAATCCTCCGCCTAACTTATCCTCGCTCTCGGATTGTCTCTGCGAGCGCAATTCTAATACTGTTCTTCCCCCCTCTCCTACCGCGTAAGGCGGAATTATATGTATATGTATCAAACCACACCAAATTGCACTTGATAATTACTCTCTGTCTGTTGACCCGTTGTTAAGCAGATACGATGACGTTTCAAAAGATTATCACCCGCGAATGAGTCTCGAATTACAAATTAATTGTTTCCTCATTGTCGAGTCACATATTCATTTGATAATTGTTACATGTTGAAGACTTCGAATCATAAAACATAGGCTGACCATGAAAATTCGGTCGTTTTCCGGTTAAAACTTGTATCGTGTTGTATTGTGCTATGTGCGGTTATTCATCCTTAACTACTACCCAAATTAGTTTGTATTTGATCACTTTTACATAATCAAATTGAATTTACCTCCTTCAGTCCGCTTTGATTTCACTCTCTCTTCATTCGTGTGCATCAGCTGATATTGTCTATCGGTGGATTTATACGGTGCCACTTGTAAAAAGTTACACCACACGGATATATACGTCAACAAAATATACCTTAGTTAAAAACTTGAAGCTGTCCAGGTGTAGGTAGATATATGTTCACCCATGGCACAAGTAATTTTGAGATACGTTCAAGTGAGTGAAATGAAAGTATAGGGGAGTTTGAATTAACTTTGGAGAGCCAGTTTCTCACGCAACACTGGGCTGTTATAGAAATATGATGATTAAATTTTATGTAAATTGTACGGATAACAGGAGCTCACATTTTGTGAATTAAGGCGACGAGCTAATGGATATAAGGTGTAAGGTTTTCGCAGCTTACCTTAAAAGTGAGCTCCCTCCCTGGCGTTTACCTTGCCCTACGATCCATCCAAGCATCAGACGTTTTCACTTGCAGACAGTTTGCCGGGGTCCATTTCTCCAGTGGTGTACACTTACAAAAATAGAAAACTCATTTTGAAGCGAGAATATTTTTTTTTCGATCGCATAAAAGTCGGGAGAATAAATCTTGTTGCTGTAGCTGCTGCAATCGTGCGCTTTGTCGTGAGCTTTGTGTGAATTTGCGACGAGGAGATAAGAGCTGGAAGGTGTGGGTGTGTTTCAGATGGGCGGGTCGAGTGGCGGCGTGCGGTGAGTGAGCTGAGCCGGCCAGGGGACATCAGGGGATGGAGGAGCAGGAGGAGGGTGGGTGCGTGGGGGGCGAGGTCGACACGGGCCCGTCGCTGTCGCTGTGGCAGGCGGGCCTGGCGGTGCTGGTGCTGAGCCTCCTGATCATCTCGACGATCCTGGGCAACGTGCTGGTGATCCTGTCGGTGTTCACGTACCGGCCGCTCCGCATCGTGCAGAACTTCTTCATCGTGTCGCTGGCGGTGGCCGACCTGGCGGTCGCGATCCTCGTCATGCCCCTCAACGTCGCGTACTTTGTCCTGGGCAAGTGGGTCTTTGGGATCCACGTGTGCAAGCTGTGGCTGACGTGCGACGTGTTGTGCTGCACCGCGTCGATCCTCAACCTGTGCGCCATAGCCTTGGACCGCTACTGGGCCATCACCGACCCGATAAACTACGCGCAGAAGCGCACCCTCAAGCGGGTCATAGGCAGCATAGCGTTCGTGTGGGTGCTGTCGATGGCGATCAGCTCGCCCCCTCTGGCCGGCTGGAACGACTGGCCCGAGGAGCTCGAGCCCGGGACCCCGTGCCAGCTGACCCGGCGCAAGGGCTACGTCGTCTACTCGAGCCTCGGCTCGTTCTTCGTGCCCCTCCTCATCATGAGCATCGTCTACCTCGAGATATTCATCGCGACGCGGCGGCGCCTGCGCGAGAGGGCCAAGCAGAGCCGGCTCGGGGTGATGCCCTCGTCGGGGCCCCGCCCCGTCGACGCCGACGACATCGAGGAGTCGGTCAGCTCCGAGACGAACCACAACGAGACGAGCCACCGGCCCCACAACCACCCCAAGCACTCGATCGTCGACGACGAGCCGACCGACGCCAACGTCGGCACCACTCCGCCCAAGGCCTCAGGTAACACCCCACCCCGCTCCCTTATTCGAGTCTCCAAGTCCCGCTTGAGGCCGCTGTCGTCGCTGCTCAAAGTTATAATCATCGCGGGCAGGTTCAAACTTGTGTAATGATTACGAGTATTATCACGATTGCAGTCGTAGGTATCGACAAAAGAGTCTAGTAATAATGGAGAATTTTTAAAATGATCAAATCTGCGGGTACCGATTACTTGTAGGCGGGATATACTGTGATATATTTTGAAGAAGTTATGAGACATTGTTTTTTTTTTATAACTTTGAGAGCTTCCAATTTCCACCACCAGATGACGACTACTTTGTTTGGAGACTCGAATAGCCGCGTTAAGCTCCAAATATATCTCTCACGTGCGCCAAACTTATATTTCATAATTACCGAGAGAGATTTACCGGGGACAAAATTAACTTTAGTCTCCGCGTTTCATTCGCTGATTTTTCTTTGTAAATTTTATCTATCTCGAGCTTTGTTTCGTGACTACATAGATACAGAGATTTTTTGGAATATTCACAACGAATTATCCGATATACCCTCAAAATTAAAGGAAAACAAAACTCGGTAAATCGATCAGGTTTCTATCGGTAAACGTATATATACGCAACTTTCGTACAACTTTTGAGGTTGGTCGGGTAGCTTGTAGCTTTTGACGAGTTTCGAAAAGGAATTCGGGATTATAGAGGAAGGGAACAGAGCGGTTCGGATGGAAAGCGCGATGCGTATATATATATATATATATATATAACGGAAGCTCGGCGGGTTGTACGTGAAGGCTGCCATATCCCGGGCGCGCTCGCGCGATGAATGAGAATAAGACGTTATATCGATTGGAGACGGCGCGCGCGCGCGGGCAAAGTGCTGCAGCTGTCGAGCGAGGCATATAATGGATAACGCGCGCGAGCCCGGCAAAATTAATAGCATCGTTGGACAATCGGTGATTATAATTTGTCGTTATTGGAACGATTATTAGCGGGGCATCGTTTTCTCAGCACTTAAAGCATGAGCGAAACATAAGCGATTGGAGGAAAGGTGTTAAAGGCGGGCATTTGGGGGGGCACTTGTTTAGGGGGCAGCAGCTCGGGGCACGTGAGGCGGGGCGGCCCGGGCACGGCGACCAGCTCGACCGTGTACCAGTTCATCGAGGAGCGCCAGCGCATCTCGCTGTCGAAGGAGCGCCGGGCCGCGAGGACGCTCGGCGTCATAATGGGCGTGTTCGTCGTCTGCTGGCTGCCCTTCTTCAGCATGTACGTCGTCCTGCCGTTCTGCTCGTGGTGCTGCCCCTCCGAGCACGTCGTCTACTTCATCACCTGGCTCGGCTACATCAACAGCGCCCTCAACCCCCTCATATACACCATCTTCAACCTCGACTACCGCAAGGCCTTTCGCCTGCTGCTCCACCTCAACTAGACCTGCTCCACTGCCCCCTACCCCCCGCTACCCTGCCTCCTTGTCAAAGCTCGACGCGCCGCCTCTTTTTTCTTTATCCCCCTCGTTCAATCGCCAAACAACAATCGATCCGACCAATCACGCGCAAACTTCACCCAAATTAACCGGGTTCGTTTGATATTGTAAATATTTCCCGTTCGAGCGGCGTCGAGCTTTCGGACTCGCCGGTTCGTTGTCGTCCCCGTTCAAACGCTTGTCGCTCGGGAACATTTGGAAATCGCGGACCCGGCGAACGGCTCCGAGTTTGAGGAGCGAACGTCAAAGACACGGCTGCCGGCCACGCCGACGCGGTTAATCAAGCTCGGGCTTGACGAATCGCGTCGGCGTCTAAATGCAGATTAACCCCCTGGTTGGCCGGCAGCGGTTACGTGATTGTACGGGGCGACGGGGGGAGCAGGCGAGTTGACGGTGGCAGCTGCAGCCGATCGGAGAACATGAGACCAATGGGGGAGGAGGGCGGATCAACAAGGCCGCACCACGTGTCGCCGCCATACCGTTTTCAACTGATCGACCACGCGCCTTTCAACTAATTCGATACGACGCTCTTATATATACATTACAAGTAAATCAATATATATATATCTATATATACACGTATAGACACTCTCACACAAAGACAAAGACACACATGTACACGGGGCGACGGCGGGACGAAGACACGTCGCTCGTGAATCGTCACTTTACGGTTGTGAGTAGCGTATATAATCGCTAAGACAGAATTATTCGCGTAATTATGCCGGAGCGTGCAAGACTCGAGCCGGTGTACAGCTTTTTGAATCCGGGCGCACCCGATCTTGTTGGCGCGTCGTTGTTTCGGGCTGCTCCTTCAACATACCCGATTAATTTCCCCGAGATGGAAAGAGAGAGACGGATGAATCGACCAAGACTAACGTGCACATGTCGGTGTGAGAATGACGTTGTACAGCCGCAATTTCAACTATACACACGCGCGTGCGGCAACGACTTTGTTCGAGCACGTCGGGCTAAGCGATTTTCAAATCGCTCGTACTTTTCAAATTCCAGAAGAACCGACGGAGCAGAATTTTGCATAATCCAAGAGTGGAAAAGTTCGAATTCAGTTTAATCGAGTTATTAGTCGACCTCCTCCTCCTCCTCCTCCCCCCGAGTAAAAACTTTTTCTTCCCCCGGCCGAACTTTTCTATGTCGTTTCCGTAAATTGTACGCTTGTGTTGCTGGGGGTGCAGGGCAGGGGGAGCGGCTGTATGGCTGTCGAGTCAAACGACACACCCGCGCACACGTACGAAGTTTCGCCGGGCTTGTATATGTGCTGCGCGCGTTTGGCATTAGTTTGCGCGCGCGCGCGGATTCCGACTGTACACCGAACGCGCGAGAGCTTGCGCGCCAGTCGATATACAACAAGAAATAAAATAAATAAAAACGAGAGTGAGATAATAGAGTGAGATATATACATGATGATGCATAGATATATTATATACGATAATGATTAATTATGTAAGTTATACGATATACATCGGGTTGTGAACGAATCGAATGAATATTATATCATCCGAGAATATCGGATGCGCGAAGTATATACACATACGATATATTATATACATATGAATATATATATTCGCCACGTTGGGAGAGTTGAAATTTTAACGTTCGACCAGAAAGTCGGGGCACTCTTAAATAAGGTTGTGATAAACACTCGTAAAGGTTGTGAAAAACACTCGTAGCCGCGCTACGGGTGTCACAAGATTTTTAAATGAAAAAAAATAATACGTAGAGGAAGCGAAAAATTGAGCAAACAATTGAAAAAAAAGACACAAGTAGAGCGAGGAGAAACGAAAGGAACTTTTACTCGAACCTACGTATACATGGATATAATGCGTTGTCCGAAATTAGCAAGCGCTCGAGCTTCTGTCCGAGTCCACTGGTATACAGTAGCAGCTGAGAATCAAATTGCCAATTGCGCACACGATCGATTTTTCGATTATCAAACGGGGCCGAGTGTTTTTGTATGAAAAATTGTGTACGGGTCTGCGAGCCGAGGGGGAATATCTGAAGATTGCTTCACTGGTGACGAGGGAAGCGTTTGGGCCCGTTTGTTTTAGCTCGACGTACATGTACAAGTGAATGATTCGTTGCTTGATGTTTTGTGCGTGGCGCGCACCAGCGGCTTGTTTACGTGTGCATGTGTGTATGTGGATGCGTGTGTATGTGCGCGCCAAGTACTTTGGATTCGACATTTAAATTTCAATCGGCGCCATTCGACACGAGAGCAGATCAACATATTTTATAATGTATTCCTGTTTGTATTGTTCCTATTTATGCGTAAAACGTAATAAACATAACCGACGGACGTGTAATGGCAATAGGATGCAACGTTGTACATAAATTTTATTACACGACAAGTCGGGTAGTATGAGAGGGCCGGTGCGCGGGTATGCGTATGCCAAACAGCGTATGTATACACCCAAGCTAACGGGAGAGAACTCGGAATTCAGATAGGACAGATGCCGAGCAACGTATCGAGGGAACATTGAATCACGTATATATATATACACACACACACCCAGTGTAGCGTTCATGCGTATATATATATATATATATATATACATACTTGCGCGTATTCACTTGGGGGTGGGGCAACGGGGGAGTTACAAAACTCGGACAGGTTGATTTTACGCGTTCTCGAGACTCGGGCAGAAAGCTCTAACGACGCCAACATGTATACACTACATATATACATACATATAGATATAAATGAATAAAAATTGTAAGCGCTGGCCCTCGCGTGTGTGCGTGTGTATACATATCTATGCGTATTATACAGACAGACACTCACATGGCCTGGAACATACGCGCGATAGTCGTACAAGGACATTGTTCCCGGGTTCGATTCGCGAAGTGTGCGTGGCTAATCGTGTGGGGCCCCAGGCGCTACGACATCCTGACGAGCCTCTGGTCAACGCGCGCGTTTCCAGTCCAAGACGAAGCCCGTCGAGCGAGAGCCTCGGCCTGCGCTAATTACGCTCCGCGCGCACGCAGCAGCGCGAGCGACGCTTTTATATCTGTATTGACGAGTGACCACAGCCGAGAAAGTCATGGACGCGGATTGAGCAGCTCGACGAACCGAGTCCAGGTATATATGGGGAGAACAATCTGCTCGGCCTTGGTTTTCTCGCGACCGACGCGAATCAAATCACAAATGCCGAACCGTGCAACGCTTTTCACACTTTTCTCGATTTCCGCGACGTCTCGCGTCGACAGTCGCTGGCAATTCGCAACACCAACTCTTCTTCTATTTTCTTTGACGGCTGTCGAATTTTCCGTTTGGAAGCTCGAAGAATTGTCGAATTTCGAAAAGTTTGAAAAGGCCGACGATATACGGCACTGCTCGCGCTCGGCCATTCGAATGCCGACAGGAAGTGGCTTAAGGCAGTTGGTTTTCGACAGCGGCTCCACGAGTCGGTTAGATACATACTTGAGAATCCGTAACGCGCGCGGTGACGTTGACAAAGAGGCGCAGCATGTCGGCCAGTTCGGGGGGTTGGTTTTTCCGCGAAGCGACTCGAAAGCGAGTCGGTCACACACGTTTCCATGTACACACAACGATAGCTGAGAAACTGCAGGAAAGCTGGTTCGATCGAGAGATACATATCCAATCGGGTCGCGGCTGCTGCTCGTCTCAGCTCTTTGAAGGTACATTATCGATCCGATCGGGCCAATATCCATCTGGTATGTATGAATATTCTTTTGTCGCGGGCACGACTTGCCGAGTGACGGGGGTGTAGCAGTCGAGGGAGGACAAAGAGAGACGTAGAGTCGTTTAATTGGTTATCCAACGTGCCCTCAATATATATACGCGCAGGTAGCCGAGGGAAAAGAGATTCATCGGTGCGGTAAATTTGCAATGCGCCGCGGACCAGTATACATATGCACGTATACACACACACACACACAAACACACAGAGACACGCAGGCCGGGGCTGGCGCATATTATGTATAAGGAGGTGCACGCGTGCGGCGCGCACAAGTGTAGTTAATTAATATTCAACTAATACTCCATTGGTTGTGATTTACAATTGTATAGCAATACACGTGTCTGCCGATTGTTGGGCTGCTTACGGCGGCGGCTGCGGCTCTGCAGCGGGCCGCGACGCTTTCATCCCCGCGACTAATTGCAATTGTATAAGTTCCGTGGCGTTGCATCTTTTCAAAATTATACCTTCAACAATCCTCGTTCTTGTATTCTTATATTTTCTACGTACTCGTATGAATTCGCTCCAACGCGCTCAACCCCTTTAAAACCCACAATCACGTACCGTGGAAACCTGGAAACCCACGATATCTAGCTTGTTGACACACTCGCGTGCGAACCAATCGAGTCACCGGAAAAGAGGTTTCGCGCAAGTATCCCCAAGCCCATGTGGCGCGACACACGCGTTCGAATTCGACGCGATTGCCAAAGTCACGTAGCCGAGGAGTCTCGGGCTATGGGTCAGCGCAGCAATCGCGCGCCGCGCGGGATATAAAACGAGAGGAACGAGCGCAGTGGTTCCCGCAGTAAAAATAAATTGTGCTGTCAGAGGGTCGAGGGCTTGGGTATCCTTCCTCGTCGACGTCAGCTCGGGTACCGTCTGATTTTGCGATCGCTAGAGCCGCGAGCCCACCTATTGACGCATGGATTATTATCGACGTTCAATCATTGACTCGCGATTCAATCCGACGCGTTGTTACTCGCGGGATCCGGGCAAAATCAGGATGAGGAGAGCCTCGCGGCCTCCACTGCAGAGATTATAGACGCGCGAGAGCCGCAGGCCGAAACGAGAGCGGACGAAACGCAGCCGCTTTTACAATATTGTAAATATCGAACAATATCCGTGTATTTGTGTATGTATAGCGCGTAGATGAGGCATAGAAGTGGATGGAAGTTTGACGTCCGAATGACACAATAGCTACTTAATACCTATTAATACACAAATAGATATATATAAATCCAGCGTAAACCACCGGGATTACGTTGTCAGATACATATGTGTATGCGGTTGTGAGCGTGTGGCCGAATGCGAGAGAGCTCGTTTAATAATACGAAACATTCAATTTACATCATTGCTATACTCGTGATTTAATTACACCGATAGCTAAACGACATATGTATAGATTACGAGATATTCGTTGCTGTATACCTTTCTGCTTTTCGCGCGCATATATATATATATATATATATATATATATATATATATTCATCAGATGCTGAATTTTTCGAGTATGAAAGAGCGCATATTAATGTATAAGGGCAGCGGCCGGCGCACCGCGACAATACTTACTGTTGGGGGAGGGGCGCTGCCGCTATCAATTTCCGTAGTAAGTATCTAAGCCGTTCTACCATTGATTTTTTTCTCATTTTTCTCTGTTAAAGACGTCAGTTCAGCTGAAACTGCATGTCTGCGTCTATCAAGATTTTATACGAATATACTTCTCAGTTGTTTATCAAAATACAGCAGGCAATACATGAAACTTTTGAGATCCCGGAGATCAAGCGGATTGATCGAGTTACGTTTCAAATTTATATGTAACACTCATTTGTGATTTCACCTGTGAAATACGAGGACCAGAAATAATAATGGCACATTGATTCTTTTCACATTTTACCCTAACGTTTCTCGCGAGTTTTCGGGAAGAGCTCTTGAATTATTTTGCCAAACGTTATACAAGGTTGTGATTATATAGATAATTAAAACGAAAAAAAAAAAATAACAATCGTTAGGAATTTGGAAAATTTAAAATTCGGAAAGTGCATTGTGAGAGCGAAGAAAAACAAACGATTCTCACAGGATAAAAAAGATTCATTCGCATGCGCTGAGATTACTATATTTGTCCAGAGCAAGTACATAAGACATACGTTTGTCACGAATATTATAGCATACACCACGTGTCCATGGCGCTGCTGCGCGCAATTATGATTACTACGCAGTCCAAGCTCTTATTAAACGATCCGCGGCATACACGTATATGTGTTGAACGTGTGTGTATACCGAGCGAAGTCACCGGATGATCTTTTTTACAATGCGAGCCATTCGTTTGATTAGTCAGTAGATCTTTATCATTGTTGAGTATTCGTTATGAGCGGAGGCGCGCGCGGATGTGGCGAGCTTTTCTTGCCGGGTATATGAATATTGACGAGGCCAAATCGGATTGCGGCCCTGATTCGGCTGCATTGCGACAGCGATTGGGTTCCCCAATCGAGTATCCTCCGCACCACCACATCTCGCTTCGTTAGCAAACTCTGCTCGCATTGCGTCTTACACAGAGAGTATATAGGTAAGCGCTGTACACTCGGACACACACACACACACACACACACACACACACACATACGAACAGACACTGCAGGTCAAGAACACGGACCATAACAGCCCCAGTGTAAGGGCAAACGCGACAGATGAGTTAGACACATGCGCAAGTATACTTTGTACCACGAATGAACGTTGTGCACGCGTGTCATCATGGGAGATTCAGTACAAAGCAACTGTTCTGTTATAGTTATACCATTATTGAGTGACCTGTCAATAATTAATGACTTTTGTTGTTGGAACTTATTTGATATAATACATGTCGAAATAAAACTGATGTTGGATGAATAATCGTTGACAAATGTCTAGACCCCTGCCCCCTACCCGCCCATTGTTTTGGCCCGCCAGTGTTCCTCGCCAGTTTCTACATCGGTTCATCCAAAGAATCCTCGAACGCGACGGCTGAAGTTTGCACGCGAAGGAGAGCAACGCTGCCGCGGCAGGTGCGCGAGGCGTATAGGACTCGAGTTTCATTCTCCCCCGAGCCGTGGGGGAGTGGGAGGAGAAAAAAAGCACAACGGAATCGCTGGTGCAATCCCGGCGCCGGCAGCGACGGCCTATTCAATTTCGTGATATTTTTTGCTGCCCGTCAACGACGACGACGACGACGACGACGACGACGACGACAGCGAAACTGATCAATATTTCATCCCGTCCGAGTGCAGGCGGCCGCTCCACAGCGGCATTCTTCCTCCGGCCGAAGGCTCGCGCGCCCAATACATGCGGTAAAAATAACGAGCTGCTGCGGCCCTGTACAATGGAGCTGCCGGCCGACAGTTGGAGGAGAGTTGCGCTTTTCATCCGTTCGACATCTATATGTGTAAGTATGCCCACTGACCACTTGGCTGTTTCTCTCGAGAGAGTCTCAAGCAGCAGCAGCAGAAGCAAGGTCCAACAATCACTGCGACGAGAGCAGCTTCTCCATTACGCTCAGCGGTTATACGAGCTAATCCAAATCTCTCCGCGGCTCTTGCGAGCTGCTGCTTATCTCTTGCCGCAGCTTCATCCGATCGGCCAACTTTGATAATCATTTGACTGCTGTTATCGAGTTAGGAGACACCACATATACATCTCACCAGCTGCGCGAGAGTTTGAAAAGAGAGCATCTCCGTCGATTCAGCTCCCCCGGGAGCGCAACTTTCTCCTCGGCTCTCTGTATCTTTTATCGAGACGAGACGATCCGCTGAATTTTCAACTGCCAACTCAACCAGCTCTTCCGACTTTCTTACGGCGGTACTCGATTCACCTTCTATCGTTTGGGACGACATTGCAGTTCTCATTCATCTTCACTCTCATTCAAAGCCGCCTCCCGATTATTGTTTGTTCCATCTCTGAAACTGAATTGACTGTGTTTCAATCTCGAGCAACATCGTTCGTTCGTTTTACTGTATCGATCTGAAAGAAGGGACAGATAGATTGTATTTTAATTAGTGATCACTGAAGGATTATTTTGCTCGAAAAAAAAAACAGTTTTAGATATCATTTTATCATTCAGACGAATTTCATTCGTTGGTCTGTCAGTTGAATTTTCCAATGCGCTCCGAGGTCGAACGAGGATTTACCCAGCAACGAAAAAGTCCCGGATCGCCGGTGATGAAATTATAATTACGCGGTATGTCGAGCAAAATTGTTCACGTATCGTCTCTGCATGGAATTTGAATTGTAGTAACATTGTTATAACAGCACATTTCATCGGAGTAATCCATAATGGCCAATAATAATTATTATCGTATGCGTGGTACTTCAATTTACTTGATTGAACGAGCATTCGATTGAATTTTAATAAGTTATCGGGAAAAGCTCTTACGTTCATGAATACGGAGTTGGAGAGGTCAATTTTGTGCCTTGTGAAGGGAGCACAGAAACTCGCGCAGTCGGGGAGACCGAGTTTTCCTCTCTTCCTCTCTCGTTTTTCTTTCATAAATCCGCTCTATTCACGATTAATCTGTGCTGGGTTGCCGGCTCTAGCAGTATTTTTGTAGGACGAAATGAGAGCCGGGCACAAAAGCTGCGTCATGCATATATACGTGAGAAACGGCTTTGCTCACAGCGCCAGATCAATGTATATCATCACATGGACGAGCAGTGAATTGATACACTGAGAAGGTAAGTGGAGCTGATCGTAAATTATTATAATGCGGCCAAACAGTATAGTCATGTCCGAGGCTCGCTTTACCTACGCATTCATCCCTGAAAATTTCTGTTTAATGTCAAGATAAAAAACAAATTAACAACTTTAATTTTACGAGGAAATATTTCATCAAACTTCTTATCGCTAACGCTGCGTGAACCAATCCTCTCTTGATGGAACTATGGATTATGGGGTTAATTAAATTTTAATCGAAGCACGTATGATTCTACGAGCATATAAATAATAAGTGTATTTCTTATTCTATGATTATTAACAGTATGATTACTAACTTCTATGATGCATACTAATTTCTGTGATCAGTATGATTCTACTTATATGATTACTAACTTTAGACTAGTTCTAGATTAGTATGTTACAAATCCTTGTGATCATAAGCAGTTCTAAACCATGCCTTCAAGTACTACTTTCAGTTGGTAAATTTGGCCTGATTTCAATTACAAGATAAGAAAAATTAAAAAATTACACTCATGAGTTTGAGTAAAACAATAACAAAAGAACGAAAACGTATGATAATCATTTGCGAGAGCTTTAAAAACAGATAAAAACTAGTTCCATTCAAAACGATGTTCGGATCGTTGCTATAAACGAGAAACATCCAAACATTATAAAATTCAAATAAAAGCTCGGTAGCGAATTGTCAATAGAAGGTTTGCGATGTCTCGTGCTTACGTTTATACAGTACTCGAGTAGGTGGGCGGTCACAAGCTATGCTCAATTGTTGCGCACGTTTCACTGGCGATGGTCCTTAAAACTCAAGTATACTCAGGCAGGTATTCGTCTCAATTTTTTGGAGCTGTTACTCTTGGATGTATGGGCCAATCGGTCTTGCAGCCGACGCGTCGGCCCTTCTTTTCTTTCTCGCCTAGCCTCACACTCAATCATCCGCGCGTGATGTGTTTTTTCAAACGTGCTGGCCAATTCCTCCGCGCTTTTCTCAGCTATTTGTCAAGCGTTCATTAATTACGCGTGTCACGACTTCCTTCGTGGATTAATCAAATAAATGCTCTGTATGATTTTGCAATCAAGCCATTGCACTCGCATTCTCACGGTGTGGAGCAAGAGCGATCTGGAGTGTTGATGAACGCAGAAATGTGGTTTGCGAATAAAAAAAAAGACTTGAATATTGTTCAGATGTTGATGCGATGAGTCTGTAAGCATTGTCATCTAGCTGGTTGACCCTAAGGATGATGAAAGTTTGGCTATCCATTGATTCGCTTGGACCCTCAAGCAGCCTGGTTGAGTTCTATTCACCTGAGAGTTTTGGATTATAATGTCTAGAAAAAAAAAAGCAGAAAGAAATCAATTGGTCTCTGCGTCGCACAATAGAAATTAATATCAAAAAGTTGCAGCGGCTCATCGCACAGTGCACACACAACAATGCCAAGGCCCAAAACAGAGCACATACTGCACAACACAAGAACAAAAGCATGTAATTTGCTAAGCAGACAATGAACATTTATTAGACTGTGAAAAACTTAATAAGCGATGGGTTACAAAGCACTGACTCGATACAAGAATATCTTGTTTACAACATGCGAGCGAGAACAGTGTGCCAAGAAGCAACAAGTACAAGGTGGGCAGGTGTGCCTGCTGGAGGCTGATCATCCAAGGGCAAACAGCAAACAGCACCGGCCGCGGGGAGAAGAAAAAAGAACAACGAGGCGAAAAAGCGACAGACAGGGAGCAGGGGGCCTATATCCTAATGAGTCGGTAGTCAGGTTTTGGCGGTTGGCTTCTCGCCCGATCGCGTGCTCTCGGCTCGGTCTTGAGGGGCGGCTGTTTTCGTTTGTGTTGTTTACCGGAGTCGGGCAGGTTCTCCTTGTCGGCCCGGTTGGCGCAGAGTAGGCTGGAGCCGGGGGTGCGGGCCGCCTCGAGGCCGCCGTCTTGCCAGACCTTCACCGGCTCGGCGGTCCTCTTTGTCGTTGTCGTCGCCGCCGCCGCCTTGTCCGAGTCGAAATTGAGCCGGCGCGGCTGCAGCCCCTCGCGCCTCGCCATCCTCGAGACGATCTTCTTGGGGGCGGCCGGTGTCCTGACCGACGTCGGCTTCACCAGCGGCGGAGTCCTCTCGCTGCCCTGCACACCCACATATACGCACAATTCACGTTATACAACCCGAGTCATTTCACTCTCGCGTGTATGCGCCTCAAAACCGCGAGTTAGATACACAAGTATATAAGTACGTGTCGCATCCGGTCGGTCGCGCGGTGCGGATTCAAAATGGAGCAAGGATCGGTTTGTGCTCCGCTTACCCACAGACTGAAGTTGAACTTGTGCCAGTGAGGAGTGTCGAGCAGCTGCCTCCAGTCGTGCGACATGCCGGTGTATGTGTGTCGGCGGAATACGTCTGTGTGCCTGTGCTTGCCCGTGCCCGAGTTGATTCCCGAGGACGGCCCAACCTCTCGAGCGAGTCGCCGCGGGGCCAAAACGAGGCTATACGCGAATAATGCTATGTATATTATACAATGGCGATGCCAGCGGCGGAAACGACGACTCGAGCTTTTTCTTGTTTTGCCGCCGCGGGGCACACAGTACACACAGCTGTTGCGGCTGGCCGGTACAGCGCCCCCAGCGGCCAGAGGCCAAGGCTAAATCGACCGTTGGGCGTTGGAACGGTTTAGCTGCAGTTTTTCATAAGTGTTACATTACAGTTCGATTTCTTTTTGAAAAAAGCAATCATTTCTCCCTAATCGGTATAGTTCTCATCTATCCAGTTTTGTCCAAACACACTCGCATTCACATGTTACAGAATTCAATGATTAATGCTCGGGCAAGTATAATCCTGTGTACACCTGTATATAAAGTGCGATGCGGGCTGGCGAGAGGAGAAACCGAGAGGTAAAAGCAGTGTGGATCGTTTTCGAATTACTTATGGTAATGAGTACTGATGGTTTTGCACGTTCCGCTTTATCATTTACACGAGGCTCCACTTGCATGCATATGTCAATAATACCGATCAAAAGGCTTTGTCGCGCGCGTCGTTCCCTCCTCTTTTCACATGTGCGTGCACGCACGCACCGATTCTTCCATTGTTAATAGGGAGAACGGTATACGGTGCAATCACCCGTGGAACCCGGGCAAATTATACCAAACTTTTGATTAAATCATATCACGGTTCATATATTATCGTGTACTCGCCTTTGCCACGCGCAAAATCAACGGAATTTTGCACGAGAGCAAAACGGGCAAAATTTAAATAACTCGCGTCGTTCAGGCCATCGATGAATTTTCTAATGATGAATAATTCACGTGTTGTGTAATATACATACGCGATATCCCGGGGAGGGGGGAGTTTGTGAAAATATCTTTTCACAAACTCGCGCACAGCTTCTAGAATTGGCTAGAATGAACGTTGAACAAGGATACAGGGAGAAGAGGGGGAGTCGTCGCAGCGAAATGCATCTACATGTATAAGGTCACTGAACCCTATGTGGCCCTTTTCTCAGAATACAAGAAAATTTTCTTGCTGCTTCCTCGCTCATTTAGTCCTTAAAACGACTCGTTCATAACAGTTTGAACTTTTACCACCTGCTTCTATCCTCCTTTTCTCATTTCACTCTTATCACGTGAAATATAAGTGTGCCCAAAATTAGCCCTTTTGAGTTGTTACTTTGGTTTATTGACTTTTTATATTAGCTCTTGAGCTATCCTTCAAGATCACGTTCGCGTAATTCTGAAATCCCAATTTTGTCATAGTCGAACTCGCAATAAAACCTTTAGGGGTGGCAGATTGAGTATACACCATTCAACGGCATCCAATTTGCGGCCATGTGCAGATGCTGGGCTCGGGATTCATCCGAAAAATCGCGTATTCGAACAGCGACAGCTGAGACGACGTGAGCTCGTACTGATATACGGGCGAATCGTCCAATCCGGCATTTTCGCTGCTCGACGATTTTTCGGGGGTGTGAGTATTGCGTGCTGCGAACGCGCGCGAGCTAGGATATCGTCACGCGTCAAGGCACAAAGCCCGGCTCTCGCAAAAAATTGCGGCTGTTTTGCCGTATCATCCGTGACTCGGGAACGAGCTTCGTCAACCGCCCAACGCGACGACCTACCCGCGTTTCACTGGCTGCTCGAAATTACCCGTAATCGTCATACTTTGCCCCGTGATAATCTATTTTTACGCCCTATACTAGTGAAAAATGTGTCTAGGGGGGAAGGTGACTAAATCAATATTCTGTTGGTACTTATACGCCAGCACAATGCAATGTTGTAGTGAAGAAATTACCTTATAATAGTTTTACCAATCATATTAACTCTTCTTTTTTTTATTTATTTATTCATGCAATTTCAATCTCTACAGATTATAATATCAAATTTGAACCCTTTGTACACGATATAAATATGCGAAAATTCGATAGACTCCGACATTTTTAGATTTTAAACGAATTCAGTTGGAGAATACATGGAGGAATAAAATATCAGATAGATTGATACACGCACAAATGAAATCTAAATCGCATTGCTTACATAATTGAGCACTTGTTTTCACTCGGCGCGCGTTATATGTACCCCTGCTTATTCATCCTCTACGATATTTGAGTCGGATTCGTTTTTCAAAGATTCTTTTGTACTTGGGTACATTTTCTTTGTGATCGATCTGCAACGGGAACATCTCGCCGGATTGTTCGCACTATTTCGCCCATGGCATGTGTGTGCGCATCCAAATAATCAAAGGGATACATGAGTATATACTTTCAAATCGTATACTTTGATTTGCCAATGTTCCTCGAGAAGTTGAAATTCGCATGCGGCGCTATACCGAGTATCACCGAGAATACCATTTCGCGGGGCGTCACTCCGTCAGTGCAGCTTGAATTCATATCGAATATCGAGGTCTCGCGCGCCGGGATCGTATTATTCGGCTGACAAAATGTCAACAATAAGACCTTTTCAAAATTCATCGAAATCCAGTGGTTTCCTTTCTCCCGGCGTAGAGAGTCTCGAGAAATGGAAACAAGAGATGCGCGGATCTCGAGAAATTTTGGCAATCTCGAACTCGCCCAAGTTGGGGGGTGGGACGTTGACGAGAATCTCGCTCTCTGAAGGCGACGTTTCTACGACAAAGTAAAAGCTTTGTTAAATTGAACGGGCGAATCTATATGTGGAGCATTTTTTTCCTGGCTCTTCTGTATAATGGTCGCCAAGTATTGGTATTCCAAAGTCCTGCGCGACTCTTTAAAGGAGAGCAGTTCGTTTCCGGATTGTCGGTGTTGCGAGTGCCCCCCGTTGCGCGCGGCCATAAATCCCATCGCCCAAGAGCTCTCCATACGAGTAGTCCTCTCTTTCTCTCTCTCTCTCTCTCTCTTTTTCTGGAACGTGCTCACAATATTTCGCTGAGCCGGTGCGAGTCTTATTGTTATCGCTTGGCTGCACCTCTCGGTGCGCCCCTTCCCCCGCGTATATATATATAATGTATATACATATATGCACGCGACTGAAAATAGCCGCGAGCCTCCGATATTTCATTCGTTCGATTGGATACCCCCCGAGTTTTCGGTGTAACAAATGGCATTTGTCAGTGTGGAGGGACCTGAGATGTATACGGTAGTGTGTACACACAGTAATATAGCATCGCAAAATACGAGTTAGATGCAGTTAGGAATTTTTATTCGACTCAAGTCTGATTACGAAGATAATTGAAACTCTCGACAGAGGAATTTTACTTTCAGACGTTAAGAGCTCGATACAGCCAAATGAAACTTGAGTCAACTGCAGTGATGTCATTTAAACAAATTGTCATGTCATACCGAAACATGAATCGGTCCAGTGGAAATTTTACTATTTGCTCTTACGATCAAACATTTTGTTTACTCGAATAAATCGCGAGATGTATAATCGAATAATTTCAAAGTAGGAATAAAATATTTCAAATTATAGTGATTCCAGCGTACCATGCCCATTTAATCGTAACATCTGATGAACACTGCTTGATGAGTACTTTCCCTTCCTGGCCACATCTGCCTCCACCGTTCGATTCAATTTCCGTAGTAAAATCTCGTATACCAAGAGATCACTTGGGGGATTGGGGTCTCGGATTTCGCTGAAACTTTTTGAGGTGGTTTATGGCTACCCAAATAGATAATGTATGCAGCCATTCGCTAACGTTTCGATTTCCCCAAGATCTTATCAACCTTTTATGCAAATAACGTATATATCTATATTATACATATAAAAAGAGACTGCAAATACCACATGTTTATAGATCGAAATACTGGCTATAAAAGTCTCAGTGGAATTAGACATCTGAATATGAAAAAGTCTCCTGATAAGCCAAAATAGGCGGCAGCATATCAGTCATAAGGGATTACGAGCAAACATTGTATAAAATAAAAACAATTTTTTTTTTCAATAGATGTATTTTAGTTAAAAGTTTCGTATGTACAAGATTAAATTCAATGAATATTCAAGAATTGTATCTTTAAAAGACGTAAAAAATATAAGGAAAAAATATAGCTCATAGTTTATGTACATAAACTATTGCCTAAACAGCATGAATGACTAATTCAATCTGAGACAAGAAAGTATCCGCAGCATTTCGGATCATATAATTATCAACGACTTGACGTAAATTAAAACAGCAGCTGGCGGGACGGGACTTTGCTCTCTATAATAGTTTGTAACCCCGTTGGCATGACACCCTCAGGACTGCCGATAATGGTATACAAAGGTTTTCCAACACTTTTCTGCTGGAGGAGAGGATCCTGAACCTGGACGTCGTCCAGGTGGTCAGAGTTGCCAATTATGGTATACCAAGGGTGCGCTCTTAGAATTTTTCGGGGTGAGAACGTGCTGGTGCTGGTATATAGGACGCGTCTCACTGCTATGGCCGGCGCAATATCCTAATATCGTGCAGCTGACAGGCTCGAGCCACATTCTCCGAGCTCAAATCCCCCGTCTCCCCAACTACCACCTCCTCATTTGCACGCTCGACACACTCGATCAGTATCAAGCTTGAGTAACGCGGCTGTTCCGCTTTTAGTGTGATCAAGCTGAGCGGATGCATCATCATTCATACGATCAATTATCCCGCCAAACTGGGAAATTTACCAGTGCGTGTAATTCTCCAGAGACTAATCAAAAATTCACAATCAATCACTAGTCGATCGTAACACGGCAATCCAGCCTCTCGTACGTGCATTATACTTACGGGTATATGTGTGTGTATACATTGCAAATATGTTACGAATGTTTTTCTTGCAAAGTCTTTTCCACCCTACATATCCTCATCTGAATAGACTGACGTGAATAAAAAGTTTTGTTGTATATTACAAAAATAGCGCTTGATAATCACGAGCATATTTTGTGAATGGCGTGTGCTGAGAGATTGGAAAAGAACCTGAATATAAAGCCGAAGCTCGCCTCGACGCCTCAATAAACACCTCGGTTAGTTCAGAGATTTTGATATAATTCAGGCATTCGGATTGGAGGATGTGTATGGGTGCATATGAGAGAGGGAGAGATGGGATTTGTACATCATTTTTACCTGTTCTTATAGTTAAACACCGAGTTCCATTGAATTATCGCTGTCACGAATAACTGACAAATCAAGCTAACAAGCTGAAACGATTAGGACGAGAGAGAGAGAGAGAGAGAGAGAGAGAGAGAGAGAGAGAGAGAGAGAGAGGAGAGAGAGAGAGAGAGAGGAGGGAGGAGGGGGAGGGAGGGAGGAGAGAGAGAGAGAGAGAGAGAGAGAGAGAGAGAGAGAGAGAGAGAGAGAGAGAGAGAGAGAGAGAGAGAGAGAGAGAGAGAGAGAGAGGAGGGAGAGAGAGAGAGAGAGAGAGAGAGAGAGAGAGAGAGAGAGTAGGAGGAGAAAATTGCGTATGGGGAAGTTAATCACTGCTTCATGCATTGCGCGCGGAGGTAATACAAACGAGTACGCTGCGCCTTGTGCACACATATATGTATAGAGTGATCACGTTTATTACGGAATAGTAGCTCGAGATATCGAACAACAGATCTTGACTTACGCTCCGTCGCACTCGGCTTGCACGACGGATTCACGAGACACACACACACACACACACACACACACACACACACACGTTAATTAAGCACCGATCGCTACCCTCCATCTCAACAGCTTCTTAATTACGCGATACGCTAAGGTACGCGCGAGTGTGTGCGCGCGCTTGCTTATAAACACAATCACTTCATTGGTTCACATTTACATGCGAGCTTTGCAAAATATTCAGACGTGTGTTTTTCCCTTCTCTTTCTCTCGTGTTTTATCTTCATCCGAAGTCGAGCGATAAGAATCGATAATTCACGTGCGCGCGTTCGTGAGTCGGTTTTTTTTATTTTTCCCCTCAAGTTCACAGGCCTACTTGGCTGGTCGCACGACTCTCTCTTTCTCTCTCTCTTGAGATCTCGTGCTGCTGATAAATATTGATATTCCCACCGAGCTGCGTTTTTTGCGTTGCCACGACTCTGCGCGGAAGGGAAGGATAGAAGTTCGCCAAGTGGAAGGCCAATTTCACCAAGCAAAATCTTATTCAATACGCCGAGTCAGCTGTAATTGCTCTACTCGGATTTTATTATTTAAAAATAATTTATCTTGACCCGATCCACACATACATGCTCGCAAGTATTTTTCGAAGGAATCGCAGTGGATTCGTACCTTCAGTATAGCGGGCACATGGCAAGCATATAGGCAAGCAGGCAGGCAAGTTTTGCATCTCAGCCGGTGATATATAGGATTGGGCTGTCGGGTTATCCAGGGGCGCGCTAGCGCCCCCTCCTGGCGAGTAACGGCAGCTGGGGGCAGCGCTACCCTTATACATTAAGTTTGGATCACGGATTTTTTAATTTTTATGTATATACACAAGGTAGTGGAAGAGTCACGTACACAGAGGGTATAAAAAGTATCGGGCGTGAGATTGGTTTGGAGCTGAGACAAGAGAGGATGGCACAGGTGGTACAGCTGATCCTCGATGAAAATCCGCGTGGCCGATTCTGTCGAGGTAATCGCATTGGTGCGAGCCTCGCTCTCGAGAGCTGCGATTATCCGACGCAAGTGCATCAGAGACGCGTCCCTGAGCCGGAAGCGGAAGCCCCACTGGGAACCCGGCAGCAGCGGCGAATTTCTCACTCTAGATTGTCCGGTGAAATGCACAGACGAGCGAATCGCCTGCAGGGAACGGAACACTCGAAGCACTGTTCGGACGATTCGCGGTACAAATGAGTTCGCATCGGTTTATCAGGTCGAAGCCTCGTAAATCGAAGGAGCCGAATGTAAACAGTCGTTGGTTTCTAATGGACACGGAAATTTCACTGAAAAGTTCACATCAAAACTATACTATTTCAGATACATCGGTTATTTTATCATTAGTATTGAGAAGTACTATCCAATCGATCGAATATTTATTATGTTCCTGTCAGTTATGCGATTTTCATTAACGAATATTCAAAATGTCCCTATACAGTTTGAGGCGAGGGGCTTTTCACTGCAATATTCCCAGAGGGAGTACTACGGTGTGCTTATGAGGTCCGGAGACTTTATGGATAAATAGTACCCTTTATTCTTAACAATATTGACTAAGATCTATTCCTCAGATTAGGACAAGCTGCATAAAAACACAATAAGTTTATACTGACCAGATAAAAACCTCTAATGCCATCAAATTTAGTAGCACTGAGTACTAAAAAACAATGGGAGTACCGGAATGTAATATATTCCGGTACTCCGATCCTTCCGATCTGATATATACTCTTTTTTTTTCATTTTCCCTTTCAACTCGTTCCATATTAGCTGAATATTGGCTGGATCAAGTATTTAATCCGGCGATCCGACTCATAACATAATAAGAATGGATTGATTATTTATTATTAAACGAAATGAAATTATGGGTATCGATAGATAATACAAAACCGGACAAGATGCAAGGGAATATATCAATTACATATATGTAATTTGGCGCGTGCAAAATTGGAGGCGAGTAAATGCGGGGTGGTTTCCGATGATGCGAGCGCACGTAACATGGTATTTAATCCTCTTCTATGTCCGACCACATCCCGACCTATTCTACTCGTCGCTGCAGTTCTGCCTGGCGTTTGAGTGCGCGCGCGATACAGAAGCGGCGAGCAGCTCGTGACCTTGGAGCTTTTTGCGTCGAGCCGTTGAGTGAAAGTAAAAGGTGAATGGGTGGCAAGGGCGGCGGCCCTCGTAGTACACACAAGCCTATATGCGCGCACGCATGCCGTGTATCGATAACCAATCGGGATCGGGCGAGCGAGTCGCGTCGCGTGCGTCCTCCGCTTCCCCTATTATTTTCAAAACTTTAATTATACTGCGCTTGTCCACCGGTTTGCCAATCGCCAATTCACCCACCATGCATACATAAGTTTGTCAGATTTCGTATTTTCGGTGATCCCTGAGCATCAGCCGCCCTCGGCTCATGTTGGGGGTATTATTTGAAAATTTTCGGTACCTTTCCCGCCCATCTCGTAGCAAAAATAAGTGAAGCCAATGTGGCCCTTTATGCGATTATAAATCGAAAGACTGAGTAAAATCGCTGAATATTTTTATAGACATATTACGATGATTTAGACACGTATTTTTGAGTTGAATGTCAAAAGTTTTGTATAAATATCAATGGGAACATGATTGAGAGTTTATTCCAATGCCAATTTGATCATCCCTGTGGGCCTATATAGGCTGTAACAAATTATTAAGAAATCGTGCTAAATTGCCTGCACGTGTAATGCATTTGGCTCTTTTGCGTTTTTTTTTTACTGACATTTTTGATGAATCAAAGTAGTCGGATGATAACTATAGAGATGATTTGATAGGTATTGAGCTAAGCTTTATTATACTGTTCGCAGAATCTCAAAATTCCAAGTCTATCATAGTCAAATTAGCAAAAAACCCGTAGTGGGTGGCGCATGGGCTGCAGTTACCTTATACGCGATTTAATCTTTTTCATTGGTTCTGCGCACCGACTGTTTCACGCTTTTATCTTGACTCGCGCATTTTAATCTGTCTCTATCACATTGCGATTGCCGTAGTTGTACGTCGCACGTGATACACGACACTCGGCCCTAGAGTCATTTGAGCTTCGCGCAAGTTAAATGACATGTAACACGACGAATGAGTGCTGGTTGATGCCGATATGTATCAACGTATCGATGACTGCTGCGAAGAAAGACGCAACTCGCAAACCTCCTGCAAGGACAGACACATCTTCCGGCGTAGGAGAATCGATTCGATGGTTTTTTTTTGGAAAAACCGTTCGAAAGAGCACTGCGAAATGATTATCTTGTGCGCAAGGACGTTGTTACCTTCTTTCATCCCTACTGCTCTTTGGAACAATTGTTCGCGGGAGGATTGAAATGTATGTCTCTCCATAGGGGTCATCGATATCAAGATGCGACAAGATTTATAAACAGGGAGAATAGAAAGGTATATATATGGGATCGATTGGGGATCGATCGTTATACTTCCGACGAATTACCTAGCGATTGCTCTGGTTATTCGAGGAGGAGGAGGAGGAGGAAGAGGGGTTGGGATGGGCTGAGTCAGTGGTAGAAGTGTGCCGGGTGTTAATCGATTGAGCGCGCGCGACGGGCGCGAATTGCCACCGGCCACGACACGCGACGATTGGGCAAAGTTACAACGGGCTCTCGCTCGGATGTACACGTGGGGGATCGCTCGGGGGGCGTGGAATCGATGGAGCTCGCAGCTAATTATCGGGACTCGTTTGGTTGCGTCGTCCATGGGCTTACGAGAGAGATACGTGTGCTAAGAGCCGGTGGCGGCGGCGGCGGCGGCGGCGGCGGCCCGTCCCCGCGGCAACGGCCGCGGCCAAACAGAGCCCCGTCGAGCCGCTCGCGCGAGCCTATCTTGTTAGAGCACCAAAGTAGGCTGACCGCAGCTGGCCAGAGCTGGCGCAGTACTCGGCGGCTTCGAGCATGTGTCTCTCGGCCGGCCGACCCAGCCGGGCTCTAGTCCTGCTCGCGCTCCTCGGCCCGCTCGCCGCGCCAACCGACCTACCCACCAGGCCCGTCAACCTCTGTAAGCTCGATCGACACAACTTGTTCATACACACATACCGTTTGTCAAATCTGCCAACTACATTATACCATTGCAAACCACTCTGCGACCTCCTTTCGATTCGTCTCTTCGTTACTCTCTTACAGTCCCCCCGGCTACTTTATTGCATAACTTCTTACTCGAATACGGCACTCAAAAAAGTCCGGCACAAATCTTGCACAAATCTTGTCCATAATGTCTGGCAAAACATGAGGTCAGTCTTTATTCCACACTTCATGTCAGACTCTACACCATACTTTGTATGGGAAAGATAAACCTAGTTGGGAGTTTCGCCAAAGTGGCTGGGCAGATTTATTATCCGCTGGCCCACCGAGTTATCCGGTCAGTCTACTCTGGTTCCACATCATTGTTTATTATATACGTCATTATATCGATGGTTCTCACGAAGAAAGACAAATGCAATCTGTCCGCGAAGAAACATACATATCGCATTCTGGCCGCGAAGAAAGACACATGTGGGGTTTGGCCGCAAAAAGCTTTCTTCGCGGACAGATTGCAAAATGTGTCTTTCTTCGTAAGAGCCATCGATATTATCTGACATATTGGTGTTCTTCAAAGTCTCACCACGACAATCATATTCTTTCTTATCCATGAATGACGATTTCTTTTCACTTCAAAAAATTCAATGAGGCGCGTTGCTATTGATATCATTGAACCAATTATTCAATGTGAAGCTAGTTCAACGCTAC
Source organism: Aphelinus atriplicis (assembly GCA_020882685.1). NCBI lineage: Eukaryota > Metazoa > Arthropoda > Insecta > Hymenoptera > Aphelinidae > Aphelinus > Aphelinus atriplicis. The sequence continues at coordinate 2,663,150 of CM037076.1, read as the reverse complement.
GTATATCTTTCCCAAATGAAGTCTGGCATAAAGTCTAGCCTCATGTTTTGCCAAACATGTGTCAGATATTTGCCAGACTTCATGGGCCAGACATATCCCCGACTTGTCCCGGACTTTTTTCACACGGGGCACCTTGCGCCTATTAGCATCAGCCGCTAGCGATGCGTAACCAACGCGAGTCAAACATGTACCCTTAACTTTGCGCACTTTGTGAAAAATAGTTGAATCATACGCTGAGCATGTATTGTTTTTTACATAGCCCAACGAGGACTGCAGTCGAACTGAATTTTGCTCTCGGGTGCCCAAATTTGCCTTTATTCTCGAGCCGTACGGTTTGTGCTCGGATCCGTTGTATATACTCTTATCGGGTTAATGCATCATTTGAAAATGGCCCTGGAGGAAATAATAAACACGGGGAGCGGGGGATCCTTGGCGCTCGGGCAGATCAGCGGCTCGTATATCTCCATTGTCCTGGCTCACTTCTTTGTTCGCCTCTCCTCGAGAATATATACACGCGACCGCGCGCCAAAATATCGTATAGACGCTGGTCGTTTCATTACGAGCGAGCCACGAGATAGCGAGTTGGAGAGAAAGGGAGAGCGAGAGAGATGGGATGAGAATATATCGGGCCGGATGAGCGGATAGGCTCTCGCGGTGCTTTTTACGCCGATTCAACTCGACTCCCAATTTCGGTAATTGTCGCTCGGCGTTTTTCGCGCGGCCCACGCGGCCCGATTCAAAGCCGACGAGTGACGTGTAGCTTTCGCGGAACGTGACGTGCTTCTCTCCTCGACCAGCAGCGGCGGCAGTGGAGAATAAAATCGAACAGCTATTGAACTCGCGGGAGGGGCGAGAGAGTCATGAATGTTGAATGGAAAATCGAGGTCACGCGCGCGAATGATTCACGAGTTTTCGTTGCCGAGAACGGGCGAGAGGACGGGGGCCGTTGGAAAAACAGATTTCGCGAGAGCACGCGACTACACTCGGTGCTGTTCGGCTTTTGCTTCGCCCATACTACGCACGCATCTAGCCGAGTCGAATGAGACTTGAAAACGCCCCGATGTTTAGGAGGGAGTCGGTTCGAAAGCTGGGGGCAAGCGGAAAAAGAAAAGCGATCGGAACCACTCGACGATAGCGGATCAGGAGGGCCGTATCAGGAGGAGAAAACGCTGCGCGAATCAAAATAATTGATTGAAAATTGACAGCTCGCGAATGAAGTATTTTTCCCTCGATTTAGTCAGAGTACCTCTGGAAGAAAGAGTTTCATTTTGAACCATATTAATTTATTAATGGTTGAATTTCTTACAAGATAGGGGTCAGGATACTCCAACTCAATATACGCAGGCAATTGTCTGGACAATCACCTGAACCAAAAACAAAATTTCGGGGTCGATTTTTTTTCATAATGTACACCTTAGATATCATCTCTTTTGAACTTTACTGCTTTTGCTGGTTTTGCTATTTCAGAGACATTTTCCACCTGAAGAGCAAACAAGACGAATAAACTTTTTTTTAATTTAATTTTTCGATAAGTATTTTTAAAGGAAATTCATATTTTTCACAATCCTATTGTTGATGAGAGGTCAGGCGCGCAAATTTTTCTAACCACGAAATGCGACTCTTCAATCGTCTCGAATTTTCCTTGTTATAAGCGCGGTTGAACTACAATCCTCCAATTAGGTTATTTCATCACGTGACTGGCAGATCACGTGAGCTTCATAGAGAGGAGGGGAAATAAAATACTCCATAAATGAAAAAAAAATCTATAAAATTTCTGTGCATAATTTTCTTGTCGTAAAAAACCGCTAAGCTAAAAAGTACGCCCAAACTTTTGGAAGCCCTGAGGCACCAGGTTTCAGGCTAAGACTGTTTGAGCTAGTTTTGGTTATTTAGGTTATTTTGGGTTATTTGCTTCATTGTCGATACCCGGAGAATTAATTGATCTTATCAGCTGATTTGAGTGGACTGAATCGAATGGATTGCTCTCATTTGAACTTCTAAACTCGCTCAAATGCGTATTTCCTGGAACCATGTGCCTCGAGGTTTCCGAGTGCCTCGAGGTTTCCGAGTTGGGACGTACTTTTCAAATCAACGGCTTCTCTACGGAAAAATGAATTATTTATAAAAATTTGCCAACTCTCTTCCATTGGAGTCCTGTAGCTCCGGCTAGAGGTCACGTGGTCAGTCACACGCGTGGTGAAACAGCCCAATGGGAACGTATAAAAGTAGCCGAGCGCTGCAGCTGCAGCTCGGGAGTCATTGCCGCCCACTCGACTCGGCCGATCGCGCATCGCAGCTCGCGCGTCCGGGACATCGTTCGAGCTGTCGAGCTGGCGATTTGTCGATGTTGGATTGGTCGAGCTCTCGTGTGTGTGTGTGTGTGTGTGTGTGTGTGTGTGTGTGTGTGTGTGTGTGTGTGTGTGTGTGTGGTGTGTGTGTGTGTGTGTGTGTGTGTGTGTGTGTGTGTGTGTGTGTGTGTGTGTGTGTGTGTGTGTGTGTGTGTGTGTGTGTGTGTGTGTGTGTGTGTGTGTGTGTGTGTGTGTGTGTGTGAGTGTGTGTGTGTGTGTGCTGTTGCGCGGTGCGGGCTGAGCGCGCGTGTGCAGCCGATTAGCGCGTGCGCTACCGGGTCAGGGGGTTCGGAGAAGGGGGAGAATTAATTTGCATGCGGTAATTAGTTGAGCTTTGCGTCTTTCAACTTTGCCGTGGTGTTGTATGTGTGTGTGTGTGTCTATTTATTATCGAGCGAATAATGCAGCCGAGGCCCAAGGTCGAGCCGGCGCGACTCGAGAGCCCGATACTTCCAATTGCTTCGGCCGGGTTACTTTTTTCATTTTTCACACGGCGCTCTCGAGAGAGAGGGAAAAAGGGCGCGCGTTTCCGACCGCGGCTAATAATCGATAAATCAATAGCTCATCCACGCTGAAACGTAGCGGTTGTGCATTTGTTTCACCCGTCCACTTTCCCCCGTTCCCGACGACGACCAACTCGTTCGGCCCTTCCAGCGCACGTATACACGCCAACGCGACGCACGCCGACTCTTGATCGAATGCATTACGCGTAGCCTTTTCATTCTTCGCGACTTTCCTCTTGGCTCGCCCCGCTACCCCCACTCTCAACGTTCTATCCGGCTGGATAAAATTCTCAAACGAGTTATAATTTGCTCGAAATCGTTTAATTTCGAGCCGCGGCAGTAGTACATGCGCATTACGGCCCGGCAAATCTATATACCATTAGCGCGTGGAGCCCCCGTGCCGCCCTCGAGCACTTACGCGATGACTCCATTAGGCTCGAGCTGTCAAGTATTCCGAGTATCTCGGAGTCGATAATCCACAAGGATTATCCACGTGTATTATTCAAAAATTCATGCGAGGAAAAATTTTAATAGCTCGCGCAAAATTCCGCGCGTATTATGCATGTAAACAAAACGTCGATGTATCGATCGCTAACGTTAATATATTGAGGTACGATGAGCTCCTGGTTCCTGGTCTACTATATATTCCACCAATATATTATTCTATCCATCACTGTCAAGGACAGTAGATGCTTCATTAGCGGGGACGGGGGGATAACAGCACTAAAATTTAACTTTGTTATTAATCGAGATTTGCGCAGATCACGAAATCGTTGATCTAAATGTTGAAGTACTTCAGAATCGACCCGGGGTATTGCAATGAATAAAACTGCTACACAACGAGAAGTACCCCGCGGGGAAAACGAAGCAACTACGAATATATGTATAATACCATTGCTAGAGCGCACTGGTTCAATGGAGCGTTTGATCCGAGTATAGCGATGCACGCGGCAAACGTCGAGTATACGGAGGTGGGATTCGGGGCGAGGCTGAGCGCAGAAGTCGTTAATTGTAGCCGCTGATTCGATGCGAAGTTGTCCAATTGTCGCGCTTTGTACCCCGGCCGAATGTGTCGCTGCACCGATACGTCGCTCGGCACACATATTGGCTGACTCGCGGGATAAAACCGGCCGGGATGAATCACGGCGCCAATCTGGTGCATCACGTGCGGCTTACATCATCAGCCCACCACACCTCGTCCCCCATGATTAGCACACGTCTGTCTCTTTCACGTCGTTCGCCGCTCAACCGCACCTGCGCGCACTCGCGCACCGATTCGGCTTTTCATTGGCCTCCCCCTGCGCACCGCTTCCTACTGCACTCGAGCTTACTCGTCAAGCCGATCCACCCCTCGCTCCTCCGATAATCCCACCTGATCAAACATTTTTTTCTCTCCCTTCAATCGACGGCGACCCTTAGACAATTTCCATACTCGATAATAACTCGCCCGTCTCCCTCCGCTCGCTCGGTGTGTAGAAGCCCTGACTGATTCGCGGCCGTATATGGGTCGGTATATTCTCCATGACCTCCACATTTTGAGCAATGAAAAAAAAACAGCTGGTCAAATGTCATTCACGGCTTATATGTCCCGAACCAAAATCTCCACCCTTCTACGAATTTCTTACATTGTAATACACCACACGCAGAAATTTCTTCTTCGCTCAATTTCATTATGTCTCCCGGGACTTGAGTATACATTTTCAATTATCAAATTAGTATTATATCGTTATACATACTGAAGCTCCGTATTCATACCCATGCGAAGTATGCTTTTGCCCGTTCAGCCTGCAGTGAAATTCAATGATTTGTCAGATCACAATCATTAATCCTCTTAGATCAATCATCAAAACTTAGAGGCGCAAGTGAATAACTGAATATTAACAATGCGGGGAAATTACAAAAGAAATTAAGCTGAACAACTGATTCGGCAGTTATTTCACGAGATTACGCGTATACAATTAGCAATATTTACAATAAGCTCGTATGTACATACATCAACTGTTATCGTGTATAATCATTGCGATCGTCTAGGCCAAAGTCAAATCCCACCAACGCTCAATGGGAATACGAATTTTCGTGGCGGATGAAAAGCTTTCAGATAGAATTACCTACAATATACATGTAGGTTGTGTGTGTGTGTGTGTGTGTGTGTGTGTGTGTGTTGTGTCCCATAAGAGAGAAAAGCCGCGGAAAGGGCGCCAGAGGATTTCCAAATTCTTTCCCTTTTTGGGAGTAAACCAGGGCACGGTTATACCAAATTTCATCAAAGGAATAACCGTGAACTTTTTTGAGGGTCGAGTGGGCTGGGGGAGGTTGAAACGTTGTTAATTTCATTTGTCGGAGGTATGAGCGTCACAGGTATATAATATATATAATATATACGCGCATATAGGGATTCGCGAGAACTGGTGAAAAACGTGCAACCGTCATTTTTTGGGCGGAGGAGGGAGGTCAGTTAGCTCCGGCGTAAATATCGGTAAGCTCGCTCAAACCGCGGAAGCTCAACGCTCAACTGCAGCTGCAGCGCAATATGTATTAAGCGTTCACGCCGTACATGTATAGGCTTATCTTTGCTCGTAAGCCCACTCGGATCTAGTCCAAATCGCCCCCCCCCCCTTCGCCGACCATATGCAACCGACGCTCCCATCTTGCGCGACATATGTATGTCCATGGCCGACGGTTCCTGCTTATTATTATCTCTATGAGATAAAAATAGCGATGTTGCACTTCATTGCAGAGTTTTTCTTCTATTTGTGTATCGGACGGATGCAAAAACCGATATTTCGGAAAATAGCTCAATTCTGTCAAGTTTGTTTGTCTATGGTAATATTCAAATTTACTACGCAAACGAATTTCCACGCAAGATATTATTTGGCCCTGTTTCAAAATGCATTGTGAAATTTAGCTGGGATTTATATGGCTTTTGTGTAAAACAACAGTGGGTTGTGTATTGTGATTACGTTTCATTTTTCACTTTGTTTGACTTTCACTTTTCACTTTCCGTTCCCATGAATATAGTATTCTCCGTCTCTCTGAAAACCATTTTCATTTCAATTTAAAATATCAAGCGATAGAATACTATGGTTTTCCATTTCAATACTGGTTTCGGTTTCTTTTCTCTCCTCAATTTGAACACAAATAGAACAATATAGCTGAAATTTTTTCCGAAATTTATCCAAGTAACTAAGTATTCAAACTGAAATTTTCCAAATAACTCGTCTAGAAAGGTGCGGTCTACCCGAAATGAGAAAAATCATAAACTTTCGGCGTTTAGATTAGAAAAAAACTTTTATGTTATACGTGATCATAAACGCTCATTTCACGCATCGAATTCCGTGCGTGAAATGCGATTTCACACACTAGTGCGTGAAATCGCATCGGTTTCCGTGCGTGAAATCGCATTTCACGCACGGAACTCGATGCGTGAAATATTTCACACACGGAAACCGATGCGTGAAATATTTCACGCACTCAAATCTCGATGAGTGAAATTCGCGTTTGGATCACTTATAACATAAAATATCGTATGCAACTCGTGAAATGCGATTCCACGCACTCGTGTGACCGCCTAACACTCGTTCGCCGGCTTCGCCGGCGACTCGTGCAGGCTTGTCACACTGGTGCGTGAAATCGCATTTCACGCACTAGTTGCATAATATACTATTTTCATTCAAATTCAAATTCAATAGTATAATGATTTGAGAAACTACTGACATTTTAAGGGGAAGGATGAAAGAAAAATTAATTGCAACAAACACGATATGTTTCTATTCTCCATCTTTCAAACCATCGCTTCTCATACGAGATGTAGAGAAGAAATTAATAATTATTTTGATTGAATGTGCAGACTCGGGCATTGAGCGACAAACGAAAAAAAGAGCACACATTCAGTGAGGTTCACGGAGGAAAAGGCAGTTGATTAAGTGCAGAGTAGTGTCGCCGGGGTGTCGCGGACGCGTTTTAATGCACGAATCGTGCTCTATTTAATCATTTCAAGAGACCCACGTGTATGTACATATACATATATATATATATATGACGAGTGTGCGCGCGTTGCGAGTGAAAAAGACTGGCGAACGGAAAAGAAGCGGCAAAACGTGAAGGGTGGGTGTCTTCAGGATCAGATGTTGGCGGGTTTTGAAAAGCGTAAGCGCAAAAACATGGAAGCGCGAGATGAACAGCCCTTGATAAATTTGGTTGGGCTCGAGATCCCGAGGGGGCTGCCTCGTCCCGACTCGCGGGAGCTCATTTCACACTCGAATTTCCTCCCGACCTCTCCCGAGCACTCGCGAATTTCTCAATGTCCGGATCGAGCGAAATTTGCACTCGTATACCGCTTGTTCGAGCCACTCGGTAGGTATGTTTCTAGATCTCGACAATCGGATATGAAGAAACGCGATATATACTAGTTCCTGATCCTCGAACAATCGAAATTCAAGCTGGCTAGATTCGAATTGAAAATAAAGTTGTTCAATTCGTGACACTTCGTATCGAGTTCTCGAGTGTCGATACGGCGTTGAAAACATAAGCTGCCATCCAAGATTATTCGCAACTTTTTATTAGTTGGGGGGAATTTGATTTGTTCGTTGTTTGAATTGACCAAAAACTTCAACCTTGGATGTCAAATCAATAGAAATGTAAAAATAATAAGACAATTTATTTGAATTGATAATGTTTTGACCGATAGTTTCGGCCAGATAGAGCTGGCTTCTTCAAAATACTGAAAAACTGGTGAACAATTTCAGTACAGAAATTATCTCTCGAATACTACTCGTGGCGGGTACTATACGAGAGTATGGAGGAAGCGATAAAACCACAATTGAGCTCCAAATATCACCTCTAACTCTAGCAATATATACTCGAGATGATGAAAATTCATTTTCCAATTCAATTTCTGTAATCATAATTTCTCTTATATTCAGAGTTCTGCAATACTATAATTATTATGCAAATTTTGCCTTGCAAAGTTCTTTACACTTCTCACTTTTTCTGAAAATGAAATTAATACATTTGTCGTAACCATTGTTTATATCCTTGTCAACAACTGCTTCGGAGCTACGGTCGAGTTGTCAATGGCATTTTTTTGTCACTCGAAGCCTGTTTGAGAGATCACACTGTTAATGCAGTTGGCAGAGTGTTTCTCTTGGTTTTGCGTTTGTCAACTTGAATTGTTTCAGTCGTGATAAACGACGTGGACAACGATGTGGCGAACAAGAGCGTGACTAGCTCGCTGAAGGGTCTGAAGGACAACAGCCCCGAGCAGCTGGGCCAGGTGTACGTCGTCCAGGTGAACACGAGCGACTCGAAGCAGACCCTCGATTTGGTCTGCTCCGCGTGGAAGGCCGCCCTGAACAGCGGCGGGGACAACGTGCCGGACCTCGTGCTCGACACGACGACGTACGGGCCCGGCGCTGAGACGATCAACCGCTTCACCGCCCTCCTCGGCATACCCACCCTCAGCGCGCAGTTCGGCCAGGAGGGCGACCTTCTAGGATGGCGCGAGATTACCGAAGAGCAGAAACGTATTCTCATCACTCTATTGCTATATTGTAGTTTTAGTTGGAAAGCCCGTATCCTGACCCTTTCGGATTTGCTTGTGGACTTCCTTCTCGGTCCAGTTTAAAGCCTGAATTTTTTCCGAAATTTTCGTCCCTCCTTTCAACCTACAGAATTGAACTTTTTCCAGTATTTCATGAAAAAATGAGGATGGGCCGAGATTATTTCCTGTTTTTGTTTATTTTATCTAAAATTTACGAAAATTCTCAAAATAAATAAAATTACATATTTATATTTCACTATATTGTAGAAAGAAAAAGAAGTGTATAAAAATGTGGTCGAACAAATCCGAATGGATGTTGTTGTTGTTACAGTTTTCAAGATAAGATTTTGTTGAATGTTGGTCGCAATATATTTCGTATAGTTACATTGTTTCATGTTTTTTATCTCGCGAATCTCGATTGGTATTTCGTTACGCTATCAATCACACGTGGCGATACGACTCGTTGTGCAGTGGTAGTTTCGCGAGATCGCGATTAATTGGTTTCGATCCGTCAATGCCGCGGAACAATGGAGTGCACGCAAGAATTGACATAAGCCCCCATATATACGGAGTCGCGAGGTCGATTGGCTTGGCGCTTATTATAGGGCGCCGCAGTGATTGTTCAGCTTGGATTGGTCGTGTTGATAATAATGTGGTGTTGTATGCGCGCAGAGTACCTGGTGCAAGTGATGAATCCGGCGGATCTTATGCCCGAAGTGGTGAGGCAGCAGTGCTCGACGTTCAACATAAGCAACGCCGCGATCCTGTTCGACGAGACTTTCGTGATGGACCACAAGTACAAGAGCCTGCTGCTGAATATCCCGACGCGCCACCTGATAGTGCCGAAGAAGGAGCCGGGCCCGTCTCTGCAGGCTCAGATTTCGAGGCTGCGCGACCTCGACATCGTCAACTTTTTCATCCTTGGCACCGAGGCGACCATATCCGCCGCTATCCAAGCCGCGACCAACCTCAACTTTACCGGCCACAAGTTTGGATGGTTCGGCGTGACCCTCGAAGAAGATTTCACGGCCACCTGCCACGCCTGCAAGAACGTTTCTCTTATGCTGTTCCAGCCCCAGAATGCCCGCACTCAGCAGCAGATCTACCAGCTTACCAGCAAAGGTACTCTCTACTACTCTATCACTTTCACCGTAACCAATCCAAAGTACAAATTGATAGGCAACCGTTTACTAATCGCTTGCCTGAACTTCAGCTGTAAGATAAATCAAAGGCTCGATTATTTTTAGGGGAACAAACTATACAAGATTTTCGGGCATGAGATCGAATGATTTATCAATAATTTCCACGCCAGTTTTCATGTTTTTTCTCAAAATTCGAGGCATACAAAATAGTTGATATCGAGATATTCAATGTTTCCACTCGTCTGTGAAGTAAACCTGTGGAACATGAAAAAAGACGTCCGTAATATGTTTCTGTGAAAACAACAACATCAATCTAATTGATAAATTTTTGATACCATGTTGGCGCAGGTGCTTTGCCGAAGCCGCTGATCCAGTCGGCGTTCTACTACGACCTCGCCAAGATCGGCGTGCTGGGTATGAAGAGCGCCATAGACGCAGGCGAGTGGACTCGGCCAGGTTTTATAAGCTGCGACGAGTACAACGACAGCGTGACTCTGAGTCCGAGGAACCTCGATCTGCGCAAGAAGCTGCAGCAGGTGACGAGCGCCAGTGGCTTCACGCCGACCTACGCGGGCTTCGTCTGGGGCGAGAACGGCCAGAGTCGCGCCAACTTCGACGTGAACGGCGTCGTCGTGCACATCCGCGACTCGAAGATCATCAACAAGCTCACAGTTGAGACTTGGCAGGCCGGCATCGACTCGCCTCTGAACGTTAGTACCTCTCTGTATACTCGCCCCAACTCTCTCCCTATCACCTGCTAGCGTCAACACCACCTGCGCGTTTACCCATTTATTCACGTATTTGTACGACAATAACACGGCTAGATTACACGTGTACACGGTGTGCTCGTGACCTTGATTGAAAAATAACAAATACTAAGAGGAACGAACAAAAAAAATTGCTCGGATAATTCGTAGGCAGAGGAGAAAACAAGTAAAAACTAAACACGTATGCTTGGCGAGCAATTATAGGGTATTCCCATCTATAGGCTCGAGCCGCGCGACATATCTCTCGATCTAAGACAAATAGCCTGGGGCGGGCTACGGTATACGCTCGTATGTGGAGCGCACAGCCGGCAATTCGTATCAGTTGGGGGGGCGCACGCGACTCACCAGCCCCCGTGTGTAGTCGCTATAGCTACTATAGTATTTGCGTTGCGGGGAAGCGCGACGACAGTAAAAGCTCATCAAGTGCTTGACGTACGACACCAGTGAAAGGCAACCGGCTGTTTTTTCGTGGCCCTGGCTTACGATAATGATCGAGCCGACCTCTCCCAACTATGTAAGTCAATCGCTATTCACACGTTTCATTCTCCCGTAATTTCTGACATAATTTCCGATTACTGACGGTGGCGAGGGAATAAAAGCCGCTGACAAATGAATTGGATGTACTCATATACTCTTTCGAAAAAGCTTCGGGAATTTCAGAGTTTTGTTAAGCTTTTCTTTTTTTCCGAAATCCGATAATGGTTCATAAAATTTTGTAATCCACTACAATGTCGACCTGGCTAGCCTTCAAATTCGTTCGACTTGCACACGCGCTCTGGGTGCGATTCTCGTTGAAACGGATGTCATTATTATACGTGATCGGCGGTTCTCTCGTCCAATTGGATCTTACTCCGTGGTTTACTCTCCTAGGGGTGTACTCTCTGTTCGCTTCCCTTTCCAACAACTATTTTTGTTTCGTGTTGGGGTTGTAGTTTTTGATTCACCGGTCCGTGTTTTACATTTTTTACATCACTGCAGTGATAACATAAGATGTGATAGAAAATTCGCCTCTGATCTCCGAATTTTGACCTCTTTGACCTCCAAATAAAATGCAATTATTGGCCTGTATGATCTTTATAATTTATAATATTTGACTTATGAATTCGATTTACTACCGACGACCATCAACGTAAAACATTTGACTTTTCACTTTCCACCTATTACCTTTAACCCCGATACCATTTGGAAAGTTGAATATTGATCTCTGATCTGTAACCCCTGACCTTCGACCCATGACTTATATTCAACATGCGACCTTTGGCATACATGTTTAATTTATCACCTCTGACTTGTAACCGTTCACTTGTGTCTTCGAAAAATGAATATGAAAAAGAAGAATGGAAAATAGGGATTAAAAGAGTGCTGATGCGGGAAAAGAGGGCAAGATGTCGGGGCAAACAGTGACGGTGTATCTCTTGGTAAACAGATAAATGTCGATTGTAGACGCATGAAATGTGGGATTGTAAAAAAGTTTTTGAAGTATCATAGTTTAGGGAGGAAAAGGAATTTGAGAAAGGAGAAAGAGAGAAGAGATATGATGCGGGGGGTGTGATTGTAGGTTCTGGACGAGTCGGTGGCCGGGAACCATACGGCAAAGACGAGTTATCGAGTGGTGACTCTTATAAAGCCGCCGTTCGTGATGTGGGACAACGTGACGGGCAACTGGTCGGGCTACTGCATCGACCTGCTCGAGGAGATCCGCAAGCACGTAAAGTTCGAGTACGAGATCCGGGAGGTGGCGGACAAGGAGTACGGCAACATGGACGAGGAGGGCAACTGGAACGGGATGGTGAAGCAGCTGAAGGAGAAGAAGGCGGACATAGCGCTGGGGGCTCTGGCAGTGATGGCCGAGCGGGAGAACGTGATAGACTACACCGTGCCCTACTACGACCTCGTCGGCATCTCGATTCTGCGCAGGAAGCCCAAGACCGCGACTTCCCTCTTCAAGTTCCTCACCGTCCTCGAGATGGACGTGTGGCTCTGCATCCTCGTCGCCTACTTCTTCACCAGTCTGCTCATGTGGATCTTCGACAGGTTTTCGCCCTACAGCTACCAGAACAACCGCGAAAAGTACAAGGACGACGACGAGAAGCGCGAGTTCACCCTGAAGGAGTGCCTCTGGTTCTGCATGACGTCGCTCACGCCCCAGGGCGGCGGCGAGGCGCCGAAAAACCTCTCGGGTAGGCTCGTCGCCGCGACCTGGTGGCTCTTTGGCTTCATCATCATCGCCTCGTACACGGCCAACCTCGCCGCCTTCCTCACCGTCTCCAGGCTCGACACGCCCGTCGAGTCCCTCGACGACCTGAGCAAGCAGTACAAGATACAGTACGCGCCCATCATCAACTCGTCCGAGTACAGGTACTTCCAGCGCATGGCCAACATCGAGAGGACCTTCTACGAGTGAGTACATTCCTCCGATCCATATCATTATTATCATTACTTTTATCATACAACTAGTTTTGTTTTCATATGTGTAATGTACGTGCAAATTATAAATGCGACGAAGATATATATTTATATGCATAAATGGTCAATGACGGCACATATTGAATTCTGTGATGCCTATTTATATGTGTTGCATGAACTGAAACTATATATTTTCAAAACTCATTTTTGTATTTTATATTTTGTATTAGTTTGCACAAAATATAATGAAAACGTCATTGTACATTTACACTATCGGAAAATTTCAGGCTCAAATTCACAGTCCTACGCTCCCTTTGGATAGGTTTTCTTAAGTTAAGTCTTAAGTCAATCGATTAATCAGCACTCGATAACACTTTAAATGTTGAAATAAATTCTGTCTCGTATTTAAATCTCGGCTCAATACCTCCATAGCGACATATCAAATTCGCAGCCTTGTATCAGCCCCTCTGTATCCGCGAGAGTTTTCATCAAGGTAAAGTTCACGTGATAATCATAACTTTTACTCAATTTCGCTTTGGTTACATATAGCTGAAAGTTTATGGTTTCAGATTAGTTTAACTTTGCATAATAAATTAATCTGCAAGGAAGAGTTGAGATATTCCTGTCGTATAAAATATATACATCTTTAACTCGAAATTTTTGCGCGTATCGATGCTGTCGATCTACGAGAAGCTCAATGTCTATAGAAAAACTCGTTACATACTCATCAATCGATGTGTCAAGCCTTTGCTGCATTTCACAACAGTCACTTTCGAAGTATTGACGTGTATCTGGCGGAATATCGACGACTCGACTAACGATGAGATCGTATCTCCGAGAGTTTTGGAATATAATCTTCTCTCGCGGCAAACTTGAAAAGTATGCTGCCGAAACTGCCGATGTCTGAAGATTCTGTCGTGCGCTAGATGCATTTCTAACTAAAACTGAAATTTTATAATCAAATTTTTTGAAAGAATCAGTTTAATTTGATAGCAATTTTAAATATTCATATAATACGCGCATCCATGGCTCACACGTGTCATTGTAATAGATGGTGCACTTGATGATTCCTGGGTGACATACCCTTTTAGCAGCAACTTTGGATTTACGGAACTTTTTGCTTTCTCAAAGAGAAAGCTTTGTAACGGGGTAAAAATCGACCCACCGAATCGGACTTCGGGACCTCGATTTTCGTAATCTACGGGTCGAAAAACATGGAAATCCGAAAATGTCTGTATGTATGTACGTACGTACGTACGTACGTACGTACGTATGTACGAACGTACGTATGTACGTACGTACGTGCACTTTTTTTTGTCGTACGATAACTCTCGAAGGAATTGTCCGATCGTCCTGAAATTTTGCACACAGGTTAGTCGCCGCAAAATCTCGGTCGAGTTCAATTTTCAGCCAATTCCGTTGTTTATTTCTCTAGCAACCGTTGCTAACGTGTTTTTGATAAAAGCTCCAAAAATCATCATCAATGCACGATGATGGTCTCGAATTCTTTCGACGATCGATGAGAATCGATAAGACATTCATTTTGGAACAACCATTGTTTATTCTCCTAGCAACCGTTGCTATGGAGATACAAAATTCAGCTTCAGACTGACTTTTTTTTTGTCGTACGTTAATTTTCGAAGGAATGGTCCGATCGTCCTGAAATTTTGCACACAGGTCGGTCACCGGCAGATGTGAACCGAGTTCGGTCTTCAGCAACATCCGTTGTTTGATTCCATGGCAACCGTTGCTAGCGTGTTTTCGATAAGTTCCCATATAATTCATGATAAATGATCATTTGGGTTTGTATATTTATGGGATTCTATAACAATCAAAGAGACCTTTCCCGTATAAACCATTGTTGATGTCTCTAGCAACCGGTGTTTATATCGGTTGCAACCGTAACTAGGGAATGGGAAAAGTCAGTTGGAGGTTCATTTTTGGAACTGTTGATGACTAAGAAGTAAGAACATCGAAGCTCCGACATTTACCATAGCAACCGTTGTTTACGTCCTTAGCAACCGTTACTATGGAGTGTGAAAAGTCAGTTGGAGGTCCATTTTCGGAACTATTGATGACTAAGAAGTAATAACGTCGAAGCTCCGACATTTACCATAGCAGCCGTTGTTTACGTCCTTAGCAACCGTTACTATGGAGTGGGAAAAGTCAGTTTGAAGTCCATTTTTGGAACTATTGGTGACTAAGAAGTAAGAACATCGAAGCTCCGACATTTACCATAGCAACCATTGTTTACGTCCTTAGCAACCGTTACTATGGAGTGGGAAAAGTCAGTTAGAGGTCTATTTTCGGAACTGTTGACGACTAAGAAGTAAGAACACCGAAGCTCGGATATTTACCATAGCAACCGTTACTATAGAGTGGAGGAAATGAGTTAGAGGTTCATTTTGCTTTTTCAAAGAGTGGTGATTAATGCAAGTTGAGGTTCAATTGCAATACTTTGAGAAAGCATACTGCTGAGGCACTTGGCAGCGGTTTTTTTTATGTACATACTTCCAACATCACTTGAGTATTTTCGAAGTAAACTTTGACTAATTAACGTTGGCGTTGTTGTAAATAGATTATTGGAAATTTGGAAATTTAGTATGACACGCTCGGGTGAAACTCGAGGCTATTAATATTCTGATAATTTGTTCGTTTGATTTCGATCTCGTCATTAATTTAAATTACTTTGAACCAGGTTTCCATTCTACGCACGTTCAACAATCATATTTCTAGTCAGAGATGTCAAATTCATTATTTAATTGAGTAAATCTAAAATAGCACATATTTGTATTTGATTAAAGTATTGAAAAAAAGCGTATTTATAGGCGTATACTTATGTATATTTTCAAATAGTTTTATTTCGAATACATGTGTTTAATTAACGGTGTATTGATTTGATACATAAAATCAGCTAATTTTCAATGTAAGTAGTATTCTTTTCTTAAGGCCCCATAATCAGTTTGGTTGGTGGGTAAAAAGATGTAGCGCGTGCGGAATAGGACGATGAAGCTGATGGATGGTACCGGGTACGAGTAAAAAAAGAGGATATATATGTGTGTGTGTGTATTGTGCTGTAGGATCTGGAAGGACATGAGCCTCAACGACAGCTTGTCCGACGTGGAGCGAGCGAAGCTGGCGGTGTGGGACTACCCGGTAAGCGACAAGTACACAAAGATATTCCAGACTATGCAGGACACGGGCTTCCCTTTGAACCTGGAAGATGCGCTGGCCCGGGTGCGCAAGGAGGGCACCACCGAGTTTGCCTTCGTCGGCGACGCGACAGACATCAAGTACCTCGTCATGACCAACTGCGAGTTCATGCAGGTCGGAGAGGAGTTCTCCAGGAAGCCATACGCCATCGGAGTCCAGCAGGGATCGCCTCTCAAGGACCAGTTCAACAACGCGTCAGTATACTTGACTCCTATCCTAAGCTCAATACGATAAGCTCTTGTATATTACACGTCCATTCGAATTCCAGCTTCATTTGATCCCTATCCAAGCCATAGTTCATTCGACACTAACTATCATGTTCGATTCTGAGCTAATTTAAAATCAACCACGTGTTTAGAAGCATTCTTGATTTTGCTTTCGCAAAGAGAAAGCTTTGTAATGGGGTAAAAATCGACCCATCGAATCGGACTTCGGGACCTCGATTTTCGTGGTCTACGGGTCGAAAAACATGGAAATCCAAAAATGTCTCTCTTTTTTCAGTTGAACGTACATTCTCATCTTAATGGAAGATTATCTACTTTATACCGTGAATTTTATCCTCGTGTGCCTTGAAAGGATTCAATTTTGCTCTAATACGAAAGAGATGAATATATATTGTGCCTTAGAATGAGTTAATGTTGCTCTGTAGTAACAAATAGGTGATTATACTTGTACCAATCTTGTACGATGGTATTATACGAGCTGAGAATTAGTATAAATCATGCACCCGAGCGAGGCTAGGCGATTTCGGCACGCGAAACTTTTACGACCCGAACGCAGCGATGGTAACAAGTTTGCTTGTGCCGGAATAGCCTAGATGAGCGAGGTGCATATACTATTTTTTGTACCTCGCGAGAGAAAAGTGTAATTTTTTTCGTAAACTTTACATCTCGCTCTCGTTGGGAAGAAAAAGAGGTTTTCATCAGTTGTGCCGGGAAAGTTGATTTTTGGACGTTGTTTTTTCACACATGTGATGAAAAATACCGTCCGATACCGTAGCAAAACCTGATTCTAGGCTCGCCTGGTTACCAACCTCGCAATTCGCTCGCTCGGCAAACATCATGTGGCCCTAGGATTCGTTTTTACTATACTGTATGCGACTTATGTGAAGAAATACTGAATATACTAACTAACCATGGAAATGATTGGAGTGTTATAGATGTAAAATGTCTCCTAACGATACAGTCAATTCTGTATCGATATGTTCTCAGTTTCTTCTCTCGAATATTACCAGCGTCACACCTACACAATAAGTGTTATTATAAAGTTATTATGACAACCGTGCAAAATATCACAAGTTTTCCAGAAAAACGTACAATTACATTTTACAATATGTATTGAAGTTCACAGAGTTTTATATTACTGAAGGTGCCACTGTTGATTGTTCGTGAGTCACATATGAATATATTTTTGTGATTTCGTGAGACTCCGAGAAGTGTTGAATCGTGCATTGAAAAACAGTGTCTTTCTTTTGTAACAAAATAAAAGGATTGGTCGATTATAATCCAATATCATCGAATCATTTCTTTTAATTTGGTACTAGAGAAGCTAAAAACGCGTACTATGTACATTTCATCTCAGTCGAAATAAAAAAGAAATTTTAGTTTTAGGAAAATATTGACACATCCGTTGATCTTTCCTGACTTGCAGTGATGAATATTTCTGTTTGTCAAGTGAGAGTCGAGTTTCATGATTGCTTGACATTTTTGCAACTATTTCAATGTAGATTGAAATGTAAAGTTACATTTATATGTTTGATTCCATTTCCATGTATATTGCTGATGATAGTGTGTAATAAGAATCATAGCATACGTAGTTACGGAGTGTATTTGTGAGATTGGAAGTGAAAATACAAATTATTACATTGATAATGTTGAGCAACTTTGTACTCGGCTCTACGCACAAAAAAATGATTGAATTTTCTAAACTTAAGATGAGTGATGTGACTGAACAGACTGAAAATTAATAAAGAATGTTTTTACTGTTGTTTTCTGTTTTAATTCCACTTTGATCAATAAATACCACAGATTCCAGGATGCAGCTCGAAAACTATGCTGAGATTTACGTAATAGTATGCAACTAGTGCATGAAATTCGATACAAATTGCATATTACAATATTTTATGGCATCGTGATCAATCGCGAATTTGACGCATCGATTTGAGTGTATAAAATCCGATTTCACGCACTAGTTCTCTAATAATTGGGAAAATATCGTATCCAACTGATGCGTTCATTTTTAATCACTTGTGTGAACGAAGAACACTCGTCGCCGGCTTTTATTTGTCGGCCACTCCTGGACACGTCCACGCGCGTCTTCAAAATTTCACGCAATAGTTGCATGATATACTACACTGTACGCGTGATACAACGAAGTTTCTTTTAGATTCATTAAATTTTCAAGATCCATTTTATTATTCTGAAAAGTATTTCGTAGGTGGCTGATACTTTCGGTGCATTACATAATTTTTCATCAATTGCTTCGAAAAGTTGATGATTAAACATTAGTTTTCTACACTCGTGATGGAAAATACTGTTCGATACTAAGGCAAAGGATGATTCTAGGCTCGTCTGATAACCAGCTTCGCTTCGCTCGGGCGGCAAACTTCGCGCGTGCCTACAATTTGCCATTTGGTTTAGTATTGAAATGTACTATTTCAAACGTAGTATTTCAGATGTTGTTGATGATCGATGTATAGTTAAGTAATAAGAGCTGTTCAGATGTGTGTCAAAGTAATGTCAAGATCCATATTTTTATTTGACGCCAGTTTCGGATAGAAAAAAGACGAATTTAGACATTTCCGTGCAACATATTTTCTGTTTGTTATCAAATTTACTATTTTTATTAGTTATGCAATTCCTACTATTTCAATCTTAGAGAGCATAGACAGTATTCTTTGCATAATAAATGTGAACAAACATGGCGACTCGTGCGAAAATCATAGCTAGAAGCCGAATAAACAATGTCGTACATACCTTGCTATAATGTAATTCAAAGTTTACGCTTGAGGTACTTTCAAGAAGAAATAAGCTGAATTTTGAAATTCCCCATGTAATATATTTTCTATTAGTTATTAAGCTCTCTATACAGGAAAGCATAGTGATTAAAATCTTTGACGTTGGGAGTTCAAAAGCATGAAATGGTGACAGACTGCAGGCGGTATCGATGCCGGCCGCCTGCCTAATTGTCACCCGAAACTCCACAGAGTAAAAGAGCACGTGATCCAGGGCCAGGAGCAAGGCAAAAGCACTGCACGTAGACTTGGAATCGGGTGTAAGATAAACTGAGTCCTATGTGGCCTCGTCGTGCTGGAAAGCAATGCGCGATTCTTTCTGGTTCGGTTTACAAGTCCTCACAGAGTCCGTAGTATCGCGAGTCTATGAAAACTGGATCAAACAGGAATAATAAGGTACATGTACCCAATATGCGCCACCTAAGCGAGAAAGATCACAACACCGTGTCAAATTTGAGTTTTCCAATGTGGGTGGCAGCAAATGGAAGGTCTACTCAATAATTTTAAAATGATCCAAGCTGTATCAAATTTTGATTCTTCTACGCTGAGATATAGAACTTTCAAATTGGTGGAAGAACTTTCAAATCGCTGCTATAGATACACGCGGTATATGAAATACAAAAGATGGCGCATATTGGGTATACCTACCTTACAATAAATGAGAAAACAGACCCTCTCACAGTAAATGAATCAGACGTTCATTACTATTCGTTCGGATTGCCTGGAATACAGGATATGTGAAAGGTATTTGAATTTTATCCTCACAACTCGGTGTTTGTTTCAAATTCGAAACTCATCAATGCTCCACTGAAGATATCAACCTTCAACGAGTCTACTGCATTTATATATTCATTTGCAACTGGGTCTTTGGCAAACTTGACATTTCGCATGACGCAGAAGTTGCGAATCAATTGCGAGAACGTGCTTTGGCCAATAGAAAACGCTCGCGATTACGCGCATCGATTTCCGTAGACATAACGCTTGCCTCGCGCGACAATTGTCCCATGTTTATTTGCGAGGCGGGAGAAAAAAGGCACGTACACCCATCGATAAGTGCGCAGTCGTAAACAAGAAACGCGCGTAAGCAAAAAAGAAATACCCCGGCTATTATGTGCATAGGAATTCAAATGAGCAAGCTCCGTTGCTCCGAGGCGTATTGTATTGCAGTTTAACGTCTAACAAGCCCCGGGCATCGGGCAAAAAAAGGGAATACGATTCGCGCGAATGTTGGTGGAGGAGCATAGTTGCCGAATAGGTGGATTTTCGATCGAGTTTTTGGCCTAGGCGTGGGAAAAATGAAGAACGCCACGCGGACGTACCGGGTCGCGACAATACCGAAGGCGCCTTTCGTCATGTACGACTCGGAGAGCAAGAGCTACAGTGGCATGCTGATCGAGCTGTTGGACGAGATTGCGCGCCGCCTCGGATTCGAGTACGAGATCCACGCGCAGAAGGAGCAGCGATACGGATACATGGACGAGGAGGGAAATTGGGACGGGATGATCAGGGACCTGGCGGAGAACAAGGCCGACATCGGTTTGGCGACTTTCAGCCTAATGGCCGAGCGGATGAATGCCGTTGATTTCACCGAGCCCTTCTTCGAGCACACCGGATTCTCCGCCCTCATGCTCAAACCGAAGGGGAAATCAGCTTTTTTCAGGTCACTGATTAAACCAATACCCCACCATCCCCCCGTCCCGCCGCAATCATCATCGTCGTCATCATCATCTCTCAATTCCTACACATACGTTTTTCTTTTAAAATGTTCTATCTCTCAATTCCGATTTTTTCTTCCAATACGTGTTTTCTTTTTTTTTTAACATTGCGTCTCTCGCATTCTAAAATGCAGAAATATTTTTCTCAAAATTATATCCGGTCTATCGTTGGTCTCGATCATTTCTCGGTCACTCCATATCTTTGTGTTCATCGCGTATAAAAGCCTCCATTCCAATCTTGTATCATTATTAACGCGAGTTCATCAAACCAATTACTTCAAGTCACTTACTCGGGTAAAAACTCTTCCCCACATTAGTCCGAGAAGCTTTCTTGAGTTATATATCTAACGGGAATTCAAAGCTCTCAAGAGTTTAGCGATGGCCAGCGCAGTAGATCAGGCATGGGAAACTTTGCGAGCTCATTAGTAACATATCCTCAACTATCTGTTGCAAAATCTCAATGAATCTGCGGGCATTATAGATATGTACGATTCGATTAAATACGAATTTAGAGCATACATTCAGATTTCAATGTATAATCTAAAACGGATTATGCGTAAGCTTATCTAATTTTGAAATTATTACTGATTATTACTTTCAATGAATTTATGATGGAAAATTGATACTAATATCTATGACAATTGATAAAATACTATACTGAATGTGTGATTCTCGTTTGATTTGAATCAATTATTTATCAAATTTATCAAAATTTACTTTGATACTCATACGTTCATAGCTCAAATTATCTTCATTCTAGAAAAGTACAATTCATAATAAATGTGTCGTCGTAACTTGGCCATTTTAAAACGGGCAATTGCCATCCGAACCTGTCCCTCTGTAGAATTGATCATTGATTTTTAGCGAGTTCCTTCCATGGAATTGTGGCCATATACTTGTTCTCCTCGATTCAAAAAAATACAACAGAGTAAGTGATTCCGAAATCAAACAAAACTGACATTGAATTTATGAATAGAAATGAAAAAAAATCGTACATCGGATGAAAAAAAGTACTGAAAAGCAGGTGTTTCAATATGCATACGAGAAAAACGAAGTCGATAGCTTGGGAGCATAGTCGGCGCAAGTGATGGATGATACATTTGATACATGATATTATCCCGTCACGCTAACGACTTCGTCGTTGTGTCCCCCGTATCTCGACTGATAATGTTGCATCCCTCTAACGAGTTTTTTCTACATTTAAAAATCTACCCTCAACATCCACCCCTATACTGACGTAACTGTTTTCGAAAATTCAAAAAATCGATTGGGTTGTCTAATTTTTGAGATATATTCAACTCAATCACTTGGATTTTGGAAGAAAGAGGACCAAGTTTTACAAAAGTTTCCTAAGGATGGACTCCAAAAAAATGTTATCGCTTCAAAACATTCTCTCTCCCTTCATGCAAAAACGAACTTGGCAACATATAAAATGCAAAATCACGATCCTTTTCAACAGTTTCACGGCCCATTTATTATTAGACAGATAATGAGTCAAATCGATGCTCTTTTGTTATGTATTCGTCGCGCTGTGACTTCAAAGTAGAAACTTCTCTCTGTCCCGCAATTTGCTCATCACCCTTTACCCATTCCACAATTTCCTCACACATATACGTAACATATATATACGCGATGAGGGATTTTTTTCTATTTCATGATTTATACACGAACTAAAAGTTTTAAAATCAAACTTTTATTTTATCTCAATATTCCAACATTATGTCGCGGAGGCGATATTTTTCATGCAAAACCAAGCCAAAAATATTTTCAAATTATCAGTATTCCGTAATTCGCAGAGTTACTCCTAACTAAAATGCCTATTTCGTGATATTATGCGTTTGATTTCGATGGTGAAAGTCCCGTGTTTTTATCTAAATACGAGTTCATAACGCGCGGGTAGATTGAGATAATAGTTGAACGATTAAAACGAATTAAAAAAGAATTTTCAATCGTTAGACTTCATCGAGCCTCTGATCTTTTTCTGAGATAATTTTCGAATACTCAAATAGACCATGTCTAAATTCGTTAGGCCAATGCCTCGATTTCCCATACGGAATCAATACAGACCCACGAATTTCTGCGGGAATAAAAAGAGTTAGACTACTTTTCAACCTTTTTCACTTATCAGTTATACTATTAAGGAAACTCTAATGTGATATGTAAACTGCATCGTTACGGCGGAATCGCTGCCTTTCATGTTTCGCGCAGTACATGATTATTTCTTATCAAGGCACGCGGACGAATTAATTGATCGAGCTTCCTATTATCGCAAAAACTTATTTTCCGATGTTTCGAGGACTTTTCCAATTCTCCTCTTTTTTGTCCCGTACCGTTCTATATTTGCATTCTACTCAACATATCGCTCATAATATAATCATCGCAACAAACGCACGCTCGTCACTTTTTACTAGAGCGCAATCAATACGTTTGTTCAAATAATCATATTACGAGAGTCGCGCTGTGCTTGGAAAAATCGAAATCACATACTTGCATGACTGGAAAGGAGGATGGGAACGAAACAGGCCTCGAAACGTGGTGATGAATAACCAGCTCGGATCGATGAGTTCGCCCGTGCCTATTGCGTGGAAAAAAAAACATCGCTCGCGCAATAGATTTGAAAGATTATTGTTAGGTAGAAACACAGGAAAAACGCGTGAAATTTCTATGGAAAATTGCATTTTATTGTTTTCGTTGAACTCTCGAAAATAACTGACACGTATATTCTTTTGTGTTTCTCGATTGAGGCACACGCCACACTCATGAACAAACAAAAATACGCGGCTCTTGATAAAAATTACCAAATATAATTTTCCAAGCAAATCGGCTATTGCAATTCAGTGTGGCTACAAAATTTTTTGAATCATCGAGTAAAAGAATAGCAAGGTAGTTAAACGGGATATTCGGCCAGCAGATGCTAAACGGTCGCACCCATTTTTCTTGCTTAGTATATAACGCACTGGACCAAATATTCGCGATCAGCGATTCTTCGAGGTGACCTATTGGAACAAGAATGAGCGTCTCAAAAGTGTCTCTTGCAATTGTATTTCATTTAAAAGTCTAACATCCAACTTTATCATTGAAGAGAGAACGGAAAGAATTTTTTTCTGGCAAAAGTTATAAGTTTGGATGGAAAAGAATATGACATGGAATTAAAGTATTTGATGCGAGATTTGATAAGGTCTACGCAGGTATGCACGGACATTTTCAACTTTTATTCCACACAATCTTTCTCAAACGGCTCGTTTCATACTTCATTAAAATTATTCTGCCCCAGGATATTGTAGAGCACTCTGAATACTTCAATTTCATGCCTTAGCATATTTTCAACAATTAGTTTGTCCCGCGGTTACCACATATGACATGACTCCCCAAAGTGGTCGTTCCACTTGTGTGAAGCTTGTCAAAGCATTTTTCATTTACACAGAAATAAGAGGAAAAGCTTGAATTATTCGCGAATGAAAAAGTGTTCAAATATATGAATGAAAAAAGACGAAATGAGTTTTTAGCAAAGGGCTAACGTAAGCTATGAATGAACAATATTGCCCAAATAATAATATATTCGTGGGTTTTTTTTTAATAATTAACTCAAGCGAATTAACTTTCGACGCAACGGTAATTTAACGTAAGTTGAGACTGATCGGGAGGTTTCATCAAACCGCACGAAGTGTATGACTGCAGCCATTGAGATGGCCGACGCAGAAAGCTCATTACAATATCCACGAAAATGAGAAGTTGACGTATGGCTCGCAGGTTCTTGACGGTGCTGGAGCTGGAGGTGTGGCTGTGCATAATCGGCGCGTTCTTCTTCACGAGCCTGTCGCTATGGATCTTCGACATGTGGTCGCCGTACAGCTACCAGAACAACCCGGACAAGTACAAGGACGACGAGGGCAAGCGGATCTTCACGCTGAGAGAGTCGCTGTGGTTCTGCATGACTTCGCTGACGCCGCAGGGCGGCGGCGAGGCGCCGAAGAACCTGTCGGGCAGGCTGGCCGCCGCGACCTGGTGGCTCTTTGGCTTCATCATCGTCGCCTCGTACACGGCCAACCTCGCCGCCTACCTCACCCTCGCCAAATTCGAGAAGCGCATCGAGACGCTCAACGACCTCGTCACCCAGTACAGATACTCCTACACCGTCATCGAGAACTCCTCCGCCCACGTCTACTTCAAGCGGATGAACGACATACAATACACCTTCTACGGGTTTTATACCTTCTACCTTTCATCCAAATGCACATTGATTTTCAAATATTTCAAAACTCCCACATGCTGTACGAGTTTAGTTTGATACGCTTCTCCGACCGTATGATACAATGGGATGGACCCCAAGCGAATCAGGTGTTTCCTATGCGCAAACACCTGATTGGACACGCTCGAACGCTGCGACGTTTGAGAGCTCTTTGATAAACTTCGCGATTTATCAATTTACTCAGGCTAGAAGTGAATGGAGACTTCATTGTTGCCCAAAATGGTCCGATAAGCCTTTCAAACTGAACTCCATTCTGAACTCGGTATGCTTAAGGTGCGGTTGCATGCCAAATTTTCAACGTGCTAAAAGAAAGTATCTTATACGGGTCCGACGTTTTTTCCCGTTCATTTTGTTACGCCAAATTCAATAACAATTATAGACGCATCTTTTACCGCATCAAGTTTCCACCAAAATTCGACACGTTCACGTATATTCGTTTTGTGAGTTTAATATATTTATTCGAGAAAAATAACTATCACGCATTTTTTATGCATTCGAAGAATAATCAACGTGTTCAATATGTATACTGCGAATTCTAAATTGCACTATGCAAACTGTTATCAGTGCTTTGTGTGAGATGGGGCGAACACAGCGAATCAATCAATCTATTTTAAAGAGGTAGAATTTCTCAAAGATATAGTTCCTTTGTAGCATTGTCAATGATAGATTTATCGACATCTGTGACATTCCCATTAGCTTCAGATGCAAATTATCGTCCAATTATTTTTCTTGAATAATTATGTAAAATTCAGATGTACAATCGATGCGGATAAGGGAGCATTTTCGCAACTAATTCATGGTTCTCGTGCTGAAATTGTTTCCTGAGTATAATTGAATTAATAAACCTGCGTATGAGTTTAATGACCGGTTGTATAGGAACCGAGAAAAAAATTACAAGAAAAGAAATAAAATTGTTTCCCTCACTTACTTAACTTACTCTATCAGCAATTCAGAGTAATTTTGTATTCGTAACTAACAATATTTATTTTCTATATTCCTATGTTTAATAATTTTCACAAAATCTTGTCACCAAGTTACATAAGAAAAAGTTGTGAGTCGACGATACGTCATTGAGTTTGACGTAAGAAAATGAGTCACTTGGACAGTGTCGGACCCGTGGAGTTTTTTTTGTAACACGCAAGCCTCTCGAGGAACAATGTCTGTTTCGTTTATGCTTTTAGGATTTGGAAAGACATGAGTTTGAACGACAGCATGAGCCCGTACGACAGATCGCAACTGGCAGTATGGGAATACCCGCTGAGCGACAAGTACATAAGAATTCTATCCACCATAAATTTTCACAAAACAGTCGGCAATTTATCGCAAGCCCTGGACAAGTTCAGCGCGCCCGATTCGAGATTTGTCCTGATCACCGAGGCGACCGACGTCCAATATCAAGTAATGATCGACTGCAAATTCAAGGAGATTGGGCCGGAATTCTCGAAGAAACCCTATGCTATTGCCCTCCAAAAGAACTCGCCGTTGACCGACCAATTCAACAATATGTGAGCGCGAAAAATTATTGATTTTTACTATCTGTTGAGAACCAATGAAAAGCACTTGCATCATGTACAATGTAATTTGTAGAATTCAAGAATTGAACCGAGAAAAATGGCTGGCCGACTTGAGAAGTAAATGGTGGTACAACAATCCAAACAGGAAGAGGTGCTACGACGACAACGACGATCACAACGGTATCAACCCTCGAAATGTCGGGGGAGTTTTCTTACTGATGTTGATAGGCATCAGTGCCGCTTTTCTCACTCTCATCTACGAGTACTTTTACTGCAAATACTTTGGAGAACAACTCGAGAGAGCTTACGATCGTAAACTGGAAACTTTCAAGTCCAGAGTCTCGGAAAAATTCAGAAGATTTGACCATTAGTGCCTTGAAAAACTATGCCCCGTTCTGTGAAAATTCAACCCGAGCCGATTATTGATTACCTCAAGGTGGCTTCGGCAGTAATTAGTGCCGAATCAGTACGGGGCCCTACTGGCAACTTATTTTTCAACCTTTCAAATCTTTTTCAATTCCAGTCACGTAGTGGATCGATTTCATTCTTAACACTTGAAAAAAAAACAAAATATACTATTATCAAGATAATTAGTGCGCATAAATGCATTGGAATAAACCTCGCATACATTGATCTTATTTCATTGGTAACTCTCAATGAACCTCGGCATAATCTTATTTTTTGAAGTTCCAAGTCTATTCTTTTCCAAAACAATATATTCCACAAAATATTGGTCGACAAGCTTATTATTTGGGTTGCGCAATCTCAAGTTAAATAAACAAACTGTACCAGATTAAAATCACCGATGATTTGACCTATTTCAAAAAATTTGCCGAAGCCCGCTCAAAAACACAAACAGTTTGAAGCACGCTTGTAAAACCTCAAACTCCACATGGTTTAAACTGTAGTAAATTATTATGTAGTGGAAGGGTATAATAAAAATTTCGGGAAATAATTTGGTAGTATGCATTAACTTTATTTTATCATTTCCACCTTTTACATTCCACCGAACTTCCAAAATTTATGGTAAGAAAATTTACATCACTCTTATCATTTTTTCTCTTCTTTCTAAAAAGGAGGACTTTAAAATACAGTATTCTGTCGAAACTAAAATGATTTTTCAACTTTTATCTTTCATTCTATAGATATAACAAAAACGACATTCCCAATACTGTCACAAATAATAGCCAATAGATTTCCCATATTTATCTCGGTAGTTTCTGTTATTATTGTGTTTTCGTACTCTTCGTCTCTAATACGTATGATAAAAATAAAAATATATTTTTACGTGATTTCAATTTAAAATACATCGTCGGAAAATTTTCTTCAATAATTATTTTTCAACCATTTGTTTGAATGCGAACATCATCGAGTTATAATACAATAAAAATGTTGAACATTTGTACGATATACTACTGATTTGCAATGTCCAGAAAATAAAATAATATTACGCTTCCAATTTGACATTAAAACAAATCAACTATAATCATATGTTAACGAGACAATGAAATAAAATTTCCTTTACCTATATTTATTATTTGCTATCAAGTTTCTTCAACAAATTCCAAGTATGAAAATTGTCTGATTGCAACATTTGCATTTTTCTCAATTTGCCCTATTTGCTTCATTTCTCAATATTTCATCGCCTACATGACAATTCTTCATGTCATATTTCTATTATTTCGTGAATTATGTAATGTGCCTCTGGCACGATTTAACGTGCCATTCGATACACCCAATACATATTTCCATCACAAAATACATACCAGCAAGGCTTCATACCCCCTTATATCTCAAGAATTCTTCATTCTTTCTCACTAGTGTCTCTTCCAAACCAGTTACTCGCATTTACAGATACATTTTCATACATGTACGTTTTTTCTGTGTTACTTTGCTTTCTTTATAGGTTTGGGATCAGGAAAAGGGAATAAGGATCAGGTGTGGAGATAGGAATGAGTGTTAGAGGGGATTAAGGTTTTGAGGATATTCAAAGTTACAGGAAGTTAAATTATAATTAGGAAATACGATTATGGTAGTTTTTTCCTTAGTTAAGGAAAACAACAAGAAAACTGAATAGTAGTACTTTTCATTGCTTTCCTTTGTTCAACGAGCAATTTTTTATAGATCGTTTGCAAACACTCCAATATTAGTTTCTTTTTTCATATGTTCTACGATTCTGACTCCTACCACTTTCTTTTTTTTCTGTCTTTCCCTCGTTATATCATTTTTTTGTCTTTTTCCATTTTCATCGAGTAGCTTAATATATGTGGATTTTTACACATTTCACATATTGCATTTGATAGGAGTGCTAAACGAGAAATGAAAATGAATGTAATTTTGGGGAAAATACTATACCATTAAAAGTTATAGCCTTCATACTATATGAAACATAATTGAATTTAGCTAACTGTTTTCTTTAAAGAAAAAGTGGGGGAAAAGAACGAAAAAAACTCAAGAAAAAGTAGAAGCAAATCTTCATCAACAACTAAATTAAAAATCACTCTTACTACGATTTAAAAAAAAAAGAATCCTCTCGATTTCTCACGAAAGAAAACGAGAAACGAGGTGTACACGTGTTGATCAACTTTTTTTCTTACTTTTCTTCTTTTCTCCACGTGAGGGATTGAACAATAATTGAATTCTCTAAATAAATTGGTATTTATCCTTCTCGTAGTCGCATTTGCTTGAATGTTGCATTATTGGTAAGGGGTTAACCACGTCATCTTGGGTTCATGCATAACAAATTCCACATGCCAAGAGGTCCCCTACACCTTGTTTATTCAACGACTTTTATACCCTTCTGGCGCGATAAATTACACTACGGTAAAACACAACTTATTGTTGCTCCTTATAGACCACATCCTCAGTAGCTCTGGATCCATAAAAGCTTCACAGTGTCAGTGGGCGTAACACGGTAAGCGGTCGAGACTTGAAACTGCTGCTGTGCCTCCTGAATAAAATGTTTCACTAATTACATTAATCATCAATTAATAAATATTTCACATTTTGCAGCTGAACACATGAGACAAGACTAACTCAAGTGTACCTTTTTCTTTCGTTTCGTAAGAGCATCATAGGCTGATCCCAGCCTACCTGTTCCAGGTTAAAAGAATCCTTTTCAATTTCGTCGATTATACTGACTTCCTCGGTATCGTTTGGTGAATTGTAGTATAGACGATCTTGCTCAGAGAGAATCCTACGTTTGATTGGAGAACGAATGGGTTCAGTTTGTATACTCTTATCACACTGCCGTACTCTGAATTTCAGAGTGAGGTTTGTTGATACGACGACAGAATTGCTCGGACTTTCTCTAAATTCCATGTAAGGACTTTCACCACCGGGAAGATAAAGCAAGTTCCCTGACTCAGATCTAAAATGAAACAAATGAAAAAGAGAATTACAAACGACCTTAAGAATTAAATAATAAAATTATTGGTCTTCATGAGCTACAGAATTTATTTTAAAACGAGATTGTGAGAGAAAAAATTGAACCTATCAGCCTTCAAATATGAAATTATTATCAGCCTATTATTATAAGTTTCCTGATATGAAATCATGGTTTAAATCCATCCTGGGGAGCGTTGAATTTTTTCCAACGTAATCTCATTTTCGTATAAAATTCATATAATTCATAGTTTGATAATTTAATTTATTGAAAGATAAGAGGTCAGATAAGAGTATAAAAAAAATTTCTTTCAGCTAAGGAATTGTGTAACGCACCTGCGATATGAGACTCGTTCTATAGTATTGTTCACAGGAAAGGTAGTTCCATCGGCAAAATGACCATCCTCTTTGATTGGACGAAAGTGCGTACGAGCCGATGTCAACAAATCTTCGTCGGGTTCCGGTATAATGGATGCTTTTTGCTGTAAACAAGATTCTTTACTGATGGCAACAGGGCTCTTGTTAGGCACTACTGGAAAAAAGCAGTTGCTTGTACAAGGAGTGTGACCCAGTGTGGCAATATTATCAAGACCACCCCAGCACCAAGGACCATCTCCAGCTGAATCTATTTATGATCCAAAAATAGATTATTTTGTTATTATATTCTAATGTTCCAAGAGTTGAAGAAGAAAATGTTTACTCACGAGTTTTCGCATCTTTGACTGCAGATTCATCCGTGTAATCATCAATGCTGAACAAGTCAACATCCCATGGAATAAGTGGCGAGTCGTCTATGTGCGATCTCTGATAAAGAGGAGTTTTCAGTTTATTTCTCTCCAATGAAATTGCAGAAAAAGTTGCATCGGTGTGATCTGTGGGCCACGCAGGTCCAGATGGAATCGAAAGCGATGGTGCTGCCCATATTGAATCTGTGCCTTGAGAAATCCCTGGACCATTGTCCCACAGAGCTTCGAGGCTTTCATCAAATTTAGCTTGCAACTGGGCCAGTTGTAGTTGATCTAGGGCCAGTTCTTGCTCTTTATCTTTTTCTAGCTCCATTGACTTAGTAAATCCGAAATCTCCTTTTCCCTCTTGAAGATGTGACTCGGGTACTTGCTGAAAAAGTGAATCAAGTGAAAATACAGCAGGAATCTTGAAAGTTGAATTGAAATGTTCTGTTTTCAAACTTACGATAGATGTCTTGTTTTTCTTCTGACGGGTCTTGTTATTTTTATTGTTAGTATTGCTGATACCACTGTTCTTTTTATTGTTGTTATTATTATAATTATTGATATTATTGTTGTTGTTGTTGTTGTTGATGATGTTGTTGTTGTTATTGTTGCTGTTGCTGCTGCTCAAGTTTCGTTCTTTCCAGTGAGGAAATTTCTTTGGAGTAGTGGGTTGCAGGGCTGGGAATGCCGCGTAGTATCTCAGAGCCCGGTCACGAGGGGTGAGAGTCTCAAAGGGGACCTTAGCCTCGCCATCGGTGGCAGTTTTGAGTTCATCCTGTTCGTTTTTCAATTCACCACCTTCTAGATCTCTAAGTTTGGCGCATAATTCATCGACCAAAGTCTCGACTCCACACTTCTGGCATTGAATATTGAAATTAGCAGTTGAACTGAGATGCGGAGAGACAAATGGTTAAATAGGAATGATATACATACTTGGTCAGCGGCACTAGTAAGGCATTGTACAACAGCACGGCGTTGCTCCCCATCACCCGGGAGTGGCAGTTTGGACCGGGACCGGGGTTTGGAACGACGTCCGTTAGCAGTGGCTCGAGGGTTTTGACCAGGTGTGGCTACATCGAGCGGCGGGGGGGTAAGGGCCGAGTCGGGGTGACGCAGGTGGCTGAGCACGAAGCGCGAGTACGCGATCGGGTCGATGCCCAACGCGTCCAGGCGCTGCTCCAGCCAGTGGCGCAACTCCTCCTCGGCCCTGCTGCCGAATACCCCTCCGCCTCCAGGGGACGCCGCTATCCCGACCAGGTGCAACGCCGGGTTCCTCATTCCTCCAAACACAACCTCCTCCTGGACCAACTATTTCTCCAGAGTGCGCTTGCCCCCGGGGTGATCATCCTCTCTCTCTCTCTGTCTCTCTCTGACTCTCTTTAGCGCTCCTCCCTCTCTTTACAACACCATCTCTCTTTTTTTTTACAAACACACAAAATAGTCTGTTACTCCTGTCCTCATCAGTATTATTATACAAAACTCAACTGTGACATGTAACATACCAAATTGCAAAGCAGTGTTGTCTGTCTTCTTGTGTTTTGACTTTGTTGAATTCCACCACCAGAATGTTTTCCTTATTACGCGTGTGTGAGTTGACCCCTGAGTTAAATTAAGTATTGCTAATTTCCTTGTCGTTTAGGCTTGTTGCAACAGTAGTTTGTAGTTGAATCTTGTGTTATTGTTGCTTAGTGTTGCAGAGCCTCTGTTGTGAGCAAGCGGATGGTGGATGTTTCTTCGTCGTCGCAAGGATGACAGGCCTTAATGCAAAATGAGAAGTATTGTCCCCTTCCCATTTTGACACTGAAACACAATGCGAAGCAATGTTTTGAGTGTGATCAAACTGTTTGACGCGCGCGTTGATCAAAACGCAATCGCTCCGAATGGAAGACGAATGAGTTTTCCGATGAATCACCCACGCTCCGAGCTAGAATCTGTATTGATAAAAAAAAATATATGACTGCACTTGTGATGCAACTGCGCGCGTGCTGGCGCAACGACGAGCCACGGACGACTAATGCATCTATGCGCGAGCATTGTTATTCACGAAAATCAGGACCCATGCGGGGGAGCCTGGGTGTATATATATATATATATATATATATATAATATATATATATACTTAAGCGGGTCTAGACGACGAGCCTCGCGACACGAAATTTAACCCGGAAAAGTGAGCCAGTCGCATCGGAATAACAACGGAAGAAAACGGAGTGTCAGTCACGTCGACATTAAGTACGCCCCGTTATCGACTGATCAGACGTATATACTTATAAGTATACCGTGAAGGAAGCCCTGAGAAAACGTCCAGCGTCGGCGGATTCATAATTGGAGGCTATTTCAAGGCCATAAATATTTTGATCCTCGTGACGTATAGACTAACCGAGTATTTGACGAGTTTACGACGCGCGCAAATGCTTGCCTCCGACTCGGTATCTGTATAGGTATCTATATACGAGTGTAATAACTCGAAACGAGAGAACCGAGACAATGGCTAAGTAACGCGTGCCCGCCGCCCCTCTGTGCTCCCCGTCCGAGATAAGTAAAGCTCTCTCTCGGGCACACATAATTTCGTGTGGGTCTCGGTGCGTGTGCGGGGGACAGGGACGGGGGGGGGGGAGTGTCTCACTGGCGCCCAGAGAAAGTGCACATAGCTCGCGGCGCGTTATATTGGTAAACATAACAACGCCGCGCGAGTACGCTCGCGATGCACTGGTGTATGAGCGGATGATCACTTGTCGGATCGCGCACTGAACCGCGGGCAAATCGGGCAAAACACAGTTTGGACAATCGCGCGGGCGCGCGGCTCGAGTATAACGATCCGCTGCTGCTGCTGCTGCTGCATGCGAGGCTCGCGCGCGCGCAGCATTGGAGCAGCTATGCACGGCGGACAAGCTGTATCTAGGAGATCGAGGCAGGACGTTCGCGGGGAGAAGCACGGCCGAATGGCCGACGTACGTTGTGTACGCCGCAGAGGATCCGCGAACGCGCGGGCTCTACCTCGGAGGCGCGCACACACACACACACACACACACACACGCGAGCGCGACACTGGCTGCACGGAGATGGTGACACACTGATGCTGGCGACGCGAGTCGCAAGCCACACGTATGTGGTAACGAGCCGAGCCGCGGCGGCGTCGGCCGTGGGCGGCCCTGCTCGAGGAGACGACGTACCTGCATGCCCCGAGAGATGATTTTCACCCCGGCCTTCTCTACACACCCCGCTTGGCGAGAAGCATGGCGGGCCACTAAGCCACAGCCTCGCCTCCCTTCTTCCAGATTTTCGCCCAGGCCCGTAGCTAGCTCACCCAACCGCCCGGCGCGCCTCCTCGCTCCATCCGCGCGCGCGCCAACCGACTCTGCCGCGCAGCGCTAATCTATATCCTCGTCTGCTATTGTATACGTATAGCGAGACTCGATCCCCTTTCGCCCCTAATATATATATCTGCCCTGCGCACAAGCCTCGGTGTACATTCGACTTTTTTCCGCCCTCAACTGTTATTATCCCTCCGCGATAGCGACTTGTCCGCAACTCTCACATCAATATCCCCTCGACTATATACTTCGTGCAAAAACTGTATACATATAGATATACATAAGGATAAATTTTCGTACTCTTCGGACTTCGTTGGAATCACGGTCATGGGGAGACGCGCTAGCGGAAAAATCGCCAGCAGACGAAAGGGAAAGACAGCTCGGGGAGTGTGTGCAGTGGCCGGCCCTGGGTCGGACGACGTGCATCGGCGCACTCGACACCCGCGCATCGCGCCTTTCTCGTCACTGTGTGTGTTTGTGTACGTGTGTGTGATATATACATTGCGACAATGATGCACCTGCAACATGGCGCTCTCTCTTGAGACAACCTCCCGCCGCGCAAGCTCTCGTGCGCGCTCGACAATGGTGCGCGCGCGCCGCCCCTCCAAAACACCATGTATACTTTTGAGAGACATCTGCACCAATATTAATATATACCACACAGCTCGAGACACGCTCCTCGGGCATGTTTCGCGCGGCGCATATGTATGTACATATACATACACAGTACACACACCTACCATATAGCGCGCGGTGTGTGCACGAATTCGCGAATTTGCAAGGTCATGGACTCGCCAGCAGCTCCCGCCCGACCGTTTCCGCGAATTTTCAGCAGCCGATGCGCATGATGGCGCCATCTTTGCCGTTCACGTAACGGCTTCGCGCTTATCCCGCCATTCCGCGTCGGCCGCCCACTCGTACCGTTGGCACCACTGTGCGAGCCCCGCGCGACTCTTCGATTAGCCGGAAGACTTTGCCGTTTTACACATTATACACTTGATATATAGTTAATTGCAATTGCCAGTTGAAATTTTTAAAACCAAATGGAGTGGACGGACGAAGTAAGCTCCAAAGACGCGACCCATGCGGAAACTTTGAAAGATCTAGATTCGATGATAACGGAAACTAAAATACTCTTGGAGAAGGTCATGAATCTACGTAGTGAGTATAATTTAATTGTTAATATATTGAGCTTTCTACAATGCCAGCAAATTGGCGTGATGTGTATTTTATCCTATCTCTAGTTCAGTGTAAACAAACCCTGATGGAAATGCTCCAACTTGCAAACCCCAAGTGCATAAAAATCCTTGGAAAAGCATATGAATCATATTCCGACAAGGATATGTCGTTTGCTCAGAATAAACAATTGTCGCCAAGAAGTCTTAACTTTAAAAAAATCAATGAAGTCCGTATAATGGATACTAACTAACATTCATTAGTTTGATCTAAATGTGTGGAGCAATATTGACCTGTATAATCAACTCAATGTTGTAAGAAAAAAATATGAATAAATCAATATATCCATGAATCACAATGAATTAGATCAAATATATTTATTTTTTAGATGTCACGTTAGCAGTAGTGTACATTTAATTTTTACCAACATAAATATTTATAAACATATACATAGTCATCTTTTTCATAATAGCAATCTTAATAGAATGAATAAATAGTGATTTCAGCCATTGTCAATGAAGCACAGCAAAAATTTCCATGCCTCAGAAGTCTTCTGTCTTGTTCAACTAGCAGCAGAGTGAAGACTACTGAGAAGGCTGCGGAAACTGTGTTTTGACATCAAAACCGCATAGTAATTATATAAATATTATATTTACGCTCCTTCATTATATAATATATTTACTTAAATCTAGATATATCATTGAAACTTTGTACGACTCTTCTGGAACGTATAATAATAATAATTCAGTTTGTTTACAAGGAGACAAAACTGAATTTGCATCTCATTCAGAAATGACTTTTAGTTAGGATTCCTGTGCATTTCTCCTCCACCAATAACAGAGACACATGAAAAAAGTTACAATGACACATGAGATTCATAAAAATCAAGAGACTATCTGATTGAATTTATAGCCTTGAAACATTTATTGTTTCACATCATTTTACACAGATGTCATGTGTATAGAATTTATGGATAAACCCATGTAATGTTGACATTTGAAGTAAGAACCGTAGATTTTGATCAGCTTGTGTCATCTACAACACCCAACTATACATATTCATTGTATACTGTTATGTTCCTCAGCACCATTACATTGCTCATTGTGGAATAGCATTTGAATTGCAGTCGACATTACATTCCCATATGAAATTTCATGTTCAAAATAATTCAATGTCATAATTATACTTGTGAATTTGCTCAATACATTATTGAGAGTTTACTTCATTTTTTATTATTGTCTCTGCAAATGCTGCAACTCCACAACGAGTTGAGATCTTCTGGCATGAGGATTGTTAATTGAGTCTCTCTCTCCATGATTCTGTTACTTTTATCTGCTTTCGCAGAGAATATTTGATTTGATGTTTATACTAGTAGCTATCCCAAACGTAATAAAAAATAGTAAGTAGCATTGATAGACGACATCACGTACTGTTTTATAGGCATCCATTTGACGTATAGTGTACAAGGATCATACTTTTGGTTCTTGACCCGTAGTCTTCTTCTAGCTGGCTAAATAATCCACGTAGTGCGCGATTTTCTCTCGTGCGATTATCAATATAATTATAATCCATCATAAAAATATATTCCTTGTTGTAAAATAAGCTTTCTGTTCGTAAAAGTTCGTAATCTAATCACAACAATGAAAATATCGTAGACTATAACATTGTACACATCTATCCAAATATATATATTTATATATTCAGCACAATGACGAAAAGATAGATCGTCGGCGAATACATACTCTAATTAAATATTTCGCCTGTGTACGATCGATGTCAACTCTCATTCTGCAGAAAAAAAAAGAAACAAAAATAAGACTTTTATGATGAGTAGACGATATTCGAACTTGGAACCGCGATGTGAATGTATATCCATCCATTGGAACATGTCGCTCGGTGCTCGTACACATTTGCAGCCTGTTTCCCAGCATATATAGATAGATTCACCCGCTGTATACGCGACGGAAGATATATAAGTATGTATGTGTTGTAGTGAGCAGGAGGGAATTTCTTATCGGGCGTCGAAGATTTGCGAGCGGGTCGAGGAGGAGCGCCGGTAGGGCCCGCCGTAGCCGAGGCAGCGCTCGAGCTCGTCCGAGCGGCACAGGGCCGAGCTTGAGATGGCCGGTGGGTAGCGCGGCAGCATCATCGCCGCCTGGATGCAGTGCTTCCGCGACCACGGCGTCTTGTCCAGGTCCTCCTCTTGGCAAATCTTCTCCGCCTCCATCGCGAATCTCTCCAGGCACTCGTCCTCCTCCTGCGCCAACAATTTTTCACCCATTTTCAATATCCCTATATATTTCTCGAGTATCTCTTTTTTGAAATTGCAGAAATTGCATAAAATAGTAAATATTCATCTGAAAAATTATTTTTAGTAGAATTTGTAAAGACTGATAAACTTTTGATAAAGTTTCACTAATTTTTACTGGCGAGTATTTACTGTTTTCATCGCAGTTTAATGATATATAGCGGAAGTATACTCACGCAAGTGTCGCAAATGTGATACATGACACAAGGGATGTGCAGGACCTGTTTGAAGTCGCCGATGAGGGCCTCGGTAGCCTTGCACCTTCTCTCTATTATGTCGACTTGCGGGCACATTCGTTCGTCGTCGATATCTGCGGCAATATCGCAAGTAAGTACAATAGAACAGCTGCAGTGGAGTTGGACAATGAAGCTGTGTATTCACCTTGCAACTGGTCGATCTCGTTGTTGTTGTTGCGCTTGTTGTAGTTGGGTGGGTTGGACGCGGCCGGGGACGGGTCCGCCGAGTTGGCCGCGGCGGTGAGGTTGTTCTTAGTGAGCTGCCTGTGGGCGGCGGCGTCGCGGCTCAGCTCGTTGAGCGCCTGGCGCAGCTTCTCGAGGGAGTAGGCGGCCGCGAGCCGGGACATTATCTCGTCCTTGACCTGCTGGTCGTCCATGTCGTTGCTCGAGCCGACCTGCACCGCCTCCTCGATCATCATGTTCTTCATGCTCTTCAGCTTCGCGTCCATCTGCTGGAGCTTGTCGCGCTTTTCCACTCCGTCCTTGCCCCCCGCCCCGCCACCTCCTACCCCGGCCGTCGGGTTCAAGTTGTCCGCCATTATCTGCATATTTTATCATACACATGAATACACGTGGGAGCTTTTTAAACTATATATCGATGTCAATCTCGGGTCGAATGAAAGCACACTTCAAAATCTTGCCGGTGATGGAAGGTGCACGCATTTCACCGTTTACTTTTTAGAAAGATCGTTTTACAAAGCTGGTAAACAACTGCAGATTTTTCCCAATAGTGCTGTTTCAAACGATTTTCCTAGAAGATAAACCGCATCGGTCGGGAGTTGGGAGTGTGGGATGTGTCGCGGGAGATTCCGGGAGCCATCGATATATATATAAACTGGCAGATGGTGTGTACCTGGTAATACTTTTGCAGGAGGTACTGGTCGTCGCGGTCCTGCGTGTCCGGCCGACCGGCGTACACGGCCTTCTTCCTCCTGCGGTCGATCCCGAAGTAGTCCGACCAGTCGACGCTCTTCTTCCTCAGCTGGATCGGCCGCTCGCTGCTGCTGCTGCTGCTGCTACCCTTGGCCAGCTTCTCCTTGGCCAGGAGGCCGTCCTTGGGGCTGGCCGACGCCGTACCGCCGGGCTTCTCGGCCTGCGCATGTCCGTGATCGTGATCGTGTCCGTGATCGTGCCCGTGCCCGTGCCCGTGCTCGTGATCGTGCTCGTGCTCGTGGGTGTGGTTCACCGGGTCCGACGACTGTTTGCCGAACAAAGCGCCCAAGTCCTGTGCCACCTGTCATTTCGCCATTTTAATAGTGAGTATACGAGCTGACATTTGCCACTTGGCTCGACAATTCCACTAAAACTTCTGGAGATGTGCCCAAAGCTAACGTTTGCATTTTCTCGATGTGACGCGCGTGTCTATATTTAGCGATATACATTTTTTGTATAAATAGGCAAAGTCAAAACGTCGGCTGATGGATTACTGCGAACGTAAACGATCTCCATACGCTTAAGCGGGATCGGAACGACCCAAACCACAAGAGATATAGAGGATGTTTGACACCTGCAGGCCAATCTAGAGGATTTTCCAAACGCGCGACTGTCGTGACTTTGTTCCATGTGATGGCACAGTCCGTTTTATACTAGTGCCTATTTTTCTCGCAGAACTATTGGGGCTGTACTATTGTGTCGGAGTGCGCGCAAGACGATAAAACTTTGTGAGATTTCGGCCAATTCTCGGCACATCCAAATACATGGCTCTTTGGTGAACATACCGCTGTATAAATTCACAGACCCGTGCCATGAATATGTACATATAATTAGTCATCGTATATAAAATCAAGATTCAATCATAATATTGTTAGACATCAAAGAGAAATCGGTCTGCCGCGCATGTGGTCAACTATATATTTGAACAATAGTACCACCTCACAAAGTTTCATCGTTGCTGGTAAAACTGTCTGTTATGTGGAAAAAAAAAATGAGTGGGTGGGCGGAGGAGGTCACCTTGGGGTCGGTGGCTTGTCTCTTGCTCATCGGCTTGGTGCTCCTCTTAGCGACGGCCAACCGCTTGCTCCTGTCCCAGTAGTTTTTGTACTCCCGATTGAACAGCGGATACCGCGCATTAACGTTTCGCCGCTCGGCCATTGGGATGGGGAGGTATCGCGGCTCCTGAGCTGCTGCTTCTGCTTCCTCCTGTTCGTTCAGCAGCTTGCTAAGCGCTAATTCATCCTCGCTGAAAGTTTATCATTTATAACTCGTCTCTTATCTACATGTGACGCCTGTCTGTCTGTTTTCTTTCATCAATATGCTCTACTGGGGAGAAAAATATTTCACCCGATCCGATCACTAAGGGTTTCGTATGATTCAACAGAAAATCTTTGAGGACAAAAATACTTCCAGCCGTTTTTGTTGATACGTGATTATTGACTAGCCGGATTGGAAAAATGATTTTTTACGGGCGTCCACGTAAAATTATTATGTTGTGGACCGTCAGAAAGCTTTGTTTGAAACGCAATTTTTACACGCGTACTGTGGAAATTAATGTTCCACGTATGTTTGCACGTTTATCGAACCAGTGATACAAGTATTTATTACAAAAAATTTTTTCAAATTCATGTACTTCGTTTTATATGTATTTGTTACAAATACTGACTTTGTCGAACTCTGTAGACAATGATGATTTTAACGAGTATTCAAAAGATAAATACAAAACAAGGCTGAATGGTCGAGTTTCTGCGAGATATTACATTTATTATCCGAAGTATGGAGCAGAGGGAAGTAAGTAAGTATATAGGCTATACCCGTAAAAATCGTCGTTGAGCTGGCTCCTGTACTTGTCGTAAATCATTTGCAGAGTCCTCTGGTACTCCTCGTCGCTGAGTTGGCCCTGATCCTTGGTCGGGTCGTCCTCGACGTAGTCGTCGAGCAGCAGTCTGGCCAAGTCCTTGTTGTTGATCCTCGAGGCCCCTGTGCCACCGCCGGCCCTCTTGCTGCTGCCGGTGCGCTCGCGCTCCCGGAACACCGACTGGCTCGACCCCTCCGGCTTTCAACAATTTTTCAAACTTTCACCCTATTGCTCTTTTTTATATATACGCGCGAGAAACGCGGCTCGTTACCTGGTCGGTGACGTACTGCAGGTAGTCCATGAGGGCCCGATTGAATTGCTTGTTGTTCAGGTGTTGATAGCCGTCGCCGATTGTTTCCAACTGGCCGGCACCTTGGAAATGTCAAAACACCGTCGGTTTGTCAAATTTTACATCGTTCATGGGCTCGACGGTGTTGGGATGAAAATTCATTAGCATTTTAATCGATCCTCTTAATACACGCGCGCCTATATAAGTATACGCATCCTCGTCAAACGTCAATGAGCTAATTGTGCGAGGGATATTCACGAATTCCGTGACTCGAGCTTGAATCTAATAACCCCTCGATTGCTCTGGCGCGCGCGCGTATATACTTATATACACGTCATCCAGCTGGCGCGGAAATAATTGCGTCTGATCGACGTCTCGATTGACCGACATATCTCATATTAGAAATTCCTTCGCTATAGGGGCCGATCGATATTATCTCGCGCGCGACAGATTAAAATTTCCAATGCAATGATGCTGGGGTAAATAGGATTTATTAAAGAAGAAGAAGAAAGGCTGTTTTTTTTGTTTTTCGGTAGAATTACCGG
This sequence comes from Aphelinus atriplicis, assembly GCA_020882685.1. Taxonomy (NCBI): domain Eukaryota; kingdom Metazoa; phylum Arthropoda; class Insecta; order Hymenoptera; family Aphelinidae; genus Aphelinus; species Aphelinus atriplicis. Next base: position 2,621,967 of record CM037076.1, on the reverse strand, counting down.
GCGGGATGAAAGCCAAGCTGTGGTCGTTGTCGTCGATCTGCTGGCGGTAGGCCTGGGGGCTGGCGTTGAGGGACCTCTGCTTCCTGGTGACGGCGTTGAGTGCGCCGCGCAGGGACTCCTCGCTGGTCTGGTGGGGCACAGGGTTGAGCCCGGCCTGCACCAGGCATCCCAACGCGCATCCCACCAATATCACGTGCTCCAGCGCCATCCTGCAAGACACCTACATTTCATCCCTATATACATATATAGTCGCGGCCGCGCTCGCTCTCTGACGCAAGTTCAGCAATGCTCGTAATTGCGCGAGTCTCTCGCCCCCGCGAGCCACCCCCTCGCCCCTCGCCCCTCGCCCCTCGCCCCCGGCTCGACCTCATTCAAATCGACCTCTCCACCCAACCTCCGACGAGCTTCGACGGAGATAATCACACAAGTCCCCGGTTGAAATATATTTTTTTCTTTTTCACCCCAACCCGACGACGACCCACATCGTATAATAACTCGAGTTTTACCGAAACACGAGTTATACCTATACCCGTATAGATCAACACAGTCGATTCGAATCGATGCGTTTACGATGTACGAGCACAGGTGTATATGTTTCGGGCGGTGCGTTCCGGGGTTTTCAAGCTTCTCCGTGGATTCTCAGTGATTATAGGAGGCGTGTGTCACACAACGAAATATAGCAATCGCGTACCGTTGTTTTTGTACCAGACGGCTAATGCGTGGTGTTTTTCCTTCCCCTGACTGGCTCGCATAGCAACGGCCCCATCGGATTTAGGTACGCGCGGATGATTCGCGGCGTGGCGGCGGCGGCGGCGGCGACAATATATTAAAACGCGCGCGCGCGCACCAACCAACCGAGTATATAAAAGTATACTTGCGCGGTGGAGCAGGAGGAGGGGGGGTTAGGTGACACGCGCGCCCTTCATCATCGCACGCGGTTTACGCCCGTCTCTTCATAAATAATTCATTGTTATTATGGGGGCTCGGTCGCGCGCCTCAGCCCCTCCCGCCCGTCAGACTACCCCCGCACACCCCCGATATCTCGAGCCGCAGATATCCCCGAATCTAATTCTCGCGCGCGCGATCGATCGATCGCTCGTTTTGCCCCGGCTCCCGATGTTTTTCGCCCGGCCGACAATTATTGTATTGGCGACACGTAGCGCACCGCCGCGCGCGGATGGCAAAGCCAGCGACACTTGTTGTTGCCCGATCGCGAATCCGACGGGACGTTGATGCGCGCACAGGTCGGAGCGGGGGAGGCACCGGTGCCAGTTGCACCACACTCTGTCGCGCGCGGCTACTGCGCGGAACGCGAATGTTGGCAATTTGGGCCAATTGTTAAATATACACTGCGGTGTACTCACTCAGTTGGGAGCAGTCATTGATCGGAGGGAGGCCGTGTGCTACTCGTGTGTGTGTGTGTGTGTGTGGGCGCGGGCGCGAGAGCCAGAGGATCGGGCGACTGCTGTGCGGGGGAGCTGCAGCCGTGGCTCTGTCCTCGCGACTCTGTCCTCGTCGCAGGCGGGACCGGAGGATTTTATACGGCGCGCAGCGGGCGGCCGAACTCGCTCGCTCACAGGATCGATAGACTCGCGCATGCCAACCGTACCCGCCCGTACCCGCAGCAACAAGTTACGTGGCCGCAGCTACCCCCACGCCATTCATCCCCCAAAACGTCTTATATACGCAGCGCCCGCGATACTACATATACATATATATACGTAAGCGCCGATCAATCTATTCCCACTTCTCGCCAACCAATCGTCTGTGTGGACGCGTATACAAGCGCCACTCGCTATCCATGTAGCCGACTGTATACGAATTACAAATGGAGTCGATCGTCCAGCAGCTGTATACTCGCTCGCAAAGCCCTCGATACACACGTTATTCCATCCATTAATCCACTCTCGAGTCGAATCAACATTGGATCTTTCTTTTTTTCTTCTTCTTTCTCTCATTGCCTTGGATCATCCGCGCGCTACTCGCCCCGAAGCTGCTCAAATCCGTGAGCGACTCGAGGAATTACTCATATAATCTCGAATTTTAACGAATCAACATTCGTCCCTCCCTCTGCCCCGGCTCGCAGATCTCTCTGCGCCGCGGAGAATTGACTCGATGGTTATATGCGGCTAGCCGGCGGCCGCAGGGGTGGTCAACTTTATCCTTCCGAACGGCATCTCGTTCTTCGCATGTTAAATGGGGGCCGGACGTTTGCAGCTCGCGTCATCAATTGATACGGTTGTTTATCCGAAAAATAACTGTCGACTGCACTGACAGCTGATCCGCTCGCACGAGCTGGCTCGTCCGCATGACACACCGTCAGCCTCTCCAACCACACCCTCGCTCACGCACGCTCACACGCGCACATCTGTTTCTGGCAAGATAATCATTTCTCCGCTCGGGGTCAACCCGTAAATACATATATGTATATGCGTGTCTGTGTGTTTACGGTACGTAATAACTCACTCGAGAGGGGGATGATGGTTTTTTTTTTCACCCCGACTCGGAGCCTCAAGTTGGAGGGCGAAAATGCGTATGCTGGCTATAACTTGCGATTTTAAAGAAAAAACCCGACTCTCGCCAATATCGACGGAACATTCGAGACGAGTGTCACCGTAAGTATAATACAGCGATGCAACAATGAAGCTTAACATCTCAAAGTTGCGTGTGTGCCTCGAGGATTACTAATGGTGCGGGCCGTAGTGGTTTTTTTTCCTCCGGCCGAGAGAGAAAATAAATGTAGCGGCGTACAAAGACGGCAGATTTCGGGGGGTGAAGCAAGGATGAGAAAGAGAGATGGCTGCGCACGAAGGGCGTCGGCCGTACAGACGTGGCCAGTCTCTCCGGCTCTGGGACACTATATATGATTTTTCGCGGTTTTACGCCAGACCTGCCCCGCACGCGTGTTCAACCATTCGGGAAGTTCTTTCGAAAATTAGGAATGACCGCGCGCTAATTATTGTCGAGAATCGGTCCGACGCACCTGCGCGGCTAACCACCGAGGTTGCAACTTTCATCATTATAATTGTTATCGCATTTATGATCCACGTGTGTATGTGTGTACGTATAAATCGATATTCGCTCGCAATCAGCGGCATATTTCTCACGGATAACGTCTTCCCGGGCTCTCGTTCCATTTCTCCAATTTTCCAATTTTATCCGGCTCTCCTTTACATTCCTAGATAGAAGTTCATCAGCATTCATACATAGAAACGATGTATATTGAATCGAAGATCCTGCCCCTCAAGTATTTCGAGGTATAAAGTGATCGGAACACTTTGCACGGTAAGATGCTTGGAATAGCTTTGTTTCAATCGCGCGGCGGCCGCGTGCCCCCCTTCACGCTTTTGTCCGATAAATTTTTCAAAATTACGACGACGCGCGTTATTCGCCGCGTGTACGATAATCGCCACTGGCTTACGCGTGCGCGTGCACACCTGCAGACGAGTCTATTTATTTGTTGCGGTTGCGGAGACAAAAAGTCTCGGTCAGATAGTATCTGGAGTAAAGGGGGCTGCGATAGCGCTTATCAGCGGGCCGAGCGATAAGCAGACACAAACTCGAGCGGAGCGGGGACCAGTCGCTTACGGGGAATGCCGCTGAAATGTCCCAGGTAAACGAGCCCGCCTATCGATCAACGCGCAATTCGCAAAATCCACCGCCTGCAGGTAAACAACTGCGTACTTTGGAATTTCACAATCGCGCGAATATACGCGAGTCTAACGCGTAGAGCGCAGCTTTTGAAACGTGCGCGCGAGTTCGCTCACCTCTCGGCTAGTTATCTGCATCATGTATCGAGCTTCGATTTTTTCTTTTCCGCCAGGAGAAGAAGGAGATGCGGCGATGACGGTACGAGACGCGACGATACCCGACGACGGCCTAGTTTTGCCCCCGATCCACACCGGCTCCTCGATAATCACCATCCAGCCAAGAAGAGGTTATATTATTTACTTGCCCTTCTCACGTGCAGATACACGTAGTTCATATTATACGAACGATGATTGAGTCCGCGAGTTGTAGCGATAAACATTGATTTATCGGTCGCTCGACGAACCACGAGATTGCGCGCAGCCACAAGAGATATCGGGAGGACGAGCCGGCTCGAATCTATTTTTCCTTTCTCAATCTCGCTGTTCGGACGAGTTTTATATAAAGCCTGATAAATCATTGTTTATCTTTAAATAAATTGGATCGCTCGAAAATGGACAAATCGGACAAAGCGAGTAAAGGATTCGACCGTCGTCTGACATTGCAGAAGAGTACGAGTCGTCCCGTAGGCCAGATCAAGTGAGCACGTTGGACTGGGTGTCGTCGGCGCGTTCGCAGCGCAGCGTATTCTCGGGCACGTACTTTTTGTCGAGCGTCGATCAGCTGGAGATCCAACAAGTGGTGCAGCTCAGTTCGCGTGAGTACAAAATACTTGCTATAACGATACGATCGCGTAAACGCAAAGAAATAAGGAAAATAGGACACGTGATGGTTGGCAGTACTGGGTCGGGCGAGGAGCGGGTGCCAGTACCGGGTTCGGGTGCCCAGGGCCGAGACGATATTCCTCGCGATCGAGCAGTCGACCGATTGGCAGCGCTCCTTCGTCAGGTCGTCCCGCCAGTTGACGCTCAACATCATGGACCCCTCGGGCGAGACGGCCTTCGTGATTAACAAGAGCTTGAGCTGGGGATGTCTGCCCGGATTCTTACACGTACGTATATGCGTCTAAACATATATCATCGTCGAATATCGTCGAACCAAAAAACCCCCAGCACCTTATCAATTTTTTCTATTCGCGCGTGAAGCATTCGATTGAATTGTCGTCGTGTATTCATTCGTTTCGTCCCGAGCATCGTTAGATCCATCAATTGATCCTGTCGCGGTTCGACAATGTACCGTATCTGATGAACTCGGTCTTACCCGGGGATGGGCGGATTCAGTATTCAATTCGTTCGATGCGAATTACCAAATATTAGTATCTGATCGGAGTATTCGGACAAATTGTATTTGGAATGCAAATATTTGGGAAAGTTTGTATTGGCTCGGTACTTCTGTTCAATCACAGAGATACACTGGGATAACTGTGATTTGTATGTAGATTTTGCCTGGTTCGATTTAGCAAAAAATCAATTAAATATACGAGAATGATACTTCAGAGTATTGCAGCTGATACAAGCTCGACGTGACGAAATTGAATTTTAGTTTGGAATACAGGTGTATATATTGCTCGACATAACTCGGGGCAATAAGTTTTATAAAAGACATGTCAATGTTTATACACACGATTGATTTAAATCGAATGAACGTTGTTGGGGTGCGCAGAAAATAACAGTGGAGTCGACGGATTACATCGGCAGCGTCGAACAGAATTTCACTTGCATCGGGATAAGTTTCACCGTGTACGACGATTCGAGAAGGCCCATCTGCTACATCGAAGGGCCCAACATCTACTCTTGCTGCATGCCCAATGACACGCAATTCCAAGTGAGATATACCAGGGTTTTATCGCGTGCGCATCAATTCAATTGACAAATTACCCTTGTTCTTCACTTTCAGATAGTCTCGGTGGATAAAAGCCGACAGATAGCATCGTTGATCCACCACTTCGACCAGATATTGGTTGACTACTCGATGCTGCTCACTTTCACGCCCAACATGGACGCCAAACTCAAGGGATTGCTTCTCGGGGCGACGTTTCTCTTGGTAAATATGAAAAAAAAAGCAAAAAAAAACTGATAATAAATTCTCGAGCGTGAATCCATCTCAATTTCATCGTCGTCTCTTCTTGCAGGAGTTCCTATTCTTCGAGCATCGCAGGAGATGAGCTCACCGGTCCACCTCTGTTCGTCCTATACGGGACGCGTAATATAAATCAGCTTAAGGAAAATTTTTATACCATTGTGAAATCCAAGCTCTTCCGTACATGTATATGTATAAAGCGACGTGGTTGCGAGGCAGTTTCATTGGGGAAGATTTGCAAGTGTGCCGAGAACTGAATGATTCTATCGTCGCAAAAGATTTATTTATGTATAAAGGAACTCGTTGATAACCTACATCGGGTATCAGGGCGACGAAATTGATATTTATAAACTCGCAATAGGCCACTTTACCCTCGAGGGTGGAAAGTTGAAACATTTCGCAGGCGAAAAATTTGGCTTACAAATGAAAACACCCAACTTCACGACTTGTATATACTTATACAAACGGGCGCCTAAAAGACAAATTTAGGCGCCCGTTTCTCCCGCAAGCATAAAGTTATACTCTGATGGACGAAAATAACTAATTTATCAAAAAGAACCGGTTCTAGTGTTACCAATGAAATCAGAGCCATTGCAGATACCCGATTTGTTGTTGATTCAGTGATAGCTAACAGGATTATCTGTTTTAGACGTAAGAATCCGTTGAAATGGGAAAATTGTGTCAAATTCCAACGCTAGTGCGTGCGCACGAATCGTTGGTATATCGATTGAGCAATTACATATACCTGAAAATGATCCATAAAATATTACCAATTCAATCAATTCATGCATCCATCTATGAGAAAACATTTGCCAAGTCATATTCCGGTGGAGGGAAAAAGTTAGATTTAAAATGTCGACTTTGTCTCGATTACTTTGCGTATGCAGTCAGGCGCTTGAGTTGATTAGTTTGATTGTTGGGAGTCAACTAAAAATTGCTGATACACAGTCAGCCGTATCGGATATTCAGAAGAGTCATCGTATTACTCACGGGCCATTCACACCGGGGCAGAGTTTTCCACCGGCAGCCGAGAACCGAGTTTTAGGATGAGAACCAAAAAAAGGTATAGGATCGAGATTCGATATATTTTTGGGGATGGGCGGGGCAGTTATGGAGGTACACGGTGTGGGCCCGGGGTGTAGATCTACGCTCGTGCACGAGTGCCGTGAATGAAGGGGCTGGTTCAATAGCCGAGCTTATATACGTGTATATATACGCGCTGGCACGCACACACACACGAGAGTGAGGTGAGAGGAGGTGGCGCAGGCGCCTCGCGAGCGCGACAGCGCATGACCAATAAATGCTACGGGTCGCGGTCATGCCGACGTGCCTTGGCGCTGCCCCCCTCCTCTCGTACCCGCACCAGTACATATATATATATACCTATATACACATGATCGAGCGGAAGCGCAACAAGCAGCTCGCTGGCGCGCGAGATGTGTCAGTTTCCCGGGTCCCGCTATGCTCCGCGTGTGTCCCCCCGCGCTCGAGCCTCCTCTCTAGCGCGCTTCTACACACACGCACTCCTGTATACATTATAAACAACAATAAACCCGCGGATTCTCATAGACACGAGGCGCGTTGTATATTGCCTAAACAGTCATGGTCCTCCTAGCCATAGTCGGCCTCTGCTTCCTCTTCTATCATCTAGTCTATCTTGTTTTCGTAAGATTTTTGGACTGCGACATCAAGCTGTTTTTCTACGACAAGTTTGGCCAATCCATAGGTAAATATATCGAAATAATCAGTTCTTTCTTTCTTTTCACTTTTTTCGTTTCATCCGCCACCTCGACTAATTGTTAGTTTTACGCTCGGTCAACGTTCGTGTAAAGCAACTGCGCTCAAGACGCGAAGGACGTCCAAATTTTTTCACAGCTGTATACTTACTTGCAATGACGAGCGAATTAACACAGCTCGAGAGTTGTATAACGGGTTTCGCATTTCTTCGATGCGTAGCTGTATAGATGTACGCTGGGCAGCGCTGCGTACATCGCGTGTGTATAATATCGAATGATTCCGTGCGGCCGCGGGACTCTGATGTTTAATCTAGCCGCGATATCTACTAACGCGCGCAAAAAATCTTTGCAGAAACACTCAGTGGAAAGGTCGTGTGGATAACCGGAGCTTCAAGCGGCATAGGAGAGCATTTGGCTTATGAACTAGCCAGGAGTGGCTGTAAACTCATACTGTCAGCAAGGAGGGAAGCCGAGTTGCAGCAAGTTAAATTGAATTGTTTGACAGGTACAGTACCAATTGCCCACCACTGTTGAATTGTCAAATTTTCGACTTTATGCTCCGATTTTATTATCTTCTTCAAATTGTCTTTGCAGCCAATCCCAAGTTGCAGCACCACGACATATGCATTCTAGTTTTTGATGTCCGCAACATCAGTTCTCATGAGAGGATTTTCGAAAATGCCATGTCTTCATTTGGAAAGGTAAATTGAAGGTGTATTGATTAACTCTGAAACACTCTCAGATGCTGATTTTTTCATTCAAATTTTAGCTGGACATTCTGGTGAATAATGCTGGTAGAAGTCAGAGAGCAGTCTGGGAAGACATAGACATTGCAGTCGACAAAGAAGTTTTTGATCTCAATACATTCTCTGTGGTGTCCTTGAGCAGATTGGCGGTGAAGCACTTTATCCGTCAAGGAAGCGGACATATAGCTGTGACATCTAGTTTGGCTGGAATATTAGGAGTACCATTTTCTGCATCTTACACAGGATCAAAGCATGCAATTCACGTAAATTCTCATTAAATTTTCTTCATGAAAATATGGAAGATTTAAAAAAATTATATAATTACAATTTTAGGGATATTTTGATTGCCTACGAATGGAAAAAATGTCCCAAAATATTGCAGTGACCATTGCATGTCCAGGACCAATACAAACTGATTTTCTAGCTGAAAGTTTTACTGAAAACGTTGGAGAAGTATGTGTAACAATTGTAATTCAATACTGCGCAAATTGTACACCGACTAATAAATTCTACGTTTTTCTTAGAAATATGGGCAACAAACTGAAATCGATCCATCAAAGTTACCAGCAGCTCGCTGTGCAAAATTATTTGCATCAGCTATAGCTAATCGACTCGATGAAGTTTGGATTGGTCATGCCAATAGTCTTCAGCTTACATATGCTGTGAAATACTATCCAAATATAAGTTCACTGTACGTAGCTTGGATTTTCTTCTATCGATTGATAAAAGTATATGATTGAACTCACTAATATCACTTCATTTCAGATTCATGCCCCTAGTTGGAACAGCATTTATCCAAAAAATGAGAGATTCCAAAGTGACAGTGTCTGTTCAACCATAATTGGATGAAAATTATGTGTGATATGTGTCAAGAAAAAACTTTCCACCACGTTCTATCTGCCATATTTATATTGTGATAATATGTACCGGGTACAAAAGGAGATATTTGTACATACTAATGATATTTATAATGATTTTGTTTTGTTTTTTACAATTATTAAATATTACGTTTCTGAATTTAGTTTTGCTCTAGCTTCCTTACCTAATAAAATAGCTTGTTTAAATAATTTACAATATAGTTCAATTGCACATGGAGTATCGTCATTACCAGGCACAGGATAAGTTATAAGATTAGGATTAACATTACTGTCAACAATGCCAACAGTTGGTATGCACATTTTGGCAGCGTTGCTGACAGCTCGATGTTCTAACATGACAGTGTTCAATGTGTTGAAAAATATACAAAGATCTGGTAACCTGGTAACAGCTCCAAATTCTTTTGTAGAATTAGTGAATGTTCCACCTTTCCATTTCCTTGTGTGGGAGAATTCCCCGCACTCAATAGCTGTTTTCTCCACCAGATGAGCACTCTGGGGTGTCCGCGATATGAGCAAAATGATGCCATTATTGTAAGCAATGTGCGCCGTGAAGTTGAGAGCCTGCCTCAAGAGGTGGGCCGTCTGATCGAGATCAAATATCACATGTCCCAGCCTTGATCCATAGATGAACTGCTTCATACGGTCATCCACTGTGCCCTCAGTGTGGCCGTAGTGCACTCTTGCATCGAATAAATCTTTGATTGTGAATAGTTTGTGCACTTGAAAATAATCTGGATGTTGCATTGGATTTATCCTCAGAGCTGATTCTGTTGAACATAGAATTCATAGTGTTACCAATTGTCCGTTGCAATCTTACAGGCAAGATTCGGAAGAAAAACAAATATTGAGAACGAGATCATCACCATCTTCGGGAAGAATGTTAGGTTGTGTCTGGGTGGATAATTTGGAAACTCTGGAAGGATTGGCAGCGACGCATCTCAGCAGGCCCACGTGGCTCGACACTGAAAAGTTGAAAGGGCAAAATTTAGCTGATACGAGAGCAAATCACCGAGTGCTGTCATTGGAAAAAGGCAATAATCTTCACGTTTATTTCTAAACAGAGTGGAGACCGCCGCAGACATGTTTCCAAACTGCTGCAGCCGCACCACGAAACACGCGCCTCCCTCCAAGATAAGACGTCTGCTCTCGAGTCCTCGCGGCGCGCGCGACACTGCACGCTGCTCCGGCGAAACTTCCCAACTTGTCCAGTTTTTTGGACAATTTTCTCCGCAGAATAGCCGCAAGGGATATTTTGATTATTATAAGTCGAGCATTCTCGGCGCGCACGTGCAGCGTAAATACATGTAGCACATGTCATCGACAGACTAGTAAAATACATTTATTATTTATTTATTTATTTTTGCCCTGGTTGTCGCTGACACTCAATGAACCACTTTGATTTTTTCGTTTCTTCATTTAATCGCCCCCGTTTTACCTTCCTATGGCTTTTCCTCAAATTTCATTCATGGAATATTTGATTACATTCGCACAATCCTAAGAAATGCCAAATAACTTTTTCCACGATTCGATTGGACAAAAATGATCAATGAAATATTAATTATACTATCACGGGACTGCCTAGCAATTTCAAGGGCCACGATCCTAACATGTAAACATGCTCGATTGTCGAAAGAATTGTTTTATATAGAAGGTGCGATCGAGGCGCGCTTTTCGGCGGCTCGAGCTGCATATGCGGATGCAGATGCAGACATTGCGCTCTTGCATATATATATATGTATATGTTTAGGCGCGGTGGCGCTGCTCACTACGTCGTATATAGAGAGAGTAGAGAGAGGTGGAGAGAGGTGAGAGAACTCTGCAGTGAACGTGTGTTTGTGTGCGCGCCGCCAAGGGAGGGGGATCTGGGTAGTATAGTCTCTCTCTCGGCTGGCGGCCATTTTAGGTGGGAGCGTTGGGTGGTGTCTGCCGTCGGTGTGTGCTCGGCTCGCGCGCACAGTCGCACACTTATGTGTGTGTGTGTGTGTGCGAACGCGCGAGGGAGACGACGACGACGAGGATCGAGACTAGACTCGGAGTGAGCCGCGCGCGCAGTGATCACGCGCACACTTGCGCGGCGCTATATAGTGCTCTCTCGAGTGTAGGACGGCGCGCGCGCGGCTGCAGCAGAGCAGCAGTATTATAGTTGGACTCGGAGAGAGAGAGCGAGAGAGAACCGAGTGGATCCGAGAGAGCAGCGGCGGCGCGCAGTAGTGGTGTGTGGTGTGTATAGTACGGCGGCGGCGGCGGCGGCGGCGCGGCGGGTCTGCATCAGTGCAGCAGCCTGCTCGAGAGAGTTGCAGCTTGCAGCGGCGGCGGCGGCGCGCAGTGATATTGTGTTCCGCGTGCCAGACTGCGGCGGCGGCGGCGGCGGCGGTGTCCAGCCCAGTGCCAGCGATCTCTCGCGCGCGTGTGTGTGTGTGTGCGCGGGGGCAGGCGGGGCAGTTGTGCGACTGCACCGGGGCAGCGACACCGAGAGTCACATACGAGCGAGCACACGCACCGCGCCGAGTGGGATGCGAGCGGTGGCGGCGGCGTAGGCGTTGGCGCTGGTGGTGCGCGGCGCTTCGCCTGCTGCACTTGCGGAGTGCAGTGCAGGGCCGCCCGGGCGACGCCACGTGGCCAGGGACGCAGGACGAGGGGCCAGCCGAGCGGCCGGCTCGCGGCAACGGCCCCCCAGCAGCTGCCCACCCAGCCCTCCCGGGGCATGCGACACGCCTGCCCACGCCGCCCTAACCAGGCTACGCCTGTTCAGGTAGGTGGCGCCAGCTCACTCGAGAGCTCCTTCTCTCCTTGCCCCCGAGAGACTCGACAACTCCGAGGAGACGCGCGCGATGTACCTGCAGTGCCACCCCGAACCCCTCGGCCCGCAGCCTCTCTTACTCCTCGCGCGAGCCCTGCCTCCGACGGCAGCCATCCCCGTCCGCCGCCATCTGTCCCCTCTCTCTCTCTCTCTCTCTCTCTTGGCATCGCGCGCGCGTCTCTTCTCTCGCCGGCCCCGATCGTTGCACTCGCCAAGGCGTGACCGTCTACTCGGCCAGAGCCTCTTACCTACACCAGTATATATGTATATACCTGCGGGCCACGAATGCCCCGGTCCATTCTCATCCCGTCCATCCCTCCCGGAGCTAACTGCACATGACTCGAGAGACACTCGATTCATCCCCCGCGGTGTCTCGCCCCCGAGTCTCCTGCACACTCGTATACGTGACTCCAGCGGACTGTCCGCTCGTGACTCTGGCAGCTCGTTCAACTGGCATACCGTATAAACACTGCACTGCACGTCAACCATATTATTTGGTCGAAAATTGTCGGCGCGCGGACGACGCTCGGGAGCACAGGAACTGCCGAGAGAGAGAGAGAGAGAGAGAGAGGATCGATCGCGCGAGGAGCAGCGAAAGAATCAAGTTTTGAACGGAACAAAACGATGACGGGCTGACGGCCGGCTATAATACATGCAAGAATTCCTCTCTCATGCTGTGCAGCGCGGCCGCGAGAGCCTGAGAGATGGAGCACGTATAGTTGAGCAAGCCGCATTGTTGCGAGCGCGAGCGATTCGATCTCGGGCGCGGCGGACAACCAGCAGCAGCACCAGCAGCGTCAGCAATTTCCAACGGGATGACAGTCGGGCGCTTTTTACGACACGTGGCGAGCTTTTGGCCAGCTCATGTGTATACTGTCTATATGTATATACACAAACACACCTTTGCTCATGTGAGCGTGTAGCCAGACGAGCAGACAACACACACGCGGAGGGAAACGGAGTCGCGCGCGCGAACAGCGCTTAGAGCGTATATACGCGAGATTTTTCTTCCTTGTGTCGGGCGTCCCGCGCGTGCCCCTACCCCCGCGCGATCCGAAAGAAAGTCGGGCTCGTCGCTACATTCGCGCGTGCGATTATTTTCTCGCACTCTCTTTTCCCCCCGTGCGTCTGCTCTCGGCTCGTCGGAATTACGAAAGTAGGACTCTTTAAGTAGGCTCGCGTACGCTTCCCCTTCCCCCCGCCCCCCACCCAAACAGCCGGCAGGCCTTAATAACGCATCGGCGCGAGCGAGCCCGAAAAAAAACGTGTGCACGAGAGAGCCGCAACCCGTTCGCGCACTCGATTGACACTCGTAATTGTTTTTCAAAAACCGCATCGACTCGCCTTGGGCGCATTGTTCGCTTCGTACTACTACTACTACTACTACTACTACTACTACTACTACTCCGGCGCTCCCCCCTCCTTTGTTTACTATATACCGTTCCACCGCCTCCCCCCCCCCAGTCCACCTGCCGTTACGTTCAACACGACGTGTGCCACGTGTCCAACTGTCAATTTGAATTGGTCGGTTCTTTATCCGCGCGGGATAACGTGTGCGCGCCGTGTCAATTTGTATTATGTCGAATGACGCGTTGTGGGTGGATTCGGATTCGGAGCCAGAAGCTCTCTCTCCCGGTTCCATTGTTTTCATTCACATAGCTCGTTGATACAACCTGTACTCACGAGAAAGTATATAGGATGGATCAATCTGCGCGTAACCGAGTGATAGCGATGTGAAATGTGAATGTGCCTTGAGGTGTGACAAGGAAGTGAGAGAGAGAGAGAGAATGTGTGTGTGTGTGTGTGTGTGTGTGTGTGTGTGTGTGTGTGTGTGTGTGTGTGTGTGTGTGGAGTGGGTGCATTTGACACATATACAGGGCGGCCCGCCGCGGGCTAATAAGATGAGAGAAAGAGAGAAACTGGAAGAGTAAACTTTCTCGCGCCTGCAGCTACAGGCCGTTCATAATGAAATGGGAGTCGGGTGTCCCGCGCGCGCCGGAACCCGGGATCGATCCCCGCGGGCGCCTCGGCATTTTCTCGCCGTTGCTCGGATGTGCCACGACATTCGCGCGACAATTAGCCCAAAATCCTGATGTACTTCAACTTTTTTTCCCGATTCGTCGCAACTCGCCGCAACAACCTGTGCACGCCCCAATATATCGCGACAAACGGCTTCGCGCGCGCGGGTTCGCTTATCGATTTCAGCCCTTCTCTCCTCCTCCTCCTCCTCCCGACCGACCAACACCCAGCCATTTTTTTCCACTCGCTCGTGACTTGTGTTTTGCCTTGCCCGGCTCATTTGCCTAAATACTCCGCTGCCGCTCACCCAACTGCAGCTTTACACCGCGGGATTTTTCCCCTTCCCAACGTCTAAGAGCCTATACAGTCGAGCGGACGCTCGAGCAAGAAGTAGAGCTCCGACGTCCGACCGAATCTTCCGCACGTCGGAACCGAATTCCGTTGACGAAGCTCTTCGTCCCCCATATATATGTATACACAATTCGAGAATATTCGCCTCGTGTTCTCGGTTGTTTTATCGGCTTTCTTGTATCGAACGTTATTATTCACGCCGGGGGGTGAACGAGGCGTTGTAAATTTGCGCGAATGTCCTCCGATGGATATGAGGTGAACGACGGATAGACGTCTCGCGTTTATCGTCTGTAAAGAATAATGAACTCTTTCTCTCTCGCTCCGGGGAGTGGTTGCTTCCTCTGTCTCACGGAAACGCAGAAACACGCGAGGACGTCCTTCATTAATTTTTTTTTAAATTTTCGTAGCACCAGCAAAATTGTACGAAATCTTGATAGAAAATTGTGTACGGCCTGTATATTACGGCCAGCCTCGCCGGCAGTGAATGCGAATCGAGATACGTGCGATCATACATATATATACGTCGCGCGCTAAGCTCTTCCTGCTATATGCACAGGGCAAGCCGCATTTCACTTCCGTTTATACCGGTTTCGTTTTATTTAATTTTCGATAATACTCGCGCGCGCCGCCAGTGTGTATTTCTCCGGTACGTGTGATTTTTAGTCCTTCCTCTCGCTCTCTCTCTCTCGCCAAATCGAATATTTTCCCCGCCTAAAATTAGAGACGAATCAATAGTCGAGCGGGACGGCTGTTGGAGCGTGTAAAAAAACCAATGCCACGCGATTCGCAAGGCTAAATTGTACGCGCGTTCGATTCAGAACAAAGCTCCATACAAATAACGCGAGCGCGCGCGTGTTTGAGAATTAGCGAATTGTGTGTTTGTGTGTATGTGTGTTGGGGACTCGCGACATACACGTGCGCATAGGTACCGGCGGGACGACGTGCGAGGCAAGGAAAGATCAAATGAAGAGGCTCGATCACGAGGGGCTTGAGTGAGCTGATCAATTAGCCCGGAAAGCCCGGGGGCTAAATGAGACTCGGCGCAGCTGACGATGCCGCGCACCTCTTCACGTGCGCGCAGTTAACCCGTCCGGGCCGCGCGCTCTCTTACTATACTAACGTAAATTACACACGCACGCGGCATTTCGAAGCCGCGTCAATATTTTAATGCTCCCTCGATATTTTGCCAACGTGTCGCCGTCAATCGGCCTCCGAATTATTCAACGCGGAGATTCGCGGACTGTTTAAGCTGCGGCGAGAAAACGCCCCGCGGCGGCCGCCGGACGTGTAAACCTCACACCGCGCACCTCGAGTATAAAACCAATTTTCCAATCGTATGTCGCTGATTTATTTTGACGCCCAACCCCGTCTCGAACGTTTAATCTATATACGTGGCTCCCCCCCCCCTCAAAAATACGTAAATACATATATCGAAACATTGATTTATCGATTGGCGGCAGAGTTTAGTCAGAGAGTGAGCCGTGGATCGATTGCGAATTGATACGGCTGACGGGAACCAATGAAATAATCAATTTCGCACGTTATTGAATTGTAAACGTATAGCGAGTGCCTATAACGCCTTTATGAATAACTCGCGAGCAGTGGTGGGAGCTCGGTTGGTTTTGCATTTTATCCGTGAACTCATTCATCGATATGCGCGCCGGATGAGTAGAAGAGGAAAAGTGCCTCTCCCGGCGATTGGGAAAATGTCACCTTGCTATGCACGGCATGGAAGATGCAGAAAATATTCAGAGTGTCTGCCAGGTGCCATGGTTTTTCGGATGGGAATGAGAGACGGCTGGGAACGCGCGTTACATATTGAGAGTCGAAACGGTATATGGGGTTTGGTGGATTTTCGAGGAATAGAGACTCGAGTCAGTAGAGAGTTGAGGGCTGCCGAGAGCCGAGACGGAGGTTGGAGAATGCGAGTGAGTGAGTGTGTGTGTGTGTGCGTGTGTCGAGGCGGTGGCTGCGGGGACGATCGATCCGCGGCCAACTGCGCGCTCCGCGCACCGATTAACTCAAGAGAGAGGGAGGGAGGCTGCTGCAATTCCTGCTTACTTCAGCGTCTTAGTTGAGCGCGCACGCGGCCGAGTCGCGTTCTCGCGCGGCTCTCGTGCGGTTCGCGATGTCACTGCAGCTTACGCCAATAACGTCGTGCGTGATACTTATCCTATAACCCGACGTGCGCGGCCCTTTCCACCAATGCTCTTGCGGTGTTGTTGTCGCGCGTGTGATCGATTAGCCATTCTTCGTGGCTTCTCTTGAACTTCTCACATCCACCACTAATTTATAATACGTAGGCCAAATAATTCTTTTCAATATCCGGAAAATTTCTGTCTGTCAACGAGTCCGGTAAAGGACTGCGTGTGAAATTGGGGCGAGATCCTATGACAGAGAGGAACCACCAGTAGTCGCCTCGGGCTGCTTCCCCTCACAGGATCTCGCCAAAGTTTCTCACTAGAAAAGACTGATTGACAAACGAAAATTGTCGCGAATCACAATTCGTTTTGTTTTATTGTTTCTCATCGGCCGATGATATAAGAAGGTTTTACAGAAAATTAGAAGCGTGGTGGGGAAGGGAAGGAAAAAAGTGAGACTCGACGCGCAAATTTAATATTTAAACGATGTTTGCAGGGCGACATCGGGTCTACTCGCTACACATACGCAGCTATACATACACACGCTCAGCTTAAGCCGCTCAAAACAACTCGAATCGTCGCTGCGTCTGTCTAGGAGGGGGTTTGAATACGCGCGCGCTCGCGTCTGCGGAAAAAAAAAGCCAACTGTAGGGAAAAGAGAGTGGCGAAGGTCAGCAACGCGTCTCGAGCCGCAGCAGCCATCAAAGAGACACACAGTGTATCCCGCAGGATATTAGTCAGTCAGACGTTTGCGGAGAGAGGTATAGAGTCGATGCTGGGACACGAGGAGGAGGAGGAGCAGACCGTCGGACGCTGCAGTTATCTCTGCCGGCAGAGCAAACAAAGACGGCTGCAGCTTATCGTTCCTCTCGCCGCGAGCGCGCGTACACACGCGGCGTGTGTGACGAGCCCCCGCGAGCACCACGTAGTTGCAACCACCGGCCCGACTTTTCTCCGCTTGCTCGAGCAATGTCAAGCCTGCCGGACCCCCTGGCGCCTCCCTCCCTCGTTTTATCCAACTCGTAAACACACCCACACCCAGCCAAAGACCGCGCACTTCTTTTCTCCCGCGTGAATCTTTAATGTTTTCATTACTCGCGTGCGCGCGACACACGTACCCTGCCGGCCGGCCAGCCGGCGATTCATCCGCGACAAATATTTCATCGAGTTACACGCATACTGTTCCACCCGCAACTATTATACGTTTTATATAATACGCAGGTGGGGGCGAGCGCGACGAGTCGGACCCACGAAAACCGATTTTCCGATATAATGCTTCGTTTCCATAAATGCGACCGAGCGACTGGCCGTACGTCAAATCGCGGGTATATGGATTCCCCTCTGCCCGATTGCGTGCAGCTCGACGCAGAGATAACGTGGAATCTACATAACGACACAATCGCGGAAAGCCGAACGACTCGCGCGCACCGGAAATATATACTTTTTCATTTTTCTCGTTCGAATCTGTGACAAAAGCAAATCGTGTGCGGTGTGCAGTCGAACGGTGCAGCGGCCCATTTGTCTCGTGCGTAACTCGCTTCTTTCGGTTCGCGAGACAAAATCCAACCCGAGGCGGCGATAAGTCGAGGAGATCCTATAATGGCTACGTACGCGCCGCGCCGAGGCTGGCCTGCGTCACCTGTCCGCTCCTAACGAAGTGCGAAAAGTCCACACAGCAGCGCGATGGCCGCGGCCTGTCTCTCTACCATGGTCGCTCACACACACACACACACAGACACGCGAGAGCCGAACGACGGCTAATTGCGCCGACCATTAGCGAATACGAGTAGCGGAAGAATCCGCGACGCTCGCGAGCTTAATTAAACAAGGGACAATAATTAGCTCATGGCGGCGGTGTGCTTGTGAAAAGCAACCGCTCCGGGGCTTGTTAATAAGTGTATGTCTCTGTGTGTGTGTGTGTGTGTATAATAGATGTGTACAAGTTTTCCCTATATCCGTGCACGCGTTTGCTCTCTCTACGATCGCCGGCGCGCGCACTTCATATCCGCGCGTCTCTCATTCACTGTCGCGCGCATGCACTGCGCCCGTACCCTAGAGCGTGTGAACAATCGCATACGGCATTTGCTTCCGTGTGTTTGCACCCGAAACTCGCTGTTCGCAAGTTTTTTTTCTCCCCCTCGTGCCGTACGTGTGTACACCGGGAGCTCCGCGCTCGATATTTCAGTTGCGACTGTTATAGCAATGTAAACGTAAGCACTTCGAATCACTCGTCGACGTATCGGCGGCAGAGAGAGAGACAGAGAGCAGCGTTGCGAAATTCGCCCGCGGAGCTATTGAACTCGACGGTAATCGAATTGGACGAAGCGCGACCGAGTGATTTCGTTGTGGTGGAAGCGCGGCCTGCTTCGAACTGTATACGCTGCGCTAAATTGTCGACGTATCGTATAGCGGCAGTCCAAGACGTGGACACCCGAGACTTTTATTAGCTTTTGAATTTTCGAGCGCGCTTGTACGTGTGAATTTGGGAACAATTTCAAATATCCCAGATCAACATTTTTCTTTAGTTTTCCTTGAACGCAGTCCTCTTTCACTAGGGTAAACTCGTTAGGAAATGTCTGAAACAAGGCTCATTCTCGTTCCGAACTTTAACCTCATTCATAACGACCCGTAAACGCGTGTGTGTACAAAAGTATGAAAACGTCGCCGGTGCACTAGCGCGATTGATATTTTTTCCTTTTCCTTTCTCTCATTTTCACGAGGACGGCTATTATTCAATTGGCGCCGGCCGGCCGGCCGCGAGTCGCCAGCACGTGCGACACGTATTCCCTATGATCAGATTTCCATAGGCTCTCTCTCTCTCTCTCAATCTCAATCTCTCTCCGCCAGTCCTACATTCGCGGGTAATATAGTCCCGTCACTCGCGCGCTCACGCATATATGTAAGATATCGCGAGGCGCGCAATATATGTATATACATCGTGTACGTATTTACGACTTCACTCCGCGCACTGATACACGTCCGTGATACATTAGTCATCTCTCATTTTCTCCTCGTCGTCCCACATAAACTTGACCTACGTTCGGTCGTCGAATGATTTCGAATCCATCATCGTTTGCTATTCGGAGATTTGTTAAAATACCATTAGAATGGTTTGAATTGACAATCGAGAAAGCTTAGTAAATATTATCCAGGATTTGTATAAACCTTCATTCCAATCAAGCAATACTTGCAGCGATGCGCGTACGGTACGATACGAGATTTGTCAAATGCACCGCGAGGAGAATGCACTGCATGTCGGACGAGTCGTCGAGAGAACGACGATTTTATCTGTCCGCTCTCGAAAATGCCGGGGCGAACTAATGCGTCAAGAATTTTCCCCGAGCCGATTCGAGCTTTGTTCGATGCTTCGTGTGCGAGAAAGAGAGAAAGAGAGAGAGATGGCAGGCCAAAGTTGTGCGCTCGCGCGGACAAAGCGCAGATACATAAATATACGTGACATATCGCAGCCGCGGATTAAACATTGAATCGGAGCGTGAGTGAGGCGGGGAGAGGCGCAGCCTCGGCCAAAGCAGCGCACTTAGCGGGCTATGCATAAATCACGCGGCCAAAGCACCGAGTGTGTTTTATATCTATACACGAGCCCGGGAGAGAGAGGGAGAGAGAGAGCCGCGCCCGAAATGTATGTTAATTTTTAAGCCTCGCCCTCTGCTCCCTTCAGTCCCTTCCTCTCTCGCTCTCCGCGCGCGCGATATCTCCACGCACGCGTATCGTAATTTCCCATCGGAATAGCGGCGGCGGAGGCGGCAATTTTCCCCCTCGCGCACACTGCTTCCTGTTCCAACTCCCGCCGTCTCTCTTTCTCTTTCTCTCACTCACTCTGCTTCAATTGATTCCACACACACACACACACACACACACACACACACACACACACATACGCGCGCGGAGACGATTTCGTTGTATTGCCCCCCCCCCTCCGTTCATTGTGTCCGCAACGAGAAACACTTCCCAGCACACCGCTTACTTATACGTTATATTACTGAAATCGCGCGCGAGCGGCAGAATCGGAGCGGCGTGTTTTGTACTCGCCGAAATATCATATCCGAGTCGTCGCATCTACTCGACTCGCGGCTGGCTCGCCGCACATTTTGCACGCCGCAGTCGAAACTTTTCGACGCCCCCGAGCTGGTGGCAGGGGGGAGGGGAGGAAATGTGCCAACGGCACCTGGTCACAAACGTGCGAGAGTGAATCAGCGTTGCCCGGGGCGAACCGATACAACGCGTCGATTCGTTTCAATGATCGATTTACGATACGCGAATGGCATTTTCCGCGTGGCAGCGTACGACGAAATGTCGGCACTCGCCGCGAGGTATACAGGGAGAGTTAGCCGGGATGAAGAAAAGCCGGCCGAAGCAATTTGCGCGCACCGATATATCCTTGATATATATGGCCGAGCAACGCGGCAACTTGTCCATCTGTATATCTCGCTTGTTTAGTTCGCTGGTTGATCTGTCCTCTCCCGCTTATAGCACACATTATGCCCACTGTTCCCCCGCTCGTTTAGCCTCCATTTCCTCATTTCGACGCGCGCGCAACCGAGCCAACGTTCGGCCGTGCTTTAATACAAACAACTCTACTCATGCGCGGCCGCAACAAACTCGCTATGCTTAATTCAGACGAATGTGCGTACGTGCACGTATACGTATCGGGTGTAGTATCCGAGCTCGTGAATTCCCCCCGTCTCTCTTCCTTTACCCTATATATGCACAATTTGCCAGCGTCGAACTCGCACCAACAATAATATCTGGTCCTTTTGTTTGCAGACAAAGCTGTTGTGCGTGAAAGAAGAGCGGACGACGAATTGCTGGCATGTCAAACAATCAGCTGGTTGACTCTTGTCTGTGAGTATACGATCTGTGCATATCATTCAGCCCCACGAGTGAATTTTTATATTTATATATATTTACTAATCGTTGCCCCGGAACGTAGTTAACCCTGACACGTACTGCACAACCCCTTCTAACTCATTCCTCTCTAACTGTATATAATTGAGCAGCAGAGTATTGGTTCTCTTTGTTCTTTGGGCTCTTGAATAACATGTGTTCAATGCTGGGGTATACTGGGGGGGATTGAATTGAAGTCGGGCAAGGTCGAAATATATAATTCGAATGTTATTTTGAGGGCAATGGCTGGAGCGAAGTGGCAAAGGGAAAGGAAGGGGGGGGGAGGAGGAGGGGTCTGTCGTATAATGAATGGGATATACCGGAGCGCGAGTTGCTTGGCGATGCCCAGTTCCGTTGCAATGATTCACTATGTTCAGCTGTTGTAATGAGCTGGTGAGCCAGTTGAGATACGTATAATAACGAAATTGAATGATTGAAATCAGGCTGGTGAACCGGCGGATCGAGCAGAGGCAAGAGCACAACATAACTCGCACTGAAATCACGCAGAGGTGACTAACCCGCTTAAATCATCGTGTGCTTTTCATTAACTAGTGCATGCGCGTGTCATTACACGCTCTGACATACACACACACAGACACACACTCACAATTTTCATACTCAAACCGAGCGAGCCAACTGCATTTACAGAGAGCGAGAGAGGCGAAGTACAACCGGCGCCGTTCGTTCCAACGCAAACATTCGTTTATAGTTCGTTCTCCTGGCGCGCGATACGTGTCCGCGATGCGTCTCCGCTAGTTTCTGAATATACCCGCAAGTGTAAACGTAAGTCGACCGAACGTGTGTTCGCGGCACCAGTGAGTGGGCATTTTCGCTCTTAATGGGGGCTAGAGTTCGAGCTGCGCATTGTGCACGTTTGTTCCATTGTACGTGCTCGATTCCCATAACTTTCACCGAAAAACATCGCTGTTTTTTTCCCTCTCAATCGCTTTTCATACATGTCTCGTGTGACTTTTAGTGACAAAATTCAAATGTACAACTAACCGTTTGGATTATTTTTTTTTTAGTATTGTTCATTCTGATATTTGTGTCCGAGGTCGGATTGGCCTGAAAAAAAAACCCTTCTGATGAGTCGAGTGGATCAGGTGGATCTAGGACGAAACGTCAAAGTACCTTCTGTATACTAACTCTTTTTACACCACTCGCAGATTAAAGAAAAATTACAATTTTACCATGTGACTACACTGACGAGTGAGGGGGAAAAAATTGAAAATCTCGACATGGACTTGATTACTTTGTGTAGCGCGATTGACACTTGGAGACTGAGTTATTTAGAATATCAGATTATGAACATACGTTGGAAAATAGAATCAACAAATTATGGACTTGATTATTGAACGCGCCGGGAGTAACAGTTGAACAATGTGACGGTACACGTGTTCGATCTCGACAAGGCGCAACGAGAGTTGGATAAGAACTGTTACGTAAGTGCGAGAGCGTTAGATCTGTCGGGAGGACGCGCTACAGGTATATACTTGGTGATTTCGAAACGGGCATTGTTCCCCCGACTCGGGCGCACACACACGCGCGCGTCTAGGCAGAAAGAGAGCATATATATATGCTGGGTCTATCGGAATAACCAATCCGGGCACTTTTCCCCTGCACGAAAGTCTCTTTCAACACTTTGCTGCAGTGTGTGACGCACGACGCGCCCCGGCACAATGGCGTTACCTCCACGCACTAACGACGCGCGCACTCGCGTAATTACTTTTCCCAACACGCCTCATTCATCTCTCTCTCTCTACCCTCTATATATATGCGCATCCGATCTCTCCACCCATTTCTTTTTTTTCCTTTTAATTGTTCTGATAACCCACTTTCCACACACTATACGCATTTACACGTCCTTCTCCCAACGCATTAACATTTTTCCCCGCTCGCTTGCTTTCCTTTACTTTATATATACATATATAGGAATTAATCACTCGTTCGCTAGTTCAAGTCGTACACCACACAAACATTCAGAGTGTACTATTCGTAGATGTAGCTTTACTTGTTGTTTTTTCTTTCCTCGTTACGTCATTGTGCGTCACGTTTTTTCATGGCGAACGAGGTATTTACACGTGATACGGATATCTGATCGTTAATCTTTACATTTTACAGACGAGTTCTCCAAGAAAAAGGCCCCGACATGCCGCAGTACACGTGAGTATTGTTTGTTGTTGTTTCCGATGTTACGTTGAGCTTTCGCTCGAATGCGCCAGCATTTCCCTATCGATCAGTCGTTTTTCATGAATTGTGCTACCATCCCGTATGTCTTAAATTCAATTGGAGAATCCATTGTGAATCATTTTTACGATAGTCAATTGATGGATAGAATTAAACGTCGCGCGACAAACGAGTTGAATTGATGAGAAAAAAAAATTGTTTCATGCGCGCAGTGGACAAGTGGATAACGACTACCATGGGAGTAACGGTCAAGCAGATACACATTCGATACATTCTTCGCATCTGTCGGTGCAGGACGATCCTCTGCTCATACGAACTCACAAGCAACAAACATCTCAGCAAGTAAGTATGTGCAATGTAACGTCGAGCAGCAACCCGGTCAAGCTACTCTGAATACAATCTCAATATAAATAGACTTGTTCAAGTTGGACATTCGAAACAGTTGATTGAGTCCCCTTAGACCACAGTGAAATTTTCGAAAGATTAATTTTTTTTCGTATTGACTCAGGACCAACCCAAAATGACATAACTTAACACCGATAACCATATTTTCCGAGGACTCTCCCCGTTATTCCGAACGTTAAAATAAAACTTGAAACTCGGTTATCTCGGAACTGCATTTTTCAAATCGATTTGCAGGATAACTCGAACTATCTTCATAAAAAATGTCAACTCTAGCTTTTGCATTGAATTATAAAAAGGAATACGTACGGGTTCTGCAAAATGTTGAATATTGTCAAAGTTGTTGAGAAATTTCGGACTGTGATTTTTTGCAAAGATGAAACTTTTAGTTTTTTTTTTCAAAAGCCTGGCATTTTTTCGAACATCGATATTTTCAAAATTCCGTGCGTATTTCTCTTCAAAATAATATGCGGTAGGTACGGTTGACAACTTTTTTAAATTGGATGCACATTGTTCGAGTAATGCTGCAAGCCCGAAGGCTCTTTTAGAAAAAAGTGTATTTTTAAAAGCTGCACTGTACCGCCATTTTGTAATTTTTCTTTTGTAAGAAAATACGTATTCGTATATGTGACGTCAACACGTAACAGTGAAATTGGATTTTGTGAATAACAATTTTTTCTTTATCAATTCAAAGAAAATTGTCGAAAAAGTACTTTTGAGAGTTCAAATCATCGATAGAAACGGAATAATATAGAGTTGCCATATGTGGCAAAATCTTTGTTCTATACCTCTGATTATTCACGCTCGTCGGAAATGAAAGAAAGAAACGAAGAAAATAAAGATAAAGTTAAGAGTGGGATTAAGATAGGGAGGGAGATTGATTAAAAGATTGTGACGCGTGTTTCAGGTGACGACGGTGACAAAGGTGGTAAGGGAGGTGTCGCACATGGAGCCGGACCCGGGCGCAGTGAGCTACGTGTCGATGCCGCTGATGTCGCAGGACTACCAGCACGCGGCGGACCCGCGCTACGCGGCCGACCCGTACATGGTGAATTTCGACCATTACGACCCGTACCTGGCGTACCCTCCGCAGCCCGGATACCCAGGCCCTCACGGTATCTACATGCCTTCATCACACTCTCCTCATAGCCCCCATACTCCCTCCGAGCACAGTCGCGCTTCCCCCCCACATGGTATGTTTTTCTCACAGCTTTTTCTTTTTTATTTCATAATCTCACTCTCTCTTTCTCTTCCCTTCTATTTTGCATCCTCATTCACGCGTCGCTCTCGAGCGTATTCGCCTCTTGTTTCGCATTTATCCATCGTACCAGCTTTGCCCTATTCACGTGCCGTAAAGTTTGTTCGCAAAGCGTCGCGACCCGCGCAAATGTTCTCATATATATGAAGCATTTTCAAAGCCTGCTTTACCTGGGCTCGTTGTCAAAGTAGATCCGAATTTTTTCTTCTTTCCGTGAGGAGGTACGATGGAGGCGAACAGGGATTAATCCGCTCGTCGCGAGCTATGCAGTTTTAATGATATTTCGCACGGTGGTAGTAAGCGAAACCTTGCCGGAATATTGTCAAAACTGCCGGAGAACTCTTTAGTTTTTTACTGGTTTGATTATTTTGCAATCACCCGATGTTATGCTCAGTTCTGCACCATCAATGTATTCCCGTCGTACAATTTCATTATACCATTCAATAGTCTTATCATTTTGTTGGTTTATTTTCAATTTTGCAATCACTCAGCTGCTTCCCTTCGATCACTGTGCAAAATTTCACGTGAATGTCAGTTGGGAGAAGAGGCACTGTGTATTCAACATGGCTTGTCGTACTATTTTCGACTAAACCACCATATCAAACCGCGTATATTAAACCGCGTATATGAAAAAAAAGCCGTGGGCGAGCGTAAATAGGGTGCTTCGATCAACCAGGGCTACTGAGTCAAGTTTTCTCAATCAAGTCAAACAGCTATTTTCGCACCTTGGGCGCATGTCGCGCAACCAATGCGCGCCCCTGGTGGGAACATAATTTTTTGTCGTGCAAGCGCGTACAAGCCCGCTCGTTGGACGTGCATTTCTCGCCAATTGCAGTCCGGCGCGCACTTGAGAGGCCGGGCTCGTTCGAGCTTGCACCGTGAATGAAAATTGATCAGTACACAGACTAGCGCTAAGCATAATTTTTTTTACTAGAATATATGGGAAAAGGAGCGTCACTCATCGAGGGGGGTTACAATGATCAGATAGACCCATCAGGCTTGAATCCCGCTTTGCAAGATCATTATCGCATCACTCCGAGTCCCGGAGGTCCTGGAGATCAATATGGTACATTTTTCGCTAGATTTTTTTTATATACGTACATGTGCGAGTGTGAATATGAATGTGCGAGCGTGCGTGCGTGCGTGTGAATACCGCTCGACGCGGCCCCGGGAGTGCGATCCGCTGCTGCCGATCGAGTTATCACGTTGAATTATCACGGCGCTCAAACATTCTCTCTCGTGATTCCAGATCAAATTAGCAACTCGTGGAACATGGACGATTCGGGCGAGCCGTCGCAGCTGCCTCACGGTGAGTAGTACACTGCAGACCAGTCGAGCAGTAGCCCCCGCGCTCTGCAGGCTCTGCAGCTCCCGAGCAAAATGTAACCTCCGGCGAAATGTGGGTTTTTGTTGTGACAGACGAGGGCAAGGTGGCGTACGGGTACGTGTCGCCGTCGCCGTACGGGCCGGTGGCGTACGGAGGACCCGGCGGAGTGTCGGTCGGGCCGGAGGGCGTGGTCGGGCTGGGGCTCGGGCACGGGCCGGTCGTCGGGGGCGGCGGCGGCGTCGTCGGCGGGGCCGCCATGTACGAGGACGAGATGCAGCACCTGGCGAGGCTGAAGGCCGCCTCGCGCCAGCACGGCCTCGTCCCCTCGATGCTCAGCCCGCTCGACGACGAGCACAAGTCCATGCGCTGGCGCGACCCCAACCTCTCCGAGGTGATCGGCTTCCTCAGCAACCCGAACAACGTAATAAAGGCCAACGCGGCCGCGTACCTGCAGCACCTCTGCTACATGGACGACCCGAACAAGCAGAAGACGAGGAGCCTCGGTGGCATCGCGCCCCTCGTCCAGCTCCTCGACTCCGACAGCCCGGAGGTGTACAGGAACGCGTGCGGCGCCTTGCGCAACCTCTCCTACGGCAGGCAGAACGACGAGAACAAGCGGGCCATCAAGAACGCCGGCGGCGTGCCGGCCCTCATCAACCTGCTGCGCAGGACCTCCGACGCCGACGTCAAGGAGCTCGTCACCGGCGTCCTCTGGAACCTCTCCTCCTGCGAGGTACGTCTTCCGAGAACTCGATCCTCTCACCCTCGGCCGTTTAACACACACACACACACACACACACACACACACACACCCACTCACACACAATCTCTTGCAGGACCTGAAGAAATCCATCATCGACGACGGAGTGACGATGGTGGTGAACAACATAATCATACCACACAGCGGCTGGGAGCCGAGCTCGTCGAGCGGCGAGACCTGCTGGTCGACCGTGTTCAGGAACGCCTCGGGGGTGCTGCGCAACGTATCCAGCGCCGGCGAGTACGCGAGGAAGAAGCTGCGCGAGTGCGACGGCCTCGTCGACGCCCTACTCTACGTCGTCCGCTCGGCTATCGAAAAGTCAAACATCGGCAACAAGATCGTGGAGAACTGCGTGTGCATCCTGAGGAACCTCAGCTACAGGTGTCAGGAGGTCGAGGACCCCAACTACGACAGGCACCCCATACAGACCAACGTTCAGAACAGGGTCGCCGCCGCACCGGCTAAAGGTGAGCTCCACACTCAACTGCTTACACCATCGCATTCACCTCACTTCTCTGTTCATAATTGCTCGTCATAGTCATAGTGAATTTACCGTCTTACCTTGTTCTTTTTTTTTCCCCCTAATATTCAACCAAATCTTGGAACGTAACTGGAACCTGTTGATTTTATTAGAGATACACATTGAATGATACTTGTACCTTAAGCAAACTTAGCTTCCGGACGTGTAAATAAAACATTAGTATAGATTATATTCTGTTTCAATCTTTTTAGCGTACAGTCTATGTCAAGGTAAGACATCACATGCAGTTAACAAGTTGAATTTTCTATCAGCGCATGGTCCTTCGTTGATTAAATTTTTCCATTACTTATTTTTGTAGTCTAATTGATGATGTTGAGAAATAGTCTTCCCCTTAGATAATTAGATTAGTTGACGGTTTTATCAATGCATAGTATTCACTAATTGTTGACAAAAAAGTCGAAAAAAAATGTCGAATCAAGTCTCTTTATAGATCTGCATTCGTGCCAAATATCCAAGAATTGTGTATGCTAAGTAGCTGCGCAATTCCTTCCAAACAATCGTTCCTCAATGAATAATGAATAAATTTTGAGCTGAATGTATTCCATCATTTGTGTTACTGAGCTCTTTTTGTGCAATATTTATACCGTTTCCTCGCGGCGGTTGAAATCTTCTGATACTACACTAGCTCTCAAACAAGGTAATCAAAGAAACATTTTTACAAATAATAGTCCTGAATGGTTTTGCTTTAGGCGAGAACTTGGGATGCTTCGGCGGTAGCAAGAAGAAAAAGGACGGCCAGCCCGTGCAGAAAGAAACGAGTATGACTAGGACGACTAGTCCAAGAACAGAACCAGTCAAAGGAATGGAATTACTATGGCAGCCCGAAGTGGTTCAGTCGTATTTGAGCCTCTTACACAATTGTTCAAACCCCGAGACTTTGGAGGCTGCTGCCGGAGCCTTGCAGAATCTGGCGGCATGCTACTGGCAGCCGAGTATCGAAATACGGGCAGCAGTGAGGAAAGAAAAAGGATTGCCCATTTTAGTGGAACTATTGAGAATGGAGGTCAGTCAGATATATTGTCACAGCTATCGATTGTGTTTTATACGAAAATGTATTTACAGAACACTGCTAACACTTTTTATTCTACAGGTGGACAGAGTCGTGTGTGCGGTAGCTACTGCTCTTCGGAATCTGGCTATAGACCAACGCAACAAAGAACTCATAGGAAAATATGCGATGAGGGATCTGATCCAGAAATTACCTTCGGGGAATAATCAGCACGACCAAGGCACGAGCGATGACACGATCGCAGCCGTTCTCGCGACCTTGAATGAGGTCATCAAGAAGAATGCAGAATTCTCGAGATCGCTATTAGACGCGGGTGGTGTTGAACGGCTCATGAATATCACAAGACAGAGACAGAAGTACACACCTCGCGTTCTCAAATTTGCCGGTAAATGCGAAAAATCCCTTTTCAATTTATCCTCACAATTATAGAAACAGTGAGTCATTTCATGGGTATTAATTGTGAAAATTCTAGGTCAAGTGTTGTTTACCATGTGGCAACATCAAGAACTAAGAGATGTTTATAAAAAACACGGTTGGAAAGAGCAAGACTTTGTTACGAAAACTGTTGCAGCCAGGAATTCGGGGCCAAACTCACCTAATAACGCAAACAGGTATGTGCAATCCACAGTAATCTTTCCGATTATCGGCTTCTCCTCTTTAACCTGCACTCTTTAAGATTAGTGATGTAGTCAGCAACATCTCATTTTTAGTTGGATTGAGTTCTGTTTTTTTTTTGTTTTTTTTCTGGGACTCTACGTTCTTATGACATTTTTCATCTCTTCTGTAGTGTAGCGATAAAATATATCGACGCGTAGAGTCCCACATGAATTCCGAACTACGCGATTCTATGTTCAAAGTAGTTATGATTGCAGTACATTGAACCGGCCGATGGCGAGTCAAGGGAGCACGAGATACGAAGACAGGACAATTCAAAGAGGCACCATGAACTCGAATAACGTTGGTCGAGCTAACATCTATCAATCGGTAAGTGAAAGATCGCAAACGTCAAATTATTAGTATGTAGAAAGGGATCTTACTCTCTGATTGAAAATTGGCGCAAAAGTAGTTCACTTGATGATGTTGTATTAACTCGCCTAGCCATGAAACACAACAGTACACTCGATTTATGACATGTTAGAACTCAATCGCGTGGATCAGTAGAAGTGATATAATTTATCCGTGACTCGGTACAAGAGAATTTTTGTTTCATTAAGTTTATTATAGAGAGAAATTTAAAATTGTGTTCGACAGCAAAACGAGGAGATCGCTATGTCAGATATGCAGTATCCAAAACAAGGAACTCACGCGGTACCTGCTGGGGGCGTATGCGTGTTTCCTACGAATTCAGTAAGTCATTAAAATGTAAAATGCGCGCAGTCAGCCTTGCGCAAAGGCTTTAGCTTATTCCACGAAAGATGAGAAAAAAAAATGAAAGATAATTGAACAAAAGAGTATTAACTTGAGTATTACTGACCAGTTGGCATAAATTATGGAGTGACATTATAGTTTTTGTAGACATGTGCGATATTTTATACGTCATGACGTATTTTTTATGAGATTCATTTTCAATTTTGTTAAAATTAAGTTACAAAAATTCACGAATTCGTATGATACAATACGAAACGCTGAACCTTTTTTTTCAATACCGACTAAATATATAAACACATAAGATGGAGATATTATATGCGTGACATGAGAAAGTAGTAGTTATGTATAACAATTATCTTACACGCACTTAAAAAGACATCTCTTTGCACGATGTACTGGAATGTAGAATTATTAGTTAATCACATGACAGGACAAGGAAAAACTATTATATGAGAGCTAGTATGCTGTGCGTATACTACAATATGAACAGTGTATAAACTAAGTCAATTAACTCATATACATCTGTAACTCTGGCGTTTATTTTCAAAAAGCTCGGGCTGATTTCGGACGAAATTCAGTCTCTGTTATTGGATCGTGCGCAGTTTCATGTACTAACGCGATTCAGTGTACTTTTTGCTAAGCTTTTTGGAATTAACGAGCATATTATGAGATCTAGAATCCATTCCTGATGTTACTAATAAAAATCTAATACTAAAACTCAACGAATTCCAAAACTCGTTCCACGTATACAAATGGGTTAAAAATGTATCTAGCATCTTCTTATATTCATTTTTGTAGAATTTTTGATACCAAGATTCCTTTTGTGCATAATGAGTAATTTAAGGATTCCATCCCATGGGAACTTGAAATTTAAAAGTTATTTTGATTTTTCAACTTCAGTGAAAAGCAATCAGTGAATTGAAACAAGCAATATTAGTTTAGTGGTTCACTTTCATTCAAAAGGGCTTCCGTTGTATTTTCCAAAAACGAGGCTATAAAAAAAGTACACTTGCATTTTTATAAATGAAAACAGCATCACAAATTGCGAAGGAGAAAAGAATTTTGTAACTGACATTTTTAGGAATCGCTGAGTGAGCGAAATATGCAGCTGGAAATCGAAAACAATGTTAGATGATTTCGACGCGACAAAGATCATTGATTTTAATTTTTCTGATCAATGGACGGAAGTCTAGAAGAAGCGAGTCTGCAATATTTATAAATATACTTATTGTACATTTAATTTACATGTTTATACAGATGGGGTTACTTGTAAACGTCAAATCGGCGATTATTGACTAACAAAGCCTATGACAATAGGCTTGATTAGAATGAGGACAAAATTTTGTTTCAGGAATTTGCGACACGCACAACTACGAGCTGTGCGATGTAATTGTACATTGGAATTATCATGCATTTAGTAAATAAAGGAAAAATTATCACCCAAAATACATCTTCTTGTCTGTCATAACATTCATACTTGAATTTTTTCTCAGCCTTTATTTTGTTAATTTTTCTTTGCTTTCAATTACTTTGTTTTTTTTGTTCGTCTTTGCCTCGAAAATTCAGCGCATGATTCAGAAGAAGTATTTATTTTAATTTACATTCCAATGCAAAGAAAAGAAAAACCATGGTCAGGCGAGTTGAGCTACAAATGATTCGATTGATCACCCGAGACCCACCCCCGCCATCGCGCCTACTCCAAATCAAAAGAGAGCAATAGAATTGTAGTGATGAATTGATTGAGATACATGGTTTTAATGTTTTTTTTATAATTCCAGCAGCTTAACTTTTACATCGATCATCTCTAAAACACTAAAATGCATACCTCTGATTTTACGTTGATTTTCAAATTTGCTTTCCTTTCCTCATTTACAATTGCTTTGTCGGAGAAAAAAAACCCAGCAGAAACGCAATTCCGCTGGCAATTCGCTCTCGGAGATTAACGAGAATAATGAACTTTAGAATTTGTTGGGCAGCATTTTAGTGGACTGGTGAGAGCTTGGCGAGCTCGATAAGAGCATCGAAAGCTGGCGTTGTAAAAGGTTGAGAGAGAAAGAAAGAAAGAAAGAAAGAAAAGACGGGCGGAGAGGATTAATGGAGAGCGACTAATGATGAACACGGGTTGCGTGTTGGGTTGTGTCTGTGTGTTGCAGCAGCCGAAACCCGGTGAGCCGTTGTACGCGCAAGTGAACCTGGAGAAGAAAAAGAAACGGCAGTTCGAGCTGGGGGTGGGTCAGGCGGGCGGTGGTCAGGTGGCGGGTGGAGGTCCCGCGGCGGTCGGCGGTGGCGGCCCCGGCTCCCAGTGGCTCGGACCAAGCGACCCGGCCAACCCCGAGGCCCAGCCCAACTCCGTGCCGCCAAACTCGCAGGCCGTCTCAGCCGGCGACTCCTGGGTCTAATCCGCGCGAATACTCGCAGCTCGCGGACACTACTCCCAGACAGCTATACTTAAGCTAAGCACCGATATGGCTCTAAGCATTCTTTATTCAGCACAACTCTCAGCATACGAAAAGCACTTGCTGTGTACACTCTGAGAGAAAGATACAGAGGAAGAGAGAGATGGGGGCAAAGCCGGGCCGGATTTTTGTCAATCCAACTTTTGCACCGATCTTTTCTCTTTTGTTTTTTAATATTTTCTTTTTACCAAACCTTTTTCTCGATGTAACCGATTGGGAAATAATGGGTCAGCCATGTTTTCATTTTGATTCTCCTCGGATTCGATGTTATTCTCAGAGTTTTTTTTTTAACTGTTTTCCAAGCCTACTGGAATGTCTCAGAGTAAACACATAGGAGCATTCGCACGAGCACACGAAATTTGCCCGAGATATTAGTGCATTTGTCCTAACCAAGTGATATGGATATTATACAAATTTATATATGAAATGATTTATAATGGATATATACATACATCTAATAAGACGGCGAGATCGCACGTATGCGTAGTATGTAGAATTATAAATATATATATATATATATATATAAATATTAAGGGGATGAACGATTGATCCATTGTATTGCGTAGATAGAATTTTCGAGGCTGTGGGTGCGGCGGTAGATGACGAATTCTGCGTGCCGCACGTCACAAAGATAAGCTGGCATATTTTATTTCCGTAAATGTATTTGACAAACTTTTTTATATACGTATATATACATTTATATATATATATACGACACGTGCCACCATGAAATTCTATTTCGTAATATCATTAACGCAAACTTATAGTTCGCGTAACAGTAGAAGGCGAATTGTATTAAGTATAGTAACTATGTCTCTGGTTTTAAAAGAAGTATAGGCTTTTATCTCTCGCCTTCTGCCACTGTGCATTGTAAGTAATTTATGCAGAGCCCTTAGAAGACTCACGTTTATCGAAACCGATCTATTTGAAGCAGATAAAAATGGAGACCGCGAGGGATTACATTGATAATTTATAAAACGGAGATTCATAGTATTTATTCGACATTATCGGGCAAATGCGATCTCAACTGAGTCGAGCGGACACCGATGTGCATAAATGTTATTATATCTTGTTTTGTTTTTCGAATAATATAATGATAGTTGAGAGGTATCTGAGAAATAACCATCGAAAAAATAATACATTATATATGAGGGAAAAAAGTGAAAAAAAGACGCAAATTGTTCCAAGGTAAGGAAATGTATACTGCAAAATTGCATTTGTAATCCAATGAGATTCCGTCAATTTTCCGAAGGCAGCTGGTCTAAATGACTAAATCTTTATTTAATATCATGTGTGAAATTCAGATCAAGAGAGGTTTTTATGTTGTTTGAGATCAACACTTTATAAATTTTATCGAATGACTTTGATCCTAAAACTTAATCTTTGATTGTTGATATGAATGAATGTAATACGTTAGACTTATGATGATCGTGACGAAGCGTCAGACGTCAATGTCACTGCATAGTTTACACAAATTTTTTATATATGGCGTAATACGGTAACAAGGTTCTGACGAAAGTTTGAGAAAGATTATAATATGCACCAAAATATTATACATATAAAATAATAAATATATAGAGTCAAACTTGTGTATAACGATATAATAATGAAGACGCACTTAAAGCATCTACTCGTGACATTCAAGTTGGACAATTTCACCATCTAATTTCTGTGAAATAACCTCAGAACGTAAGATTTTGCTTGATGTGATATGGCATTTTTAAGAGTGTCTCGTAACTTCAAAATTTTAGATAACATAAAAATGTGATGAGATTATTTCGCGATATCAATAAAAAAAGATATCGCAGAATCCATAGTATGGAGTCACGCATCTTTCGACTGGTTTTTTTATACTCTTCTTCTACACTGTATAAATCTCGTTTACAATTTTCTACAAAAGATTGCTTGAACTCATATTTGTGAATGAAATATAAAATTATATCGTGAATAACAGAAATTAAGTATGCTGAAAAATTGTATAATTCAATCGATGAATGTCGCACAATGAAAATGAAGTAAGAGCGAGAAGAATAAAAACTTCTCTTAATACATTATATTCTATGTTGATCTGAAGTGAAATTTAAATAATTTTGACATGCATGAAAAAGATAAAGGTTTTTGAAAATGTCTGATTTGTTGAGAACTTGAAGTCAGTTGTTAATTCAAACTGAAAATTTCAATATTGTACTATGATTCTGACACAAATCATGCCTAGGCAACTATACGTTGTGAATGAAGTATGTAAACCAGATTTTGATACATTTAGATGATTTATACAACTCATAATATAATTGAGCAGCACCAGCTTTCAGATACGAGAAACATTTTATCGTTTCATTCGATCTGTATTATTTGAACTGTTTTTTTTTTTCAAAGCAATCTCGTGATCATTTTTTGTAATTCATTCTCATTATTTTCGAGAACAAAACTGTGATTATTTCGAATCTCCTGGAGAATTCATGATTTACACATTCCTAAAGATTAAGAGTATATATGCAGTATACGTAGAAACATTTCTCTTGAAATTATGATGTTGATTTTCGTATATTTTATTTTAGAAATACTACAGTGCGGTATTTATCGATTTTTTTTTATTTTGAATGACATTCTGGTGCGATCCTGAATCATGCCTACATCCATACTGTATATTCATGCGATCACCTTTCACACCTATATTGTCATTGACATACTATTGTCAAATTTAAACGGATTTTACAAATATTTTATCTGGAATAAATAGAAAATATTACTTTTTCAGTGTGAATGAAAAAATATATACATTCAAATTTTATGTTGTACTTTTAACCTTGACGATTTCTTTGTTGAATATTTTGATTTATGCTATTTATATTATAACACGTGTCCACCTGTTGCAAGTTGATTAACACTCAATGATTTGACTGAGCGAGTTTTGAAAACATATGTAAACATACTTAACGAATATAAAAACAGAGTAGTCTTTTGTGTCGCATATGGATATTTACATTGAAGGACTATTTCTAAGTATGAGTGTGCATCATAGGTGTGATAGAAAATTTTGAACCACAAAGTTATATAGTATTAAAGTAAATAGAAAAAATGTGAGTAATAAAAGGCGTGAGCTCGAAATCTCAGATAAAAAGGAGGGAAGAATTAGAGTATGATTTTCTCGAATAATCGATCAGTTATTCTGTAGAAGCGTTTTTCATCATTTCGTCTGCTTACGAGATGTGGCATTGCTCATATGTTGCGAGAACAAAACTTTTCTCTCGTCACAACTGTATAATTTTTGTATAATAGCGAAAAGAAATTGAAATAAAAAACTGAAACAAAGTATGCACAGAGCTTTCCGCACGCAAATGCCAAGAATCCTCGGAATTCTATATTATACTTTGTAGACAGACAAGTTCGATAGAGAAAATTGCACTCGATATGATTTACTTACGGAGCCGTAGTGTATTATAAAAGCGAGTCGGGTAGAGGATCTCGATAAGTCTTGTATTAGATGCGAATGAATAAGTTGAAAGAAAAATAAAAGGCAATTGAGTAGAGCTTATTGTCTGGCTTGAGCTTCGTTTGTTGCTACTCGTGAGAGAAATGAATTAGCGCAAAACTGCCGCGGCATATAAGAAGGCGCTTCGTAGCATCTCGTTTAGGATGTTCAATTGTGTGACGTTGGTAAAGTGTAATTGGGCGGCGCGCGACGGAGCCATGAGAATTTATATATAAAATACACACATATACATATATTATGGTTTAAAAGATGAAAGAGAGAGAGAGAGAGTTGCATTTATTTAAAGACGCATATGAATTAAGGGTACCTCAGTAGATTAAGTGGCACTGAAACAGTCGGCCTCCCTTTCTTATACATATACTTATACAATAACAAAGCGTATACAACATAGCGTAGCCGTTGGCCACTCGCTAATTCTGTCGTTAGCCGTTCTCACATAATCTTTTTCTCCCCTCCTCTTTTTTCGCGAGCGCGGCGACAACGACGAGAGAGGAGTGAGTGTATGCGGGACCGCGACGCGTATAAATATATATGTACGTACACGAAAGCCCCCAAGATTATACGCAAGTTGCAACGGCCACGTATAGCATTACGTTTGTATTCTCGTTTGTTGAAAACTTTATACAAATGCGCGATTGGCGAATATCCAGCGATGTTCCCCTTATTTGCGCCCGCGCGCCACACACACTCACACTCACACACTCACCGAACTTTATCATTTTTCGAGGGAAAGTATAAATGAGTATATGAATATAAATTTATAAATATATATAAATATATAACGCATTGTTTTTTTATTTTCATCATCGTATATTATATTTATATTGACAAAAAGAAGAGTACCATATATTATATAAATATATACATACAATAATTGTATCTAAATAAAGAAGATTGAATAGTGTACTTCAAACCCGACTGAAAACCGATTAAAGAATTTAACTGCGCTCACTTCATCAGCCGAGTTTTCATTCCATATACTCATGTCCTTATACCCGATCACTCTATTTTCAGTGTTAATATATATCTCGTCCGCCCAAACCGATTGAAGTGTCTGCGAATAGTGAAACACTAATAATCCAAATCGCGATTCGAATTCCGCTTCTCTAGTCAAAATCTCATCTGTGTTATACATATAAATTTCTATACTGTTGGATCAATTGATAAAAATTCAATTTCACAATTTGTGCCAGACAAACATAGAGCTACATGGTAGCACTTAATACTGTGCCGATTCATTTGTTAAAAATCAATCAGGAATTCCATTGAAACTCGTAATACTCGATTATAGTGCGATAAAAATGAAGCCGGTGATCATACGGTAATGTTAATGAAACGATAGGAATAAAATAATATAATGGATTAAAGGGATGGGCAATCTGGTTTGAGATTGAATAGTCAATTGACAATTGTGAGGAGCATTGCCGGCTTAACTTCATTTAGTATCACTGAAATCAATCACTGGCAACGTCCTTTCCAATTTCCCGGGAATTGCGTGGTATGTAGATGAGAAGAAGTACATAGCGCTGCGGACGATACTAAAGAATGTACTACAGGCGAGAAGGATTTTTCACACCCAGTTGTTTTTCACGCGCATCGCATAGATAATGAATTCCTCACTCGATAATCAGTGGTATATAATATATTGAAAATTTCCATGATTTCGGCATGTATATGCACTACCGTGGATTCGACACGTCGTATCGTTACCAACAAAGCGTTCTTGGTCGAGCTATTCCTCTTTAAATCTTGAGTGAAGTCGAAAAAATATAAAAATCCGACTTGATTATTTTTGCATGTATGTACTATTGATTTCTACTACCCAGGAATTACCACTTGGGATTTGGGTCGCACTCGGATCTCGTTGAAACTTTTACAGCTGTTTTGTGGTTGTTAACAAACATATATGGAACATATCGGCAGTCATTCATCAGCTAACGTGATTCCATTTGCCAATGATATTCGGTCGTATTTTTATACAAACAAAGTATACTACGTATGGTTATTGTTTCGGGCAAATCAAATCACTTTGTAGTCGACCAACGGTTATAGGTATATCACCTGTTTCGGAATCAAAAAACAACCTC
Source organism: Aphelinus atriplicis (assembly GCA_020882685.1). Taxonomy (NCBI): domain Eukaryota; kingdom Metazoa; phylum Arthropoda; class Insecta; order Hymenoptera; family Aphelinidae; genus Aphelinus; species Aphelinus atriplicis. The sequence goes on along the minus strand of CM037076.1, from coordinate 2,583,776 downwards.
AAAAAGTTTTAGTGGAATTGGAGACCAGTTTTGTTTCAGTATAAAAAAAAAATGCGTTTCCTTCCTTATTGCATATATACGACTAAATTGAAAGGCCACCCGATTGTATGTACATTTGATTCATAGTTCCATATAAAAAATCTCGTTTAAAAGCCGAGCAACTTTTTAGTTCAATAATAGTCTAGTTTAGTTGACTATAAAATTTTTTGTTTCGATTCATTTTATTGGCTTGGAAAAATGATATTCATCACCTTAAGTAGTAAGTACTTGAAGGAAATATTTGCAGCATATTTTTCGAGGACCTTCTTAATTGTCTCAAACGTTGAAATAAAACTTTGAACGCGCTGTTCATCTTGAAACTGCATTTTTCAAACTGACGTGCAGCATTACTCGATTATTCTAAATCTGATTTGCCACACTGAGAGAAAAATATAGTAACGGTACTAGATTTTTACTAGGTTTTCTAGTGCAATACGGGACAAATAAGTCATATTAGTAAACTTTACTAGAATTTACTTAGTAAACGGTATTAGAAGAGTTAACTATCCGTAATTTTAAGCTTCAATAAAGATATAGTACTCTGTATTATAAAATGTAGCACCGGCTACTAGGTTTTCCTGTACCAAGATGGATCAGTAGATTTCCACATCCCGATTTTTCTCAGCGCAGAAATTAAAATTCTCAGATACATAGACTAGCTTGAGAGGAGTACCAATGAGGGAGCACCGGCCATCGGGAGAAGACCCCTCGAGCGGTGGCCACTGGGAAATCGGTGATGATAGATGTGAGCCGAGCCGAGGAAGAAAGCAGTGACGCAGGCGATCGCGAGCGAGGGATAATTCGGAAAGCCGCTGGTGTGTCGAAGACGCGTTATATGATCCGGCAAAAAGTGTTATAGGGTGGTTCGCGCGAGGGACTCGCTGGAGCGCGAGAGGCTGCAGGTGGGCGGCCGGAGATAAGCTCTCTCGCGCTCTCTCCCCGCGGCAACGGGGGAGCGAGCGTGTGTCGGGGGCGGCGCGGCCGACAGTCGAGCGACAGCGCCAGGATGAGCGAGAGCAGCCGGGCCGAGGAGCTGCGGGAGCGGCTCGCGCAGATGGTCTCGAGGGCCGAGGGCCTCTCTTCGCGGGCCCGACTCACCGTCCGCCTGCTGGCCGGCTACAGGAGTCTGCGCCCCGGCCGTCGGCCGTCCCCCTGGCTCCTGCTGGCCCTCGCCCTCGGGGCCGCCTGCCTCTGCGGGCCCCTCGTCGCCCGGCCCTACCTGCGCTCCCTGCGCTACCACAGGGTGAGACAATTCGACGAGCATAATAATCAACTCGCGCGAGCGATTGCCATTCTTCCTTCACCCCTTGAACCGAGCCAAACTCAATTCGAGTCTTCGGTCTCTGAATCGCCGAGCGATACACTTTCCATACCTACAAAGCTTTACCCGCGTGTGATTAAATTCAAAGTCGCACGGCTGATTCCGTCGGGGTTTCCAGAGAGTAGCGCATGGCTAACCGATTTCCCATTTAAGCATTACGCTAGACGCAGTTCTCGATTGGATTTCGAATGTTATATACGCCCACGCGTTCTCCATCATCCAACACACTTATGGTGGAAAATTTCGCATCCATATAAAAGGAAGAAGAATCTTTCCTTATCTCGTCCATTTTGTTTATAGTTTATTTCTTTTGCAATTGTATTCTTTGTATGTTGATTGGGAAGTATGTAGTGCTGATTATTACAGCGAAGTGAACGAATTGTTGATATTCATTGTTTGGCGAGATATGTTTTACATTTATACAACTGATTCTGATGAGTCGACTATCAAATGGATCTAGGATAAAATGTCTGTAGCACTTCCTATCTACTAACATTTTATTAAATATTGATAAATATAATTCATTATAAAATATTACATACACTTATAATGTTTTTGAATTATCTCTCATACTTATACACATTCATGTCGCTAAGAGGGAAAGAAATTCTGTTGAAAATCTTGATCTGATCTTGATTACTTCGTGTTTCTAGACACAGCAAGTTAGAGTGATTATCAAAAATCAACTAAAAACTCTCTGGAAACGCTGATAGAATATCATCTATATGGATATTGTTGGACTCATACTGGGAACTAGAATCAAAAATTTTGAATATTCATTTCGTATAACATTATTTAAAAACAAGTTTTTCTTCTAAAGGACAATACTAGCCCCTTGAGTTTGAATAAAAGTATTCGTTTGACATGTATCAACGAAAGTGATTGGGTGAAAAGTTGAATGGTCCGAGTTGTTTGGAAAAATTGATGCGCGATCGGGTTTCTCGAGAGGGTGTGAATCGCGAGTGTGAAAAAAATGCCCGAGATAAAGCCGAGCTGGTGGTTGTTGAGCAGTGCCTGGTCGAGCAGCCGAGCGCGTCGAGGCACATGTTCCGCCCGGCGGTCGACTGCTCCGTCTGCGAAGGGCTGCAACACGTCGACAAGATAGCCAACGTCGACCCGAAGCTGTTTGAGCAGCGGTGAGTGTAATACTTGGCCGCGTGAAAATTTTTAAGTTTGGCCAAACCATTTGCCCTGGCAGGATCCCATAAACTCCCGCCAAACTGTAGAATCTGAACTAGTCACGTTTTCGGAAATTTGCACGAGGCCGCGGCGAAGAATTGGCGAAAGTTTGGGCAAACTTTAGAATCTTGACGCGACGACGAATGTAGGTGCGCAGGGGTCGTGTGGATGCTAACGGGGGGTTGTTGCGCAGGTACGCGTACTCGGGCAGGCCGGTAGTGGTGACGGACGCGATGGCCAACTGGACCGGGCCGCACCAGTTGTCGTTCGGCTGGCTGAAGCAGCTGTACAAGGGCCACCAAGCCGACTGCCAGTTCTTCCCGTACAACACCGAGTTCAACAGTCTGAGCGACGTGTTCGAGATGAACGCCGACAGGGCGCTGCTGCGGGCTGGTACCAAGCCCTGGTACGTCGGATGGTCTGTATTCACGCCCCTGCACTGTTTCCACTCTCCATCTTCCATCCTGTTATCATCTCGAATATAAACAACCACACTGTCGGAACGGTTTTTTCGATTCAACCATAAATATTTACTCGATTTATGATGCAATAGAAACATAAGCACACCCAAAGTACCCAAATCAAGAATTGTCAAATCCTCGTTGTCAATTCCTCATATTTCAATTTACTTTTTTTCCTACAAAATATACTTTTCTATCAAAATAGATAAAAGCAGTAATTTTTTGATATCAATCGTTACCTGATTATATTTAATTTTAGTAATGATGTAGATTGTAATGCCGTGAGAATACAATGTTAGCTGAGATAAAGCAAGATGTGTGGCATTATCAAAATAAATCACTCTCCTACCGTGAATCAATGTAAATGCAAATGTTCTTTTCCGAATACACTATATTTTGAGTACTGCAACATTTTTGAGAGAGAATTACATCGTTCCCACTGTGTACCTAATCTTTCTTTTTCTCCCCACTGATCTATACAATCTCATGCGCACGTGTCACTAAGAATTATCACCTCGGAATGAATTTCAAAGGAGCAATTGCGACGAAACGATCGGGACGATTTTGCGAGAACACTACGAGAGGCCGTATTTCCTACCGGACACGGCGGAGAGCGAGAAAACCGATTGGATCTTCATGGGTAGCCCTGGCTACGGAGCACCGATGCATGTGAGTGTATCCACCCTTCAAACAAATCTATATCGGCATATGCACATAGACGTACAACCTACACTGCTGCACCTATCTACAAAAAACACGCATACTTATCCTCCAGAAAAAAAATTGTTGAAACTAGTTTACTTCCACTTCAAGGAGGTCAGTGATTTTTTTGCGACATAGAACTCATATGTTGCATTTCTTCTATTTCATTTTTGTTGATTAAAATTCCATTTTTTGAAAAATCGTAGAATTGTAGACGATCGAAAATTTTATGTATTTCTTTCAATTCTTTTTAATGAAATAAAATCAATCAGATTTATTAAAATCTTAATTTAAATAAATACAAATAAACTTCAATATACTTCAAACAGCCCGCGCTACATCGACGAAGAGTGTACAATATTTTTGAGTTAATTGGGAGACATCATATAGTAAGCACCCGCGTAATAAAGTCGTAACCACACGAATTTTGCGATGGAGAAATAAGTGTGTACAAGGGTGAGAATTAAAATTTAAAATGCGCGTGCAGGAACATTCACCGCCAGCTCGTCAATCAAAACGTATGGTGTAGTTTCATGCCCGAATGGTCGAAAATTACATAGCATGGAACCGACATTTGAGGTTTGATATTATTAATTTACCATCAAATATATTCCATCGCGTAATAGCCTAAACATACTTGGACGCAAAGTGTGCATTTTACCGCGGGATCGTCTGCATAAAATAATTGTGCCTACAGAGGATCGTGAGCTGTGGTATTCATGGCAATGTGGAAATTAAGAATAAAATGAACACGGAGAAATATTTAGTTGAACTAGAAAAATGCCACTATGTATAACGTTGCGTGGGATGCAAATCAACATAGATTCAGAATAAAAATCCAAAATATTCTTCGACAATTCAGCAAGTGATTCATACGAGAGGATTATCTTGTCAACTTTCAAAAGCAACCTTTCGTTGTTTGAAACCGATGTCACCTGTCCGTTTTCAGGGAGCTCTCGCAAATCATGATTTATCAATTCAAAAAATTGATTCATCAACTCTAGAATCATACTGTACTGCAGAAATATTCTGTTTGTTATGAATTCAGACACAGCTACAACTAACTTATTCACTGTTCCTTCTAACGACTTTTGCCCGGAAATTATGCATGAAGTGATCGCTATGGAAATATTATGTATTAGGACAATCGGACATTGTAAAGGATACCACTTTTGGACTCGCAAAATTTTAATTGTAAAACTCTATTTTCATATTTCTCTTTCATTTTTATCGTCGCAATGCCCGCAAATTTTGAAAAATAAAAGAATTCCTCATTATAGTAGCATTCCCATCGTTACACTATGTCAATGTCGTTGACTGATTCCGACAGACGGGAGGAAGGCAACTGGATTAGAACGTGAAGTTAAAGGCTCCGTATATGAATCGCAAGAAAATAATATTTTACATACCGATATTACATATAGAATAGGACAATGAGTTGATGGGAATTTAATGATTGAATGCTCGTTTGAATTTAAAGGAAATCGATGTGGGTATGGGGCGTATTAACCCACTAAAAAGTTTCGACTTCTATTTATTGGACTTGCTATTCGTGAATTTTCAATATCTCGTGGCATTGTTAGCAGCGCAATATGGTGCACTCTCGTATATATTACTTTAGTTTATTTCAGTCCAATAATAATATTACACTGATCGAGGGGAGCGGGCCCAACTTTTAGGTCACACCAATGACGGTGGAACTGACCAGCAACTATCACTTCAGCGGCATTTAGGTCGGGCTCGAATCTCGCCAAAACTTACGAAGGTTGTTCATGCAGTTACCAACAAATAGATGCGGACTATACATATATAAGCTCAGTCATCCATATCAGTTAACGTCCTCCCATTTTCCCCGCAAATATAGTCGGTCGTCGTTTTGTATATGCAACACAATCTATATTTATATGATGTACCATAGTAATATGTAAAAATGAATCACGTAGATGGCTCCTACGAAGAAAGACACATCTCACCCATCCCAGAATCTTTCGACACAGGGAAAAACATTGCATGGTTCGATGAATGGAAATTTGCCATGAGTAGGACTCGAGCAAGGCTAAGATATTCATTAATCATGCCTTTTGACATAAGAAAGCCATTTGTTTCTCAAACATATCAGAAGGATCAGTTATAGATCCATCGGCATCAGCACATCGATTTTGACAGATAGTACACACCAAACACCTCGGATGAATCGAATACTGCATTTGAATAGTTGCCAATTTATGAACAAAGTAAACCAGCTCGAAGTTAATCGTCTTTCGGGTCTAAAACGAGAGTACAATTTTTTTAATCTTCGTTGCTAGGATCCGTTTCAAACAAACGCCTGCTGCGTCCATAACAGTTGCGGGTGAGCCTCTCTGCTTCCAGCCACGCTATAATCGCATTTTCAACGCTAAATATTTTGGCGGGAGACACTGCTGCCCCGAGAACCACTTTGCTCTCGTACGCGCAGACTTCTAAACGCACTTGTAAAAACAGATCTTTCCAAAATATTTAACAAAACCGAGGCGATCATTACAGAACTACTTATTATTATTGCACTAGCTTTCATACAGAACCCGAAATTTCCGGCAATCCTTCACATCTTTGGTATAATACAACAATCGAATCGTTTGAATTTATCCTACACGCAACAGGTGTGAACTGACGTTTGAATTGATTTTTGACGGGGGCAGGTTGACGACGTGGACTACCCGTCGTGGCAGGCGCAGATACGCGGGCGGAAAAGGTGGACGCTGGAGCCGCCCCGAGAATGCCACTACAGCTGCAGCCGGCTGGAGGTGGTAGTGGAGCCGGGCGAGATAAGTAAGTGCAACTCGCGCCTTCGGCCGTCCCGTTGGTCGGTCTTCAATTTTCACGAGTCTAATGAAATTTCAGTCGTCCTGGACACGAACAAGTGGTACCATCAAACGCTAATCGTGTCGGAGGATATAAGCATCACGATCGGGGCCGAGTACGACTGAGACAGCCGATCGATACCAAGTACAAACTGCGTTGAAATTATTTCGTTGTCCGGCCTCTGCAGCGAGCCGATGATACATAAATATATATATAAATACATATGAAGAAAGTGTACGAAAGTTGAAACGTGTATGAGAATATAAATAAAATAAAACCGGGAAGAGGTACAAACGAATCGAGAAGTATTATAATGGTGCGATTGGTAAAGCAGAGCAACCCCCGGGGGCAGAGTACTTGCAGGGGTGCGCGGGCAGATGTCGCTCGCTCGCTCGCTTCGGAGGAAAAGTAAAAGAAGTCGGTGCGCGCGCGCTACTGCCGCTACACGCGGCTCGCGGAGAGTAGAGGGGCCCCCTCGTGCAGATGGCACGGCGCGGCGGCGGCGGCGGCGGCGCACCTGGTGGCAGGTGAGCCCCCCTCGCGCGCGAGCGGCTGCCTCGCACACGGCACATCACATGTGTGTGTGTGTGTGTCCCGTACAGTCCCGTGACTGCGCGCCCGTTTTAAAGCGCCGACGTGCACGTATATACCGTTCGACCGACCCTCGCTCGCTGGCTCGCTCGTGCGCGCATCCACTCGCACGCAACTCTCCTCGCCCTTCCAGCTCGGCCAACAGTCCGTCCCACCTCGAGCTTCTTTCTTCCTCCCTATTCATACACTCTCTTATTCTACTATTCTATTATTCAACTTATATATATGTATGTGAACGTACGTGTGTGCGTAATACTCGCGCCAGTCGAATTCACCAGAGCCCGACCTTCTGCTACGTTCTCCCTTTCCTACACATTGCCCGTCCAATTTTTCAATTTGCTCCTGCGATCGCGGCCAATCAGGCCCAATTTGTATCCACCTTTCCAACGCCCGCGTCTGTATTTGTTTGTACCCCGAAATACAATGAGTCGAGCCGCGAAGCGCGTGCGGCTCGAGTTCCAACGCTCCTGCGCATGTATAAATTGCAGACACGTTCGCGCTCGCGCGTAAACAGCGTAATTATAGACGCGTGTGGGTATCGATTCGAGGGGAGAATAAGCACGCGGCCGAACAGGTTGGATCGCACAGGCCCAATCAGCCACGGGACGCCCAAGTCAGTAGCAAACGGCGTCGACCCCCAACCGAAGCTTCTTCGATTTTCCCTTTCGCACGTGTGTACGTACATAATATACGTTTGTGAGTTACCGGGCGCGCAACCCGCGTCGAAACTAATGTCCCGGGCGAAATCGCATTTGCCATATACGTGTGTTATACCTGTACACTCGATTGACTCGAGTTTGAATTGTATATATAACGCGCGCGTCGGTATAGATGTTGAGCTTTGGTTCTCGCTCGTGTGTGTTACGCGACGATTCGCAGTAACACGAGCGGTGAGCCGCGGATCGACGGACCGAATCAATTCGTATATATATACACACACACACACGTAACGCTCGTCGTTTCTTGAGCCAGTGGTTATTTGGGTCAGCTGAACCACTCGTTCTATAATTACTTTATAGTTCGTGTATGCCGCGGCGGGTTGAATATACGATCGATAATCCATCGCTCAACCGCGTAATCCACTGATTTTCAATGACGCTCGCGTCAATTCGTTCAACATTTTCCAATTTCAACCGACCAACGAACCGTTGTTTTCCCCGTCGTTTTCCCAGAATCGTAGCGTATATGTATATATGTGTTGCGCGCGAGGGTGAAACAGCCAATGGCCCGGTCAGTGTGGGATTTGGGAATTTTAACGGCACTCGACGCGCAACTGATCCGTACATATCGAGCACTCGAGGACATATTTATATACGTATGCTGGGAAATATGCCTGCGCGGACGCGGATGAAAAAACTAGTCGGGGTGACCGGGGGAAAAATGATATCGACGGCCGGGTATAATCCCTCCGGAGCGTTGTCGCGTCGAAATGACCGAGTGGGACATTGGCTGCGCGCAGTCGAGTGTCGAGCGTTTACGTATATACATACACGAGCTGAAAAAGCAAGTGGCTATACGGTGCAGCAGCTGTTTCGGCGAGGGACATTTGGAGCGGCAGCGGTGGCGGCGGCCGCGCACACGCGCCAGCTCCTCATGTGTATAATGCGTGTGCCACGCGCCGCGCACTGTAATCTCACTGTACAATCCCTCCGTATGTATACGCGTACATAGGTACCGCTGCAGCGACCGATGTGATATCGGACACGTACGCGTGTGCCCGTGTGCGGGGGGCAGTCCTCCTGCCGAAGCTCCAAGGGCCGCGAGTTGTATATGTATATATAGCTAGCACTCGCTCAGCAAAAGAGTAAGTCGCGCAAGCGCGATATATAAGTATATTCACTTCCGGTGCGGGCTCAACAGTTGCTGACTCACCCACCAGGCATTCTGTATAACGCGATAAATTCGAACCGCCCGCTCCGTGCGCGCGCCACACGGAGAGCCCTCAGCGACATGAATCCTGTTACACTATATAGCAACACGAATCTTTGCACGGGGTAACAGAATTTCTGTTACACGTACACGGAAAGTGTTACCACAGGCTGGAACAGTGGCCGCCACGCGACCCGGCCGAAGCGCGGAACGCGATTTCCAAAAACGCAAATCGCGTTATCTCAGCTGCTATTGCTCAGAATCACTTGAAAATTTTTTAGCATACGCGGGAAATCCCAGTGATGCTGACAATGTTATCACGTTGGCCAAAAAGTTCAATCGAGCGATACAAAAAAATCGGCAAATAAAGCAACTAATTTTTCAACTTTGACGAAAAAAAGTGTGTGAGGAAAGTCGAGCGACAGAAAACTTCCAGCGACAAAGTTGTTCATTTAGGTTCGAAGAGTACGCACACCAAATTTCAGGTCAATCGGACCAAAACTACCAAAGTTATGGTGGAAAGAAGAAAATTTGCCGCGGCGCAAAATGGCGATTTCGAGCAATTCCATGTCAAAATCATATATATAAACAACATCCGGTTGTATTTATGGCCTTTACGATAATTGTTTTCTATTCTGCGATTATTTGTCTTTCATTTGAGACCTCATTGTTTCGAATTGGACTTTTCACTGGTACACTGATCCGCGTTTTTGGAAGTCGCGGCCAGTCGTGGCGGCCACGGTATATTGTTGCACGCCGAGCTCGGTAACAGAATTCGTGTTACAAGTCACACGTCTTATGTAGCTGCGCGCTGACTGTAGCAGCATTCATGTCGCAGAGGGCTCTCCGTGCAGCCAGCCAGCGTATGTATACGCTCGAGTTTGGAACAGATGATTATCGCTCGAGCTGCTCGCCCTCCCCAAACTGCATGGAACATATACAGTATCATTGACTCGAGGCTCGCATCATCCCCGTCATGAACGCCAATATCCCGGACTTGATCCTCCCCATTGTCGGCGTATATATTCACAGCGAGATTGTCCAACTGAAAAAAGGGTTTACCATCACGAGGATGCGAGCCTCGAGTCATTGGGACATCGTATATGAATATAATAAAATATTGCATTCACGTGTAGACACGCGTTGAGTATATAGAGGAGAGCGAGCGAAGCCCGGGGGTAGGGGGGGAAGTAGAGTGAAGTGAAACGGGTTGAGGGCGGCCGAAGCGCGTCAGGCTTCCGCGAGTGTCGGCCCAACACCGGACGGATTGTCGTCGGCTGATCGAGGTTTTTCATCGAGGTTCCCCCCCAACACTCGTACCCGTACACACGCGCGGCGCATATCCGATATCGACTCTGGATCGGCTGCGTATACGCGGCTCGACTCGGCCAGAGTCTCGCGCGTGCGGATCGTCGGGGGGGTCGATGCGTTGGCTGGTGGGGCTGGCACGGGGTGGGGGTGACACGGATCGCGTGTGCGTCTGCGTGAGTATCGGTCGGCCGTATCGATTATTCGCTTGCGGTATTGTAGCTCCGCGCGGCTCGGTTGTGTGTAGAGAGAGAGAGACAGAGAGAGAGACAGTCGGTGGGTAGTTGGGGGGGCCTGTGGGGCTGTGGGGCTCTGGCCGCAGCTCCGCGCGAGTTGGCTGCACTTATAGAGCGGCGTATCGACGCTACATCGCCGCCGCCAGTGGCAAGTCGTCCCTATACGCGAACACACACACATACACACACACACTAGCTGGGTTGCAGCCCCTTGGCTTGCGCTCGCCTCCCTCCTCCTCCCCCCAGTGAGTCGAGGGGCGCAGGGCTGAGCGAACCAGCCCCGGCGCCCTGCCGACTCCAAACGATCCCCGGCTCGATATGTATATCTATATACCTCATATACACGTACATATCCAACCCTGTGCGACACACACACACACACACTCGCAGTCTCACCCGACGCTACTGCTGCTTCTGCTTCTACGCGCATTTCACTTTCATAACCGTCATTCGCTGAAAACTGCCTGAACGGATGAATTTCGTTGGAGTCTTATAGATTTAGCGTTGATTCGATCGGATCGTGGGACGCGCGTCATCGAGCGTCGGCATCGATTGGCCGGGAGGTTGGGTTGGGGGGTCGAATAGAGCACATCTGCAGGGCCGGAGAGCGGATCAATAGTATCGACTGTGCAGGCGCTCGGGGGTTGGGGTTGGGGTTGGGGGACTCGCGACGCGCCGATCTCGAGCTGGGCCGGATCAATTGGGCGCGGGGGGGATGGAGCGAATCGAACGGGAGATCGGGGGACTGCAGGCGGGCCCGGGCTGGCACGCGCGCGCGTACACGCACACGCACGCTCGCTCGCGGGGTGGTTGTGTGTGTGTGTGTGTGGCTCCCCTCCCGTGGCCGGCGCGCAACTGGCGCTCGGCTCGTGCGGCTGCCAACCGAAAAATCCCAGCCCCGTGTGGCGGCAGTGCAAGCTCGGGAACAACGGGCGCAGCATCTCGGTTGCCTCGCGCGCATATCAGAGGTGCAGACGTGCATCATACGGAGAGGCGCGCCTGGCCCGGCTCGCGTGCATACACGAGTGCGCGCACGCGCCTGCTCGTTCGCGCGCGAGCGAGCGACCGAGCGACCGAGCGAGCGAGCGAGCGAGCCTATTGATCGGCGGTATCGACGCGCGACTATTCGCCGCCCCCCCACCCCGGCCCCCAACTCCGCTCGCACGTCCACTCGCACGTACGCTGTGCAGGGCGATAGAGGCGCGAGCTTTCGGGGGGCGCGAGCGGCGCCAGTTGTTCGATCCGCGCCGGGCCATATCGACGTGTGTGCCGCGCGCTCTCCACCACCACCACCACCACCACCACCACCACCACCACTAGCAGAGCAGAGCCAGCCGACTCGACGATAGAAAGGCCAGTGGGCCCCCGATACACGTCGATCGAGCGGGGCCCGTGGAGCAGCTGCGCGAGCGCGCGCCACCCGAGCATCGAGCGACGTATCGAGCGTCGGCCGCCGCGGGACGGAGCGGCCAGCTCGCGCGGCGGAAGCAGAGACAGGGGTGTGTTGTCGCGGGGCGGCGGGGGGTGGGCGCTCGCTCGCGCGCGCGCGCGCACCCGGACCGATCGATAGGGGCGCGAGTGCGCCTGCGCGCGACCCCACAGTCACGTGCAGCGCCGCGGCGCGCCACAGCTGCGAGTTGGGCCGCGAGCTGGGCCGTCGCGAGTGCGAGCGAGCGAAAGCAGCACGAGGAGAAGGAGGAGGCATGTAGCTGGTGGGTGGCGAATTGGTGTGCGCGCAGAGACAGAGTGAGCGTTGAGCCGCGGGCGCAAGCGCAAGCGCGCGAGTGAAAGCACAGCAGGAGGGAGGAGGAGGAAGGCGAGCGAGCGAGCGAGCGAGTGAGAGCGAGAGAAGGGATGGAGGAGGGCGGCGTGGGCATGGGCAGAGGTGGGGACGCGGCCGCCCCCCGGCAGGCTCTCGGCTGCTCGACGCAGCACACCGCCAGACAGCAGCAGGCAGCGGCCGGCTCTGCAGCGCCGCTCGAGGTTATGTCCGGCTCGTCGGCGTCGCAGAGCCCCGACATCGCAGCCTGCGCGAGCCTGCCCCTCGAGCTGCTCGGCAGCCCGCCGCAGCCGCAGCCCCAGCCCCAGCCGCAGCCGCAGCCCCAGCCAGCGGCCCAGGTCAAGCAGGAGCCCCTGCTCGAGCAGGACCACCACCACCACCACCACCTCCACCACCAACAACAACAACAACAACACCACAACCTCCACCAACAACAACAACAACACCAGCAACACTTTCAACAACAGCAGCAGCACCAACTACAGTACCACCAGCTGCAGCACGAGCAGCAACAGCAGCCCGCCTCGGTAATCGTACAGCGTAACCAGCAGCAGCAGCAGCAGCAGCAACTGCACCACCAACACCACCAGTCCGAGCCGGACGACAGCGACGAGGAGACGGCCGTCGAAGCTAAGCTGTCGCCCAACTCGCACGCGCACATCATGATCGACGCGGGCGACTTCCGCGCGATGCAGCCCGAGCCGACCTACCAGACGCTCACCTCCGTCGCCGAGAGGATGTCGCCCCCAGGCTTCAGCCCCGGCTCGAGCTACGCGACCCTCACGCCGCTCCAGCCCCTCCCGCCCATCTCCACCATGAGCGACAAGTTTGTGTACGGCGGCCAGCAGCAGCAGCAGCAACAGCAGCAACAGCAACAGCAGCAGCAGCAGCAGCAGCAGTCGCAGCAGCAGTCACAGCAGCAGCAGCAGCAGCAGCAACAGCAGGGGGGAGGCGCCGGCGTCTCGGGCAGCTTCGCCGTCATGCAGAACAACGGGCTGGTGGGGGCCGGCGGACTGGGCCTCGGCTCGCCCTACTCGCCGTACGACAAGCTGCCCAGCATGGGCATGTCGCCGCCGCACAACTACCCGAGCCCCGGGGCCGGGCTGCAGCCGTCGCCCCTGTCGCCGCAGTCGGCGTACTCGCAGGGCACCGGCCTCGGCTCGCCCAACCCCCACAAGTCGGCCAGCCCGCCGCACTACGAGCCGACGGGCTTCCTGCCCCGGCTGGCCCAGCACAGCCCGCAGGCCCTGAGCCCGCCCTCGCCGCCCCCGGCCCCCGGCCAGCAGCAGCAGCAGTACGGGGCCGCGCCGTCGCCCCCGGCCGGCCACGTGCAGCACACCTCGGTCCTCATGAAGAGCGTCTCGGGGGCCGGGGCCCAGAGCCAGCCCAGCAGCCAGGGCAACCAGACCGACGCCGAGGAGATCAACACGAAGGAGCTGGCCCAGCGCATCAGCGCCGAGCTCAAGAGGTACAGCATACCCCAGGCGATATTCGCCCAGCGGGTGCTGTGCCGCAGCCAGGGCACCCTGTCCGACCTGCTGCGCAACCCCAAGCCCTGGTCCAAGCTCAAGAGCGGCAGGGAGACGTTCCGCCGCATGTGGAAGTGGCTCCAGGAGCCCGAGTTCCAGAGGATGTCCGCCCTCAGGCTCGCAGGTTAGTCACGCTCGCTCACGCCCGCCCGCTCTCGCACTCACTCGACCAACTCACCTCTACTTCTGCCTCTTCTTCTTCTTCTTCTTCTTCTTCTACTTCTTGTCTCGACCACCACCACAACCTCCTCACACACCATCGCCACTCACGTCGCCATCACACGCCTCTTTCTTTCCCCGTCGGACCCCCCACTAGGACACCTACCCTCAATCACTCACTCGCCAACTCATACAGCAGCAATAGCAGCAGTGGCAGAGGCAACAACGGCGCCAGCAGTCCAGCAGCCACATCACCACCACCAGCCCCGTGGAAACACCTGTGGTACGACGAGAAAACTCGCGGTCCCGAGAGAGAGAGAGAGAGAGAGAGATTGAGAGAGAGCGAGAGAAAAGAGTTTGGGGGGGGGGTGCCGCGCGCGCACACACGTGCCAGCCACGTGGAGCAAGAGAGAGTGAGCGAGAGAGAACGGGAGAGGCGTTCCCTTCCATATCATTGAGAGATAGACGCGGCGCGGAATAACACTTTTCGAATTCAACATCCTTTGCGCGCGCGTCGGCCGCCGGCGGGGTGGGGGTCGCTCGTGGGTGGTTGGGCGGTTGGGTGGTTGGGTGGCGGTGGTATTGATTGAGCGAGAGAGCTCGAGGCGCACGCGCACGCGACCGGCACACCACGCCGCGCGCGACCGAGCTCTACCTACTCCACTTTTGTCCACACGCTTACCCCCCCCCCCCTGCCCCTGCCCGGTCTACTGGTCGCGCACCAACAATTCGCGACTCGTTTGTATTGGGGAAAATCGCCCTCGACCAACGTGGCGCGTATGCGTCAGCTGTCGCTGTGTAGTAACGAGCGGGCGTGTGTTTGTGCAGGAGAAGCGCGGGAAAATCGGGAATATGCGCGAAATAGGTGAGAGGTGGGAGGGGAGCCAGCCAGCAGCTGCGCGAGTATAGCTCGCCGCGCGAGTTAAGGAGCGAAACAGAAGGAGCAAAGAGCGCTGGAGGAGCTGTCGGTGTAGTCGAGAAACAATGCTGCAGCTCGAGCTGGCTTGAGCGAGAGCGACTGAGAGAGAGAGAGAGAGAGAGCAAGGGTTCAATCCAGGGCCCTTCAGATTAGACTTGGCCATTGTTTGCTTCGTTACTTTGCTTCTCTCCCCTTCCCCACCCGCACTGTCCCTGGCTCTCGCGAGCCACCGACTCTCCCTGACATTTCATTAGTCTTTCCCAATCGCGCGACCTGAGACTCGACAATATTTATTCGTCCACGCGCCCGGGATGCGGTGAGATCCGCCGAACAATTGCTTTGCCTACCTGCATATCTATATACGCGCGCGCGCGCGGGTAAAAATACCCGACGCGACCTGACGCGTGCTGCAGCCTCGTTGCTATATACTTGTTATTTTGCCCGGATTTTGCCAGTCGCCAAAGGAGCTGTTGCCCGCCACCGCCTCGCGCGTGCGTTCATGCAAATGCACGCACCCATATGTACACGCGGCTCGAGCGTGTGTGTGACGTAAGCCAATCCACACGTATAACGATGGTGCGCGGAGCGCCAAAACCCGGCCTAATCCCCCGTACAGCTGTTCCGTTTCTTTTTTTTCTTCTCATTTCATCTTTCTCCTCTCCCTCCCCCGTTCGTCCCTCCGAAGCCAACTCGGACGCGTGTGTGTAATACTCCTCGAGGGCCGAACCAACGTCGTCGTGTCTGTAACGGCCCGAAGCGCGAAATCAAATTTGAAAGGACGAGCACAGCTGTTCGGCCGAGTTGTACGCGCGGGAAAACCGGCAGAGGTCGGGGCGAAAACGCTTTGATACAGCCGTTGGTGCGGCGGGAGGATGTTTCAATCATCACAGCGGCTCGGTCATAGCGTACGTCGACCCGTGCGATTCGTGCTCGATGAGCTCTGACAAATCGTTCGAAAAACCGATTTAGATTGTACGTTCGGTTGTACGAGCCCCAGCCGCGACGGACCAGCCCGGGATAGATTGAAAGAGGGGAAAAAATAATGGATAAATAAAAGGAAAAAAAAGGGAGATTGGGGGCCGGCCGCGAGTGCTAATGAAAGTTTGCGGCGCGGCCAGTAGCTACCGAAGGCGACGACGGCCCAGTCAGTCGATACATACATACATACACACACACACGTGGTGCACGTGCGGGCAGAGCCGCGGTGTGGGTTTCAGCCCGTTGTTACAGCACGCGCCGAAATTCGAGACGCGCATCGCGCCTAAAGAGACCTTATAATACGCGTGTGCCTCTCTATTGCTCTCTCGCTCTCTCGCTCTCTTCCTCACCCACGCTCGAGTGTGCGTGTCCGCTCGGTATGCCACTTCCTCGGGATATCCTGTGCGTCCACAGCTCGATCGGACCCCCCCCCCCATCAACCCAACAGAGCTTTTTCTTATTTTTCCCTTTCGTTTTTGTCCCCGCGGGCGCACTCGGTTTGTCCAGCTGCGCTGGCGATCGCCCCAATTTGGCTTCTTCGCCCCGATCCTGCCTCGAGCACAAGCTGCGCTGCAGTCCCGAACACCACGAGGCTCTCTCGCTCTCTCTCTGCTCGGATCGTTTGGACGCAACAACGTTTCCTCCGCGATGACGATAACGCCGCGTTTGTACGGCTACTGGCGAGTGAAAATCGAGAGTCGGAGCCGCGCGCGCGCCCGCATGAGCACGCGTGAAAACCTAGCCCGAGTCTCGTGTCTGTGTGTGTGTGTGTGTACGCGTTATCGATGCCTCTCGCTCAAGGGTTACTGACTTTGTATCGAGCCCGACTATACTTCACCCGTTAAACCTTGAACGCCACATTATGCAAGGATTAGCCCCGTTCGAGCGTCTCGTCGCGTACGCACGCGCCTCTTCACCGGCGACGAGGGATTTTCCTTTTCTCGCGCGGTATATCGAAAGTCGGATCGAGCGAAAATCGGTCGCGATAATACGCGCACGCGATGCGTACAGGTGAAAAAAAGTCGCGCCGCGGCTACCGAGCAGCTCGCGACGCCCGCGCGTATCGAGTTAAACATGTGCTGCAGAGAGATGGTTTATAAGAGAAACGTGACACTGGTATGCCCGAGCCGCGCGATAAGCAAAGACAACGCACCGCTGCTGCCCTCCTACTCAGCTCGGCTCGCGAGCCCGCGAGTTCGAAATCTTATATTGTTTCGTTCCCAGCGACCGGCCCCTGGTTCTCCAGCTGTTGTCCGCGCGTCCAACGCCCATGTATCGTATCGTATCGTACACGGAGAGGAAAAAAGTAATGAAACGCTGTATATGCGAGGTTTAAACTCTTTTCCCGTTCGACCACTCGTATCCTAACTAAATCGAGCTAATCAAAACTTTCGTATGTATGTGTGTATAGACGCGCGGCGGATAAAAGTTGGAAAAGCCCGTACAACCGGACGGCTCATTTGCAACGATCATGCGAGCTCCGTTGTACCGAAACATCATAAAACTCCGACGACGTTGAATTATACACGGCCCCTCGAATTATGCATTTGGAAAGTTTCGTTTTGTCGTTTGTCGTGTGAATTTTGGAAGGATGCGGCAAACCGAGGAAGCGTCTCGTTCCTTTTGTCGCGCGCGTCAAAAATCTCGAATGTTGCCCCCCGCGCCCTGTAGTTCATACATAAATTTCCAAATGAAATTACATTCGCAGCTGTACGCGAGTTTGATGGGCCGCGCGCGCGCACGTTTACACACACACGGACGGACAGGAGGGTAGGAATCGGCGTGAAACGAAGTTAGCCCCGTTGTTGCGTTGTCTAAACAGTACTGAAGTTGAATTGATACCGCAACAGTTTTCTATGCTCGCCGTGGCGAGCGGCCGCCACACAAAATTATCCAATCACTATCTCGGGAGTTGCCGCGAACGCCAACACATGCAGAATAAACTTGTGCCAGCTCTCTCTCTCTGTATACGCGCGTACGCCTACATACACGTGTGGCTGTGTGTCTCTGATAAATAGCCTAAAAGCATAGTTGTGCACCCGTCGTCGGCTCTTGCACTTTGTGGTTTAAACCACCTCCCCTGAATCCCCTTCCGCTATACACACACACACACACACACACACACACACACACGCACACGCAGTCACTGACGCGCGCGCGCGCGAGCAAGACTTGCATACGTCACATTCTGACATGTATTTGACACATTCATTCATTTGGTTTTATATACCCTTGCGTCGGCTCGTCCATAATTCAACGACGCCTCCCACCAGCCGTGGGTGTGAGTGTGTGTGCATGTGTGCGCGTGCTTTGTAAATTCCTTACTGTGAAATCTCACGGTATTGCAGTGAATATTCGCTGCCAGCTTCAAGTTACACTGGCCAAGTTACAGTGAAAATCGGTAATTTTATCTCAACAGTTGAAAATTGACTGTAGATACAGTAAAATTTCATCGAATGAATATTAGTAGCACAATAAACACAATTTACTGAAGCTGACAGTGAGATTTTCACTGTTTGGAATTTAGAGAGTGTGTTTCGCACCAGACTTTTCGACTCGCATCCCAGAAGATCGAAGCGGCCCTGCTACACGGAAGATGTACAATACATATAAATAGGTATATAGCGAAGAAGACTCAACATGGCTCGTTACGCACCGATCGCGATTTGAATTTCCCATCGAGCTCTGATTCCGAAGAAATAAAGAGAGAGACAGAGAGAGAGAGAGAGACGAGCGATTCCTTGGAAAATTCTGCAATTGCAATCATATACATGTATAGACGTGTGTATTGTACGTCGTGCGACCATTTCGCCGCCGACGAGAGCCTCGAGCAGTATCGCGATTGTCTGGGTGGGCGTGGGGGAAGGACAAGAGAGGGGCTGGTGGGTGGGAGAAAACCAAACGGATAGACAGACGCGCAGAGCGAACAATGCTCTCTCTGGCGCGCGCAGAGGTGCTTCCGATCGGAATCACTGGATTGAAAGCTATATCGCAGCTGCGCGAGCCCGCGAGCCCGCGAGCCCGCGAGCAAGCTCGAGCGATGCATTAAAAACGTATATATACACTGCAATATATACAAAGCCGACTCGCGTGGCCGGGGCTGGGAGGGGGAGGGCCCGCTCGCATGTATTTATTTCGCCCCGATTGAACACGACGTGTTTCTATTAATTTGCTTCCTTCGTTTCGTCTTTTCAGTTGCGGATACGTACCCGAGGATATTTATATATATATATATATATATATATATATATATATAATCACAGAGCCCCTTGTGTCCTTGTACTCCGTCGCCTCTCCCATCCGCCTCTCCCTGTATATCTTCTTTTGTCACTGTGTGTGCGTGTGTGTCTTTGTCTTTTCGTTTTTTCGTTTGCTCCTGTAACGATGTCGCCAAATCCTCCCCCTGTCTTTTACACTCCCTCTCGTGGTATACTCTTATCGTTTGCCTTCGCTCTAGTTCGGCTTTGACGTGCACCTGCATCTGGCCGTTTTGATTACGGCGTAGCTCTCGGGTGTGACGAATCAACGAAGCAGCCCCGACTAGAGCGGAGGAGGCGCATCGCGCCACTCTATTGATTATTTAATTTTTATTATAGTTTCATAAGTTTGCGAGTGTGCTCGTGTGTACGTGTGTTTTTAATAATTGCTTGTCACACATGACGTCTTGGTTTCTATTATTTCCCTAGCGCGCGGACATTTTTTAACTTATCATTTGAATACGTATACGAGATATAGATACATTTATTGATTTTAGCCAGCGGTGAGTCGGATTTGCCGACTTACCGCTTTGTCGTTTGGTTCAATCACGACGAAATAGACACCGCGGGATCTATGTGTGTGTACACACACACGTGCTCGCGCGCGGGCGCATTCGAATATTCGCGAAATTTCCGTTTATTCCCGGACATCTGCCAGTTCGCGAGTCACGAATTAATTCATTATATACGTGCCACTCTCTCGGGGGGGGGGGGGGAATTGACAGTTGGAATAACGATTGAATGCTCTTAAATAACTTGCTAATCCGCGCACGTGTTGTCCGATATTTCTTTTTATTTTCGTTTGTCCGACTAAGCCAGCAGCCGCGTCGACGACGACCACCACCGCCAACATCACGACGACGACTACGACGACGACGACGACGAGGAGGAACGCGTTTCATGTGTATACACGCGAGTAAAAATTCATCCGGTGTACGTATAGGATACGCGGGGAATTAAATATCGACACGAGAATGAGAAGTAGCGTGATCGAGTGGAGGAGGAGGAGGAGGAGGGAACAAAAAATGTCGAGAGTGGCACAGCGGAGATATAAAGGAGAGTAGGATCGCGAACGGGCAGGTACTCGCGGAAGAGGAAGAGAGAGAGAGAGGAGGAGGAGGATAGGATGGGGGGAAAGAGAGAGAGCAGGAAATGAAATTGGGAAAAATCGCGAAGCGAACGCGTGGAGTTTTGAGCCAAGCAAAAGGAAAGCGCGCGCTAGTGGAAGTAAAGGAAAGCAACGAAACGAATAAGAAACAAACCAAGTTAAAAAATAAAGACAAAAAAAACTAGAATAAAAGAAAAGGCAAAAGGAAATGCAACGTGTGTGTCTATCGGTTTGGTTTTAGCGCTGAGCAGCAACTGCTCTGAGAGCGGAGCCGAGACGGACGGCATGCTGGATATCCACCACGGGTCTGCATCCATCGACACCCACCACCAACAGTTTCACAACTCATATGGTAATGTCTCTCTATAAATCAATCATCATTTAACACCACCCAACTGCCCGACAAGCCCAACAGCTATACCCCTCGACACACCAGCCCATCATATCTATCTCATATCGCTAAACAGCCAATCTCCATATATCACGCACATAGCATCATATACACAAGCGCGCACCTCTACACAGGTGTGTGTGTGTTTTTTTTTTCATATCTGTTCATCATATATACATGTATATACAATATACGCCAATCAGTCGCACGCTGCAGTACATAGCTGCGGTAACGAAGGCTGCACGTGGGGCTCCGAAGGAGAACTACTTCGACGAGGAAGCTCGACAATTCAAATTACACCGGAAGAAACCGAGCGAGAGAGAGAGAGAGAGAGAGAGAGTACGGGACAACGGAGCAAAGAAGCTCCCGCGACGGCCGCAAGAAAGTAATCTCGCTAGTTCGCGCAGGCTGTCGAATGCCGGCGCTGTACGCTAAATTTGAATTCGGCCGCGCATCAATATGTGTGCTTGCGCGAGCGCCCCTCGAGCCCATCAGCCACCCCCGCTCCGCCCAATCACATCCCGACCATCCGATACACGCACGGATACACCGCGCGAGCGCCGGGATTTTTATTATCGAGCCGAGCAGCTGCGATACACACTTATATGTATGGACCCAACGCGACCCTACCCAACCCGCAACTAATCAAGCCGCGTAACTTTCGTCTCCGATTCATCCGCTGCCAGCTGCTCCGCTCTATATACATACTCGCTGTACGGGCCAATTCATCCACGCTAGCGTATATATATGTGTATACACGAGACTATCCGCGCAACCAACCGCGGCTTTCTCTACTACGGATTTTCCCCATTCCAATGTCCGTGTGTGTGTGTACAATGTTTCATCGATCGAGAGTCGCGCCGCCGGGACGTTTACGCGGCATAATTATCATCCGTGGTCTGCGCGAAGTTTTTTCATCCCCTCGCTCGTTTTACCGCATCTCGATTCGCCAGGGTCGCCTCATCCCACGCTATTCGGGATGATTCGGATGACTTCGAGATGGGAGACGGGACTTGCACAAAGACACGTTGGAAAGTGAGGGCCTTCTCAATCCGCTACTCCCTTCAAATTTAGACGGTACTGCCGTCGTTTTCCAGTACGCCAAGGTACTAAATTTGATGGCATTCGGCGTTTTAATCGCGTCAGCACAAACTTATTGTTGGTCGAATTTTACGGAAAAGTTTGCCTCAACTTCGTAAATCGAATTCGTCACTATTGGTATTGAGGAAAAAACAAACCCTTTGAAACTTATATTCAATCGCGAATAGACACTGTTGATCATTCATGCAATTTTTAATACCGAATACTGAAGATTCACTAAATTCATTAGATTGTACTTTTAACTATTTACAATTCCGAGATTGGGGGAGGGGGTCGAATCGTTGGCCGAAGACACGAGGTGAGGTATAGGTGTACCCGACAAGGCCCTAAGCGCAAACTACGTCGCGTTGAACGCGTCGAATTCACAACGGTTGCGCTGGTGGCAAACGAAACGTCTGCTCGATACCTTCAAAATGAACGGATGTATAATTGGCGTTCGGGTGTGCGTGCGACCAATCGCGGGGATCAAACTTTCTCAGATTGTTTTTTCACTATACCCAACGAATATATCATGCATCTGCAACCATTCACAAGCTGGCGCAACCCCGTTTTCCCACAGATATTCATCAATCATTATTGATCCTTCGTGCACGTAACTGTATATCTATCTATACAGAAATCCACGTATTATATAGGTTTACATTGGTGAATAGGGATAAAATCAATTAGAATACCTCATTGAAGTGGAGCTGCGTTAGCTGTCACCCGGATGCTGACGCGCGTATAACAGCTATTGTGGCTAGCCGAAAACTATTCCAATAAGAATTTCGTCATGCGCGTACCTGGACAGGCCAATCATATACTCTCTTTGTGAGCTTCAGTCAATTTTAACCTTTCTATAGAAATAGCACCTCCAACAAAATAATTTCTTTGTTAGGAAAAGCAATTGCTAAAGTAAGTAAGGTGCACCTGAAATAATAGATAATCAAAAATCGCCTACACTTGTGAAATCAAGAGAAAAACCCCATGATGGAGGGTCATTTACTTCACTCGAAAACAAAAAAGAAAGACCCATTGAGACAAGTGATAAAAAGAACGTATAGATTGTGAAAAAAATATTGGATTATGGAGGTAAAATACGAAAAAATCTAATGTGTGCAGCTCGATCGCTATTTTT
Organism: Aphelinus atriplicis; assembly: GCA_020882685.1. Lineage (NCBI taxonomy): Eukaryota > Metazoa > Arthropoda > Insecta > Hymenoptera > Aphelinidae > Aphelinus > Aphelinus atriplicis. Next base: position 2,560,890 of record CM037076.1, on the reverse strand, counting down.
TTGCCCCATAGTCCGACCAGATCTACTTGGTATTCGGGTCGCTCGGATCACGCTGGAAGTTTTTCAGGTGGCTTATGTACTTAATAACAAATAGATGCTGAATATCTACTATTATTTATCAACTGACGGCTCAATTCCCCGCGCAGATATGTATTCGATCGTCGTTTTATATACAATCTACACATCTATTACGTTTCATAAGTATACTTGCATCTCGTGAATGCAACATCGGTTAATATCTCGCGGACAAATCAAATCACGTTAGCCAACCAATGACTGCGGGTGCATCACTCAACTGGTGCAAGTTTTTATATATACGTAGATACGTGACTAAAACTGTGGGAAGTAGTTTGTCGATACCCAAATAAATAATATTGCTGCAGTCGCGTATATCCTACGTTTTGATTTATCTTTAAGGTAAATAACCGATCATTGCTGATATTATGTATATCATGTCGACGGCCCTTACGAAGAAAAGCACATTTCAAATCTCCGACGAAAAAAAGCACATTTCGACCTTCCGGCGAAGAAAAGCACATTTCACGGTTTACGACGAAGAAACACACATTTCAGCTTCTCGGACGAAAAAAAGCACATTTCAGCTACGTAGTATATTGAATGATGAGATGTATGAAATTGGGTATCTCAATACTCGTGAGAGTGTGTGAGAACGTGCAATGTATTACTTTACTACGTGGTAATGCGTGCAATTTTCTACCGCATCGAATAACCTGAAATGTGCTTTTCTTCGTCTGAAAAGCCGAAATGTGTTTTTCTTCGGCTGAGAAACTGAAATGTGCTTTTTTTTGCCTGAGAAGCTGGGATGTGTTTTATTTGTCGGAGATTTGAAACGTGCTTTTCTTACTAAGGGCCGTCGATGTATACATATGAAATGACATAGATACGTATTGTTTGTATGAAAACAAAACAGAATATGGTTGGGAAATAAATACATTAGCTGATGAATGACTTCATATATTCCATCTATTTGACTATAGCCATGAGCTACTTGCGAAAGTTCCAGCGAGATTGAATACCCGATCCCCATGTGGCAATTCCTGGTTAGTGGGATGGCTTTAGGATACCCAAATAGCTCACGCGTACATCCGTTTGCAAGGAAGCTAAAGTTTTTTCCTTCCTCGAGATATTCGTGAAACTTCATTGATTTTCATGTAAGAATATCTGTGTCATAAAATCAATAATGATTTGAAAATATCTCTGGGAGTATGAAACGTTAGCTGCTCCCAAACGGCTATACACACGTGAGCTATTTGCGTATTTCCAAAAACCATCACACAAAGTTTCCACAAAATAAAATCGGACAAAGCTTTGATGTGGACTCTCTTCTTGTCAGTTGATGAGTCTGTAGAAAACATTCTATGGAATATATCTTGAGAGGGGGTCATACCAAAGGGGTAACACGAGCTATGAAAAATGATATCATTATCAACAGACAGCTCATTGACGATTCAACGCGATTCGAGACACCGGCTGATTCGAATTGCTGCGCTCTCGACAATCGTTCGTGTTACCATTTTGGTATGACCCTCCCTTGACCCTTCCACAGTGCAGACCGAAAATCGTAAGGTGGGACAAAAACGTGGACCCGAACGTGCAAAGTTTCAGTAAAATCTGTCCATTCATTTGGTTCTTCGAATTTGTTGTTCGTCACACTATAGATTATTGCGAATTTTGACACTGGATTCGTATTGAGCGACTCGAAAAATCCCTAGGTACCAAGTTTTAATGAAATCGATACATCAAGGATTTTTCTCCACCCGCCACCTGCAATACTTTTGCCATGAAGTCTATAGACACGATGCGCAGTGGAGGGGTTAATTAATGAAAAAAATTCGGAGAATTTCTCGGCGGTAATAATTCGTAGAAATATTAGGATCGACGGTGAAAACTTATTATACTACGCCGCTCGTACCTACAATATTCCGTGGCGCACGTATTATATGAGATGCAAAGAGTGGGCCGATTATCGGGTAGAGAGGCTTATTGGGTGCGCCTATACCTCATTTGGAATAGCTCCGTCACAGAGGGCCAAAATCCTTGTGGAGTAAAAATCGAACGAGCTTCGGCTGCTTATTATTGATTTGCAACGTTTCACCAGCCAAGATTTCGGCTGTTCGTTGCATTATAGGCGCCGCCAAACAAACGCACACATACCGGCCGACCACGTGAGGTATTTTGATAGCCAAAAATAATTGCGCGAATTGTGATTGTGGATATGGTGTCCCAGGTACTATACCGGCAAACTATCGAGTTGAGGATATACTTGGCAAGTGACGGGATTGTGAATATTTTAACTTGCAACTCAAAACTGGAAAGATAATATGATCGATCGATTGATTCTTTATTTCTCCTCGGAATAATACCCCATCTGACGTGTAAGGATATTACAGTGATGGACGTAATGAATGACGAGCTGAATTCGGAAGCACGTGACTCGAGCAGTGGCATTCAATGATTACGGTTTTCACAGCTCGCGATCGTTACTATAGTAACTCGTTATTTCGCGATTCTCATTGCGATATAATTTTCGACAACCAATATTCGCTATGCTTATATTTTCGGAGCAGTTTTACTGTTCAGACCCGCGCTGTTCAGACGCGAATACTTGAACAAGAAAGATCCTGATTCAGGGTAAAAATTTTCATTTGTCTTCATTAACCCATGCAAAGGATAAAGTTCCGAATAGGTCTTACCTCCGAGTTCATTGAAAATCATTGGGTTTTTTCGGTATTTGCGTTATTATGTAACACCGATTTTTTGAAAGCCCGTATATCAATGTAAATTTATTTTTTGACAGAACTTTTGAATGAATCGCAAAATTATGTCTGATTTTTTTAAGGTTAGAAAAAATAACCCCCTACCGATCCCTGAATTCCAAGTACAGACAGAACTTGGCTAGCATTTTTATGGCCAATCTTCACTATGATTTTCAGAATCAGCGCGTCAAAGTACATGTTATACACCGTCTAAGGTAGGTAAGACCTACTATGTAGGGAGAAAGAGAGATGGGGGGGGGGATGGTAAGAGGTAGTTAATAATGTTCGTCGTAAGAGTGTAATCGCAAGGAATATGGATAAAAATGATGCAGGGGGGAGGGGGGGAGGAGAAGAATTCGGTGGATTGATGTAAGTTAAGTAGCGGGCAGGAGGAGAAGGAAATGCCGAGCTGCTATGGCTTTAGTACAGAAAAAGTGATAGATACAGCGGGTATGGCAGCTGTACATCTCGCTCTAGGCAATACTCGGTATGAATATATATATAAATATGTACCGATCGGTTAGTATACGCTAACGCGGGCGGGGGCAGCTGATTAAACTGCTAGCGATGCGAATGCTCGACGGGACGCGGGTGTACATGTATATTTATACTTTGGGTAGAAAGACGGAGATGCGCGCAATCGTCTTTCTACTCGGCTGGAGTGCGTTTATACAGGTGGCGTCGCATCGCGATTCTTATATATTCATTTGCCCAGCATTTGTCTCGTCCCATTCGCCGTTCGACCGCATTGTTTATCGGCCGAGATTGAAAAGTTCGAGCCCCAGCCGGCGTTCATCGTTTTGCACGGGACTCGTACGATTGCCAACTGATTTTGAGTAGCGCCAAGGACGCAAGGACGAGGCCCGGCGCCGCGCCTCTGATTAATCGCTCATCTCGGCTTTGACGATCGGCTGGTGCGGCTCCCTGTCCCACCCCCGACCCCCAGCCCCGGCCGACGAAAGACAAGACTCGCGGGCGTCGAGCTAAAATTGAAATTCCTCGGGATATACGTGCGCGCGGGGCACAGGAGCTGGTGCAACACAACGGCGCTCCGGATTCTTTGGCTCTGCCTCTGGGTCGCTTATATACATATACAGACGAGCGCTCGCTCGCGTCAGTCAGGCTCAAATGCAGTGCGGCGCATCGCTTATGAAATTTCCATCGACCCGGTCGCGCATCAAATTTAAATAACGCTCGGGAACGAAAATAAGAATGGCCGCGGCTGCGGGAGGACGGCTGGGTGGGCGACTACGGGGAACGGGGGGGGGCAAAACGTTTTTTTCCCTCTTTCAAAGTTGGGGGGCGAGGGAGAAAAAAAACGAAGAAGGCCTACCCTTTATTCGCGCTTCTTGCCTCTTTCGGCCACTCTTCGGCTGGCACTGCACCGCGTGAGAAAGAACAAAAGACTCGCGCGCTCTCGGGGGAGGAGGAGGAGGAAGAAAGTTTGGCCATTGGCCGCAGAGCGCCCCCCTCCCCCGCATAGCCTCTCCTGCCTAATAGGATCAATTTCTCGATAATGAAGCCTCGGCCCTCGCGTACAGGCCTCCCCCGGCCGACTTTGCCTCCATTTCTCTTTCTCCGTGTGCGGTCGCAGCCGCCCCCCCCCCCAGACAAAAGGCAAAAAAGTTGCTGGAAATGCGGTTGGTCCGAGTCCGATTGTGCTTTAAAACGCTTTCCGGGCCAGGGCTAATGCTCCTCCAACCCCCCAACTATATATACACTATTCGAATGGCTCGCCCCAAGTCTCCCTGCCTCTCTCTCGACTCGCGCACCTCGTGTTTAGCGATATTCCGCGGTCTCCCGCCGCACTCGGGACAAAAAAGCCCCGCGCACCGGCACCGATGTGTGTATCAGCTGCTAATATCGGCGACCCCCCTCCCCCCGTTCTCTCAAACCAAACTGGATAATCGATTCGTCGGAACAGCATCCAACACTTAGGCTCCGACATTATTTTTTTCCCGAGCCTCGACTCTGTTTCGTGTCGAGCCCAAAACTTCACGGCTGCTCTTCTCAATGCACGTTGCGATTCGCCGACTCTCGAGGCGTACGTATACATGTACACGTCGCTTGGGCAATCAATCGATCGATCGCCCAAGCGCGACGACAATTCAGATTCCGCTTGCGAGCCTTGCTCAGATGTACCAACAGTTGCACTCGCGCAGCATCGATTATTTCATCAAACATCCCTTCTCGTCATATACTCGCAGAAGCTAATGATTAGGGTTCGCGCATCACGTTGACAATTGAGCTTGCCCTGGCAAACGTTCGAGCGGGCGGTACCAGCTCGCTGTTTACTCTGGCTATGCTGATTGATATTTTATCCGTAACTTCTTAATGTTCAAGGATCCACTACACTCCAACTACTCACCAAAACTGAATTTTGGCCCAAGAACAAAGATCAATTCAACAGGAAATTAAATCGTCTTGGTATAGCTTTAAACTGATTTTTCTACTTGAAGTCTTCTGTTTTTATGCAAGAAACGCATATTAAGAAAAACGTACGACTTTTGACGGATTTTAACCAACACATTCGGATTCTACGGGGGAAAAATACACGGTAGGAGCCAGTAAAATACCATACGGATCATATCGACAGCTTTACACACGCGATATCCATTTGGCGACTGGAAAACCATAGAAAAACAGTTCCGGTTAATAGAATCGTGTGTCGGAGGATGGTCAACGTACAATCGTACTGCGAAAAGAATCGAACAACTGTCGTATTCCGATCGAGAAGTGGAAAAGACCGAACTCGGCCAGACTCGGTTGAATACTCAATAAGTGGGATATTTCGTTTGGTGGGCAAGGTAATCAGGTTCATATCAATAACGTCAACTCGCGAACGACCTGCTCGTCGCCAGAGTTGAGTGTGACAATAGAAAAATAGTGTGGGACAATGTCTCGTGAAATTCACCCGCGTATGTCTGTCGATCGAACGAATTAATTCCTTCATGAATATCTGCGAGAGCGTCGCTCGATCGACGGAGTTGTTCCCTGCGCGTCTTCTACCTCACGTACGAATATACATATCTGTCCGTGTGGATATATCCAACAATGTATCGCGTGCCATAATTCTTTTGGGGCGCGCTAGACGACTTTGCTAAGCGATCCTCCCTCTGGCGAAGTATCGCGCTGCTCCTTTGGCTCTCGTTGTTTTTTCCTTGGCTCCTTGGTGTTTGGGTACGCGTCGAGTGTCGAGCCTTGCGCGCCGGCTTTATCGCACACGCGGCGCGCGGGGAACGAGTCTCGGGAGCGGGGCAAAGGAGATATCGGCTCGGCTTCGCGGTCCATTTAATAAACGCGCTGAAGGATCGGGTAGGCGGCGGCGGCGGCTAGCTCGGCACACGCCATTACTCGCGCGACTCGTACTCGTGGCGGGTCGCTCGATACGTAAGCGCGTCCGCGATATGTACGACGATATACTCAGGAGCTGCAGCTCAGGGCCGACGCGGTCGCGCGTCAAGATCCCGAGGGCTGTGCACCGCTGAATGATTGAGGCGCGGCCCGATCGCCGCGATTAATAATCGCCGTTTCCTGCCGCGCGCCGAGTAAATATACATGCGCGGAGAGAATAGCCCGGGCCGCGGCGTGTCACTCATCCGCGCCAGAAGAAACTCTCTCGAGCTGCGCCGCGTGCATAAAACATATCCGGCGCCCGCGAGCGAGTGCGCGATATACGTATAATTGGGTCACGCTCCGACAATGCCCCGCCACCGGCGTGACTCCTTCGTTCGAACGCGTCCCGCTCGTTATTTTCAATTTCACACACACACACACACACACAGCCGGCTCGTCCCCCTTTCCACGATCTCCCGCGACGCGCTTCATCCTCGAGCGGATGGAAAGCCCTCCGCCCCTGTCCGTCCCGCTGTAAATTCGTAATGTTTGATCAAAGTCAAAACGCTTATGATTCGCTGGTTTGGAATTTAATCAGACCCCCGTATACTCGCGATGCGCACTCGTTTGACTTTTGACGAGAAACGAATCGCCCCGTACAGTTGGGTCGCGAGAATAAAACACCCTCGACGGAGAACGATCCAATCATCCGGCTGCAGATGTACGACTCGACAGATTAATTGATTGATTGATTGATTGGATGTTTGAGCTTTTGTTGTTAGTAAAATTAACCAGCGATTCGGTGCGCGTACGGGAGAATCGAATAATCGGATAGCCGCTACACCAAAACAAAAATTAGAATGAAATAAAAACAAATAGTGAATTCTGACTTATTAAATTGAGCACACAGAAACAACGACAAATCGATTATTTTCGTTAGAATCGCTGTAGCGCAATATTATTCACTAGGGCGTTTATCCGGAAAGAAAACTTTTCTGTTCTTCGAGATGTGAAGAGTGACGCACAAAATCCGCTCGAGTCTGACGAGGTATAGATCATTCCAGAAGTATGCCGCATCGAAGACAGAGAAACGAAGCCTCACGGGTTTTGGTATACTGAATATTTTCACGCTCCGAAATCGAGCGAGCCATACCGAGAAGAGTCGCGATAGCCAATTCGCTCGAGTAGCACGAATTGTTTCCCAACAAACACACGGCGTGGATAGACGGAAGGTCGGACGTCGCGCCGAGGCTGCAGCGCGCGTCCGAACGGCTATGGCAAACGGCCGAGGAGCTGGCCGCATAGTAATCGACGGTACACAGCGCATCGAAAGGGGGGAAACAGCGGACGTTCCGCTCTCGGGTTATCCGCGGCTGCAGGAAAGTATAAGTTGGTCGTGCACACGCGGCAAGGTGGACATTAGGAAGGTGGAGGGGACGCGCGGCCCCCGTGTAACGGGCAGTTGGCCAGTGTTGGCGCGGCAGCCCAGTGCATGTAACGAGTTTCCGATAACGCCTGGCATCGGCCGAGTTTGAATAATAAAAAGGCCTGCCCGCCCCCCGTACGCGCAATTTGCAAAACCCGGCTGCGACCGGCGCAGCCACCGCAGCTAATCAACACACCTGCACTGCTCATCCGTCCCGAATCGTCTCTCGATCCGTCGGACTCGTACCGGAGGCCGGCCGACCCTACCCCGACTCTCACTACTCGCCGAGGCGCGGTGCAGAGAGCGCGGCTAGTTGCAGGTACACAGGCGCATAGCTGGAGGCTGCCGAGTGGTGGCGCGATGGGGGGGTAGGCAAGCTCGGTTTTATCGAACAGTCGTGGGCGCGCGCGCGCGCGCGGGTTAATGGATACTTAACGAGCCGTGGCGTGGCGCGGCGCGGAGACGACGAGGGGGGTGGGGGGGGGGGCGGCGGCAGCGGGTGGGTAAAAGGACGAGGGCTTTGTTTGGTGGGCGGGGGTGGCGGTACGAATCGTCTGGGGCCGAACTGGGTCATCGGCGCCACGTCCGTCGCGGCCCGCTCGAGATGCTCTGCTCGGCGGATTGGAGAGCGCGGGGGGCGGGGGGCACGTGGCGCGCGCGCGCGCGAGCGAGTGCGTCCATATACGCGCGCGAGCAAGAGAGCCGTGAGCCGGGCAGACCATTGGTAGGCCCTTGCGCCCATTGAGAGGAGGCGATCGGGGCTGCTTATGCGCGCCTGCGGGGGCCGCGGGCCGCCTTCAGAGGGAGCTGCCGACGTGTACACAGTGTACCGGCTATCGATTTCTACTTATACACTGGGCTGCATGCCGCCCAAGTTCGAGCGCGCGCGAGCCAAGCCTGCCGTGTGTAAGGACGAGCCAGCCCGACGCTGCTGTTCCCATCACAGCCGTACACTCACCCTCGCGCTATTGTACTTTTCGACGCGCTACTCTAGCCGAAGAACCGCTCGGTTCTTCACCGCGCGAGTACACACGTGTATACACAAGTCCAGCTGGGAAGTTTGACGAGCAAAGCACCTGCGCCCCTCTCGGGGCACAAGTCAGTTTGCACTGCAATAAACTTCCCTCGCGTTTAAGGGTGACAACCGTACTCCATTCGAAGAAAGCCGTCCGCGCGCCCAGCAACAACTGTCACACACACACACTCTCTCTCTCTCTCTCACTCTCTTTTACTCTCTCGTTCTCTTTTCATCGTGAATAAATCAAATCGAAGCGCGATGCTCGCAGTGGATTGGCCGACATTTCGCCGAGGGCCAGAGTCGCCGGCACGAAGCGTTGGCCGGTCGAAGCGAAGGGGAGAAAAAAATCAGGGGCGAAAAAATACCCGAGTTTTGCATATATAAACAAAAGGCGGGGTCGAGCGCGTGGCGGTGGGAGGGGGTGTGGGCGGTTGGGCTTTGGCTTTGGCGCCGGGTTTAATTAGCCGCGGTGGGTATAATGAGCGGCAGGGGGTGGGGTGGGGGCGACGTAGGAGGCAGCACGTGGTCGAGGCGGTGTGCGTGGCGGTGGAGCCGGTATGGCGCTAATATGCGCACTCCATGAGTTATTGGCGCTGATCGATATATAAGGCGCGCATAGGCCGAGCCCCGGCGCTGCAGCTGGGCCTGCCTCGATATACGTATATCCCAATCGGATGTACATACGCACATCCCGCCGGGTGGATAGGGCCGCGCGCGCGCGGGACAAAAACGAGGGCTAATCGCGGTCAAGTACAGCCAGTGCGCGGGACAGGGACAGGTGTGTTGCAAGAGTGTGGCTGTGTGTGTGTCTGCGAGTACACTAGTACGGGGCGCAGGTGGGCTCGCGCCGGATTAAAGAGGAATGGCTACACGTTCATATTGATTTTTGTCCTCGACTGGAGGGCGCTCGCCCCGAGCTCAGCGACCACCAATCTTTTACATCCTTCTCTCTCTCGCTTCTACTCGCGGCCGTCGCTCGGCCCTGCGCGCACCTTCCTGCCCCTCCCCCCCGCCCCTTGTCGCTCTGCCTATATACCTGCGCGCGCGCGACTACCCCCACCCCAGCTCGCCACAGAGAGCCTTTCTTCTTTTTCCCTCTTTCGCATTCCCTCCCGCCTCCCCTCCCTTCCTCTTCCCGACTGCCTGCCTGCCTGCCTGCTGCTTGCGACTGCCTCCCCTCCCCGACTGCCGCCGCCTGCGCGCGCGCGACTCGTTGCACTCGATCAGGATTCTGCCGCCGCCGCCGCCGCCGCCACTGTTTTATAGTTTCTAGTTTTCGATTGCGATAATATTAAGCGAGGCTGGCGGGTCGCGGACGCGGGAGAAACGTTGCGGCTCTCGAGCCTGTCCCCATTTCCTTTCAGTTTCTTTTTTTTTCAACTAAAGTACACACGTAATAGCATCGCGACATGGGAATGCGGCTAATTAATAGCTGCGCTTGCTTTGGAAAAATCAATTTACCGTGGAGCGAAGGGTTCGATCGGCCGTTGCACCGGGCGAAAAACAAACGCGAACACGTCTCGAGACGTCGACTCGCCACGGAATCTCGCGTCTCGATGTACATATTCATTACAACGACGTGGGGATTCGCGGATACACAAGGCGAATCACGAAGCATCGGTTGCACAGGTCGGACGGGCGCAAACTACGAGAACTCGCTTATTTTGCGGGCTAGTGGTGAATAGCCTCCCTTGCGGGCGCCCGGCTCTCGCCCGATTCTCCGCCGGATGAAATAGCGAGCGGCTAATTATCGAGAGCCTCCCCAGCAGCAGCAGCAGCAGAGAGCTTTATTATTCTTATTCAGATGTGTGCGGGGGGAAGGGGGAGAGTAGCTGCGCGCGCGCGCGCGACCACCCAAAGAATATTCGATCAATGAGAGAGGGAAGGAGATAGACGGGGCTCGAGCTCGAGCTGGCGAAAAATATTCGAAAGAAAATTTCGCCGAACCGAGCGAGGCTCATCATCGGCGGCGGTGGCGGTGGCGGCGCGCGGCATTATACTTACGCGGGGGGGTGGGCTGGTGGACGGGGGTGGTAGGTGCGCGCAGCCAGCCAGAGTCGAACGTACGTATAGCTCGACGTGCACGCGCGTATACATATATATCGGCGGAGCGAGAGAGAGAGAGAGACAGAGGGCAACAGAGCCAGGCGCTCGCGCTACTCAATACGTATATCCCCAGGCCGGTGTATGCACGTACGTATATCGATCACACTCGCCGCCGTTCGTTCGTTCGCTCGCTCGCTCGCTCGCTCGTTCGGAGCTTTCCATTTTTTCCCTTCTTTTTCATTTAACCTCTTTGACCCTTCGCTCGTTCGTTCGTTCGCTCGCTCGCTCGCTCGCCAGCCCGTCCGTCCGTCCGTCCGTCCGCCCGCCAGCTCGTTTCTGCCTCTTCCTCCTCGAGTGCCATCGACCAACAAATTCATCTAGGCGGAGCTGCAAAAATTTACCAAATCCAACGTAAACCCTCCACCCCCACTCCTTGCAGAGCCTCTAGATATCGAGAAGAAGGAAAAAAAAGAAAGACAACCGACCGACGCCGCCTCGATTCTTCTCGTTCAGAATTAATAATCTCGGGATCGATTGGATTTGTCGGTGTTCGACGGGCCCGACTTCTCACCTGTTCAGCCGCTCTCTAGCGGCCGTCGATCCGTCCGAGCAATTTGCCGAGGGAAAATTGGGATGGCAGTGCGGGCGGCAGACGAAACACGTGGCCGTACGCGACCGCCCGGCAAAAGCGAGATTCGCGGACGAGCCGAGCGGTTTGTCGCGGTGCGCGAACCGAAATGCGAGAGATAACTAATATATAAGCAGACCCGGAGTAGAGCCGAGCCGAGCGAGGAAAAAACGAAGAGCGAGCGAGCGAGAGCAAAGGGAAAATAAAACAGCTGAGCGGAACGAAAAGCGCGCCAGATAGAAAGGAGGAGGGGAGAAGGGAGAAAGCGGCAGAGCCAGCCCGGGAAAGTCGCATCCGATATAGTGTGTGCGTGTATTATTAATAAAATATTGCATAACCCTTTATAGGAGGAAAAAAGCGACGGGGCGAGGAGGGTCGGCGTTGTCGGGGGAGGGGGGGGATAGAGGAAAAAAGAAAGAGGAGCGCGTGGTGGCGAGTTGCGCAGCTTACGTACGTGTGTGAGTGTGTGTGTGTGCCTGGAATAAACCACAGGTACGCAAGGAGGCGTCGGTGTGTTGTGCTTGCTTGCTTGCTTGCTTGCTTGCTTGCGTGTACAGTGTGTAGGGACGGATGGAGGAGGGGGGAAGGGGCGAGGAAAAAATCGGGCAGATAGAAAGAGCACGGGAGAGAGAGAGAGAGGGCAAAGTTGGCGATGCGGTGCGCGCGTGCTGCAGCTATGGCTAAACCAAACTGACGGAATGCCAAAACTTTTGTGTAATTAAATTTTTTTACCCGCTGGCCGAGTGGCGCGAGCACCGGATCAACCGATGGAAAAGTACGCCAGCGGTATATCTGCCCCCTGAGACCCCCCAACCCCCCCCCCATCCCAAACCTCTATATATACACTTTCCGCGCTGTTCAATTTGGAATTTTTAATAGTGAACGAGCTCGCAATACTCGCGCCGCCGTTGACCGAGCGGTGCGCCGTACGTTTTGCTATACACCGAAGAGGCCATGCATCCTTTGACGGGCTGTATTGTCGTTATCCTCCCCTCGGCTCGTTTTCCTCCAAAATTTCCACGCGACAATTGCCCGCTTTTAATGTACCGTAAATGCCCGTTATACTTTGGGCACTCGCCAACTTCCCAAAGTCGGAGTCAAACATTGGAATATGTCGCTAATGAAATCGCGTGTCTCCTCAATTGTCGCGTCTTGACCAACGAATGACTAACCGGTATACACTTTACCAAGAATATTCTGGATGTTCAATGACATAATAGAATTTCCGATAAAATACGTTGTTTTTACGATTTCAACAGTTTGATTCCATCACTAAAGTTTTCAGTGTTGCTATTGGAATATTTCGTGGGAATATTATGCAAAATATTGTCTTCGAGGTTTCTAAACGGATTGAAAATAAAAGGAAAAAAAAAACATGAACTAGAAATTAAAAGGCCGACCACTGTACGATGCATACGACGTCCGAGTTGGAGCTGAATCCGATGTTTTCCCGGAAACTGCAGTGCGTCCGCAATTATACCTCTTCCACGGTATACGCTTTTTACCACACTCGCTCGAAACTCGCATATTTTTAAGGAGCAGCTGATAATGTACAAGTGGACTCGGACCGCGTATACTTTGCGAGCGCGTTCCTTCAATAAGAACAAAAAGAATAGGCCAGAGGAAAACATGCGCTCGAACGACTGGTCGGTTGTGCGAATCTGTCGTGTTATTAATATCGGCGAAATCGATGAAATTAATAAACATGGGTCGGGGCTGGTTGGCAAAGCAGTTCCGAACAAAGAGAACAAGTTGCAAACGGAGCGCAGCATTCGTTGCCGCGACTAAATAATAGATGCGTTACATATATAGAGAGAGCGAGAGAGATAGAGGAAGTATCGGTTGCGGGGGGTTGCGAGGCAGGGCAGGAAGGGCTCGCGGCCAGCCGCAGAAGGCAGCTGCAAACTGCAAGACACACACACAAGTACACACACGTGCGCGGAGGATAAGGGAGGGGAGGGGAGGCAGAGCCGGACGGGTAAGCTTTACAAATTAATAAAGGCGGAATTAATGAAATTTACACATTTTTCACGTATCGGGCAGGCGCAGCCGTTGCTGCTGGCGTTCTGCGGCTTCCATTTTTCATCTCTCTCTCCCTCCCTAACTCCCTCTCGATATACGCTCTTCTTATACCCCGAGCCCCGAGCCCCGACCCAAATGCAACGCTCGCTCGGATATATAAAACCATGTTTTTTTCCCTCGCTCCCTAATTCCACGGGTGGGCCGACGTCGATACGGCCGGGGCTGCGGGGTTCTTCGTGGTTCAAATATGCGTCCCGCAGCCGAGTGCCAGAATATGCGAGGTGCCGCGAGTTGAGTGGGCCCAGCGTTGCTGGTTCGACGTCCCGAAGTCCTCGCGATAATGCGGCTTTTGCCTTTGATCCTCGGTCGGCCGGTGATTCGATTGTGATATCGATCGGTGCCAGCCGCGGCCCGGCGTAGCACGCGAGACGTTCAGTAGTACGAGCCGCGATCCGGTCCGGCACAACACGTACCGGCTCGGGTTTTCATTCATCCGCGGTATGGATGACTCGATCCGCCTCGTCGGCCTTACGCATTTCTCGCGTCTAAAACTTTGTCCGATTTTTGTTTACTCTCGCCCAGTATCAGAGAGAGAGAGAGAGTATTATCAGAGTATAACGCTCGTCTATTTGCGCTGCGAGAAAACTCCTCCGCGGCGACCGCACGATTTACATCGCTGCGAAAACTCAGGCAAACTTGTTCGCCTCGTAATTATGCCGTGCACGCGTATGATATAGCGAGATTCAATATAAACTTTGCGTCAAATGAACTTTTCCAACCCGGCCAACTTCAACGCGAGCAATAATATGTTTTAGAAATAAACGATTCGATTAGTACACATCTGCCGATATAATTGACAGGGAACGTTGAAACATGGTGGTTTTGATTCGACAAACGGTTGACAATGCGAGGATGAATGAGGCAAACGTGATTAGGAATGTGTATAGAACGCTGATACAACTTCAAGACACTAATTAGAGTTCGCATCATCAAAAAAGTACGCGACCCGATTCCTCTTCAATTGGCACTGACCGAATTTATCAGTAGCTTCTTAGGACGGTTGCGCACACGAGTATCAGATGGGATAAATGAAACGAAGCAGACTCAAGTTGATTAGACTCAACTTGGTAAGAGTACTCGAATCGAACGCCCAAACCCCCCACAGTGTATCTGTTGTGTGTGTGTCGCGCGCGCGTTTGCCCTCGCGGAGCAGCTGTGAGCGATACAACGGTAGAAAGTTGCGGATCTAAAACAATAAAGCGAAGCGAAGGAGAGATGGGTTTATTCTGAGGCACGGAAGGGCAGCTGGCGGGGTGGGGTGGGGATGACGCTCAGCTCGCGAGCTCACGTACAGGCGATAGCGGTTGAACGAGCCAGCTCGCCCGATCGGACGCGCGCGCCAACTTGCCAACCTACAGATCGGCCGGCCGCTCAAACTTGGCCGGTTCTACTCTCTCTCTCTCTCTCTCTCTCGGAAAGCTGCAGCTCGTATCGTCGCACATACACGCGAATGGCGGCGCATACATTAATTATTGTTCGGCTACGCGGGTGTCTGGGGCGGCGGCGGAAATCCTGCGGGGCGAGCGACTTGCCGCGCTCCCTCGGCGTCGCCAGTCGCGGCTTTTTGTTCGCCGCACTTCGACCGGCAACTTTGCCCGCGATATGAATTGTCAAAAACTCGCGAGTTAGTTGGTCGTATTTTATATACACACACACACATACATACAGGTATTATCGACAGCTGTCGGGTATTGGCTGCCGTCAATTAGTGGCCCTCGTCAATCTGCCGGTGCTTAGGCACACTTTTTATTTTCGCCTCTTTGTCCCGAGCTCATATATATAGGTGTGACAATTAAGTGACGAGTTTTGTCCGCAGCGCCGCGGAAGGGGGGCGGAATTATAAATGACGCTGGCTGCGCCTTGGGGTAATAAACCGAGCGAGAAGCCTGCGAAATCTGGCTTCGATTGTGCCTAATTACTCGTGGCGTCGTTTATATTGTAACTGCAGCGCGGCGAGTGCGACGTAAGCGGTATATGATATATGATTGTGCAGACTCGCGCGGGAGCACGCAGAGAAACTGGGCTCGCTGCGTTTTGATGTGGGTGGAGCATATCGTGTCAGCGAAAGTCTCAAGTGGAAAAACTACGCGTGATAATCACGTTTGTCGTTACTACAAAGAATCAAGACAATCGTGTAGGGCGTTGCATCCATAACACCTAGATAATTTATGAAAAATTCACTGATCGATGGATTATGTTTTTCCGAACGTTTATCTAAAACTCGAAAGTTAATATTAAACAATAAAAATGGTTCCTGCTCAATATCTATTTCTACTGTATCTGCGGATCCAACGAAGTTTGCGAGGCACGGAAAACTGGCGGCCGCGCGAACTATGCTCTGATAATGCCAGCTCATTTCTAAGCATAATTTATGCATAGTTTTTCCACTTATAACGTGGATGAGGTGGCGCAAAACTGCCGCGCGACCTATGATAATTACGTACTCCTCCAAGTGTGTATGTGTGTGTGTGTGTGTGTATTTATGTGCGTTTGATGGCCGGCCAGCTCTGCGTGCGCCAACGAACAAAAGAGTCCGGCCAGGCCAAAGTAGCGAGCTGGATTAGCCGGCCTGCGTCGATCCGTGTGTGCGTGTGTGTATGTATAGAAAATATATTCGTGGGCTGGTGGACGCAGCGAAAGAGAGCGAGAGAAAGAGAGAGGGGGGTGGGGGGGGGGAGGGAGTGCAGGTGCAGGTGCACGTGGCTGCGCAGCCAGGGATGAGTAGAGCTATTGTGTTTATATGCATATCGGCTGGTTCCCTCTCTCTCTCTTCCTCCCTCTTTCTGCCTCTTCCTGGCTCTTTCTGCCTTTCTCCTGGAGCCCGGCATTTTCCAATATTCTCTCTCTCGGCTCGGGCTAGCCCGTCATATTTGGACAAAATCGAACGGTCCGCAGCGAAAAGAGAGAAAACTCGAGCTCTCGCGAGCAGCCAGCATTTATTATAAGCTTTAGCTGCTCGCGCGCGCGCGGGCGCATTTTTTCCCTCCTCCTCCTCCTCCTCCTCCTCCTCCTCTCTTGCGATTTTTCAGCTGGCCCCGGCCATTTATCCCGCGGGTAATTCCACCTCTCGCTCGGCCATCCGCTCTCGAGCTCCGCCGCCGCCCCGCCGCCCCGCCGTCCGCCCGGCCCGATCGATCGATAACAAATTAACTGTAATGCGCGCATCGGCGTCGAGATATTTCGAGTATAAAAAGCCCGGGCCCGAAAGGAAAAAAACTCGATCATTCCTCTCTCTCTCTCTCTCTCTCTCTCTTTCCCCAGTCATCTTTACGTGTGTATATATATACGAGTCTAGGATACGTGTGTGTGTGTGTGTGTGTGGGCGCGTCTGTCAGTCAGGAGAGGCGCGTCATTACAGGGTTTGAGCCAAGCCGCTCGATTCGATATGCCGAGGTAATAGCCGCTCGCGCGCGTGCGGGGCAATAAATGCAGCAGACAGGTTAACGAACAGCCGACTCTGTCGAGTCTGTCGGGCTGTGACAAAGAGCATCGAGACGGGGGTGGGCAGGAGTGGGCAGCAGGCAAAAAGGAAAGGAGCGGCGGCGCGGCGGTGGCGAATGGACAGCCGCCCATCCCGTCCACTTTGGCTTTTAATTTTTCCGATCAAAGCCAGCTCGGCTGTAACGTTCGGTGGCTGTGTGCGCGCGCGCGCTCCGCTATACACACACACACACACACACACACACACACACACACACACACACACACACACACACGTCGGCCAGCTCATACGCGTTACACTTTTGTGCCCGTCTCTCAGTTCGCAGTATATAACTGACACTTCAATATGCCCGCGCGAGCCGCGCTGCGGAAGGGCCGCGCGAGAGCTCCTATCGAGTCTCGCAAGCAAGCTCGAGCACTGTCACGCCAGCTAATGAAACACAACTTTTGCCCCCGCGCGCGAACCGCTCAATTCGCGAGTCTATATACGCGCGAGCGGATTATTAAAAAGTCATCCTCCCGCCTCCGAGACTCGACGTTCGCTTACATCCAATCAGAGCTCCCTTGCCCCCCTGTCGCAGCTGTCGAGAGCCTCGTGTTTGCCCGCCCGCGCATACGCCACTTCAGCCTAGTCGCTCCGTTCGATTCGGACCGCCGAATCCCTCGCGAGCGGCCAGATATTCTCCTCCTCTCTGCCTGAGCATCGCGTCACCAAGTACAAACCATCGATTCGCGGCAGGTGGCTCCGACACCGCGAGCACGGCCCGCGATTAGATACGTACCGACGTATAAGCTCGATCGTGCGTTTTACCAAGGTGGATACCGCTGGTCCGGGGTGCGAGCGAGAAGAGCAAGCAGAAAGACAACGTCACATGCTTGTAATTGCCCCCTCGCCCCTCCTCACCCCACCCCGGGGGGAGGGTCAAGCTCCGCTCGCGCACTCGACGAGAGAGCCCCGGCCAAGAAGAGAACGAGAGAGCCTGCTGCTGTACACTTCTTCTCTTCGAACAATCCTGTACACGTACCACCCAACTACTGATCTACTATTGGTTATATATACATATCCACGATGACCCAAAGTAGATTATTACAATTGCCAGCACACAAGAAAACTCTTTCGTAATTTTGAATGTTTATCCGACAAGTTATACATCTATCTCCCGACCACCTCCCTCTACCCCCAAACCCATAACCCTCTCTCACTCTTCTATACACCAGATATATATATCTTACCTACAACGAATCGAGTGAGCTCAATGCGAGGCGTTCAAACATCATCTATGATACTATATGCATATAAGTATATTTATATATATACACACCTAAATTCGATTACACTGACTATACATCTTAATGTCTTATATACGTATATATATATATATAAATGTATGTATATTTATATATGTATATGGCTATGTCTATGTAGTTGAATACGATAAACCATTGCAATTTCAATTTCTTCGTCACGTGTATACTATTGTTTCTTTTTTTTATCTCAAAATTCTTTTTCAAAATTTCGTATTCTCGTGTGGCACGAGCGAGAAATTGATTGATCGATCGATCGATACACACACACACACACATATATATATATATATATATATAGAGTGTGCTGTGTGGCATAACACGTTTCTTCGGCTGAACCGAGTGATTGAAGAGTAGAGATGTATGTGTAATGCCACGAATAATAAGACGACGATGATGCTGAAAATGAAAAAAATAAAATCAAAGAAAAAAAAGGAAAAGAAAAGACGAAAGATGAAATGGAAGGAAATTGAGATCCAACAGTGGAAAGATGGTGTTGGTATATTGAGGGACGTGACCAGAACATATACATACAAAGTTTTGGTTGGAAATTTGGATCTGTTGAGAGGAGACCGCCGGTTGTTGACCCTCCCAATTATGTTTTACATTGCAGACTGCCAGATGCGCAATGTTAACGTGCGATCAGTCAACTCTAAAAGAAGGAAAACACCCTCCTCTTCCTGCTTGTGAGTCTCTCAGTTTCGGTGTTCGTTATAATTCCAACCTATACTGCCAATCTATAATATATACATATACATGTATGTGTATATATATATGTATACACACACACATCTCTCTTTGTAATAACGAGATATGAGACGTATCAATTATATATGTACATATATGTATATATATATATTTATTACTTGAACCAAACCCGACCTGTGTACTTGTATACTTACCGATTTAAACTTGCCTTTGCATACAATATATATATATACTTTATAAATATATATTATATGCGCGTGTATATATGTTATATATACACGTGTGTATACCGATCTCTCTCACATACGCACACAGACACCCATACGCATACACACACGACTCAGTTATCTTGAGTTACTTATTATACTTATTTGATGGTTCGATTGAGCAATGGACTCGGGAACGGACGAACGTACACATACAGACATACACACACACACACAGAGTATCGTAGATTTGGAACCACACACGCGCCACTTATGCGCCCGAAGTTGTAATTTGCGCGACGTTGTGTTGCCGGTACGGGTAGATTGTGCGCGGATTAAAGTTTGTCAGGTGGGGGGTAAGTTGCAGCTGATTAGCTTTTGGGTTGGGGGGATAGGCGTGTCTGCCGGGCGGGCGACAAAGAGACGGCGGAGGCCAAAGGGAAGAGAAGAATCGGTACAGAGTGGCGACGAGGCTTTGTTGCCCTCGTGGTATAAAGTTAATAATGAACAATCGTCATCGTCGTCGTCGTCGTCGTCGTCGTCGTCGGTGTGCGGGGTAATTATCGGTGGGGGGTCGCATTGTGCAGTCGTCGCGTCTCCCGATCGCGCGATTTGTTATTTTCACGCGCGGCTGGCCGATCGCGCGCGCCCGCCCGCTTGTGTGTACACTCCGCCGCCCGCGATCGATCGGCATATCGCATTGTGTATTCCTTTTGTCGCGCCCAATCAAATCTTATTATCCGCTACGGGGGTTGTTTTTTAATCCTGCACTCTCCAGCCCGCGCCTCCGCGTACGATCGAATCGTTTTCCCGCGGAATTATAATTTCGCGCGTGCGTCTTTGTTCCGGGACGTTTGTCCCTGCTAACCCGGGCGAACAGCCGCCCGCGCCTACTCGTGTCGTTCGGCTCGCTGCATCCGATGCGCGTTCGCGGAGCTTTTTTCCCCTTCGCAGCGATCCATACCGCACGCATCCGACGTCCGAGCTTGTGCGCACCTGAATCTCCTCGCGTTTGTTTATTGCTCAGCTCGGCAACGAGAGAATGTCTCGAACGCAACGCAGACGTACGCTGTCGAGCGTTGGGACTCCTCTCGGGATTCGCGAGCCCAGATTACTACCGAAAGTCAGACGATCGTTGCAGCTGCCAAGGATCTCGATGTTATACGATTGCAGGCCTCAATCGCAGTACATCTTGATCCGAAGCCAGCTGTGATCAGCGAGGCCGCGTACGAGTGAATGTCAATCCGCGGCGTCGGACGTGTCGGACGTTGTTGCGTTTTTGGATCGTTGCGAATTCGCCGTTGTCTCCCGCTCGAGCTTCCGTTCGGAATCGCGCGGCTGTCGGTCCCGGTAACGAGCTTTCACCAGAGCCAAATCAATATGCTTCTTTTTATTTCCCCCTCATAGACTTATCGCGGTGTCTTCTTGCGGAAGAGCGAATGAACAAGAAAAAAAAGGGGAGAAATGCTTTCAGCGCTCCGCTCTCGCGGAGGGAGCATACTGGAAAGTTGTAAATGATGACTTTGCCGGAGTTTGCAAAAGCAGTCACCTCCTTTGAAAAGCCCGAGATGTTTTGATAATATACGAGAGGTAGAAGATCAGCGTGCGCGCGTATATACCTCGTGCTTTTCCCAGGAAACCACTGCCCGTCAAAGCTCCGCAGAGGTTTGTTGTACTTGCAACTTTCTAGTACGCTTTTAATCGAGGCGTATTCTAATGGAGTCCGCCGCTCCTTTTTTTGCTCTTTTTCTTTCAACTCATCATTTGTAACATCAACTGCAACCCGCTGAATTATACACGTCGAACGCGTGGGTGTATATGCTTTATCAATATGATCGGATATACAATGGACCGGACATAGTTTGACAGATTTTGTCCAGGTCGAAAATTTTGTATGGACGATGTGCGCGGCGCGGACAATATTTAATTGAATTAAGCGCGGCAAATGAAAAGCATTAATTACACTTATTAGTTTGAGCGTGTTGCGATTAGATTGGCGCTCGCCGGCGATGCGACGAGTAATCCGAAAACACCGCTTGTTAACTCGTTTCATATTACGAGTCGCCCGGGCGAGGATAAATCTGCCTCTTCGCGGCCCAACGAATAATTACATTATCGACAATTACAAGTGTAAAACTGTCCTAGGAGCAGCTCCAAATGATAGCTCTCGATAACGCCGGATTTATCCGCTCGGACTCGCTCACTCGACCGGCTCTAAACTCGCGGCTAAATAATTACTCGTTTTTCGTTTCTGCTTCTGTATACATGCATCGTATACCCTTTCGTTTGGTTGTACATAAAAAGAAAAAACACATTGCGAACGAAGAAAAAACGGAGAATATTCAAGGGAGAAATTGTTTTCCTGCGTTTCATTTTTTTTTGGTTTACATTTCAAATTACAAGCCAAGTACAACAGAGTTACTCGAAAATTCCTTGCACGTTAGCTGTTCTTGTATAAACCGTACGTATCATAACAAGAAATTAACACACACACACACACACACACACACACACACACACACACACACACACACGTACTCAATGGTATTATTCTCCAAACACAAATCATGTATACACATACCGTAATTTGCTACTGCTTCGTTGTATTCAAGCCTTAGATCGATTGAGAGGTATATAAACTCTAATATATTTATATATAAGTACTCACGCATATGAAAAACAACATACATACTGTCGATTAAACGCAGAAAATGTAATTGTTTTGGAACAATGACACAGACACATCCAGACACGTACACATACACCTCACGGAGGCATTTTATTGAGAAGCTGCTCAAGCCGGTGTGTGCGCCGCTGTCTGTGCCTCGTCAAACTCGGATGTGTCGACTGAATATACATGTGTCAATCACATATTCACAGATGTAAGAATCGGCAACAAAATTCGATCGGGGATAAATATGTACTTTTCAAAATTTCCGTGTGACGTATGTGCGTGTGTGTGTGTGTGTGTGTGTATGAGTGAAAAACGCAAGTCGTCGTGTTGACGCGGACCGTTCGCGGTACATAGGAAAGATCCGTTTAGCCGAGCTCTTACTCGAACCCACGCACAGGCATACAGACACCCGGACAGACCCACTCTGAACGTGGAAACGTCACGAGGGACGCGAGGGGTTGAAAAATTGTCAACTCGGACGAATCTCGTCGATGAGTATAGTCGCGAGCAGGCAGTTGGGTCGGCGGCCCGGCAGTTTGGTCCTGCGCGGCGTGACGGGGCAAAAGCAACTCGAGGTCTCGCGGATCAGCAACGCCTACTCCTTGCCAACGCGCTTATACCTTATCTCGCGATGCTCAATATCGAATCTATACATTAAAATTGTCCAAACGTTCTGTTGTTTTCGCGTGTGTTTTTCCTCGTCAAGCCGCGGGGCGAGGGGTTGGGGAAAGAGGGAGGGGGGGGGAAGAAAAATCGAGGGGAAACAAACGACGAGCCGTCGGCTGCAGAATACGAGGCGAGCTCTGGGGAGCGGCGCGCGGGGCCTCTCGGCTTGAAAGCGGGTCGCGTTCGTTTTCAGAGTGTAACCAGTCTTCCATAACGGAGATCTCGCTCTCTCTCTCTCTCTCTCTCGGCTTTCCGTACTCTATACACGTTCTAAAAGAGAGAGAGAGAGAGAGAGAGAGATACACGGAGAGCACGGCTAAACGGAATTGTCACGGTTGAGCGTGTGCAGGCTGCTCCGAGCCGTTATTGATATCGACGTAACGATAACGACGAGCCGCAGCAGCAGCCTTTGGGACTCGCGCGCGAGCGACTAAATAAATGTGTTCAATGTCACTGCAACGGCAAGATTAGTCGCGGGCGACTTTGAAGCGAGCAGCGAAAAAAATAACAGGCAACAACCAACACACGCACGCTTTCTCTCTCTCTCTTTCCTCGAGAATCGGGCTATTTCACTCGCTCGCGCGCGCGCACGCCATCACTGCACCTCGCCTCGAGCTCGCTCACTCTCTCTTTTTCTCTCTCTATCTGTCTCTGTCTGTCTCAGTCTGTCTCACTCGTCGCGACCGACTCGCCGCATGCACACAGGCTACAAGTATTTCAAGCAAGCAGATCTGGCCCCCCGAGTGCAGGATGATCGGAATCAATCCCTGGCCGGGAAGAAATAGCTGTGGCGGATCGTTAGCCGGTGGCGGGTGTGCTGTTCAATTTATTAGTCGGTCGTTCGGTGCACAAATTTTCTAAGCCCGAGTCGCGTTCGCTCGCTCGTCGATAATTGCCGACAGCTCTATTCGTGTATTTTTGCTAATTCTCCGTCTCTCTGCCTCTCTATTTCCGTTGTTACACGATCGGCCGGCCAGAGTTGCGCGCGCGTTGTTAATCACATCGACATGTATAATGAGATCGAAGAGCGCCGACGTGCCTCCTATCGTTGCTTTTCTATCCGACCGACTATTCGTGTGCCCACCTCTGTGTGCCTGACTCTGTGTGTGTGTGTGGGTGTGTGCGAGACGCCCGCGACGTAAATACTTCTCCAACTAGTGCATGAATTATTGTACAGCTGCGGGCCGAGGCAAATCTGCTTTGCTTGAAATACACCAGCCCCCCGTAGACGGAGCCGCGCAAATAAATCGCTTTTTCATCAATCGCTCGCTCGCGCGCGCGCGCGGGCGACTATTAATATTGACGCTGCACGACTCGACTGATGGCCGCGGTTACTTGGATTTATAAAGAGAGCACAGGCGCGCGCGCGCGCACACACGCGCAAGTGAATAAGAGGCGAATCGGAGCGAGTGCAGGGAAAAGTGCAGAAAAGCAGTGAAATCGTTACACGACTCCAACGAGAGACGGAGAACGAGGGAGAAAGAGAGATTTAAGCAAAAAGAGGGGGTGCAGGGGAGGGGATGATCGGCCGGTCGTTTCGATCACACAGAACAAAGTACTAACCAACTCATGTTGTATATGAGACGAAGTGGATGAGAGGAAAAAAAGCAAAATCGAGGAAGGAAGAGATGATTTCTCAATAAAACGCCACCGGGCCAATAAAATGATCTTATCCATATATATATCTATATATTTATATACCGTAGTTGCATGACCAGTCTACCAATCAGCAAGTCGAGTCGTCCCTTCTATTTGCACTTCTATCTACTCTCGAACCGACTGGACAATTTGATATTTGCAGCGGTCGTTTCGCGGTTTAAGAAATGCACTTAGAGGAGTGGACACACAGCCAGGTTCGAGCGAGCGTGAGTCAGGTGGCGCGTGCTACTTGCGCTTTGTCGCGCGGCGCAATCGAACTCGCTCGCACGTGGCTGGGGACGACAAAGACGACGACAAAAGTAAAAGTAACAAAAACAAAAAAAGTACGAGAGAAACAAACGAAAAGAGAAAAAAAACTCTGTAATCAGCATCAATCAACGTGAGCATCTTGTAACGTTGTATACGAATCCAACTTACCCAGTATATATACCAATTGATATATTCCCGAATACATATTATTATATATAAAATCTAGTGTGTGTATGTGTGTGTGCGCCAGCGCGCGCACACGCAGTAGTCATAGTAACCATAGTAGCCAGTAAGGAGACACACAATGTGTATCCGCCGTAACCTTATTATTTTCTATACTCATATATACATTTCTATATAAATTAATATAAATATATATATATATATATATATATCTATACATATATGTATTGATTTGGATGGACATGAAGAAATGTGGCTTACAACTCTCGATTGTGCCCCAGCCCTCGACACACATATACCATCCTCCAGTTGTGTCAAACTTACATAGCATGAATGTATACCGTTGAGTCCCTAACAACAGAATGTGTATGTATAATATAAATATAAAGTAGGTAAAAATGAGAGAGTAATAAAAGGTTGCTGCAGCCGAACACTCCTCGAGGCCAAGAAAGAGAACCGAGAGAGCGAGACAGGGTTGGTATGATATGTATATATCCACCCCGTCTCTCTGGCTCTCGGGCTGACACGCACAGATTCCGAGCGAGCGCGCGCGCGCGCGCGGCCGGGCACGCGAGCAACAGCTGAAAACTGTTGACGACTGCACAGCCAAATATTATACCCGAACGAGAGACGCGTTCAACGTACATATACATATATTTATTCACGATACCGCAAAGAATAATAACGTGCCAATCAGCAGCAGCAGCAGCAGCAGCCGAACTGTTGTTTGTTTCTTTTCCGACTAGTCCCGTCCGTACGAGCTTGAATCAACGAGTTGCGCGAGCGAGTCTTGAAATTTGCCAATCCGATTGGTGCCCGAGATTTTCTCTCTCGTATCCGGATAATAACGAGCGACTGCAGTCCGTCGTCTCTCTGATATTCTATTGCTCGATCGTGTGTGCGCGAGCGCGCTCGCAATGTGTACGTCGTATCCTTTCGGCTTGCAACAACAACAACAACAGCAACAACAACAACAACAACAACAACAACAACTCGAGCCGCATACAGACACACTTATAGTGGCGCGTCGCGGGGGAATGGGCGGAGAGCTCGTTAGACGTTGGAGCCGCTTATGCCTTCGCGATACATCAATGCAAATGGGCCGGGGGACGTACGGGAGTAGTATACGACGCCGCCCGGCCGGTCGGGTAAATCTCGCGGAGAATTAGGGGGCGTTCGATGCACGTGCGACACACTGCCGCGACCGATCATTCGTCGCTCAGCAAAGCTCGTTCATCTTTTACCGCGCGCGGCTCCTCCTGTGTACGTCATACACATGTACGCGGACTCGCTCATGACGACGAGCCGTCCGGGGGTTGAAAAATTAATAGCCCAAGTTCGGCGGGCTCGCGCGGCGTGAATAATTCAATGGCCCCGCGCGTTGTTCCAAAGCTCACGGACGAATCGCGGATTGTGTATACCGCCGACACACGCAGTGTAGTTCGTCGTGGGCTTTTCGGGTCGTTCGCCCCGCGAGAAAACGAGAGCCAATAATTTAATTTGCCGCGCGGCGAACCGGCCGCGGGGGTAGGTAGGTGTAGGTAAGTTGGGCCGGACCGCGGCGGTCCACCGACCACGGCCGATAATAAATTATCGACGAGGAAGCTAACGAGTGACGAGCAAGTCCGGTCTTACGTTCGGCTGCGACTTTGTGATTAAGCGCGCCGCGACAGCTCGGCCGGATATGAACATGAAACCGCGCCGCCGCCGTCAATATATATCCGCGCCGGCTCGATCGCGTCCGTCGCAAAGTGTATGTATCTCGACCGCCCGTGGATACGGATACACGCGCACACAGGTACAAACGGGGGGAGGCGGAGGCGCGGCTCGCCTCTGCGGATTCGAGGCAAATTAAATTTTTTCAAAATTCCTCGGATATTTCATTACGTCGTGATGCCTTTACACCTGCCCGTCCCCCCGGTGCCCCTCTCCCCCCCCCCTCTCTCTCTCCCCCCATTCGAAAGATGCTTCCGTTATTAATTAAAAAAAACCAGCTGCATCCCGGCCGACAGGGACCCCCGCGAATTTTTGCTCGTTTTGCCGGGAACGGGCACGCGCCAGCGAAATATTGCGTTTATTAGCTCGGCTGCGCGCGAGCAAGCAGCCGGGCGCATTCCTGCGCCAACGGATATCTCGAACTTTTCACCGTCCGCTGCTCGACGCAGCGCCGCGGATTTTATATTGCCAAAGTAAGCGTATGTATATACCGAAAGGGAGGCCACGCGCGCGCGCGTGTGTGTACGTGCAATTGGACGAGCAGAGTCGCGCGCGCGCGCTAAGTAGGGGAAGATTTGCCTCGAGGAAGCCGTCGTCGCTGCTTGGTGTATGTATAGAGAGAGAGAGAGACGGTCGGGCAGACAAAGCGGTGCGCGAGCGCGAAAAACCGGGCGGCTTTTGTTGCGCTCGTTGTATACATATATACATACGGCGGCGGCGGCGGCCAAGCAGCTGTTAACACTTTGAAGCCGGCACGTCCGATTAGGCGCCTGCAGCGCGTCTCGTCGCATTCTTCACGCTCCGATCGCTTCGACTTGTCCGACGCGTTCGAGCCGCCCCCCCCGCCCGCCTCTCCTGTTTCCGCCTCCCCCGACGCACACATTACCTACTCGCGAGCCCCCATCATGCATACGCTCGATCCGCTCGCGCCACAAATGCACCCACAACGAAAAACATCAAAACTGAGCTGCTGCACAATCCTATATTTATGTATACATACCTAGACCCTCATATATTTATATATAGTCATACTCTTGTCTCTGGCGTAGATCTTTTTTCTTCCATTTTTGTTTCCTCTCTCTCTCTCTCTCTATCTCTATGAAAGTTCTATGAAAATTCATGTATGCAACTCGACTTGTTTCCGTTACTGTATTATCATGTCATGCTCTGAATGTGTATATTTATTGGTTGAAACGACCCGCGACACGATATCGCTAGTCCGAGACTCGAAAGCTCAAGCCTCGATTGCCCTCCAGCCCGCCCGACCCCGGCCCCAACCACCCCCGCCCCATCCCCTTATACCCCCCATCCCCTGGGCCCCGGCACGCATCGATACTAATATCGCCCGTTTTCTTTTTTGTTTCCAGCTGCACAGATTCCACAACGAGGAAGTAAGTACCCCAGCTCGATATGTCTCTATATATACGCACGTTTCGCCTCGATAGTCAAAAGTGAAATCTTCCCGAGTAATATTGGAATTTGAAAATTTTGCCCTTGTCTTGCCGCGAGTACACGTTTGTTGAGAGGCGCGCAATATGCGCACTCCCCGGTTGATCCTCCGCGCGGATTCGTCGTCGACATATTTTTCTTTCTTCCACCAAAGAGTCTTGCGTCTACGCGGGTCGCTATATTGCTAGATCGAATGATTTTTCGTAAGCTCGCGCGACTCGCGTCGGGACGGATCGGCAAAAAGAAACGACGATCAAGTACAAATCAGTTTCATCAATTTCAGCCTGCAAGAGGAAAGACGAGATGTCGAGCCAGGTCGAACATCAGCAGCCCGCCCCCAAGAAGCCCCGACTGGTTTTCACAGACCTCCAGCGCCGTACTCTACAGGCTATTTTTAAAGTGAGTGCACTCTCTCTGCACGTATAACTTCTATATGTATGTATATATTTCTCAGCCCCGGCTGTATACCGCGATTTTTATATCCTTCCTCGGCGGAAATCTCGGGGCGAGGATCCGCAGACTCATACACTCGCGCGTAGCTTTGCCCCGCCGCGAGCCGACGTCTCCAGATCAATTCGACATATTGCTGTACGCGCAAAGATCAAAAGAGCTTCGGGGAAATTTCGAAACGCAGACAATGCCTTCGATGCCGCGGTCTCCGGGCGAATAATACTTGCTGCACTCCCCCCCCCGCCCCCCAAAGTTTGTCCGCGACTATACGTTTGAGGCTTCCCCACGAAAAAAATCGATCGTTTTTCGTTTCCCCCTTTCGTTCTTTCGTTCGTTCGTTCGTTCGTTCGTTCGTTCGTTCGTTCGTTCATTCGTTCGTTCATTCGTTCGTTCGGACGTTAGGTCGCGTTTGTCCGTCGGAAACCTCGCCACATGTATATGCAGTGCGCGAATGTCGGCGAAACGTATGAACAGAAAATTTTTCTTTTTCCCCCGCTAACGAATAATATAAGGCCGAATTTCGGCGAGTCAATGCTTGGGTTGGTTGGCATTTGAATAATTAAAGCTCCATTCAGTTTGCAACGTTTCTCCAGCTAGATTCACTAGCCGCTCGTCAGTTACAGTTTTTATTCGCAAACGTATATATAAATAAATGATACAACAACAGACTGAGCAATGATGAATCAGGCGTAGTCTACAAGTTTAATTGTGAGAATTATACATCATGTTGCATTGGCGAAAACAAACAAAAGTTGATCATAAAGTAAAAAAATCACAAACTGGTTTCAACTGCTAAATTTGCAAGGAAACCACCGGAAATATTCTTCTAACACTACTCGAGTGCTACTGATGCCCGGAAAGCATCAGAAATACAAAATATCAGAGCCTCAAGTGGCACATTGACTGCACATACCTTATGTAAGTCTTTTGCTGCGAGTTTGCGCCACTCTGTATGCGTACTTATGGTGTGGATGGAAACTTCTGTTTGCACTGCCTGATGATAGTCGCCGAATATAATTTTATGATGCAAATATTTTAGCACTGCAGTGACAATATATTATTAAATGTCTTCGATTATCGTTTATTCTGTTGTTATTGATTTATTTATTCATGTGTTCTTTGGGAATACTAACAGCCCGATGAGCTGCCAGTGAATCTATTTGTCGTTACAATATAACGTGTAGTTTGAATTAATTCAACATTTTAACTTCATAATGAATATTAAAGTAAATAAATTATTGCAATCGTACAGAAGAATTTAATAAATAAGGCACCCAACAGTCTAAAAAATACTGATGTGCCTATAGATAATGCAATACTTATCAGAAATATGAAAAAAGACAAAATAGCCAAACAAAGTGACGCACTGCCTTTGAAAAAACTAACCCCAACTACCCAAGTATTGGCCCTTGAGGATTGACTTGGGAAAAATCGATTCGATTGACTAAGGGTGATGAAAAACATACGAATAATTTGCGGCATCGGACATTAATTTTCCACGCGAATAAAGTTGCGAGGAACATAGGAGAGTTAAACGCGTCGACGCGGAATGACTCGAGTGAATTTGAGCGGGAAAAACGGTTGGCGCTTGCGCTTGCGCGCATTGTTTGGGTTCGCGCAGCATCTGGTCGGACGCGAGCGTCTCTTTCATCCGGCAAGTGCGCGGGCGCGCGCCCACGTATTCGTACGAATTCGCGTCACCTGTTGATTCGGCCCCGCGACGAGTGCGTAACAATGTTACTATGGTCGTTTTCGAATTGCCTCTGGAGCTGGGCCACGTTGGCTCAGGACAACTCGGCTACATGGATTTTTTTACGGACGAACGCCGCTCGGGTTCTGGGGAGTCGCGACTTGCTGTGTTTGCTTCTGTGGCGATCTTGGGGAAAATCAAGCTCGATCGATGCGTGGCGTAAGTTTGAACGTTTGCGGGCAGCGTAGATATTGGCTTATCGAAGCCCTTCGCTAAACCGAGGTGGTTCATTCATGTAGCCCGCGCAGACTGTGCGAAATTAAAAATCGCTTGGAGGCGGTTGGATTTGGAATCGTCGGCGCGTGTGACTTGAAAGCGAGCGGACACAACGTCGCGGTAACGTTGGCAAGAGCGTATTCGAGTGTATCGGGGGCGTCGCGGGCTCGGATATCGATCGGTGTCGGTGCGCTCGGGGCAGGTAGGCGGCGGGGGGTGGAGGGGGTTCGGGTTTGTAAAAAGCGGGGGCGAGCACGTGGGGTCGTCGTCGTCGTCGTATCGATCGAGCGCGGCTGTGGATGCACGAGAGCCGAGACTAAAACGTGCGGCGTTGGTCGGTTTGTCCGGCTTGTTGCAGGAGACGAAGAGGCCGTCTAAGGAGATGCAGGTGACAATCGCGAGGCAGCTGGGCCTCGAGCCGACGACGGTGGGCAACTTCTTCATGAACGCGCGGCGCCGCTCGATGGACAAGTGGAAGGACGAGGAGCCGAAGCAGGTGTCGGTCGACGAGGGCCAGCTCTCGCCGACGATCGGCATCAGCCCGCGCCAGGCCAGCGACGTTTTGTGACACACGTCCGACCACGAGGAGTACCACGACGAGTCGGCCGACGAGGAGCTCGGCTTCTCGTAAGCTTCTTCTCCGGAGCCGGCTGACGACGCCTCTCCGCGGGTGTGCAATCCAGCCCTCCGAGGGCCTCCCACCACCACCACCACCCCGTACCATATGCGTGTGCATCTAGTCAACCGCACGAGCAGCAGCAACGGACGGCCCCCCAACCAATCTAGTCTCACGCGCACCCACACGCCCGTCTATTGTACCTCACACAACACACGACACACACACATACACACATCCATCCGAGCTGGAGCTCTGCACCTATTAGATACAGTTCCTGCGCTGCGCGTCAACACACATACACAGAGGCTCTCGGTGCGGTGAGAGTGTGCACACCCGTCACCATCGTCGTCGTCGTCGTCGTCGTCGTCGTCCTTCCACCCCTCGTTGGTCAAAACGTGGATACTTGGAGCCGGCAAGTTTTATCAAGCTGTTCCTGCCGTCGATCCTGCCCTACGCTCGCGCAAAAGTGTGCGACGATGAATCATCGTTTACGCGAGGACGTTCACTTGGTGCATCAGCTACGGAAATGACAATTATACTCGGTTCGCTCCGAGCGGAGCGCCCACTTGTGCTCTCCGTCACGCAATAATCACCTTTTGTTGCGCGCGCGCCAACTCTGTAAATATATATAATTATATATATATACATATACATATATCTATATCAAATGTATAACACGCAACGTCGTCACGTTTTGTTTGGGACGCCACCGCAGCCGTCGCCACCGCCGCCGTCGTCGCCTCTGCTGTGAATTACTAATGGACCCTCAAACAGACTCGAACAGAGCACTGCGAATATTTTTCAAAACCCATGTACGGTTCGCTTGTTCGCGCGACTGACGCGCCAAGTGTTCCCCTCACGCAGTTGTGTTGATTAACGGCCGCCGCGCGCAACCGAGCGGGCCCCAGACTTTTCGTTGTTATTTTTTTATAAGACCAAAGTCGACGAGAATTTTATAAATGTATAAAATACCAGATATGCACTTGGATCGGCCCCGTCGGCCCACTCGCTCGCCATCTACTCAACACAGCTGCGGGCCCAACTCGCACGGGTAACCACTGTCATGCGCCCGCGCGCATCTATTTTAATCCGTTTGTGCTTTCAACCACGTGAAAACAAAACAGTATTGCAAACCGAACAAACCAATCATGGATCATATATATACATATTATATATAATCACGCGCACGGTCACGAGTAAAAAAAAAAGGAATCATTGTATAAATTCATCGTACCAAATGCGGCTTCTTTACAGCCGGCTCAACATCGTATATAGTACAAAATAAACATATAAATGATGGGAGATGAAAAGTTATGTTTAAGAGAGAGGAATGTGAGGAGAGAAAGACGCGTGGGGGGATATTGTGAACAATGCTCAAATAGAACGCGAGTTGGATGTACAAGTCAGCTTAGTCTTCGATAAGAGACTAAAGCGTTGCAACTCAAAACGTCAAGTTTGTCGTGAGTTTTGCAATTTTACACTTTACTCACTGGGAGAGTAGGCACAACCTTTGGGTCGAACCGATAACGATGAAACTTTGCGAGATGGTTCATGTCTCCTCTAATAGCTTATATCTCAAGTCATGAAGTCTGACGTTTTGATTTCTAGCAGATACTCTGTCAATCTATTCTATTTTATGCACATGGTATTGTTGATGCTTAAAATCCAACACGTTTAACAAGATACCTTTGGGCAAACAAAACTTTAGACTTTATGGATCGAAATATATAAGCTGTTAGGATACGCAAGAATGATCTCACAGAGTTTGATCGTGATTTGTTTGCCAGAGGTTGTGCAGCTACTCCTAGTCAGACACTCACACACACAGGCGCGCACTTGTACCACTTGCACTTGCCATTCATTCAGACGCGTCGATAATGACGGCACTGGCAGTGATCACATATACTCACACTCACACTCACACACATATACAGAAACACAAGTCTTATGGGCAATCCGTGATATAAGTTGGGATGAAATAAGTGAAATGAAAATACATTCCAATCACGTAGTCTTAATGAACGCGCGAGTGAGTTGTTGATTCGTGCGCGCGCGCGATCGGCCGATTGTGGCGCTGTAAAAAAGAACGAGGTGGCACAGAGAGAAACTATATTGTCGAATTCGGGTATAGTGGTGAATGAGCGTGTGAAATAAGCTGCTGCTAGCAAGTGATAGAGCGGCTAATGAGATTTGTAAAAGAGACCGAAACTAGACTAGGACTAGATGAGAAGGGTATAAGTTGGTTATCGATTTAGACGTGCAATCGCAATATGACTATTGATAACGCGGCATTGAATTGTAAAATTTTTATTCGCTCGAAGTGGAAGCGAGACGCGTCAGCGCGAATAAAGGGCATAATAACGCCTGGAGCTCTTAGTAACTTGTACAATAGCGTGTAAATAACTTTGTCGCGAGGAGAAGAATTTATTATTACCGATTATATCATTGTCGATATGACTATTCTATAAATATCGATGCAGGTGTTTTTGTTAAAAGAATCCAAGCAGTAGTTAGCGGTATAAGTAGGGGAGAAAGGTATATAAACTTGTATAATGTATCGCGGCGACAGGACACTCCTCTGTAAGGTGAAACAGCGTTAAGACATACGGAAAAAATACATAGTACATATATATATATCAATAATAGTGGTAATCATTATCAATAACAGAACGTGAATATATTATTATCATTAGCATTATTCGAATATTAATATATGATTCAGTGATTTGACTGATTGAAAAGCATTCGACTTGATCCATTGGCTATACGGAATAATGCGCGGCGAGTTTACTTAATTGTCATTGCTTTACGTATACATACTAGAGTGAAAAAACGGGTCCCTTATTTTGTTTGCCACTAGCGTTCGACGATTTCTTTTTTCATGTTTTCGTGCGAAGAAAAACAACAAAGTTTCTCGCGAACGCTAGATTCGTCATATCAATGCTATAGAATCCGGTCAAATCAACGATCTAACCGCGATGAAACTTGCGGTGATTTTTTCAATTTTCGCACGTGATCGGACTCCAAAGTTGAAGTTCTTGAAGTTTTCGCGCATCGATAAGAGCGGACCACGAGTCAAACGGGGTAATATTATCCAATATAGTATTGTCGAGATGAGGCTTTATATTATTTCGAGTACTTATATAGTGAGAGAAAATCTATTTCTGACCCATGCGTGTTCGTGTGTTTTTATACGTGAACGCTATATAAATACTTGAAACCCGTATTCTTAATGAGATTCGAGAATGAATCTTCGCGCGGAAGCATTGTAAAAACGGCGAGGCAGATTGTGGCACTGGTGTAATCAATGCCTCGTCGCTGGGTAATGATAATTTGAAGAACCGAGTTATACTTACTGGGGCTTTTTCGTTCGTTAAATTTCATTCCATATAGCTTGTAATGGTTGCAGCCAGCGGTTCCGTGACTTTTGTTCGATTCGTTGGCATCGATCGAGTTTCGTACACTCGATCGATTACTCGTGTGGCACGACGTACTCTTATATATATAAAATATATACTTGCTGATCAATAAACATGCGTTTAAATTGATTGCTTTGAAAACTAGTCGAGGAGAAAGTGGAATTGTGATAAGAACGTGTTAGCTAGCTTGACATTCATTCGCCGGGGCTGAGGCACTCACGCACGGAGCCCCTCATGAACAACTGTAAACTGTTTAACGCGCGCTGTACAGTAATTTCTTCATTTTTCCCTGTCGGGTCAAAGTGCCTAGGATAAAATGTTTAAGAAGCACTAAACTGACAATTAAATCATTTGTATATCATTCGGTAGCTCACGTCTCTTGCGCTCAAATCATTGTCCAAATTGTCTAACGCAATCAACAAACTCACCCTCCGAACATCCGGATGCGAATACGCACGCAAACAATTCCTCACGCGCGTTAAATTGGCCATATATTCAAACTTGTCGTCGTATGGTTCAATTGGAGAGTCAGTCGTCGTCGGGGGAGTACGCATATCTTGATAGTCGAGAAGAGCTCTAGTCGTATAGCACACAGGTGTTGGAAATGAAATTATACACATGCGCGGTGGGGAGGGAATGTTTGTTTTGTTAACCAAGTTGACGTGTGATGTCTCTGTCGAGGTATTGGAACACATTTTTCGAATCTCGAGCGAGTAATCAGTGAACTGAATCGATGAATCTCGGTATGAATTTTGGAGGACAAGGGACGCGCGCGCGCGCGCGAGCGGTGACAAGATAAATGTATCTGCTTATGTATAATGTCTGGTTTGCATGTTATGTTGACTATCACAATGTTGGCGAGAAAAGAAAATAGTTCACACGACAATAAACGTATCGATTAGTTGGCGAGATGGAGTTGATGTAAAATACGAATACGAAACCAAGTATAAACATTATATTATATTTATTATACCGAGTGCGTGCGACCGTGTGATTGTTGCGCTAAGGGAGAATCGAAACGCGTGGGGGCAAGTGTGCACAAGTATGCGTATGTGTGTGTGTGTGTGTGTGTGTGTGTGTGTGTGTGTGTGTGTGTGTGTGTGTGTGTGTGTGTGTGTGTGTGAAGGGCGAACGAATCGTTGAGTATGACGATGCGCGCGTCACATATAGATTATATATATATATATATAAATATTACTATCATTTGGAGAAATTAAAAGGGGTAAGAATGAAGGGGAGGTGTGCTACGAAGGAGCCATATGGGAGCAGGTAGAAAATTGCAATTGCGTATGGATGCGGAGGAATGAGTGTGGGAAAATTTTGAAGATTGTATTTGTATAAGTGTGCGTGATCAGTAGTAAATTCGTAATTGGTTAAGGAAGTTCACGCGGGGCATACCAAAGGATAGCTTGATATACATTTATTATTTATTGTTTAGCGTTATTCAATGGTGACCCAACGGATGATGTACTGTTACGACCCGCTTTTATAAAAACAGATCAATGATTATCATTATTATTTATTGGTAATCTGTAGGATTAACTGTCAATGCCGGGATTGAGTCGTCGCCGTCGTCGTCGTCGTTCCCGTCGTCGTCGTCGTCGTCGTCGTCGTTCCCGTCGTCGTCGTCGTCGTCGTCGTCGTCGTCGTCGTCGTCGTCGTCGTCGTCTTGTCAGCGAGAGAATAAGTGGAAAATTTACTCAGTAATGATAATATCGATTAGATTTGTCTTATTGATTTGTACAAAATTAATTAGCAATTTTTTGAAGTGAAAAATTGTTAACAATGACAATGTATCGTACGACTAGGTACCGATACCGAGTGTATCTATTTAATAGATACCCATGTAATTGAAACATTGACGATTGAGGCGTGAATAATTGTAAACTATTGTAAACTACAATGTTACTACGTTTTATGAAGAGCTTATTGTAGTCGAAAATTATTAAAACACGATTTTGAGTCATGAGAAAGAAGGTATTGAGTGTAGCACTTGAATTCTTTACACTTTTGCACGAGACGTGTGTTGTAATTGAATATCGATCAACTGACGTGTAATTAACATTTCATTACTAGGCAATTAAACTTAATTTATTTATATATCATTGAAATCAATTATCACTTATATATCCTTGTTGACAATTTGTTCGAATTTCGTTTTAATTTCATTTCTGTAAACGAATGTGCAATCAAACGCCTTGTGAAAATTATTACGACTTGATTCTATATAAGGTGTATATCGCGATATCCACAATTGCAAACCCAATAAGTGTTGATACTTTGCAAAGAATAACCATCTGTTGATTCTCACTCAGAAACATTTTTACATTCCATTTTCGTTGTTGAATGCAAGAATAAATGAGATTCAATATTGAAATTGAATATCAGAGCACAATGTAATGTCTTACAATCTTTCTTTCAGTTATTATATAAAATATGTATGAATCATCGTGTAGACGCGTATTTATCTTAGGCTAGAATAATCCTTTGTGTTTAATAAATTTTTATACGAAAACTAATTTTTTTAATCCCATTTATTTGTGCTTACAGCAATAACTCACTAGAAAAACGAAATTATGCATTGTAAATAAAACATTTTCGAAATGTTTTCATTAAAATAATTTACAGTCTTTTTGAGTTACATAACTTAGTGAAAGACAGAAGGTATATCTCAAATTTATTTATTCTTAATCAAGTTCAGTACAAAATTTAATTTTTCTTACGAAACTACGAAATATCACATATAAAA
This sequence comes from Aphelinus atriplicis, assembly GCA_020882685.1. Classification (NCBI taxonomy): domain Eukaryota; kingdom Metazoa; phylum Arthropoda; class Insecta; order Hymenoptera; family Aphelinidae; genus Aphelinus; species Aphelinus atriplicis. The sequence continues at coordinate 2,524,118 of CM037076.1, read as the reverse complement.
GAACTTTAAAGTCTCCTTAAATTCAACAGTATCCTGATATCAATTGTTAAATTTATATTATATTGATTTAGAAATAAAACGAAAATCCCATAGTTCAACTACTGTTTTAAATGATAATATTCGCTTTTACGATTCTCATCAACTCCATACGATACCGGCTGTATGAGAGTAGAATATAAAAATATATTTACAGATCACATGTTATAAAACTTTAAAAAACTGGACAAGTATCAAGAAGCTGTTCTATAAGAATACACATTTCGAAAGTATTCATGATGTGCGGATCAATTTGCTATATTATTCTGATAAATATTTCAAAGGCTTATCTGGAAAAATTCAGATGACAATCTTATTCCTTAGAAACGTAACATTCACCTTCTTGTTTGATTTGTTAGTCTGGAAGGATTATATTACAGAGAGCATCTTCTTGGACAGATTCAAGAACTGCTGTAGTGCCTGTATCAAATTGTACTGCTATACCACCATCAATAGCTAAACCTCCATCGATGCACTGAGATCGTACAGTCAACTTGTCACAAAAATCACGAGGATTTATATGGTTTGGTAAGAGCCATTTATGTTTGGGGATCATCTCTCGTATCACATAACCAAACTTGATTTGATCTTAGACAATAAAAATGTATTAGACTTTCTACTGATACAAAGAAATCCACATAATTTTTCTTGGCAAATTTTTACCTGGAGGGAATTGAAGTGTTGAATTGTAATCAACGCAAATTTTTGCTATATCTTCAGTACTGTATTTGCCTTTACATCCAGCCATGGTCAACACACTGTCAACTGCTTGTGTATTGATGGAACTTATTGTTTTATACCATGAACTAGAACCAGTACCTGTAGTTACACACATTCCTGAACATTTTATCTTCTGGAATCCTTCATCCCCATTCTTGATGTGTAAAATACTAATCCTAGCAGAGAGACATTCCCCTATAAAGACCTATTTGTATTCAATGAGATAAAATACATCTGTCGGTAGACTCTAAGATATAAACTAGATCATTACTCACTTCGTTCAGAGCCAGCCAAGGTAATTGCCTCGACTTGGGGAGTTCCCCTTTTGGTTTGATTGCATTGTGTTGAGTCACATAACATCTGGAACTAATCAACAAATCATTCCAAGATCTTGTAGTGAATTTGTAACAACACTTATATTGAATCATAATGAATACTTTTTTTCACCATATGTAGTTTTATCATGCACATGGAAAGGTGTCTGCCAAATATTGTCGCCTTGAAGAGTTGTCCTGATTCTGTTTCTCATTAGATATTTGTAATTTCCTTCCTTGAGCCTTTTAAATATTTTTGCAATATTGTTGGTGTATTTTTTTGGTAACATGAGGAAACCCTCCGAAAAGTTAGGGTCAGAGTTGATACCAATAATTGGTTTCTTATTGCTATTAATTAAATTAGAAGCCAGAAGGAATGTGCCATCACCACCAACTGGCATAACTAGATCTGCCCATTCTATACTATCATTATCTAAATTATACCTTGATAACAATATTTTAAACATTTTAAAAAGAAAAGGTAAGAAAAAATGATGTTTAGAATCGATATTTACCTATTTCTTATCTCATATTCAATATTCAAATCTTTTAGAGTCTCCAAAGCCCTTGATTCTGTAGCCTTATTACAGTGATGTCCTCCTATGACAGCATCGCAATTTATTCCTCTATTCAACATAGTTTGTTTCAGTTGCTCCTCATTCAAGTTAGGATTGGCTTGTTGTTCAATTTGATATTTTGAGATTTTTGATACAAGAAGTACACGCTTTGGTACAAAACTGGATTCATAGCGTGCAGATATTTGTAGAGATTCACGTGAAGTCAGGTTTAAAATTTGATGAGACCCTGAATTTTGAAAAATAACAGTTATCCATACGGTCATGAGATAGTACCTGCCAGTAAAAATCATTCATGCCATGCTCTGTGCATATCAAAATTCTATTTTTGATTCATGACTATAATCTAGATAGTAATCAACTCATCAGCACACTCATTATGAAAATGTAAATAAACAAATCTTCACCTAAAGCATTGAGGTTAATTATCAAAGAATTCATTTACCTTGAGGTTGTTTTCGGAGGTGAGTGAAAGCTTTCATTTTAAAAATGTCTATTATCACTGTACATCTACATGAAAGAGTTTTGTAGTTTTTTTTATTGGATTAATTTATTCATAACCTCCAATCAAATCGCAGATTAGCTTATATATACTACCTGACTACTGGCTGAGTGTTTGGCTGTAACATGGCTTGCTGCACGGCCTGCAGGATATATATATATATATATATATATATATATATATATATATATATATATATATATATATATACTGTGCACTGTGCAGTATGCACTGTGCATCGACTGGGAAAAGTATAGCCAAGGAATAGTCGCTAAGCGTCAATAACTCTAATATTTGTTGACTATATATACTGTAATTTGATAATGCTGAGCTCGTGAGTTATTTGATGATCATAAAAAGATGATTATCATATTTAGGAATTTTCTCAAGTAGTTATGCAAGGAATAGAAAAATGAGTCGATTATTCAAGAAGTTAAATTGAATGTACATACATAGAAGTTGAATAAAGATTTCGATCAATTGAATGATGAATTTCTGTCAAGTTAAAAATTTGAATTGTGGCCAATCAGAGTGGCTTCAATAAGGACCCACCCATCGGCAATAGCGTGAAAAAGGGTTCTGTGAAAAAAACAGATGTTTCTGGTTTACACGCTTCGCTTACACTTTATTAATCCATTTGCAATACATTAATTAAGTCAGTTTAAATAGCGATGATGGATCACCTAAAGCAAGCCATCGTTCAAACTATAGACAATCATAATACCTTTAGATTTATTGTTTCTTCGCCCGCGCATTTCGTTTCGTTATTTTATCTTAATTACGTTATCAATACGCTCGATTTCGCTATAATTATTAATATTACACTATATAATGTTATAAGGTCGCTTTAAAAATTAAAATCTGTATAAAAAGCGTTCATTAATCAACCAGAACTAGTTGAACTAATCTTCAAATGAGAATTGAATAAAATATATTTCACTCTTACCATTAGCACATGAATTTACTTTACAGTAGCTTTGTATTTTACAGACAGAATCATACATTGTTCTGGACTGTAGCAATACTGCTCATCGCAGAGAAAGATTTTTACAAGAGAAAAATAAATAACTTAATCAAGTCTATTGTTTCCTCCATCCAGCAAATGTTTGCTCTTGAAAGTAAAAAAAAATTAATTTATCGGACATACATATCAAAATTATTGCTCTTTGTTCAAAGCAAAAAAACTACGATTTTTTTGGAGAAAACAAAAACAACTATCTCTTCTCAAAGTTTGTCTATTCTCTCAATTGAAACTCTTTTACTATTAGTGCGAATCTCTCTCTCTCTCTCTCTCTCTCTCTCTCTCTCTCTCTCTCTCTCTCTCTCTCTCTCTCTCTCTCTCTCTCTCTCTCTCTCTCTCTCTCTCTCTCTCTCTCTCTCTCTCCCTCTCTCTCTCTCTCTCTCTCTTCCTCTCTCTCTCTCTCTCTCTCTCTCTCTCTCTCTCTCTCTCTCTCTCTCTCTCTCTCTCTCTCTCTCTCTCTCTCTCTTCAAATCATTTACATCAATTACATATTAGACAACGTGTTTCAACGACTTTGATGCTCTTAATGGAACTCACATTCACTTTTTCTCACACAAGAACCATAAATTCATATTTACTTCCATAGTAAAAATTTTACAAAGTTTACAAATCACATACAAGCTTGAGTTAATGAAAAATTTAAAATGTATTCTTTCATACATTGAGAAAATCGTAACGAACCAATTCCATTTGAAATGAATTCAAAGTACAAAAAGACACAATGATTAAACAAATGTATTTAACAAAGCTTTTAACTTTCCAAGCCATCTTCTCGAAGTGTGTACGCGTAATTCTTCTTAGCTTATTCTATATCGACATAATGCTGTATTACAGGAGATAGTCTATACAGAGAAACCTATTATGTGTGCGATCGGCGTGTTCGCACCTCGAGTCGAACATTCATAATGCCACTTCTTTATGAACCTTAATGACGATACACAGTGAGCTCATTCTGGATCTTAAAAAAACTTTTTATAAAACTATACACTACACATCGAAAAGCAGAGCATCGTTGAATGTATACTACTTGCGCGATTATCATCATCCACTTATTCGTTCTTCGTTTAATTAAAAAAGTACCGTATTATTGAAAATCCTATTATTGTTTGAAACTCATTCACAGCTGCGATCATTACCATCGTTATGTAAGCTTCGAAAACTTGTTCAATCTTTTGTTTCCAAAGGGCACATATTTTACTTCATATTATGCAAAGTGCAACTTCATTTAATGTAAATCTTAAAATACTGATAAATGATAATAGCTCGATTCACTCTTTCGTCTTATAAAACATCTGGCTTTTCATTACTTTCAATGCTATGTACACTCGGTTTGCTGAATCCCGAGCTTCGTCGCAGGACTGTTCGACCGTGCATATGGAAAAAGGTACACGAACGAAATTCTGGAATGGCATTAAATTTGCTCCTAAATTGCTATATCGTCTACTCAGATACAATCCGTTGGCTTGTTCTGAATATATACGTACATGTATATCTATATGTATATATACGTATGTATATATACACACATATATATATGCTGTATAGCTCTTGACTGTGATTTTTTACATTATATATAATAATTATTCAATATTCATATTTATTTTTCATATATAATATATCTTTATCTCTTTTTTTTCATTCATTTCACATTCGTAACTTTGCAAAATATCTCTTTCCCAGTGACTCTCTGTGTCATATAAAGCCTATGATATAATACAATATTGTAAATCCTCGTGGTTTCGCTTAGGCAAAATTGTCTTCGTATAAGTACATTGACCGATTCTCATTGTTCGTTCAAGACTACTTCTCTTTCATAACATAAAATTCAACGATTGAAAGTTTACTGGATGAAGTTTTGTATTAGATAACAATATAATTGGGTTCAACTCAATCTGTGGACGATAGATTACGAAAAAAAAAATTCATTTCATACCTTTAGATATTTTCATTTCTAATACCATTGATTATCTCTGTTCATATGTATCGGATAAATAACTGAGTATTTTCATTTGAATACTTGAGATCTAAAAGTAAATTGTCTCGTGAGGGTAAAATAATAACTATAGTACCAAGTATGTTAGGCCGGATCGAAGTTCACAAGCGAAAGAAGAGTGCGCGAGATGAATGACGCTTCTATTAAAAATAAAAATGAATGCGGGATCGCTAAAACGCGATCAACGTGTGAGTGTAGTCACGCTACGATTATTATACGTCTATTTTCGGCAACTTTTTTTTACAAACGTAGCTCAGTTAAACTTCTTAATAGTAAAAATGTGCAAAACTATTGCAGCCACTACGAACACGAGCCGATCCTCAGCTATGCGTCTGCGGATGAGGCGGAGGAGGAGCTCCTGTTATTTCAGTCCAGCGTGTCTCGAAAAAGTTGCGCATCCCGTGGCCGGCTTTACCTACGGGACTGTCGTCTTCATTGAAGACCTCACAGTTTGTGAACATTTGCCTAACGTCGGCGCAAAAATCGTCTCGTGATTTATATCTAAAAGCAAACGAAACGAAGCGTTAGTGGTGTTGGATGACACGTTTATGATAGCTTATGAGTTGCAAAAGTTTGAGCGAGACAGAAGAATCGTTGCTGCTTTGTAAACGTCTGCCGATCAACTTACACACAATCCTGCAACTTCTTCTTGATCGTACTGAGATCCATCGGTACTTTGATAATTTTCTTATACGTGGGAAATTGCTTGGTGTTGACGGGCAAGAGGAAGGGCCACGCCTCGTCTTGCTGCTCTAACTGTTCGAGGAGCTGTTTGCAAGGCGCGAGCTCCTTCTGCTGTTTCTTCGTCAGCGTTTTTCCACCGCCACCACCGGTGCCACCATTTCCACTTTCTTTCCTCGGCGAGGTGGTCGGCGTCGGCGGTTCGGATGAGCTCACATCCTCTACATGTGTGTTTGAAGCTGTTGATGGCGTTGGACTGCGGCGCAAAACAACACATGAGTTACCATAAATCACTCCTTTCAGTTACCAACAGCGTTACCAATGATTCTAAAAGCTTCAGGCTGTCTTTAATATATAATATATATATATACTATATGTGTGTATAAAACAATAATGCCAGTCATTCTAGCAGAAACGACTATAGACGAGCTTGATTACACAACCCAACAAATCAAAACAAATCGTGTTCAGGGTGCGTCAATCACGCGCCGCACCTTGTATCGAGATAGAGACGAATAAAATGCGCCAATACAATTATTTTTCGTTTTATCTGTTGTACAGTAGACTCGATTAACTGTACTTATAATCGCACTCTTTTTTCCTTCCTTGTTCTGAATTATTCATCCAATTAGATATTCATTTTAACAATTTTGCGGTGGATGAAAGTGTGTGAGTGAAAGAAGTGTTCACGTGTACGTATAGTTTTGTAGAAAAGAGCGAGACTCTCGATTCGCAGAGTCGAAAACCTTGTAAATAAAACACGCTGGAGCAACGAGCCGACACAGTTTTGTTTTGCTTTAACGTAATCACCTAGCTGGCGGATGATCGGAACTTTCGCTTTCTCGAGTCCCTCCTCCCTTTTCCCCTTTGTGACTTCTGCGACTGCTGTTTCTCTTCTTTGGTTGCTTACTGTGACAGTTTGAGCAGTACCATTTCCCTCTGGGCATCTATACATCAAAGAAAAATAATATGTCAATGTTCGATTTTCCATTTAAAATTACCAACCAACAACAATTTGCTTCTCGAGTTTTACCTTTGGCATAACAGGATTATGGCAGTCAGTGTGATAAGCTCTGGGACAAAGCTCACAGAGAACCAGATTTTTACCAACTCGTTTTCCACAGACTAAACAATTCCTCTCTCCTGTTGCTTTGTTCATACACTCGTGACAATACCTAATCACAAATGAAACATTGTTATTTGTCATAAACAGCTGGTTATCTTAATAAAGAGTACAGTGAATAATCTTCAACTAACCAATCACCATCGGGAATGTTTTCCATTTTTGGACGGAAACAATAAGTATGATAGCCGCGATCACAGCCGTCACAAAGCAGCAGTTTGTCTTCGTTGTCACCACTGTGACAGAATTGGCAGTTCTGCAAATGAAAAAAAAGTGTGGTTCAGCTAACGTTGAAAAGACACTTGTATTCTGCTAAAGCAATCATCGAGAAAGAAATAAGCCACTTTTAATTTTGTCAAAATGAGAAGCAAAACATTAGCAAATTATTAGCACATCGAAACAGTTATAACACCAAGTTAAATTTGGTCGAAATAGCATCAAAAAAAGTTTAAGCCACCATAAGGCATCGTCATAGTTTTTATAAATCAATATAAACATGATATGTAAAAATAATATTTGACGGATGAGAAATTCAACGTGATCTATGAAAGCTGAGCTTAGAAGTATAATCATCATACTTTAAAGCCAATTTAACTATAGACAACCATCATTGAATCATGCCGTTCAAATATCTGACGAAGCCTTAAAATAAGAGCAAAATAAATAACTTCACTTTTGTGCTGCTTTTTAATAATGACATACAAATAAAATCAATTTCATAGCAACAAGCGTCATAGCTTTAAAATCGTCGACTCAATCAATTGATTCATCTTCAATACAATATATAAAAATGACTTTTTACCCTGATTCTCAAAATTTTATATATTTGTTTTCAAATTGTTCAATCTTTTTCAATATTTCCTTGATATGCAAGACAAAATTTGAGAGAAGGATCAAGATTGAATTGGGAGAGGATATTTCAGATGAGTTTTCTAAAAATTTCTTCACTATTTTAATCAGTGCATTGAACATGTGTATACATGATGAAAAATTGAAGGTGGAGAGGTTGGTGATGGCGAGGATACGAAAGATATAGGAAGCGCATAAACTCGGTTAGTAAGTTAGTGCAAATACCCACAGAGGTCTGAGAAGAAGTTAGCTGTTTATTAGCAGATTTGAGTGAGACGCTGCGATTTCGTAGCTTGACGCAAACCGACTTTCTAGCCAGTTTTTGACTCACAGCCTTCATGATGCTCTTGTCCCAAGCGATGCTTGCTTCGAGCATGTAGAGTGCCATGGCGAGTTGGGCGGATGTGTGGGCCCTGGCGGTCGCCTCTCGCCAGTTGTTCAGTCCTCGAGGAGTCGTTTCCTCAGGAGGACTCATAGCCTGGCCACTGTCAATCGACGAGTTGGCACTGGCAGCACTGGCGGCCGCAGCCGCCTGCTCTGCCTTCAAGGCTGCCAGGTTCGGATCGCCGGTGCTGAGGATTACCCAAATGTTATTCGACATGATAAGAAAAAAGCAAATAGCCGAGGCTATGACGATGATTGAAAAAAAAGAACGAAACTCACCAGACACCGAGAGGTGGTTTGAGGTATCTCCTCTCGATAGCTGCCTCGAGCGAGAGTAGCCTCTGGCGCGCCTGCTCGACTGCATTCAATTGCTCCATCTCTTGGAGCTTCTCCAGCTCTTCGGCTTCCTCAGTGCCCGCTCGGGGTGGCAGTTTCCAGCCCTTTATCTGCATGCTCGCGTTCGCCACCTTATCTTCGAGAGCCTCAACCTGTTCGAGCAATTGGGCGTCAACTCGAAACGCCACCTGCTCGTTCCACTCCTCGACGTCGTCGGATTTGGGTATAGGCGCCGGCGAACCGTCTGGATCAGCCTCGCCGTCCGACATGTCGGTCGCGGCCACGTTGCCCGGGTCCACGTGAATCTTGCCCGTCACCGCCAGGAAAGACTCCATCGTCGCCCAAGTTGTGCGTTTTAGCTCTTTCTCGCGCACTCCTCGTGAGTGAAGGTGCTCCAGCAGCTCTTGGAACGTATCTACGTCCGTTATCCTCCACCAGCCGTAACGCGAGTCTGTAACAAAATTAATTCAACCTCGTTCACGCGTCTTGCTCATCGAAATGAACCTGTTCGGTGAAAATGAGCACTCACCTTTGGGTACTGGCTTAGCTTCTCCGGGAGGTGGCAAGCCATGAACTTTGAGGTACTCAAGCTGTACGGCTTCGTCCTGAGTTAGGATGAGAGGTGCTGGACTGTCGCACCTGTCGTAGCTTGGACTAGCCGGCGGTGGGAATATTGGTATCTTTAGCTCCGTGGGTTCTACCACGCCGAAAATTTGCTTCGAACTCGCACCAGGCGTATCGCACGTTTCTCGAGGCAGAATTGAAAACCAGTTCGCCTCGGCGCAATCTGCAATAACCATTCGTCACTTAATCATGCAATAACATTGTCAAACATGTGAATATTTGCTTATATATTACCTGTGAGGAAACTGCCGTTCAATTCTTTATTGCCATTATGCAAATTGTTGATGTGATTGAACTTTTCACCATTAGCCATTGTCTCCGTGATCTTATCTTCGATTTTCGTTGAAGGCTTGACAAGCAGCTCGTCATCGGGGCCATTCTCTTCTTTCTTCACCTCCTCGATTTTGACGTCAACGTCCATCTTGGTAGGTTCGATCTCTTGCTTCACCTCGTCCGAGTTGACTTTTGTTTCGTCATCAGTCGGTGGTGTATCGGTCTCATTTTTAACGGGCAAACTTGATTCCTTCGAATCCTCGGGCACGCAGTTATTCAATTTTGTATCATGCTCAGGGTCCTCGACACTGTCTAGATCGTTCTTCTTCTCGTCGTTCGACTCAACCTCCTCGTTCTCGCTAATCTTCTTCTCTTCATCTTTGAGCTCGCTGTCATCGTGATTCTCCACTGTAGCTTTCTCGTCGTTTTCTTCTAGCTTGACTTGGGTTATTTGGGTTTGCTCCTCAGGAGCGTCTTTAAACTTTTCGTCCAGATCTGCTTGGAGGAGTAGCACTTCGGGCTCTGCGCTCTCCATGGCTTCAACGAATACGCCACCGGCGCAGGGTAGCTCCCAGTATCTCCTCCAGTACCTGTCTTGGCCAAAAACGTGAGCTCGCAGCTCCTTGGACGAGCCATTGAGCTTTTGTAGCTGCTCTTCGGATTGCTTGAGCAGCTTGTCCAGCTTCTTGCCGAGCTCCTCTCCCGACAGATTCTTATCTTCCTCCTGTGAAAACGAGATAAGTTTGTGAGTGGTTTTTACCGAAGTAGAACACGAAAATACAGGTCAATCGAAAGGGACTTGTGAAGTAACAAAATTAAGAATAGTAGAACTCAGCTTGAGCAGAGAAGAATGTAAAAGTATTGGTAGAAACTAACCTCCTCTGGCTGGGTGCCCTCGCTCTCGTTCTCGGACATGTCCTCGTCGTGGTGATGGGCGTGGGGGTCGTCGTCGTGGTGGTGGGGCGGCTGGTCGTCGGGGGTCGGCGTGGTGCCGAGGGCGGTCGAGTTGGTGTTGGTGTCGTCGTTGGGGTCGAGCGGCTCCTTCTTCTCGATGGTTATCTGGTCGCCGTGCTTGCTGATTATCACGCCGACCGCCTCCATGCGCAGCTTGCGCGAGTGCAGCTGGCGCAGCTTGCGGATCTTGGTGTCGAGGAGGAAGCGCTCCTTCTTCAGCTGGGCGACGTTCTCGAGGCTCTGCTCGATCTGCTTCAGCACCGCCTTGTTCTGCAGCAGCTCGTTGCAGAGGAATGCGAGCATCTGCGCCTTGTGCGTCGGATTGAGCGCGAGGAAGGGCTTGTCGCGCAGACGCTCCGACATCTTCCACGTGTCGTTGTTGTGCAGGTGCTCGTAGAACTGCGCGTTCTTGCTCGAGCAGCTCAGCGCGTTGTCCCCGGCGTTCTGGTGGTGGTCGGCGAAGCGCTTGTCCCGCTCTCGCTCCAGGCACACGCCCGTCAGGGCCTTCACCTCGCCGGTCGCGTTCGCGTACAGGTAGATCCGCAGCACCTCGCTTATGTTCGCGTGGCTGATGTCCGCCTGGCGGAGGCTCTGCCCGAGCCCGGTCGTGTGCCTCGCCGGCTGCGGGATGCCTGGGTCCTCGATCGCGCACACCAGCAGGTGCGTCATCACCGACAGCATTTCCTCCTCGGCCTCCTCGTCGTTCAGCAGCGCCGCTTGCAGCGACTTCAAGCTCGGCAACGAGTCCATGTCTGGCAACAACAAAAGCAACAAACAACAGCGTTATAACAACGAGTCACGAACAGGGGCAGATTGAGATTGAATCAATTGTTAAGGGCACTGACCGAATCCGAGGGTCTCGCCAAAGTTGTGCAGGAACTCGAAGACCATGACGATGTCGGCGAACGCCTGGCCCGACAGCCTCAGCCCGGACATGCGTTTGATCTGAGGCAGGGGCTTGTGGTCGGTCAGCTCCATGTCCTCGACGGGCTTTCTGATCTGCTCGACCAGCTCGGCCTCGATCCGGCGCTGCTCGGCGCGGCGCTCCTTCGACGCGATCCTCTCGGCCCTCGCCTCCAGCCGCTTCTTCTCGCGCTCCTCCATTTTGCGCCGGTTCTCCAGCGCCCGGATCAGCACGATGTGCTGGCGCCGCCTCTCCCGTTCCTGTTCCCCCAACAAACGACAGACACTCGTTACAAAATGATCCCAATTGCTTCTCAACACTGAATGCTTCTCTCTTTCTCCGTCTCATGCGTCAACCTCAAAACCACACCACTCAAATGACCACAAAAATCATCACGCAGTACGTGGGCGCGTATACTCAAAACTACCCTCGATCATAGCCCCCTTTGTGATGGATGAAGAGAAACATGAGCCAATAGAGACCGAACACAGATTTCTTTTTTTCATACCCAGCCAAGGAGAGGATCGCACCAATAATGTCAAAACTTTGTTAGGAGGCTTTAGATGCCCGCAGTCTGAAGCTTCGATTTTCCCGGCATATTTGTGAATCATCATTGATCTTATGCATCTACAAGGTAGTAGATCGGCAATGCATAAAATAGTAAATAATTGGCGGAGTATCCGAGAGAAATCGAAACGTTAGACTGAATTATGAGCTTATTAGTTGGTCATAAGTTATCTCCCAAGTTTTATGATGTTTGTGGGTGATAATTGAAGTACTGGCCTGTCCTTGTCAGATATGTGACTGCCACCAACCAAATACACCCCAACACTTTCACGAGTTCATTTATCTAGAAGCAATGCACACGCTTACGTTACTGTTAGACACAAAGTTGACTCTGGCATTTGAATAACCATTGTTTCAGTGCCATCGATTTTTAATATCGGTCCCAAGTTATTTTGGTTATTTGACGTAGAAAAGTGGTGAGCGATTTTAATGTCCATCGGTATGTGGTTCGAGTTGAGTAATTTTACGCGGTAGTTGCAATTCAAGCGAATACATTGAGATGTTAAGCGGCAGAGACGAGGGACATGTTGATTTAGTACATAAATCACGCTTTATTGCGATTAGCATCGGCAGATGCTTGTGCTGTTTGCGTGTGAAAATCAAAGTGGATCGGGGAATGGGGTTAGTGGTAGCGAAGGACAGCCAGGAAGGGTATAGGCTAAACCAAGATAGGCATTAGACATACCAGCTCGACGGTGAACAGCATCTCGCGCTGCTTGGTGAGCTCCTGCATGTACATCTGCGGCACAAAACACATCTAGTCCACCAGTGCTCAAACCATCTCAACATTCAATCGCAGCTTTCCACTCGCATCCAATTTCTCTCTCCCTCATTCTCTCTCATATCTCGAACTCTAACCAAGTCTCGAGAAACAACAAGCCGTTACAGGGCAATGAAGATAAAGAAAAATGGGCACAGAACGAATTTCATGAAATGACATAATTGCTACTTTTCCCTTGCGAAGCAAACACCGGTGTTGAGGGCTACTTCGGAATCTCAAGTTCTTGGAAACAGTTGAGCAATCCAAATTACACCAAACTCGAGTATTTTTTTTCTCAAGGGTCGAACATCACATCGGAAACTTTTTCAACATTTCTTTCCAACACAGATGAGGTTCGATGTGATGCTATGATTTTCTCAATCAAATTTTCATATGTAAAATCAACAAAAACGAAACAACTATCGTGGTTGATTATTCTCAAGTTATATGTTTGAAATACAAATGTTCTAAAAGAGAAATAAAGCGATGAAACAGTCAACGCCTTCAACTACGTTTTTAAAATTATTGATAAACTGTAAGAATCACCACAGACAAAGAAAACAAACAGAGTAGATACAATTTTTGAACTCGTTGATAGATAGGAAGAATATCACGAATGAACAATTTTTCTTATGGTGAACACTCTGTAACGAACAATAAAGCCAAATGGAATTACGAGAAAAAAAAATTAACATTACAATTGTTGCATGTATAGCTAATTCTACGACACACCAGGTTTCGAATGGGTAATGGCACAAAATCATCAATGTTAAGTTGTGGTACTCACCTGTTCTTTTAGTATCGTTGATTGTTGCTTTCTCAATTCTCGTTCCTGTAAACAAGTGAAAAAAAGTTTAGTTACATGTCACAGTAATTATCCAAGAGTACTGAAATTCCGTCATACCTGCTGTTTACGCTGCTGTTCTTCCATACGAATTTTTTCCATTTCTTCCTGGCGTTTCTTTCGAGCCTAAGCACGTTCACAAAATTAGTTATTCATATTCATACAAAATTGGTTCAATATTATATTCGAAAGTCAAAACAAATGTCCACGAAGAATACTCATAGAAAAATTATTGTCAGCATGCTCCGTTAACATTTGTTTTGTAATTGAATCGTATTTAATTTTTTGCGGCGTGTTTCTTCAAGTCTATCATAGAGTTTTGGTATTTAAAAAAGTGTTTTGTGTTTTCGTTCAGATAATTCGCGATGTATTTTCAATTTAGACTTTTAATCCACTAATAGAACATGCTGAAAATGCAATGCTTCTTAAACTATGTGACCGAGACAGGGCCTGAGAATCTCTATATGATAAATCTACAGACACAGAATTAGTCGCGAAAAAATATTCAATTACATATTCAGGATTGATTGCAAAAATTAATTTTCGCGAGGAAAATTATTCTTGTAATCTTTAAAAATTCAGTATCATTTCTGCCAGATAAATAAATACCTGTATTTACGAGCACATATTTGAAATTTTAAAGGTTCATTAAAAGTTCAATGATCTCAAATAATTAATCAATCAATCGAAAAACATGCAATCTATTCTTGTATAGTAAATCTGATCACACAACTCAATTGATCAATGAAAAGGTAGAGCAGAAATCCCAATCGTATAAACATTCAGAAAGATTGTTGATACACAGTATATAAATCACAAAGCATAATTTAAGATAATAAATGGAAAGAGGTTTATGCGATCAGAAACCAACACCAAGTTTAGAATACTTGAAGCAGTAGTAACAATCAGAGAGTATATACATATAACTAGAGTAAGAATGAATAAGCATGAAAGTATATGGAGTATGCATGCAGAAGCGAAGCGTAATGATTCAATTTGCGAGGACGCATAATAATCACTAATCATACAATACATTATAATTTTGTTTGGTCTATAAGCTTTCACATAAATTCGCAAAGTACGATTGTGAGAAAAAAATCTCCAAGTAGGTTTATAAATAATAGATATACATTGACGCAGGCTTAAAGGTAATAACTTAAAATAGCTAGTTTGAAATAACAAATTGTTTTATAAATTTCGATATAAATATCAAATGAGAATAGAAGAAAGAAAATAAAATAGGAAAATGCGTTGATAATAACATATTAATCCGCTTACCGAGTACGAATATATACACCTATATTGAAATTTTGCATGCCGTGTGATTATACAGCTAGCTGTTATACATAGTGACAGGAGAAGCTAGGCATAGGATAGTATTGCGGCAGTTTTATCGCACCTACGTTTACGTCTGCTTCTATTCATTGGTCTAACGTGCCTAATATTGCGTTTTTTTTCTCATTTTCTTTCTGGCGAATCTCTCACTCTTTCTCTCTTTCTCTCTCTCTCTCTCTCTCTCTCTTTCTCTCTGGCGACTCTCTATTCATGGTCATCGTATTATTTTCCACTCAACTTTCAGACTTCAGACTGTTTTTACTTGCTAACTACAAGTCTCCTTGTTCTGCTCCTTCTATTCGGTTTGTTTTCCTCTTTTCTCACCCAAGAATTGATCCGAAGGCATGGACATGTGCCTAGCTTTTCGGTAGGATTTTACAAATACGATAATGTATATATTTATATATAGCTTAGTTTGAACAGTGAGAATCCAAGCGAAAAGCGTAGCATTGAATTATATCATACCGAGGTTTGATTGAAAGAAAAAGTTTAATCGCCACGATAAAAACTTATTCACGATAGCAAGCAACGATGGCTAGCAGAAAATCCGTCGATGTCGTGGTGCAAGACGATCAATTGATGCGAACAAGTATAAATATACATATATGTATGCACCGATGAGGGAAGGCGACATCGAAAAATTTTCCCGTGGTAATGAACGTATCGTATTTTCTAGCCGAATTCGAAAACGTCATCTCATCACTCACTACAAGCTCATACAAATAAAAAAAAATCAACATCTAAGTATAAGTGTAACTAAGGGCTAACTAAATATGCAGCTGAACAAACCGTACGCGGGGGCAGTTGGTCGTGTGTGTGTGTCCTGCACACTGGATACATTGTCTGTACGTACAATCGCATGTATCGGTAAATAATTGAATAAGCTTTCGTATCTAAATTCATGCAATCACTAAGTAAGTAAGATGTATAGTGAATGTTCGAAAGACATTTTACATCTGCAACTGTCTTAATTGCGGATATAGTAATATAGATATAACACAGTGACCGCATTAATAAATAATTATTGAATCGTCGGTCGGATATACACACACACACACACTTATCTCGACTTGGCTCGGATAGATGTGCATCGATGTGTTTCCGTGTGAGTCTCCTATATTTTTCGGTGCGTGTGTGTGTGTTTGTTGTTGTGTGTTTGAGGAGAGTTTCGAGACGAGTGATGGTGATGGGCTGAGGGAGAGGAGGAGATAGTTGGTTCATGTGTGTGTGTGTGTGTGTGTGTGTGTGTGTGTGTGTGTGTGTGTGTGTGTATTGATGTTGTTGTTGTTGTTGGGAGTACGCTGCTGGGGCCAATCTTACCTCGAGCAATTCTTGGCTGGTGTGGCTGGGCGAGTGGCTCTGGGCCTGCTGCAGGTGGTCCGGCTGGTGGGCCGAGGGCACGACACTCGGCTCGCTTGCCGGGCTCGAGCTCAGCTTTACACTCGCCGGGGTAGTCAGCGAGGCTGGCTGTTGTTGCTGCTGTTGCTGTTGTTGTTGTTGCTGTTGTTGTTGCTGCTGCTGCTGCTGCTGCAGCTGTTGTTGTTGTTGTTGTTGTTGCTGCTGTTGATGTTGCTGTTGCTGCAGATGTTGTTGCTGCTGCTGCTGTAGTTGGTGCTGGTGGTGATGGGCAGATGAGGCGGTTGGCTGGGCGGAGACAATTTTTTTCGCGTTCTCCAGGTCGACGTCCGAGTGCATCATGTCGCGGTTGCGCCAGCTCTCGGCTATGCTCTCGCGGTTCTTCCAGATGGTGGCGACGGTGCTGCTGGCCAGGCCTAGCTCCCGGGCCACGTCGCTTTTGCTCTTGCCCCGCTCGATCTCCTGGATTATCTTCATCTTCTGCTTGATCGTGAATGCGAGCCGCTTCCGACCCTGCGCCCACACGAACACATTCAGCCCAAGACAGGCCACAAGCCGCCATCAGCCCATTTTCTATTTTTTTTCTCTCTCTCGATATATCCTCGGGCAATTTCTTTCACTCTCTCTTTCTCTCTCTCTCTCTTTCTCTCTATCTCCCGGCACTAGCAGCTAAGACTCATTTCCAATTCTTTCTAATTGCAAACACCTAATCACATGTATATCTATATACTCTAGTCTCAGGGGGAGGGGGGGTACGTACAATGACGATGTTGCAGTTGGCGCGATACTCGTCTTTCCCTAACTACTATTTGCAATAATGTGTTTACATAGGAACTGACCACTTTTGCACGGCTGTATCCATTGTTGTTAGATGCATCATATGTTACAAATATATTTTTATCTCTGATTATGTGCTTGATGAATGCGTGATTAACTGTGCTCGTTTTTATTGTGCGTGTACGGCCATTCGTGTGATTAGGCGAGTTAGGGTGCGATATTTTTCGAGAGCCAACAAGTGATGTTAGTCAGTGATTTATTTTCTTTCAATATATATATTTATGAAGAGAAGTGAGTTCCCTAGTAAAGTGCACGACCCTTTTCTCACACACACACACAAACTGTCTCTTACACTCAAAGGATCAGCATTTGATCGTGGAAGGATCGAGCCAATTTAGCAGCTAGCCACAATTAAACTTCATCAGCCACGTTTACTACCCCTCAAGTTAAAAATTCATAAGAATCACGACGAACTGTATAATAATTTTGAATTGGCTAATATGATTATTAGCATAGCAAATCGCGAACAGTTGTAAGCTCAATTAAGCCAGTTTGATTTAGCGTATTGAAGCATTTGAACAATTCGTTTCTTTACCTTGTACGAGCAAAAGAAAAAAAGTGTCGAGAGGAAAATGAATTGCGTAAATAAATATTGCTGAAATTAACTAGCTTCAAATGGGAGGAAGAAAAAAAAGTTGAAATCTCAATGTGATTATTGATCAAGAGCAAGTTTCATGCTGGACTCTCCTGTCACTATCGCTAGCAAAGTCTCGTGGCTAGTGGAAGGATGGAGGTAATCATGGTTCGGGATTATTTCGGAGAGGCATACGAGTAAGGACAACGAGTAAGAGTGATTTTATACCTGATATGTAAATATATGGATATAAAAATATATATATGTATAATAAAGCCTATGAGAGAAAAAATATACAAAATCCAACCCATTTATATATATGTATATGTAAATATACGATCGTTTATCGTATGATAAGTAATACGTAAAAATATGAATAAATATATATATATATGTATAATACAGTACACACAAAGAGCATGCGACACGCACGACAAGTGGATGATAAAAAATACTCAAAAACGTAGTATCCCAAATAGATAATAGAGAGAAGATCTTGAATGTTGGAAACAACGAGATTAAAACGAAGTGATGGTAAAGTTGGAACGGTGGTCTCACACACAAAAAAACACACTCACCTCAAGCAGTTGCTGATTACGCAGTTCGCGTTCCCTTCTCACCGCCTCTTGTCTCTCGCACTTTTCCTGCTCCTTGATCAATCTGGTGATTTTTCGAGAAACAAAATAGGGATATAAGTGTTGAGATATTTTTCCATCTAAATAAATTGATGCGATATGGATGGGGCGAGGGGTGTGTCACTAACCTGGCCTGCTCCCTGTGCCTCAGCGCCTCCTCCTTGGCGAGTTTCTTCGCGTACGCGAGCTTGTCCCTCTCGTACTGGTTGTTGATGCGCACGTCGCGGAAGCTGCTGGCGAGCCTGAGCTCCTCGAGCCTCCTCGCGACCTCGTGGGCGCCGAGCCTGACGAACTCGGCCTCGGCGAGTCCGAGGGTCGGCTGGAGGAACTCGCCGACGAGCGGCCGCGACGAGAATGAGAAGTGGTTCGCCGTCAGCTCGGCTGGGCTGTGCATGTCGAGGAACTGAAAGCCGGGCGAATGCGGTTAGCCAGTGTGTGTGTGTCTGTTGGGTACCCGTGCATGCTTCAGCACAAGTCCGAATTAGACAGCATTGATGAATGATAACAAATTTAATCAATGCCAAAGCCGATTTTTAGCATTTTAACGTGGTAATATTTTTCTTCTCCAAAATAAACTACACATCGTTTATTTAGATGGTTTCGAGTTTGGTTAATCGCAATTTTATCGCCCCTGTAGAGCTATGAAGACTGTAAAGCGTGATTATGAAAAGGTGCGAGCCGACATTGTGAATGGATTGAAATGGGCAAATGATGGTTTGTGATAGTTGTCGAGCTACCGTTCATCAAGCCGTTGGCAGAATCGTGAAATGCTAATTTAATCATAGGGAAATTTGGGTGAATTGAAGAGTGAAGTTATAAACGAATCGATGGTAGGTAGTACCTTGAGAAGTTCCGAGCTGTTTCGGAATATTTTGCCGCAGGGGCTGTAGTAGGAGACGTCGCCCTTGATGAATCCGGTCTTGCCGATGCCCTTGATCACGGTCTCCCTCTTCCAGCCGCGCTCGAGGGGCACGTGCAGCTCCCGGTCGGCCTGGCTGAGCTTGCGCCGCTTGGCGTTGGACGCGCCGCATCCGTCGGCGTTGTCCTCGTCGGTGTCGCTGAGGGCGTCCGTGTTGGAGCCGCTCTCGCTGGTCATGTCGAGCATCGCCTCGTCGGCCCCGCTCTCCATCAGTTTGTTCTTCATTTTTTCCTGCAACGAGCGCTGGGCAGAGTCGTCGAGGTGGGGCAGGCCGGCGGGGTTGGCCGCGGCGGCGGCGGCTGCGGCGGCCGAGTGCAGCTGCGCGGCGAGTATGTTGGACCTGAGCATGCTGACCTGGTGCGAGAGGGGCTGGTTGGGGTCGAGGGTCGGCGTGGGCTTGATGCCGAGGGCCCGGCTCTGGGCGAGCAGCGAGGCGACCGTGTTCTTCTTGGGCTTGGAGACGCCGCGGCCGAGGTTGCGCGGCCGGTCCTTGCTGCTGCTGCCGTGCTGCTGGTGGTGGGAGGACGAGTGGTGCTGGTGCTGGTGCTGGTGGTGCTGGTGGTGCGACGAGTGGGACGGGTCGCTGTCCTCGCCGCCGCTGCGGGGCGAGTCGGCCGCGGCGAACAGCTGCGCCAGGCCCATGGACGAGTTCTGGGGGACGCGCCGGGGCTTGGGGCCGGGCTTGCGCCTCGAGCCCCGCTCCGAGCCGAGCAGCGACTGGCTCAGGTTGGTCAGCTGGCTGAGGGGCTGGCTGGCGACGGAGGCGGCCAACCCCGCCGCGGCCGCGGCTGCCGTGCTACCACTACCGGTACTAGACCCGCCGCCGCCACCGCCAGCCGAGCTCGGCTTGAGCGACAGGTTGAGGGGCGCGTCGCCGTCCGAGTTGCCGGCGGCGTACGGGCCGCCCTGCACCGAGCCGTTGCTCGCCCCCACCACCGGTAGCTTGATCAGTTCGACCCGGTCGAGTTGATCGCGGTACTGCTGCTCCTCCTGTTGCTGATGCTGCTGGTGCTGCTGCTGCTGGGCCGGTCGGGCCGGGGACGGCTCCTGGCGGCTCCTCGCCGACCTGGCGCCCAGCTTGGACGGCTCGATCAGCAGGTGGGGCTGTTGGGAGGAGGGGCTGTCGTTGGCCAGCCGGCTGTGGGGCCCGTGCACGCTCACCGACGGCGAGTCCAGCGATATCGTCTTCTTCCTGCCGCGGTTCGTCGTGCCCGGCACCTTTGGCCCGACTATGCTCGACGTGTACTTGATTATCTCCGTATCCGGCGGCAGCCTCACTCCGCCCAGTATGCTGTCGCTAACCACGAGAACAAACAACAACGACAGTGAGTCGGGGGCAGTTTTCATAATCAACATGAGTCACAATATCAAAGACAGATCAAGAGGAAAAGCAAGTGTGGAATCGTCACCTTCCTTCCCGAGTCTCGGAGCTGCGTGAAAAGAGCACACATGGTTGGCTGGTTACAAACGAATTCCCAACGCGATCGAGCGGTAGCGATACAAGTACAGAGATGTAGGAGGGGCCGACTCACCTGATGTGGCTGGGCTGCGAGCTGGCCGGGGCCTGGCTCACCGCGGCCGACTGGTCCCTGCTCGACGCCGGGGGGGCCAGCAGCTGCTGTGTCAGGGCTCCGTTGCTCGTTTGCTGCTGCTGCTGTTGCTGCTGCTGCTGGTGATGGTGGTGGTGTTGTTGCTGCTGCTGTTGCTGCTGCTGCTGGTGATGATGGTGGTGGTGTTGCTGCTGCTGCTGTTGCTGCTGCTGTTGGTGGTGATGCTGCTGCTGCTGCTGTTTGTGGCCCTTTGACTTGGACGACTTGGGGGGTTTGTGGGGGTTGGCCTGTGAGTGGTGGGGCTGCTGCTGCTGCTGCTGCTGCTGGGCAGCCGCTGCGGCGAGCAGGGCCGGCGAGTAGGGGCTCATGAGGCCGTCGGCGGCCCCGGGCCCGAAGCCCGGCAGTGCCTGCAGCCGGGCGAGGTAGTCCTGGGTCGCGAGGTGGGTCGCCATCGTCCACCAGTTCATCCCGAGGGAGCCTAGGCCGGCGTGGGCGCCGTACGGGGGCGGGGGGCCCGGCTGACCGGCGCCCCCGGCTGCCCCGCCGCCTCCGGCCGCCCCGGCCCCGCCGCCCCTGCCGCCGAGGATCGCGTACGCACCCGGCAAGTGGTGCGCCCCCAGGCCGTAGCCGCCCCCGCCCATGCCTCCGAACAGCGCCGAGCTAGCGGCTGCCGCCGCCGCTGCCGACGCTCCTTCGCCGCCACCTCCTCGGCCCCAGTAAGCTGAAACACACAAACGCACACGTCGTCAAGCCCAAATTGTATCATTGTTATATCAAGCTTCATTCGTTATATCGCGATTGAAACGATCGATGTGTCCACGCTGGTCTTCTCGCCAAACAGTTGGCCGCGAGTCTCCAAACGAAAAGAGTCAAAATTCAGCCGTGAACATTTGACAAAAATCAAGATCACAAGTGGACTATTTTGAAACAATTCAAAAACAATCCCAATACTCTTTTTACATTTTTATTTTTCTCTCGCTCAAGGTAATCTATTAGGTATCTCTTCAACTGTAATGAATTGACAATAACTACGACCCTTTGTCGAGGAAAAAAAACCGTAGCAATTTTGACGGAGTTTTACACTTTTTCTTTTATTCACCATGTTTTTTGCAGTTTAATAACGAGAGAGCGTGTCCACAAACTACGCAGCTATCCACCCCCCCCCCCCAGCTCATCCCACACTCTCCGAGGGAAACATAGTTATTTTTTATTTTGTTTGATTTTCAAAACATTTTTTTTATCAAAACCAAATAATAAATATGGAAATCATGTGATCATTTCTGTGTTTATTGTTGATCATTGCAAGTGCCTACGGGGCTGGACTCAATCTCCCCTGCACCCTCCTTCCGTATAGTTCAGCGTATAGTATTTCATCTAATCCCCCCCCCTCCCCCACTCTTCAGCCTGACTAGGCAATGTGGTTTATGGACGCTCCCTAATGATTGAGCAGCGAGAAAAGCAGATGAATTTAACAAGAGCAAATCAAAAAATCTGTCTAACTTTTTATTCTTCTTGAGAGAAGGTGGTAGATCTTAGTCGATTCCTACCAGTTAAGGATATTTCCGGGATTACTGAGCACAGAGAAACTTCTGAAAATTGTGGAAAGACGGATATTTCAGACGGAAAACCCAAAGTGCGGTGGGTTTGTCGACGCCAAAATGAAAAGTGAAAATGAAAACTTGGGATTGCTTCTGAATTACTTTAAAAGAGTTTTGGGAAGTAGATTCGCGGCGAAAGCTCAAATAACCAACGACTCTGGAGTGTGCATAATGAACCTTAGCCTCGGCTGCATGGCACAAACGACGTTATGAGATTGCGGGGTTACTTGGAGCCTCGTCTACTATTCGAAAACGCGGGAAAATCTCGTACGAGAAAACTTACTGGTCTTTAAAATCCTGAAATCCACTGGTCTCTTTCAAATCTCATTATTCTTCGATGAGCCATTCATCAAACCAAATGTTTAGCACAGCGCAAGTTGCCCGTTATTGCGTGGGATTGCTCCAAGTTTCAAAAGCTCCGGAGCATCGACACGGCTACTCGTTCTTTATGCATACTGTGTCAAATCTGACTCGTGTAGCCAATCGAAGCAATCAAATTTGCGTACTAGGTGAACGTCAGCTATTTCGCGCTGTAATATGGGGGGAGGGAGAGGGTAATGAAGTAAGCATTCGTAGGGAAGTCGAGAGACATAATAGCGGGAGCACCGATGCAGCACCATATAGCCGAGGACCGATAGGGAAATGCGCGAGGATGGGACGCAATGTACATACTTCTAAACATGGCCGGGCAACAAGTGTGTCGAGAGAGCCTAAATTGCCGATGATTCCGTTATCCTGTTCCGCCGAAACGTCTAGATGCGCAGAGTTGGAGAAGCCGATCATACCTCGGGAGTCGCGGGTCAGAGGTAAAAGTTTCGACTCGAGGGAGAGTTGAAAAACAGAGGGAGGCGAGAGGGGTCCTGTGGCGGGACGCATCGGGCCGCCGTAGCGATTGATCCAATCGACGCGAATTGCAAGAGCTCGCGAGAGAGAGAGAGAGAGAAAAAGGGGCGGTCGGGAGAAATATTTGTCGGGGCTCGGGGGGGAAGCGAGGCGCGGCGGCGGCGCATACAGCTACGGGAGAGACAGGCAGAGAAGGATGTTTTTAATGAAGGGCCGGTTGGTGTTTTGCGCGCGGAGCAGCGGCGGCGGATCGGTGGGAGGTGGCGTGTGTACAAGGGGCGCCAGCAGCGGTGCGCGCGCGCCCGCCCGTCCGCTCTCTGTATATATATACGTGTGCCGGTGCACGTATACACGCTTATAACGCAGCAAAGCGGCCCGCTCGATCAATAGCAGGCAGCGCTAGAGCGAGAGAGCGAGAGAGCAGCGTGTCTTTGTCGAGAGGCGTCGCGCGTCGGGAGAGAAAGAGAGCTGCAGCTCCCACCCCCTGCTACCCCCTGTGCTCGCCCAAATCCCATTCGACTGCGCGCGAGAGCTTCTCTCCGATTGATTCTCGCGATCGGTGTATACTTGCTCTCTCTCGCTTCCCCCCCAACCCCATCACACCGTTCGATTTTGCTCGGCGAGCTCGTTTCAATATCGACCAATTAACCGGCCGGCCTGGATGTGTCCCACCGCGTCCTGCCGCGCGCAACTCTACTTTCGTCGCGCCCTTATACAAGGAAAACTCGCGCAGCGCAAACACCAATAGGTCATACACGGCTCTGGTCGCGATATGGTGCAAAGACGCCAATGAGTGGGAAAAATCTGCCGACTGCAGTTTCGCCGTATAGTTCGATCGTCATTACGCGCAGAAAAACAAATAGCGATCGGTACAGCGACGGATATTATATAACACGCGTCGTCTGACAACGATATGTTTTCGGTCGGGACGTATCGCTGCGTCGGGCGGGAGAATTTTTCACCCTCCTCGTGGAGTTTTGAAATTGTACGATTTTATCGATATTATCTAACGGCCGGCGAAAGTGTGCGTGCTTATACGCGCGTGTGCTGTCGGGGTTGGCACGACGCGTAATATGCTTTCGTTTTCCCGTTATGCTCGACTATTCGAGGTAACAACGTGGCGGTAACGCGATTCAACCATCGGCATCATCTATTGCGTCGTCGCAGCCCTGGGACGGGAGGAAAAAAAGAAAGAAGCTCGCGCGCGGATGCGTGTGCCGCGGCGCTACTCCTCCAGATCGAGAGGAGGCGGGGGGGAGTTGAGTCAGTGATAAATAGGAGAGAGAGGTGGGTAGGGGGGGGGGGAGCGAGCGAGCGACTCGTTATATTGGCGAGGCCGTTAGTCCGCTTGCCGGTCTGCGAAACTCGTGTTTGCCCGAGGACAAAAGAGAGCCGAGCGCGCGCGAGCCGCGTTAACGAGCGCGCATCTGCCGGCTTCCCTCATTTCGCCCAAGACTACTTCAATTTCCCATACACCAGTCGCGCACCGAAGGATGCGGCGCTCAAACTTCCTCGAGCCGTCTCCCGGCCGCGTAGCAGCTCATCCACGTCCTCGTGTCGCATCCAAACCGAGATTATCATCGTTTCCAAACTCGTACCGCGTCCTCGTCGTTATCGCCCAACGTCATTCTACATTTCATTCTCTCCGCAATTTTTCTCGTTCATCAACCCGTGTATCGTGGCAGCCCACAAGTAGTACGTTTCAACATCCTATACATACACACTCACGAATATTGAATCTTGGCTGAAGCAGGAAAATCAGCTCGACATGATATGTATATTAATCCTAGACGAGTCTGTTTGGCAGCCGAATAATTCAACTTTGGGTATTATTCCATTATTTCTATAGCGTCAAACTGATTTTTCCACTTCAATCGAAATTCGATTTTCGTGAGTATGTAGACTCCTGCCGCCCCCCCCCCCCCGTCATTCGCTCGCTGTTACGCGCGTATGATTTCAACTCGATGAAATCAAAGCTTGAAATGCGAATAGAAGCCGAATCGAAACATCGACGTTGTTGATTATTAGTAGAGGAGAAAAGCAGCTGATTAATGTTTGTTTTCGCGATAAAACCTCGGATTTCGCTATACTTGCTTCGTAACATTTCGAAATATGCTCGTTTGTTGATTTTCCATTGAATAACCGTGCTATTGTCTCTTCGCTGAGGTCAATCGTCGACTCTTATAAAAATAAAATCGAACGATCATATGATGATGGGAATATTTATAGATTCATTGAGTGTACACCGAGAGAGAAGTTGAGGCTAATGATTCGAGTCCGCGTGAACGACACCAGCTCACTTTCCACTTGTGGCACAATTTGACATTTTATCGGTAGCTCCTTACTTTTTACGGTTTTGCATTTCCACAGCTGATCCGGCATAACAGCACAGGATGATTTATCGTTTATGTTAATAGGCCTTATTCGGTATCGGAATCCTTCACTTTATTCGACCTTTATTCGAATGATTTTAATACTCTAACTCTCACTCGAATCTAATCGACTTCAACTCGTTTTCAACTTGTTTTGTTTCACTGCATCTCATTTGATACTCGCGTCAGCATTAGCTGAGACTGTACACCGAGAAGAGAATATAGTTGAATGAACTTGATATATACTGACTGTCATTTGATTACTAATGAATTATATCTACAATAGTAGGCTATATGCGGAAGCTATATTGAATATACGCCGATAGTCCCCTTAACTATTGATAAGGTAATAGATAATTTAACGTTTTAAGATTCGATGTGTCCTGTCGAGTTTGGGTGCATATTTACACTGAGAACTCAAATTTTTGGCGGGCTCATAAGGTTCTATATCTGTGTAGCTGGATGATCTAGACATCGGGAGTTGGGGATAGAGCAATCTTAAGTAATCAAAATAATTTTAAAAAATCCTCACTTAACATTTTTTTTCCGAATTGTGACTCTCTGACGTGTCAACAAGAAACGCTGGTAATTGCAAAAATATACATTGAATAATTCAAGGGTGAAAAAAAAGAACTTGTTCTTGGCGTTGTAGATCAGGTTACTCGAATCAACATTGAAACGTTGATAAAATGGGTCAAATCGAAAGTTGACCGGTGGAGAGTGTAAGAGCGGAAGTACGCTCGAGTATGTTTGTGCGCGCGGGGGCGACCGGCCCGCACCAGCTTCTGACGCGCGAACAAATACTCGAGAAGAGAACGGCAGGGACGAAGGGCATAAATTAGTATTCGTTCACATGTGGCTGATTGTTCGCTGCTGATTTGCATCGACCCCTCCTCCCCCCTAGACTCCCCCGCCTCGTGTCCTTGGCATTGAGGCGCGATGGCAAACGTATGTATGTATATATGAGGAGCAACGGGACATACTCGCGCGTCTCCTTCGACTGTCGAACCGATCTCCAGTTTCGACCTTTCACTTCCGTCCGCTGCAACACTTCATACGCTCAACTGCTTGCCCCCACCCCCCTCCCTTCTCCCTCCAATTCGTCCTGTCGAGCACAGGCTTGATCCTTCGGAACGCCAATGACGAGCGAACTAATTGGCAATTGTCTCTCGCGCGTACCCGAATAAGTAGCATAAAACATAGCCATTCCGGAAGATGATTTAACGGTTATATAGTCCGTCGATTACTTCTGATTTTAGTACATAGCTTGGCGTTTACTGTGAATGCGTAAAATTAATGACGACGCATAGGATGCATTTTGGGGACAAACGGGGGAATTGGGTCGAGCCAACCTAATCATCTCAAGTTTGATCGTATATGTAAGATAAAGGGTTTCCTATGGGCCTCCCCTCTTGGTGGTTCACGATGGGCCCCACGAATTCGATCGTTTACAACACACAGCGTCCCCTGTTCATCGCGACAGATCCAAAAACCATAGTCCAGCCAACTTCAGAAGGATTCCGGAAGATATTGCAGGATATCTTGATCTAACTTTGCGAAAGAGTTTCTTTAACACGGTGAAAAAAAGTTTTACAACTAATATCTCGTGTCTATAACGTATTTTCGATTATTGGTTTTACACAAGATTAGTGTAGTACTGATTTATGTGCTTCAACACATTAAAATCTACCTGCTAGACGTGCAGTTGGTATCCGTACGATCGTCGTACTTTGGATCGAAGTTAAATGAAATGCAAAGCAATCGAGCTCGTACAGATTGGAGAGCATCAAGACAACTTCACTCGATTTTTCCACACATGTGAATCATCTTTTATTGAAAAATTCGACTCGCGAATAACGTAACCCATACGTATAGTATATGGTACGCCCGAGGGACGTTGGGAACGTATCGTGTGTATTGGGAAAATCGCGTTATTTTTCGAGGTAGAGCAGCGATGATCAATTTCACCAGAGCCAGGCGATATCGAGTCGCTAAACGCGTAGTTGGTTCTAGGCACACACACACACACACACACTGGTTAGGGGGTTTTGGGGTTCGACGATCCGGGTGGGGGACGGCTGCGGCGGCGGCGGCGCGGCCCCGTGACCTCGTGAACTGGTGTGGCGCGCGAGCGAGCTATTGCGGAAAGCAATAAACTTTGATACGCGCGAGTGTGTGTGTGCTTGTGCTGTCGTGCTCTCGTGGCCGGCGAGAAGAGAGGGCTAGAATGGCAATTTAGGGGCTGAATTGCCTCTAGCCGGAGACTGATTGTCGAGTTTAGAATTGAGTAGATCCCGAGTCGGTGCTTGGGCCTAGGGGTGACGAGTGCAACGGGCGCGGGAGTGGACGGGTTGGTCGTTGTAGGGCCGAGCGAGCGAGCGACAGAGAGAGAGAGAGAGAGAGAGAGAGAGAGAGAGAGAGAGAGAGAGAGAGAGAGAGAGAGAGAGAGAAAGAGGAAGAGAAGGAAAAGGGAGGCGGCGGCGGCGCGTGTCGGGTGGCGGGGCCCCGGTCGAGCCGCGCGCGCGTCGCTCTCTCTCTTTCTCTCCCTTTCTCCGGGAAAATGGCCGTGTTATTAAATCGATCGGCGTGTGGTGCGTTGCGCGGCGCAGCCAGAGCCGGTGTGGCCCGCCAGTCCAACGCCAGCCCCAACGGATGTATATATATGTTGGACCACGGCCAGATATATATGCAGCCCGTATACAGATGTCGGCTCTGCGCTGCTGGCCCGGCATTATACCCTGGAAATCGCGACGCGGAACAATTAACAGTTTGCCTCCCGTCCAAAGCATATCCAACGACCAATTCGAAGCATGATTACGAGCTCGATGCGGAGGGCGCGATTGATTTGGTGAAGGATCGGGTGTTGCAGTTGAAAACGGCGGCTCGGACGACACGGAGGACCCCCGAGCTCTGTAAAAATTCGTGGAGCGCGGAACGAGACGAGGAGATAGCGAGAGGGAGGGAGTATTAGCGCGAGCGCGGCGCCAGCGGAGCTGAGCCGGTCGAAAGGGGACAGCTGAGAGACGCGGCCGGGTGAGGTGGGGAGAAGGATAGAGGACGGAGCGAGGCGCGAGTCTTCTTCCCCTCTTTCTCTTCTGCAGCTCCGTGCGCGCGAGAGCTGCGCTCGTGTGTAAGTGCGCCGCGGCAGCTCTGTCCGTGTCTGTGCCCGCTCGCACAGCCAGCAGCGCCAGGCTATGCACGGCTCGGCGGATTTTCATCGGGGGTTTAAATTAAAAGGCGCGTCAAGGCCCGGATACGTGTATGTATACGTGTGCAAGCGCAAGCGCCACTGCAAGCCCGGCCAAACGAATAGCCCGAGAGAGACAGCGCGAGCAATTATTTATATGAACTGGCTAGTGCATTCGGAGCCATTACCCACGCGACGATCGATCGATCGATCGCCGATCAGCCGAGCAACCAAGAGATATTGCCTTCGGATATAGTGTATAATGCGCGAGCGAGCAACCGAGCGACCAAATCCCTCCCGGTCCGCTGCCGCCACCGCTCTTTCTCTTTCTCTTTCTCTGCGCGCGAGTCTGCTGCTGGCGCGCTGTGAGTGTGTGTGCGAGCGAACGCGACTCGGCCGAAAGCGACGCGCGGCAATCAATAAATATACAGCGCTGCTTGGTCGTCGGCCGGTCGGGCCGTTTGCTCGTTCGCGAGCCAGCTCGTACAGTCGCGCGCGCGCGTGTGTGCGTGTGTAGCGGGGCCGGTCAGGGCCTCTGTAATCCGGTGTGTACGCTGCACGTACGCCGCGAGCCGTGTGCCGGATTGTGGCAGCGGCTTCTTCTCGAGCCGGGGCGCGAGGATAAAAAAGCGGCAGATGCGGGCCTGCAGCGTGCCGCTGGAGTGCACGACGACAGAGTTGGCGCTCCGCGGCGGAAGAGAGAGGCGCGCGCGAGTCTCAACGATCCGACACCGAGGCACGCGCGCACGCAACACACATACCGCGCGTGTGCGCGAGCGCCTCGATGCCCAGCTACACGCGCACACACACGCAAGAGAGTATATGTGCGAGCGCAGATGCCGGAGAGCTGCGAGGGGGAGAGCGAGGGCTTAAAAATACGAGGGGATCGGTCGAAAAATTGTCGGTTCCCGCGGGCGGCCGCCTCTCTCGGCTGCGGATTTTCGCGCCGCCGACGTGTGTATTTCTGGCCTCGGTTCGCCAGCCACCAGAAGCCCGAGCTATTTGCGGCCGCCGCGACTCGGCCGTCCAAATTTGCGCGGCTCGGATAAGCCGAGGGAGCTGACCAAGTCGACGTGGATGTAGACGAGCTGGACTTACCGCCAAAAAGGGCGCTGGGGTCGAGCAACGAGTTGGGCTGGTCCGCCTGGAGATGGTCGGGGGTGGAGGTGGCGCCGCTCCGGACGGCCGCCTCGCCACCTGCGCTGCTGCCGCCACCGCCGCCTCCGCCGCCCGTCCCCGAGCTCTCCTTGTCCATCCCAGTCCCCTGTAACACATCCACCAAACACACACATTATCCATCTATCTAATTTTCATATCATTATGATACATTATTGGTCGGGAGGCGCGCGCGAGTACGCCAACGCGGCCCGCTCGAGTCCGCTCGAGCTCATCGCCCCTCGCTCCCTCTGCCATCGCGCGTTGCTGCCAAGCGAGAACCGGTAAGCTCGCAAACCCGCGCGGCCAGTTTCGCCCGCGATTAATTCAACTCAACCTGGCCCGTGCTGTGCTGCTCTCCTCTCTCGCTCGTCCCTACCCCCCTGCTCCCCCGGACCTCCACCTGTGCGTTTCCTCAAAAACTCCCTGCCCCGGCCGCTGCCAAACTAAAAACCCCCAACACCCGGCATCCGCGCGTCTACGCGTGCGATATAATATACAATCGACGCTTCGCGACCCGATCACGCGCGGAAAATCGTTAGGAAAGAGAGAGAGAGAGAGAGAGAGTCGTGGGTGAGTGCAAGAGTTGAACAGCGACAAAGTTTTTCGAAAACTCATAATATCCAGCCGCTTATTATTGTCCAAGCGGACGAACGATGGATGTATAGACGAAGTAAAAGTTTCGTAGGCACCCCCCTCCGGAAGGATAGTTTCTTGGCGGGTTTGTTTTAAATAAAGGTCATGTCTCCCCCCCCCTCCCCGCCGACCGCTCCGCGGCGGCCGTTTCCCCTCCGTCGCTCAAATCAGCTGACTGAAACTCACTCTTACTATTCTATGCCTTCCCCTACTCACTCTCCCTCCCCTCCCCGGCCTAGCTCGACGCGTCAGCGTGTTTCAGCTGCACTGTGCACACACACACACACACGGACGCGAAACGACATTCGCCAGGGTTAGAGTTGCAAAGCCGTTTGAACTTTTGGATGGCGCGCGCGACCGAGAGCGTGTGGAACGATGAGCGTTTGGTCAAAATAATAAATATCCAATTCGTCACGTTCGCGTCGTTGGGTTTTTGCTCGTTCAATTGTCGCGCCATCAGAGTTTCTCACGCGCGCAACGAAGTTTGGCCCGTTCGTGGATAATAACGCAAGTTTCCTCTGATTTTAATTTTTTCGAAACGGCACAGGTGACTGACTGATCGATCGATATTTATTCATTGACGTAAGACACAGTAGGTCTTTGAAGCCCCATAAATGAATATAGAAATGAAGTGCAGTGGAAACGTATAGAATAAGAGAGGGAGAGTCGTTATAGGAAGGCTGGCGCGCGAGCACATGTTGGTTGGAATATAGCGAGGCGCAAGTTATGCGGTGCGTTTGATCGAACAGCTCCGCTTGTTGGGTTAGCGAGCGAGATTGCAACTGTGGATTTGGGAAAGGGACGTTTAGTTATTGGGTCTTGTTGGACGTTGGTGAGTAGCGTCGGGCAAAGGGGACGAGGAGGAGGACAGGAGGAGGAGAAGCGGACCCGGGCTGGACTGGTCATGGATATTTGGCGGGCGGGCGCGAGGAATTCATTAGCCGCGCGCGAGCATCGGAGAAAGGGTGGGGAGGAGGAAAGAAGCGTCGCCGGGACCGTGGTCGTGCAGCAGCGGAACATCAGAGAGCCGGGCTGCTGCAGTGTGTTGTGTGCACGCGCGAGCAAAGTGAGCCAGCCGCGGAGAGAGAGAGAGAGAGAAAGAGGGACGAGCTCGAGTCAGGAGAGGCTATAACTGCAGCCCGGCTGCTCCGCTCTGCCGCGCGGCGGCATTATATAGTTGGACGGCGTAGCTGCCGCTGAGCTGGCTCGACCCGGATAGAGTCGTGGGCAGAGTGCAAGAGCAGCAGCGACAAAGTTTTTCGAAAACTCATAATAGAGCCGAGATTATTGTCCAAGCGACGAACGAGTGGATGTATAGACGAAGTAAAAGTTTCGTAGGCACCCCCCTCCGGAAGGATAGTTTCTTGGCGGGTTTGTTTTAAATAAAGGTCATGTCTCCCCCCCCCTCCCCGCCGACCGCTCCGCGGCGGCCGTTTCCCCTCCGTCGCTCAAATCAGCTGACTGAAACTCACTCTTACTATTCTATGCCTTCCCCTACTCACTCTCCCTCCCCTCCCCGGCCTAGCTCGACGCGTCAGCGTGTTTCAGCTGCACTGTGCACACACACACACACACGGACGCGAAACGACATTCGCCAGGGTTAGAGTTGCAAAGCCGTTTGAACTTTTGGATGGCGCGCGCGACCGAGAGCGTGTGGAACGATGAGCGTTTGGTCAAAATAATAAATATCCAATTCGTCACGTTCGCGTCGTTGGGTTTTTGCTCGTTCAATTGTCGCGCCATCAGAGTTTCTCACGCGCGCAACGAAGTTTGGCCCGTTCGTGGATAATAACGCAAGTTTCCTCTGATTTTAATTTTTTCGAAACGGCACAGGTGACTGACTGATCGATCGATATTTATTCATTGACGTAAGACACAGTAGGTCTTTGAAGCCCCATAAATGAATATAGAAATGAAGTGCAGTGGAAACGTATAGAATAAGAGAGGGAGAGTCGTTATAGGAAGGCTGGCGCGCGAGCACATGTTGGTTGGAATATAGCGAGGCGCAAGTTATGCGGTGCGTTTGATCGAACAGCTCCGCTTGTTGGGTTAGCGAGCGAGATTGCAACTGTGGATTTGGGAAAGGGACGTTTAGTTATTGGGTCTTGTTGGACGTTGGTGAGTAGCGTCGGGCAAAGGGGACGAGGAGGAGGAGAAGCGGACCCGGGCTGGACTGGTCATGGATATTTGGCGGGCGGGCGCGAGGAATTCATTAGCCGCGCGAGCATCGGAGAAAGGGTGGGGAGGAGGAAAGAAGCGTCGCCGGGACCGTGGTCGTGCAGCAGCGGAACATCAGAGAGCCGGGCTGCTGCAGTGTGTTGTGTGCACGCGCGAGCAAAGTGAGCCAGCCGCGGAGAGAGAGAGAGAGAGAAAGAGGGACGAGCTCGAGTCAGGAGAGGCTATAACTGCAGCCCGGCTGCTCCGCTCTGCCGCGCGGCGGCATTATATAGTTGGACGGCGTAGCTGCCGCTGCTGGCTCGACCCGGATAGAGCAGCAGCAGCAGCAGCAGCAGCGAGTGAAAGAGAGAGAGAGAGAGAGAGAGAGGAGGACGGGGGAAGAGGACGGGGAAAAAGCGGCATGGCAAAGAGAAAGAGAGCGATCGCGCGCGCAGCGCAACGCGCCCCAATCAATACCCTCGGCCCGTTTCGTCCTCTCTCGCTCGCTCGCTCGCTTTGCTTTCTCGCCAGCACCGCCGCCCGCACACGCCCGCACACGCCTACGAGCCTCCGACCACCTCCGACACCGACTACGCACGCACGACACCCTCCCGTACGTCCCCCCATCCCCCGTCACTCGAGCCACATCATCCCCGTCCCGCGAAGCCCCGCGCCCTAAATATACACTTATAACTAACATCATGAATATGTGCATGTCCAGATATACTCACAATTAGTCGTGCGGCCTCAACTCATAGTTGATGTCGGATGTGCTGCCTCTCATCACACCTGCAACACCAAAGCGAAACAAATCTCGTATCAATCAACCATCTCTGCGTATGTATACGTATGTGTACGCGTGTGTGTAACCGCTCGAATTGTCACGAGCATAAGCGAATCTGCCTCGGCGAGTTTCGCCAGCTCGAGACTACGGAAAATCGACTCTAATAAATGAGTATCAATCAATCAATCGACTGTGTGTTCGTGTGTATACACACACCGATTCAATCCAACCATACATCCAATCGATCGCACAAGCCCTCGCGGCTCGTTTAGATCCGATGAGAAAGCGATTCGTTTCGCTCCTGGCCCAATCTCATTATTCACGTGTGTTGCACGATTACGCTTCGCCCCCGCCTCTGTGCGACCGCGTTTGCACTCTCTGGCTGGCATTTTCCCGAATTTCGTGGGTGGCCAAGGGAAGGGAGGTCGACACCCCACCACCCCTCCCCCGGCAGCTCGTATATGCCTGTGAACTGTTGAAAAATCCAACGGGGCAATTCTCGCGGACAGCGTAGAGCGAGAGGCGGGCGCCTATGCTAATTCCTGAATCACCAATTCAACTGATGTTTGCTCCGGCGTGGGCGGCTCTATGAGCTATACACACTCGTTCATTCACGTGTAATGTGCACATAGCGCCCGAGACGCTTCGTATCGAAACATCAACTCGAGTGCGCACTTTTTCCTCCATTCGGTATTTTTTTCCCTTCTTCCTCCTCTGCTCTCCGCTTTACCGAGAAAACTGCTCGGCGCGCCTGGAGCGGACGAAACGAGGGCACACATAAAATGGCACGTATCAAACGCGACCAGCGTGACTGAGCGCTCGCGCGAGTCTCCAACTGACGAGAACGCATTATTTTCATCGCTATTGGATGAATCCCCCCCCCTCCAAACCACCCGGTAAGCGTGCGGAATTGGGATGGGTACACGCGTGGATCTCTCCGATTTCTTTCAATCACCCTGTACGCAATTATACCTCGGATTTGCATTAATCTCCACCTCTCGACTCTTATCTGATTTATCGACATTTTGTCGATGAAAATATGGTTTCCCGGTGTATGTGTGTGTGTGTCTAATAGCATACGTGACATTCGTGAAATTTCGACATCGCGCACAAACTTAAATGATCGACTGCAAAATCTATGTTAATTACAGAACTGATATTCATACCGTCGATTGATTAAGTAAATCGGCAATGCTACTAGGATTGAAGAGGCTCGAATGAGAGCTGGCAAAAAAGTTCAATGTCTTTCGCCGGTTGTCGAAAATGTTACATTTCGTACGAGCTTTCGAAGTAAATGCGTGAAAAAAAAAGAAGGCAACATCGCGAACGTGGCTGATCCGCTTAGAGGAGCTACAAAGTGCGATTGGCGGAAAATAAAAATGTTTCGCGTGAGTATTTTATTAGGAACGGGGGGGGGGGGTTGGCAGCAGAGCTCGGCTCTGCGTCGGAGTCGAGAGCGGGTTCAATCCGGACGAGGAGCCGACTCTCTCTCTCTCTCTCTCTCTCACTCTCTCTTGCGAGACAGAGACAGAGAGACAGAGAAGGCAACTCTCGACAGATATCAAAGACGAGGACGAACTGGTCGCGATTCGTCATCGCTCACCTATACGCACCGAGACATCGGGCCCCCGACCAGCTGCTTTTTCATCCGCGCCGTTCTTCCCTGAGCTTACGCATACCCCTCCAACCTCCTCCTCATTTCTTTCCCTCTATTCTCGTCTCGCGTTCTCACAGCCAGCCTCCTCCTCCACAAACGCTCGTCCCCCGGCATTTCTCCCGTGAATTGCGCAGTCGAGCCAAACCACTCGAGTACGTACACTTTTCTATCGATCCGAGAATCGAGCCGCGTCGAAATTACGCACGAGAATCATCCGTCGCGAGAGAAAGTGAAACTGCAGGTCGGAAGAGCGAGGCCGAACGGTACGTCGAGGATGACGGCGTCAATGAGCCAGACTGAGTAATAGTATTAAGTGTGTATACACACACTGAATGCGTGTAAATATAGAAAAGTTTATAAATAGAGTCGAGTCGGAGTAGGTGGAGGGGGGGCAGGCAGGCAGGCAGGCAGGCAGGCTTATCGCTGATATAATAATAACGGGGGGACGAGTCTCTCCGTGCGAGTGTGAGCGTGTAACGATATTACGTTGTGCGAATGTCGCCCTGGCGACTGCGCGTAATTTTCGAGTCAGCCTACCCCCCCCCCAGCTGTGCATATACAACTCGATCTCGTCGACGATGGCCGTGTGACAGCTGGAGCTCGGCTCGCGCGAGCTTCGCATTTCAATTGTCCCGGGCACTTTGTTTTTGCACCGCACGAGGAGAAAAAAATAAGCGTGAGTTACGTGCGCGTATACGTGGCTGCTCTCTGCTGAGGAGAGCCTTTTGTCGTTCTTTCGCGCATAATCGCGCGAGCGAGCCAGCGAGTCGATCGATGCTGATTTAGCTATACGCGCCTACCAAGGCCGGAGGCTCCCCCCGCCGCTCTTCGCTGCTCGCACTTATCTCGCCGATACACGCGGCGCTGCTCGCTTTTTACCCACACGCGCGCACGTCGCTCCAGATACGTTAGCCGAGGATCCGCTGTATATATACGTGTACCGTACCACACACGAGGGAGTCGTCGACTCGAGATCCTTCAACTGGCTTCTCAACTACCAAAATAACCCGTCTCGAGCAGTGCTCGGGCATCGGCATCGGCTAGTCCGCCTTCCCGTTTACCGCACTCGACGATTGTCTCTGTGGATAATGCACCGCGTGTCGCGTACCGGATCGATACACATGCGGATCCGTTTGCCGCGGGGGGCCAATTTTGGATAAGCGAACGAGTTACACATATACACACGTGTATTCGAGCTCGACAGAGGCTTAATGTATATATGAAACGAATTGATTTCCAGCTGCACTCGAGCACTCGAGTGAAATGCTCGATGTGTACAACAAACGTTTTGCTGCTCGCACGCTCGCGCTCATACGTATACATGTATATACAATATAGGGATCCGCGCAGCCGTGAAAGCCGCGCTCGCTCGAATCTTTGTTCGCGTGTGAAACGCGTTGGTGAAACGTGCCCCCACTTTCGCAGTGCGTGTGCTTGGAAGAAAACGCAAACGAACGCATGTTGTGTGTATATGCGTCTGTGCGACACGCGAAGCCCGGATCCGATCCATCGACGCGATGTCGATAGCGCGCGCGCGAGCGAAAAACCCGTGGCAGTGAAATAATTGGATGATGCGTGTGTATACGCACGACGCGCGACGAGTGTTGTTGTTGTCGCGCGTTGGGGAATTCGACTAGCATGCCTTGGTATATTAAGATCGAACGTACGGCGAAAGCAAGCGCTCGCGTCTCGGATCAGCTGCTTCTTCTCCGCGGAGGCGAACATATACTTACGCAGAGGTTGGCGCGTGTTACAATTATTATATAGGCTCGTGGGCGCGCGCGAGCTCCTCGGCGCTCGGCCAGCATAGGCTGGGCAAAACCGGCGCGCGAGAAGAACAAATTGATCGAGTCATGCGCCTCTGCCAGGTAACGCCAATTGCGTCACACCTTGTGCGTGTGTGTATGTATGCCTGACCTACACACGGATGTACAAGCAGCAGCAGCAGTGCGCACGGCCTGCTACGTTCGGGCTCGATTTTTTTCCTTCTGTTTTCCATTGCCTATTCTTTCCAATGTAACGCACGCGAACCGATTCCAAGGTTTTGCGACGAGCCAATTGACCGGGAGAGTCGGCACAACCTTTGCTTCATCGGTATACATCCATCAATATACAGACATAGACGGTAAATGCATGAAATCGGTTTCAAATCGACGGAATATCTCAGCGAGAAAACAAAACGTTACCAACTGTAAGCAGCTCGAAATGACAGTTATCGGGGTAGTCAACAACCGTCTCGCAAAGTATGATCGTACCCGATTGGTAGTCGTATCTGAAAGCTTAGTCAGTCGAAATACCGCACGCACGTGCACATATAACATTCGCGCGCACGCGTTGATGATGAACGTTGCGCGCGAGTTTCGGTATGTACATCTGCATACGTTGATGAATACATACACATATAAGCGAGTATGCGCCGGATTTGAATGCGCTTGAGAAAATACACGGCGGGGCTGTGGGACGAGGCGGGTCACGGGATTTTTCGTGCAAAACATCCAGTGCAATATAACAGCCAGACGCTTGATTAACACGGCCGTGTGTGCGTGTACTCACGGATACACGCGGCTCCCAGCTTGATTCTCGGCGCGTCCGGAATACGAGAGGAGGAGGGGCATTTCGTTTTGCGCGAGCTAGTGTTTACGAAATCATGTCGCGCCCGCTCGCGCGAGCCCATCAGTTTTAAATTAACGCCGAGAGTCGTCCAGAGGGAGAAGAGGAAAAGAGAAAAATCGAGCCAGCGCCGTGATCGTCTTTCACGCGCGGCGCTTTTTTCCTTATACAGTAACGCGCTCGCGCGAGTGGGGGCGAGCAAGCTCTCGTCTCGGTGCGTCTGCGTACCTACGCGTGTATATATATACACACGTTCGTCGGGCATCGGGCGTATATAGGTATACGATTGAGGGGGGGGGGGGGCGCGGCGCGGTTACGCACAGCTGTCTCTCGGTGCGCGCGGACGATATTTCGAGCGCGAGAGACGACTCGGGTCTTTTGTGCGCGGCTGCAACAGCGCTGTAAGAAATACGGGAGGCCACTCGGCTCGGCACGAGACCGGGCAATCGCATATCTCTCCCTTTCGTCCTCTCTGGCTGTCGCGCGCTCGCTCCTGGGCAAAGCAGTCGCAGTCGCAATGTTGGCGCGACGATCGATCCACCATCGTCCACCATCAGCCTCTGCTCCGTGTGGCGCATTATCGTCTGACGGATATACGCACGCGTCCGAGCACCAAGCCGATGAGAGACACCTATGCGGAATCGTTTGACAAACCAACTCGCGAGGCAACGATCGATTGAGCTACCCATTCAACTGATAATACCGAGGCTCCAAATATGACGAAACCAACACATCCCTGACGGGATTTACCTGATCCTCCAAGTTTCAGCCCAATATTATGAATTGGAGAGCTGAGCATCGCGGGGTCGTTGACTCGGTAATGATCATCCACGAGAGTTTTGATTCCGGTACGGTGTTATACATACGTACTCGCGATTCGAGTCGTTCAAAGTTGGCAAATGCTCGGCAGCGCCGAGGCTGTTATCGCCGCGAGTTCTCGAGCGTACAAAGGTGAAAATTAGCCTCGATCCGAATATCACAATCGAACGGGATCGTCGAGAAGCGACTTTGGGTCGGCCACGAAAGACGAAGCGCGGCGTGGGGCTCGTAACACGGGGGGCTGCCGGGGCCGAGAGAGGCCCCAAGCGCAAAGAAACAGCTGCAGCGTGGCAGGAGTTGATGAGGAAGTGCGGCGGCGGCGGCGGCGGCGGCGGCCGGGTATATGTGCTCATTAACTCCACCTATGCAGCCAAGTGTGTCGGTTCGCGCGAGCACCACACCCATACCACGCTCTGTTCGCGCACATCACAACCCACCGCCGCCGCGTATACCCCCTTTTGCATTATTACGCAATATTCGCCCGCTTATCGATCCGTCGCTCGCATCTTTTTTTCCTAATCTGTATATATTGCGCGCGCCGCGGTATCTCAGCCGCGCGTGTGTGTATATCAGTTTGCTTCAGCCGTATACAGTTGTGCCTCTCTCTCGCTCGCTCGCCACGACGGCTTCTTCCCCTCCCCGCGCACTCGACGACACTTCTATGAAATATATAAATATATAGCGCCGAAGCCGACGTAACATTCGGATTCGGGGTCTCGCTTTTATATCCCCACGGCGGCTCGCGTTTATGCCAATTGCCGAGTCCACGGAGCGATTCAAAATTCACCGAGCCACTGTTTTTCATCCTACGTCGGCGAAGGGAAAAAAAATATATTTGATTGATTAAAACCTTGACTTGTAGTTTGGATTGCTTCGTGTGGCAGGCGAGAGCGACACACGATATAGTTAGTTCGATCGTTAAGAGTCAACTTGAAACTGCAACTCGCCGCGGAAACACGCTGTTGGAATAGGTCCGACGACATTTGGATATTATGCTTTACATTTATTTGTGTACGTACATTACTGATGTCCGACAATTACCTTAACGAACAATGTTGGGTGTGTAGACTTCAATAATCATAGCTTCTTCGAATATCTTTGAATAAACAGTTAATTCTACACTGACGGGGCGGCGGATGCGCTGCAGCGCGGCAAGCTCGACGATGAATTTCCTCCGACGCGGAGAATAAAACTTGCAGAAAGGTATTTTCGAAGAGATTAGCGTAATGAATTTATTAGCCGATTGATAACCGATCCGGAGAGATAAGACTCGCGCGGCTCGCGATTACACAGAGAGAAAACGAGCCGTGTCAATAAATCGAGCTCGAGCTCAAAAAATCAAGCATTTCAATGGTTAATCCAAAAGCTGCTGCTCGGGCGACGAGCGACAATTTTCACGAGCGCGGGGCCACAGCTGCTCTTCCCCCACCTTCTTTAGTTTGATCGGGTAGTAACCAAACAAGTGCAGGCAACGACATACATATACGTCTCGACGTGTGCGTGTCGCGTACTGCAATTCTGATCGAACCCAAGACACGTGGTGTGCGATGATCGAACGAAGCCGCGAGGAATTACGGGAGAAGGTCGTTGGTAACGGGTGTGGGCCGTTTAGCATGTGCTGCACATATCGCGTGGGGGGATAATCGGTGAGATGTCGAAAGAGTTTGGGCCGGCTGGGCTCGCTTGCGCGCGCGGCGTCTCTCGGGTAGACAGAGAGCTGGGCGAGGCTGGGCTCGAGGTATACCGAAACGTAGCAAGAAACGAGAGAAGCGAATAAGGGATGTAGAGGGAGAGCGGA
Source organism: Aphelinus atriplicis (assembly GCA_020882685.1). Taxonomy (NCBI): domain Eukaryota; kingdom Metazoa; phylum Arthropoda; class Insecta; order Hymenoptera; family Aphelinidae; genus Aphelinus; species Aphelinus atriplicis. Next base: position 2,483,836 of record CM037076.1, on the reverse strand, counting down.
TTATAAATGGTGCTGTCGCGGCGCAGTCGAGAGACAGACGGAGGCGCGTGTGAGTGCTGCTCGGGGGGGGGGGGGATCGATACGTACGCTACGAAATATACTCGTATATAAGAGAGCGCGTGTTTGTATTTGAGCGAGCGCGCGCGGGCGCGTGTGTGTGCGTGCTCGGGGGGCCACAGGGGCATCGAGAGTTTTTGTGCGTGCCCGCTTGCTTGCTTGTGCGAGCTATTGGAATTGGGAGGGAGGGAGAGAGACGCGCGCGAGCGCGAGCGTATATATGTGCGCGGCCCCGCGTCTGTCCGCCTCAAGGCCGCTGCTGCTGTCTATGTCGTCGTCATCGTCGAATTCGAACGATCGCTCGCGAATATGTCGCGCGCGCGCGCGGCAATCTACGCTCTGCACAATCTACAGCTGGGATAAGTGTCGCGGGTGAGAGCAGTTGTGGAAATAAACCGATGAAAATTCGTCGCGGCCCGGACACACGCGCGCACACCAGGAGAAAATGGAGCGCCTGTGCTGATTGTCGATTCTCGATGCGTACCGTCTCTCTCTCTCTCTCTTGCATGGGCGCGCGCACGCGGGGCAGTAACGAAGGCATTATTACGGTACCGCTAGCCTCGCGCTTGCGAGCCTTCCCCTCCACTCTCTCGCTGTGTCTGTAGAGCTCGCGCGCCGCGGCTTCGTCATCGGTTTCTCCAACCGACCCGGCCCGCGTTTCTCCAGCTGCGCGCTATAATGCCCGCCGCGGCTCTCGAGCTGCAGCTCACCAACACACACACGTTACGTATATCCGCAACGCAAACGATCCAGAGCCCAGCCTAGAGAGCCGGCCCGTTGCCGCAGCGCCAAGTACAATTGCGTGGCAGCTACCTACATACTGCTCGCGGCTCGAGTCCCCCCGAGCGTCCAGCTGGGCCATCCCAAAGCCACAGCGACCAAAAGCGCCACGTATACCTATGTCGAGATCTATACACACCCGCGTCTGGTCGCACACTCGCCTCGACACCGAGTGCAGCATATATATCCGTGACGAGGCGACACCCCGCTGACCCACAGCTAAGCTGCAGGAAGAACGAGCCGTAGCCGATCCAGCGGCTTCGAATTCGCAATCGAGCCGATTCAATGACACGTGTCCGCGCTCCAGTAGCTCGCCCCATTCCAACGCGAGTGTGCGCGCAAGGATCAATTTGCCTCGCGCGATTTCGAGGTATACGTTAGCGTGCGCGCATACTCGCTGCATATATATCGAATTCGCCGGCATTCGCGAGCTCCCGAGAAGGAAGAGGTGCGGACGCACACACGCAGCTAAGCTATCCGCGGCTCACGTGCCTCGTTGTCTGTATACGCGTGTACGTGTGTATAGGTGTGCGGGTATATATCAAGCAATTGCAGCGCGAGCCGACTCGACGACGACGATCGATCGCAAGCGCGCCGCGGCCCGAGCGTCCCGTCGAGCCCACCCCGTGTCGCAGCTGCCGCACACACCACCCCTCCCCTCGTCCCTCTTCCCTTCCCCCCTCCGCCCCCCCCCCGTTTACTTCGCCCAACTCATCACTCGGTCCGCGGCGCGCCAGAGCCGGCCACGGCCTGCAGCTCGACCATATATTATACAAACGTACGTAAACGTAAGTACACCACCTCGCCAATCAGTCCCGAATCTCGGCTCTATATTCTTCCCCGCGATTTTCCGCGGTTAGTTTTTTCCTTGCCCCTCCTCCCCTGAAAGCCCCCGGGTTTCGCGGAAGGACACACGTGTAGATAGTTTTTGTCGTACGCCTCGGAGTGAATAACGCGAGCGTGTTTGTGTGTGTGTGTGTGTGTATACGTATGTTGGACGATGGTTGACTCGGGGAGCTGGGATCAGCGCAGGCGCACATACATACACTCGCGGCCAGTCGAGTTTCCTGTTTGGATAAACGGCACGAGCCACGAGCGAACGAGCGATCGAGCGAGCGAGCCCGCGGCTGTCATTCCCCCCGAGTCAGCAGTTAAATGAAAAATAACACAGCCGCGTAGCGCGCCACCGACGCCCCGCGCGCCCGGCACCAAAATGCCCAAGCGTACGTACGAGCGGATCCAACGAGACGATCGTCGCCCTGTCGATGTGTGCAGTGGGTAATATGAAGTATATAACTCGAAGGCGCGCTGCTGCGCAGTGACGTCACGCTCGCGGAGTTCGGAAGAAAGTCGACGGTCTCTCTCTCCTTTCGAATCTGCCCTCGCTGGGAGAAAGAGAGACAGAGAGAGGGAGAGATGCGCCGCGGTATGCCGGTTTAATGAGCTCCCGCACGAGAAAGAGAGAGTCGCTGCGTCCGATCGCAGCGACCGGCACACAAAAACTGGAGCGAGACATTCGAGCTTTGGCTCTCGCCGAGCGAGCCACTAATCGCGCGCGAGCCTCCCTGCGACTCGCCTCGCTTTTATCCAAAGCCCTTTCAATCAATACCTGCCCGCCCGCCCGCCAGTCTCTCTCTCGCTCGCCCAATCGCGCCCAACTCGATTGATCGACGCGTTGCGATATTCATTCGCCAGCTTACGTATGGCCCGCATGGGTAACTAGCTAATAACCATGTTTTAACGCCCCGAAGACAGATCACTGCTCTACGCTTGTATTATTACAACAGCTGATCCAAACAGTTTAATAGTACGCCGTGTGCCGTCTGCCCGTTGCTCTTCAATTTTCCCTTTACACTTTATGTTTCGGTAGAAGGACAAACAACTACACGCACAGTGCACATAGTGCGCGAACGTCGAGTTCTCGAGTTGTAGATCGGTTGATACCAACATTGAGGAAGACAACGAGGATACGTATGATGATCGAACGGATTAGGAAACAAAGCTGCGGATTTGATTTGGTGGCTCGCGGATCATGGGTTAGAAAGTGAAACGTTGGCGGCAGCGGCGCGACGCCAGGGTTATGTAACCCGGTGCGCGATGAGAATAGCCGCGCGCGTATATACAGCGGTACAGCCGCGCGCGGCGAGTAAACACATATCGATCTCGCGAGGGACGCGAGAGAGAGACGGGGGCCGGGTGAAAAACGCCGCGATAATAATTTCGGCGGAGCGAGACACGGCGGCGAGAGAGAGAGAGGCTCGAAGGAATGCAGCGGGGCCCGCGGCTCTCAAACCATATACCTGCAGCAACGCAGCGGCGCGCGTCGTGCGGCCGGCACTCCGAGTTCCTCGCAAGCGAGCTGCTGTACATACATGTATACCTATATACGCAACGTGAATAAAAAAAAAGCGAAACACAATCGAATCGATAGCCGTTGCCGAGGAGTTTTTCCGTCCCCGTCGCGTTACAGGCGAAATCGCACACGTTGGCGTGCGCCCGATCAAAGCAAACGCTCGCGCGGCTGATCGAGCCGTCGATCGGATAAAAACTTATCGTGGCGAATTTCGTACGGAGATATCGAAATCCGGCCTGTGTATATGAGAGTTCAGAGCTCGAAAATTGGTCGAGCGAGAGATTGGATCGCCGGTGGGGCTCTCGAGCTGCACGTATCGCTCTTTAATTTCGGCGCACCTCGGTCGAGCAAGCGCGCCCGGATCGTCGCGCGCGAGTCGTGTCGGGCACGAGCAGAGAGAAGACGCAGAGCGTCGGTGGCAGATTCGGACGAGTCGAGTCCGATTATTTTTTGCCCGGCTCGAGAGTCGGGTGCGCGCGGCTCGTGTGCTATGCGCGCCAGGCTCGCCGACGCGATTGCCGCTGTCTGTGTGTCTGTATGTATCGATCGGAAGAGCTGCTCCTCTCGAGAGTGTACGCGCGGCCATTTGTCCCTTTCCCTCCGCGCGGACGGATTAAAACGCGCGCGAGAGAGCCGCAGCTTTTCGGCCTCTCTGCCGCGCGCGCGCGAGCGTCCGGCTTGACGCGTGCGCCGATTCACCGAGTTCTCGTATGTAATTATAGATCGAGTCGAGGATTCAACGGGACGTACCCGACACAACCAAATTTCAATTCGGCCTCGCGTAAAATCACGGGGGCGACACAATTACTTTTTTATTACGAATTGGCTCGAGAAATGATGAATCAATTTTGAGAATAAAAAAAAAGAATGACAATGAAGAAAAACAATGTGATCGAGGAGATTGCCGAAGAGAAAAGTATCGTGAAACTGGGAAAAAGTGGGCCCCTATAAATTTTCGATCTTTCCATGTGTACCCATCGACTCAGTTGCGTCACATTTTTTCTGTTCAAGTATTCACGAGTCGTTGGCGATGAGATTGTTACGCTTGCAAAACGCAGGGATTGGGGAAAAATGTTTCGAGTCCCCATAAGGGCCTCCCATTGGTGTACGGTGGGCAACGGACGCTGAGGCCACCTTGAACCACGCGCGTCAACTCGTATCACGTGTGAAATTCGATCCCGCCCGCGCACGCTCAAGATCCGCGAGAGCCTCCGCCACTGCACTTTTTCAAAACGACTCAGCCGACCGCCTTCCCAATCCCCCGCTGCACTTTTGTCTACCTCATTCGGAGTATAATTTCTCAAGCTACATACTTTTGTCGCGGGTTTCGGGACGCGAGCTCACATATACATCTACAACAGGCGAATCGCCCTGCCAAATCAACCTATACGCATACTTGCGCGCCGCAGTTCACAATCAATTTTGACGGTTTCGGCCCGGTGTTTGCCCGTCCATCATGCCACATGCAGAGGTAGTGCCAGTGCCGTTGGGCGGGGACGGGAAAACCCTATATACGAGAGATGATGTAGTCCAAAACGCCGCCGCGCGCCGACGACTCATACGTGTACGGGGCATAAATAACTGAACGAGAGCTTGTACCCACGGAGCAAGAGATGGATAGATGGATAGAGCGATTCGGACGTTTTTTATTTGTGTATATTGCGTCGTACAATGATTAACATATTTTTATGATACACCAAAGCAGTGTTTATTCAACTTTATTAGCATTTGAACTGTATTAAGAAGTCGAGGTGAGTTTTCAGCCAGAGTATAGCCAACAATGTAACAAAGAGAGAGGGAGAGAGAAACGACGTTCCGAAGCACCCCGGCCATATCTTTAGCCGCGACTCGGTTCGGACGAGGAGAGTTTCGCGTTTGTCTCCTTCTTCTCCGACTTCCGAGGTGTGTATGTATGTGTGTGTGCAGCTCGAAACGTCGCGACTGTAGAAGCCGTGTCTCGATGCACGTCGGCGTAGTTAAATTTGCCAATGAGGATTGGGGCGAATGATTTATAGAGAGACGGAGAGAGGAGAATTGGGCTGGAGGAGCCGAGTAGCAGCATAGCGAGGTGCTCGAGCGAGCGAGCGAGTGAGCGAGTGAAAGGACAAAGAAGAAAAGGAAAAAGAGAGCTATAAAGCGCTGTGTGTGGAATTAGCGATTCTGTGGGTGCCGCTGACGCAGCGCTCGCGAGCCAGAGCCAGCACTGCGCGAATGACTCGTCTCGGAACCAGTTTAGCCGCGTTCGCAAGATCTGGCCGCGCGTATAGCGCGAGACTGTATATATACGCGAGCGCGTGCACAACGACGCACAGCATAGCGCGCGGCCGCGCGCACATCAGGTATAATATATAATACGAGAGTACGAGAGCGACGGAGAGCGAGTCAGCGATGCTCGTGCTCTAATTTACCTCGAGCTACTTCCTCCACGGCCTCTCGTCACCAACGAGCCTCCGCTTTTTCTTTGATTTTTTTTTCCCAACGAAATCAAGCCCGCGCGCGTGCAATAATCCGACCGAGGCCGGCCCCGACATTCGCGAACGACCGCGACAAATTGCGTGTACTGCGAAATGGGGGGGGGGGGCCGACCCGCGCACCTATACGCACTGTTTGGATTGCTGAATCATCCCGAAAGAGAGAGCGAGAGAGTATATATTGGGCGAAGCGCGCCAATATATGCTCTGTGATTTAGGCCTAGCCCATCCCACGGACCACACGACGCGCTTATCTTATCGCGAGCGAGCTTCGATTTGACTCTCTTCGCTCGTCGCTCGAGTTCGAAAGCCCGAGTAGAACCAACGACGGCACGATAACGTTGCGTCTAGTACACACTCGTGTATAACACACAGGGCACTCGAGGTGCGCGAAGAGGTGAGACTTCGGGGCTGCTGCTCCGCGCGGCTATACAGTCGGATCAAAGAGATTGATTGATTGATTGATTCTTTATTAGAGAGAGAGAGAGAGAGAGGCGAGGCTGGAGCGATTCGCAATTGCTCGCGCGCCCCGCCAAGTACGAAGAAATGAGTAATAAGAATTGGAAGCGCGAATGGCGGAATGGCCGGGTAGAAGGAGGGGGCGAGCGCGGTTGCGCGCCGGCGGCGGATGGGGAACGGCGGCTCGGTGGGGCGGGGGGGGGGCGTCGAGCCCACGGCGCGCGCGGGCAAAACAACCAACTCGAGAGAGAGAGAAAGAGAGAGAGAGAGAGCTCTCACGTATTATACACACACACACAGCCACACGTATACTCACGAGAGCGCCATGGGAATCCGGCCGAAAGTTGGCTGGCTTCGAACGAGAGATGCTGCCCGGCGATATGGCCCCATTATGGATGCCGCCGCCGCGCGCGACCAGTATACGTATACGCGTCCATATCCACATTGCCACGGCCCCCCAGCTGTACGAGCTGGCACGCGGAAAACGCCGAGGTTCGCGAGAATTTCGGACAAGTCGTTTCGGTTGTAGCGATTGAGCCTCTTGGAAATTAAGCCTCGCGGTGTGTTTATACATTCGCCCTCGATCGCGATCGATCCACGAGTTGGCGCTCGACTGGAAAAAGAAAAGGCACACCATACGCTAATGCACAATCGCGAGCTATAAACCCTACGTTACTCGCTATATTCGTCGTACGCTTGGGCGCGCTTTCGCTCCAGTTGACTCGAGGGTCTGCTGCCCAAAGAGTGCGTACAGTGGCCGAGCAAACTAGGCTCTGACGAGTGACAATGAGCTACGGCACGGAGCAAGTTGACGGGCGGGCCATACGGGACATTGAAGGCGGCTTTTGGCGGCGGCGGCGGCGAGTCCGCGGGATGATACATATACTGCAGCTAGGAGACGGAGAGGTTGTGGTGCGCGAGCGGGAGACTCGTGTGCGTGTGCAGGTTGTGTTGCGCGACGCGGCGGTGGCGGCGCTGCCCTTGTCCGAGTATTGAACGAGTCTCTCTTCGCGCACCGGCGAGAGCTGCTCCGAGCCGAAAGAGATGAAAAAGTTGGCGAGCTGCGCCTCTCTTTCTCTCTCTCTCTCTGTCGAGCGCGAGCGCGCCGCGCAACCGGCGCGAGCACAGCTCCGCGCACAACGTTAAAATTCTCTCTGCCTCTCTGCCTCTTTCTCTCTCGAAAATGCGACGAACGAACGAACGAGCGAACGGAGGGGCGAACCTGTGCGCGCACGGATTACCGCAGCCGGCTGCCGCCGCCGCCGCCGCCGCCTGATCGAATGCACTCGTTCTCTCTCTCTTGCTCGCTCGCTCCTTTTTCATACACTCGCACACACAGCCATGGCAGGGCGCGCTCCAACTCATCTGTCCACTCGCCATCTTCCTTCCAGCTCCCCTCCGCTCATTTCTCCCCTCGCAAAGCGACGACTCTCTGGGCCGCAAGCGAGCACGCTCGCGCTCATATATATCCACGCGATACTCCTTAATTTCAATGATTCTCCCACCCTCACCCAACACACACGCGCGCGATCGAATTTACAACGAAATGCGCGCGCACGTGTATTGGCAAGCATCTCGCCCATTCATGATCATCGGCCGTCGGTCATTATTTCGCGCAATATGAACGACAACTCGATCGTTTACATAGCTTACTTCTCGCGATATACCCAAGAAGCGGGACTTCCCCCTTTCGAGCTCTTGTAACCTTAAGAGGAGAATGACAAATATATATAGGTGTGTGTGTGTGCAGTGTGTGTTAGCAAATGGCAATAGAGGACGATCGTGATAATGTAAATTATACTCAAGTGCGCTCACCTCTCCCGCGACACTGGCCGGCTCGAGCTATTTACTGCTGTCGTCTGCGACTGGATGTATACAGATATATACGACGCTGCTACTGCTGCTCCTACTGCTGTCCCGCACTCTTTCACTCTTTCACTCTTTGCAAAAATTGTTCGCGCGCGAAATAGTTGGGTGAATGTGTGCGCAGATTAATTTCCCCAGGCACAACTGCGATAACGCGCACTTGGGGCACTTGGCACCTGCACATGCACCAACCGGCACTGCACAATATTACTTTATATCTATATATACTATATATACATATATACGTATATAACAACAAACAACTAACTGCTCTGGTCACTGGGTAAAAAACAATACGACAGCTGGGCCGTGCCGAGCGACTCTCTGGTGTCCGGCTGCTGCTGCTGCTGCTGCTGCTGTCGCCGTCGACGCCTCTGCTTCTTGTTCACACACTTTGCCCAACAGCAAGCTCCGCCGACCCATGCCCATTGCATCTTTTGGATCTCTATCTCACTTGGGCATCCTTGGGCATCCTCTTTGCACTACTTTGCACTACTGTCCAGAGCAGTCGTTGGCCCGTTTCCTTCTCACCATCGGTCCGCTCCTGCCCTTCGTCCGCTGCAATCAAGCGATTTCAAAGTTCAACACACATCGATATCCGAGTCGTATAAGGTTAAACACCCGTACATGTACGGGATGCCGGGGCGATTTTCAATTATTCTCAGCCGCGCGTGCTCGCGCGTTCGTCGCTCGAGCGCTTTTACTTAAATATTTCGATGAAAAAAAAAAAAAAAAGTCGCGACCAAGCTTTTGGGCGCGTGCACGTGGATTGTTTTGAAAGTCAATCCCGCGGATAAACGGGAAGCTACTGTGTGCAGTCATTCATGAATTTCTCGTTGGAATGGTGCGCGTGCGACAGCCGTGTAGTATATAGTAAATTCAAAATATTTACGAGCGCTGCAGAGGGATCGGTTCAAGAGCAAACCCACATTATTACGCGGCGGGACAAGGCGGCGGATGAATTAGAACAAGGAAATACTGCTTATCGCGTATAGGTTGTACGAGCTTGATTATACATACATAAACGTGCACACTGTGTTGAGGTATATGGGTGTATATACATCGAGGTCAATGCTCGGCGAGAGTGTCGATTGTAAAACTTATAGCGATATATACTCGTGGCCCCACTCTTTCGCACAAATCACACGCGAATCTCGTTCAAGGTGAATATTTCGAGTTTGGGCAAGGCGATCCTATTCGGTCCACTTGTCGTTCACGTTATCCTTGTTCTTTGGGTTATTTTTTTTCCTTTTTCCAGAGGTTATTCTCGCTAGATTTTATGGGCAATTGAAATTGTTCGCGAGCGCCGCGTAAAGTGCGAGATTCCCAATGAGCAACGACGATTCGCGAAAGAGATGGCGGGTGGTGATCTGTAGTGATCAACAATGCGAGTATCGATTGGTCGTTGTAAACATAGAATGTGTGTTTCGCGGCCGGTGAATGTGGGTATAGATGGGTGAGTTAGCTCGGGCTAGAAGTATCATACGCGTACCGGAGGATTTGAGGTAATTTAAGTTTGGGAGCGAGCGATTGGAGGCGAGGTGTAAAAGTAGCCGAGTTGGGCTGCCGTTGAACTTGACTCGGTTGCGTATGTGGGCTCGGGGAACATTTACAACTAGCGGTTCGGTGCGTTTTGCGCCAAGCACTGCAACTGACGGGCAGCCGCGTACTTACATACATTGCATGTGTGGTGGATCCTCCGTTATACACATGTATGTATATCGGAGCGACTTGCGCGCGCGCGAGAGATCGCACGCGGCGGCGGTTTGCGAATCGGAGGAGGCGGCGGCGGCACTTTTCTCTCTCTCTCTCTCTCTTTCACGAGTGCATTTGTGCGTGCGTGTGTGCGAACGCGGAGCGGCCATGGATCGCAGCAGCAGCAGCAGCAGCAGCGTCAGTTTTTTGCTGCCGCTGAGCGGCTCGCGTGCGAGCGGCTGGAATGGCTCGGAGGCTTTGTGTCAGGACAGAGAGCGAGAGAGAAGGAGAGAGAGAGAGAGAGAGAAATGGATCGATGCCGGGGCAACCGTCGTCGGTCGGGGCTCGCGCGGGGCGCTCGCTCGCTGGCTTGCGCGCGCGCTCACTCGGCTCGGGGGACGACGAATCGGTTTTTGGCTACTCCTCGCCCCGCGCGCGCTCGCTCGGCCGCAGAGCAGCAGCAGCGCACCGCTTCTCTCTCTCTCTCTGTCTCTCGCTTGCGAACACACGTATACACACACACACACACAGACAGAGAGCTCGAGAACGAGCGAGAGAGAAGGGGGCGAGTGAGAGAGCGAGAGAATCGCTTTTAGCCGCCTCGTCCCTGCCTCGGTCGCTCGCTCTCTTTCTCTCTCGAGCTGCGCGCACAAGACGTACGTATATAGCAGTACGCGCGCGTATATAGTTATATTCGGCGTGTGGCGCGCGCGCGCGGGCGAGAGACAGAGAGAGAGAGAGAGAAAGCGGGTAGAGATTATCAGTGCAGGCAGCAGGCTCGCGCGACTGGTGTATGTGCGCGCGAGCGAGAGAGCCAGCGAGATGGGTACCGCTATGTGTAAATCATGTGTATTGGTGGCTCGGTCGGTTGCGCGCGCGCGCAAGCAAGCCAGCCAGCTCTCGCGCGCGAGCTAAAGCGAGCCCGCCGACGAGCGGTGCGCGACGCCTGGCAAACTGGCCGTGGGCTGTGCTGTGCAGCTATATACGCGCTCGGGCCTCGCGCGAGCAATTGTCGAGAGGCGCTACATAATGCGCGCATGACCAGCTCCGAGCGTACGTGCGCGCATGTAGAGTCTTGCAGCTGACCGAGCGTTGCGCTTGAGGCCTCGGCAGCGCGCCGATCCGCTAAACAATGCGCCAACAGCCCGAGCAGCGTAGGTAGGATCGCAATTGGGTGGTGGTGGCGGCGGCGGCGGCGGCGGCCAAGCGAGAAACGACACCGAGCAGAGAGACGCGCTCGTGTGCCTATAAGTATACCTGCGTGTACGCTGTCTCACCTGCGGGCTGGGCTGCTAGTGGTGCTGTTGGCGAGGCTGCTTCCGACGACCGGGGGCATGCTTCTCACTCGCGCACTACGCGTTCGGCGGGGCGGCGTACCGATGATGTGTTGCGGGTGGCGAGCGGCTCGTCGGGGGGGCAGGGGATGACGAGGAGCTGGAGGAGGAGGAGGCAAACACGGGGCCGCACACTGCCCGGGAACGGGATAGCCGGACGAGGGGCACGAAGCACAGCTGCGGGTGTCGCGCACGGTCGCACCCACTGGCACTGCACGAACGGAGCTGCTCCCTGCGCCGCTGCCCGAGTCACACTGGCCTGGCTCTGGCTGCTGCTGGCTGGCCGCTGGCGGCGCGCGCGCGCATACGAGCTGCAGCGGCGGCCGCCGCGGCTGCTGCAGCTGGCGCCCCGCCGGTGGCGCCCCCCCACCACTCGCACACTCCACCACCGGGCCAGCACCAAGACTTTTTTCCTCTTCTCTACTTACTCTGCTCTACTCGTCATCTGGATACAAGTACTACACCACCAGCAGTAATGTTCACTTGTCCATTGTGTCATTAGCGACTCGATTACTTGCGCATACATAGTCGTCCGCGTCCCTACTCCTTCCTAGTCGACGACGGCTGCTCCGCGCGCGCCACCGAACCCGGCTTATTGCGCCTGCAAACTTTACACCGACATCCGATTCGATTAATCTCTGGGGAAAGCAATGCTGCTTTTCTTCAAAGTCCAGTTGACGATCTTGCTGCCTGTGCTGCAGTTCAAGCTCAACATACAGCTATTTTCGGAATGATCAGAAGGAACGAACAAGTGCATTTGAGGGGGGGGGGGGCGAATTAACGTCGAGATTCATTGGAAAAGTATAACGGTCAAGTGTATGTAGGGCGAAATCAGAGTAAGGGTAGATATATGTATACTTTATTCATCATACGCAATGTTATACAGAATTGAAGGAAATTACATATTACAAAAGGGTGATTCGACTGGATGAGCTTAGATCTCACGTATACGTTGTATAACGAAAACGAGCGGAAGGATTTGTCGGTTGGGGGTAGGTGCGATCGGTGGGCTCGATCCGCCGATCGTGTGCGCTGTACATGAGAATTTTTGGGCGATATAACGTACAAGTATAGCTGGCCGCATCAGGTGAAAGAGAGGAGCGGAGCAGCACCTTTCTCCCGCGCGCCGCCGCCGCCGCTGCAAAAGAAACGTGCAGGCGCTCCTCTCTCCTTCCGCGCGCGCGACTCGCGGCCCGATCGGCGCTCACACGCGTTCTTCCCGATGTAAAAGTCTCGGGCGAATTGCGCCTGCCGACAACACGTAGCGTACAGATCGCGCGAAGCCGCATTCGCCGCAATGAACAACAATACGTCCGAGCCGAGGCTGCGTTGTAACGTTATAGGGGATGCGTGCGAGGCTGCGTTGCCGGCTGCAGCTGGCGGCGCGCGGAGGAGAAGGCCGCGCGCAAAAAGGAGAGAAACGAGCGGCGACGCGACTGGTTTTGGTTGCGGCCCGGGCACACTCGCAGCTGACGGACGACGTCGAAAACCTCCGATACACAGCCAACCCCCCTCGATCAGCGCGACCTCGCACAGCATCGTCCACCCCGCCCGCGCATACGGCCCGCTCGATCCATTACTCGACTCGATTCCGCCCCCCGATATTTGGCCTTTCACACGGCACGCAACCCTTAAGGCAACCCTTAATAATTATTGGCCGCGCGTATGCAATCGCGTGTCGTGTCAACTCATCTTGCGCTCGCTCGTATACGATCATCTTCGGCCCAATTGGACGATCTCTCGAGCTGTGCCGGCCACGAGATACACTTGGCTCCATCTCCAGTTCGAAATGCCCAACGTGGTTTTTATATATGTACGTTTAAACAGCTCGAAATTCTGTACATCGTCGGGGAAAATCATGGATTTATACATACGTTGTCATCGATCGGCGCGCGTATATGCAAACATATACGGGAAGGATTTTTTTCGTTTTAAATTTATTAGCGTCGGTCGAGTAGAAATCTCCAGTGGTATCTCTCGCTGGGTAAATCACCATCCTCCCAAAGTCTCGCGGCCTCGTTAGATCGACAAACGAACAAATCAAATCAGGCCGAACAAGACAACTTGTCGAACACTGATCTACAAATCGATGCATCTTATTTCGGCCTCGCTCGAGGCGTTGATTTTTGCCTGCGCTCTATAGCGTTGACAGCCGCTCGCTGCTCGAGATAAAACATGAGGAGCCCGAGGAGGGAGCCGAGCATCAGCAGGGCAAATCCGAGGCCCAAGGGGCGCGCGGTGAGCACTACCGCGCGGTCCGGGTCGAAGTTGTCGTGCTCGACGAAGACCTCGCGCAGTTTGGGCCCGGTTCGCCGGTGGATCACGTCCTGCTGGTGGTGCAGCACGATGCCGGACTCCTTCAGCCGCATCATCACCTGGACAGGGTACCAGAGGCTCAATACGTACACACACACACACACACACACACGTCGGGCGAAACTCACCAAGTTCACGGGCTCGAGTAGCCACGGCTGCAGCGCGAAGCACGTGTAGAACTGGCCGGTACTCTGTTTCATCACTCGCAGCCTCTGCAGCCGACACAAAATTAACATCGCTCATCGTACCATTTACTTATGATCCAATACAATCATCAACACCGAGAAATAATACTTGTGCATTTTTCTATTGTTCATATTGTGTGACGGCCATACGATTCATTCAACAAAAAGACACTAGCTTTTATAACTTGTTTTTAGCCAACGTTGAAGCATGTAACCACTATTGACTAAAAATAATATTCCAACAACATCTATTTATATTGTTTCATCCAATATTTTATAAATATATGGATATTTAGATACTTTGAACAATTATAAACAATCGATAATAAAGAAAACTAACAAAACTATTAACAGAAAATATTTTCTGTCTACGTTTTTTGATTCCAGCTCAATGTCTATGAAAACATATTGTCAAAGGTTTTAAAGTACTTTTTCGAAGCAATAAAGTGAAAATTTACATGCATGTAGAGTAACTTTTACGGTACATTTATATACCTGGAGAGCGACGTCGGTCAAAGGGCCTTCCGGGAAATAAACATCACCAACGATTCGGCCAACAACTGCATGATGTCCCTCTAGTACACGACGCGATCGGTCCTTTACCGAATTTTCAATAACAAATCTATCCGGCATCTGTCTCGCGTATTTGTCCTATCAATGTACAATCAAACATTTTAACTTGAAAATCATTGTTTTGTCGTTTGATCCTGGAAAAAAATCTGTAATACACATCTCTTTTATCTTCACATACAAATTATTCGATACAATGAAAAGGTTTTACTTTAATGAGAGGAATTATGCAATTTGGTTTTGGTTTGTAAGATTAGACACTTGAAATTTGCCGCACGTTTGAAAATCCAGTCGATCATTTCATAAAAAGGACGTTTCGTTGCTGGAAAATTGGCAAAACATTATATTCCACAACAGAACAGCAACATTACATAAAAATTGAAAAGATTGGTCAATAAAAACTCTCTACTGAGACAAGTCGTTATTACAAGAGTATCATTGAAGTGTCCGAACAACATTAGTTTTTAGTAGTGCAACAAGCCGAAGCGTCAATGGAACGTGTGTCGGACAACGATTGAGAGACGATCAATTGTCTGGATAATCCACGTCTAGCAGGAACGTCGAAGGATATGTTGCTAAGAAACGTTACAAGCTTGGTTTGGATAAACCTGTATTAGCCCGGGTGGTATACCTGCACGTTGATCGTCACGAGACACAAAAATTTGGGCTGTAAAACATTACTGAGTAAGCATTAATGGCTTTGGGGAATTTCCATTGCCACGTCTGTCCTTTGACGAACTGCGCATCTAAGGGTCATTTACGCCTCATCATTATTGGGCCGGCGCGTTTGTCAAAAATTATTGTTCTCACACTTGTCAGGTAATACGTTATAGCCAGCCCACCTTTCGCCATTCGTACATATACTTATACTTCAATTCGTATACTTATTTGTCAGATGAACGTTTTTATATTTCTGAAATTTGAGTTGGCAAACCTGATAATCTGATATTTCCTTTCTTTTTTATATATAAAAAGTGATGGCCTGTAGAGTGAAGCCAGTTGACTCGTGATCTTCAAAATTGGTCAAATTATGTAAAACTTGTGAAATATTGTGAAAATGGTTAAATATTATCAGATTTATCCAATTTGTTAAAATTTGTACAATTAGTCCAATTTGTCAAATTTGTCAAATATTGTGAAAATCGTATAATTTTTGTATAGTTTCTAAAATTTTTTAAAATCTTTGAAATTATATATTATTATATATTATTATCGAAACTCTATATAATTATAGAATTTCGATGATATGAGAAGAATAAGACTTGTTTGTTGTGAGTCGGGCAGTAGATTTGGTGGCGTAAGAGGAGCTCGTGCGAGATTGAAAGAGATAGCTGGTATGGAGTTGTACAGACCTGCAGATCAAAGTACAAGTCGAACTGGGGAGGGACGTTGGGCCTGCCCCAGGTGAGGTTGGCCGCGACGAGCTGGCGGAGCGAGTCGATCCTCGGCTCGAAGTCGGGGTTGGTGAGCTTGGCGGCGAGGCTGCTGGAGTAGAAGGCGACGAGGACGAGGCCGCTGAGCTGGCAGAGGACGAGCTGGGCCCGGAGCCCGGCCGGGGGCCGGGGGCTCCACGAGCCGAGCAGCCAGCAGCCGAGCAGCCAGCAGCCGGGCCCGTGCCGCTCGAGCCTCGAGCGCAGGCCCAAGTAGCCCAGCTGGAGGGCCAGGCTCGAGAGGAGCAGCAGCCAGCTGGCCGGGGCCAGGGGACGCGTCAGCGCCCAGAAGCTCGTGTACCACCGGGGCCGCGGCACCAGGAAGCTCACCAGCACCTGCGTCCACGGCTCGCTCAGCCCGACGAACCGGTACGTCTCCGAGCTCAGCCACAGGTCGCCGAACGCCACGTCCACCTGCACTCCCAATAACCCACAACCCACAATTTCCGCTCAGTCTGTCCATCTATACGCGTAATCGCAGCTAGTCATAACTCCCGTCAATCTGTTCTAGGCTGATTCCCTCCCTCCCCCATCGACACTTCCTAATCTTTGTCTCATTTTACACATCAATGGCTTGACCCGATATTTATCCTTTTTGCTAAGAATCAATCGCGCACTCTTCTACAAAAGTTGGGAACAAGAATAATTTTGAAAGTTTTGACGAGTGCACATGTCTACTGCTGGAGGATACGCTCGAGTTATTTCTGTGAACTTGCAAAACACGCTCGAAACTTTCGGAAAAGGAGCCGGTTTTAAATACACGCGTTAAGGAGAGTAAATATCGGACAATATCGCCACTAACCTTCTTGTTTATCATCAGCTCTATCATGCCACCGTTCCATGCCGTCTCGTTGAATCTTCTGCCGTGGCTACAACGCAAAAACACAAATTTGGCCCTGTATTGTTCGAAATGCGCTTCTTTTCTCAAGTCGCCCTCACGTTTTAGCATAATATTGGATAAAAGGCCGCACAGCCTGCAATTCCATGTGAATGATCGGTTTATTGGTGCGGTTGTTATAACTAAGACTTCGGATACCGCTTGATCTACATAATCTGATTCTATGCTTCGCAGAATCATGGAATATTCCAATTTTTTCGAGATTGATTGGTGATAAACCCTCGAAAAGTGTAGTTTTGCCTTCACTCACCTTACATCATGGTTGTATATCATCACTGTTGCGATGCAACAGACGCGATATACCACTTACTTGTAACGGCCATCTGGTTTTCTGAAGGTGTAAGTGAAATTGAGTGATCTCGCAAGTATCAAGAAAATGCGCAGTTCTATTCCATCCATTTCGTTCTCTGTAAACATGACAGGCAAAGGTGGCAAATTTAGAAAATCCACATTATTGAAAAATTATTAATGCTCCAGTTGACAACCTGATCAGCAACAATCAAGTTTTCGATCGTCTCAATTACCGATCGTTAATTTCTCTCCCAATCTCACTTTTTCAATAATTTGGAATGCTTCATAAAACTCGTGAAGAGAAAAAAAATTAATTTAAAAAATCACCTCGATCAGCAAGGAAAACCTGCACGGTTTGTCCTCCAATGGTTTTATTCTTGGTCCTTTTCAAGAAACAAAAAGGCGGATTGTAATAAGTTGACACTTGAAGCTTCCTCCCCATGAAGTCGGCACGTTTACTCCGCATCGTCGTACCCCTGAACCTTTCAGTGGGAAAACGTGAAAACTGTTTGGGTGACACGTAAAGGATAAGTATTTAAATCGGACCTACGTGGCGACTTTTTCGAACGTGCGAGGATTCAAATATTTGTGCGTCAGCTGGTACGATCCGTTTCTCGTGAGCAAATCGACGTCGGAGTTGTCGTAGAGGGAAGCGTCGAACAACGCCGATTCAACGTCCAGCCGGGAGTCAATCAACACGAGTATCCTCGTTGAAGATCTTTCGGTTGGTACTCTGAGAAACCCATCTCGTTGTCACTCATCGAATCATTTATCAATCGTAGCTTTATTTCACCTGTGCAAAGATTCGATGACTTGACGCTCTCGCGACGCGATGAGGAGATAATCGTCGCAACTATGTCTTCCTATTTCCATCAAGTAAGTGTCCCGGTAGGTAGAGACGAACGCTTCGAACAGACGGCGTTCCTCCAGTGTCGTCGCCACTTGTGATGCCCGCGGTAAGACCAATCAGTTTCAAAATTGTCACGACTCATTGATTTGTCAACAACGCTCACCTGGATTTAGGTACACGTGGCAGCATCGAGACTCTGGGAACGAGTAGTTCAGGGCGACAGCCATAATCTCCCTTGTTATCCATGCAACTCGGGTCTCCTTTAAAATGTCACTCTTGCCTCCCACCACCCAATCGCAGTGTTGCCCTAGTACGAAAGCGATCACAAGACTCGCGATGTTAACTTTGATTTTCATCTTCTACGCAGATTTTGTCGTAACTCGTAGACACGCAGCATTGAATCACTGATTTCAAAACTTCAATTGGTCAACGGGCAATGATATAAACTCGTCGAACTTTGTACTAGCGGTACTCGGGTTGAACTTGACTGCTCGTACAGGACGGAATGAATGGATGATCGATGCATCTAACGAGTAGTCGCGCGGGCGCGCGAGTGACCGTGAAAAAGCTTCGAGCGCACCTGCATATACATATACTGCCTAAGCTCGAAGGGGCGGTTGGATGTGACAGTTCCTCGGATGTGACAGTTTAGATAAGGGGTCGCGAATGTTTTCACACGACGTCTTTTATTTGCGCCAAAGTCGCCCGGTAATAATGCCCCACACGTATGTATATAACGCCGAGTCCTTGTAATTAGCCTTTCACATGCTCCCGTCGTACATGTCCCGTACGAGTGATGATAAATTTTTTATCTTGTAATTTATGAGTTTTCATAAGAAGTATCCAATTATTTCCGACGTTTCTTACTGGGGAGACCAAGTCACGTTTCTCCATTTTATTCTATCCGACAAGTCAATAAATGATCTCACACTTTGCCATTGTACATCGTTCGCGCGGGATTCTGTCAGTTCCTCCTATTTCTTTTCTTCCTCGCTATATATAGTGGGGATAAATAGCTCGCGCGTTGAATTATATATAGATACATGTCAAGTGGGTAGGGTCGACATTTTTACCCGAAATCTATGCTGGAAAAGCTCGTTTGTGACGTCCTCAAAGTCATGATGAATTTCAAATTTTCATATGGTCATTCATGGATCTAGTTTTCTAATACTTCATTTTCGGTTTTTTTGGATTTTTTATCTTCCATTCTAGATGTGGCTCGATTTTTCTCACGATATAGTCACAAAGTCAATAAGAATCATGGAAATTGAAATTATGAAAAATATTTGCAACATTCAATGTTTTCATCAAACTATATTATTGTTTAATAACGGGACAAGCACTAAAACCAGGACTACTTAGCTATTTGATAAAATGTGATTCAACGTTGAGTTGTTTTGATTTTGAATAATTTGGCATTGTCGAATGAAAATGTTCAACTTTCCACGGAGTACAATAAACGGTACAATAAAAGCCTACTTTGCGCTCGTGTACGACAAAATAATTTTCACACCTCGGGCGCATTTGATCAGCCTCTGGGGTAAAATCGCACTTCCAACTTCATAATCAAAAATTGAGATTGTACTTGTTATCACAATTGGTTTCACACGGGTCACTCGTATCTCGTGGCTTTTTATCACATACGAAATAACCTTTTCGATACGTCGGGTTCGATCAAGATTCGAAAGATCTTCATTGAATTGTGTCGACTAATTAATTGTCCGCGCTGAAGCTCGAGACTTTCTGGGTATTGTCTCTGCAGCGGGGATAGATCCAAGAGGACGGAGCTGATGGGAAATATACGACGAAAGACATTGAATTTCCTTCTTGAAGCCGGGTTGAAACGGCGCGCGATACACTGGAATAAAAAAGCAAAGGTATAAAATCGAGTTTTCGACGATTTGTTGCTTTGATAAATGAGCGAGCTGTCAAGTGTGTATTATCTTCAAAATTAGCTCGGTCGAATTTTGCCGAAAAGAGAAGAATAAAAACGGGCGAGGGGAAGACATGGCGTGTCGAGCATATACCAATGTAAACAAGTACAATCGAGGCAGCGTCAGCTGATACATCCATACGCGTATATATGTATACACATACACACGCACACACTAACTGCGTGAGAATAGTGTGCGATCGTGGCGTATCTCATTAACGGTACCTCACAATGGGTATATACCCACACAAACACAGGCGCTACGGCGACGAATACGCTTAATGCTACTAGTTCACCTCATTTCCACTCGTGGCCAGTTGAATCGCATTAAAAGCAGGCCGTTTGGTGAAAAACAAGCTGGCGCTTCTGTCGCCCGGCCCATAATAGTTACGGCGATGCGTAAAAGAAGAGAGAAAGAGAGAATTGACATCGCTCGGAGGGCGTAAACACATATTAGTATAGCTACTCGTCCCTTGGTTGGTTCATCGTCGGAGTTTTCGAGGCAACTCAAACGTAGTCAAGTTAGTGAGTGAGAGAGAGAGAGATACGAGAGTGTCTATCCCCGGGAGGTCTCGCGGCTGATGTCGAGTGGGGAAACACGGGCGTATCAGATCAGCTGTAATAAGAAAGTGGCACTCGCGCGCGCGCATCAGTGTATTTGGGCGCTCACGCGGCCGAGGACTTGACGGCACACACAGTCAGTCTGCTCCTGTCCGACATGGCTGGCCTACACATTTTAACAAGCCGACTCGGCGCATCCACCTTCAAAACAGGCAAGTTTATTATACCAGCTCTGATGTAATCACCTACCGTGTAACTCGGATCGTATTAGCTGTGATGTATAACTACTTGCGCGCACCGGTCAATTCATACCGACTTGCTTGTATATATAAAGGAAAACAGCTGTTGGTTGTATTGTGCATATATGGATATACATTAATCAACAGCTGTTTTGCCTTGCCAGTTCACATAATATGTGATAGGTGCGAGTATTCTCGATGCGGCTGTTGCTGGGAGGCGCGCGCGCTTGTGCAAATCGCGAGATTAAGTATATACGTACGCTCGAATCGAGTCGAGGAAGGGAGAGATAGAGAAAGATAAGGCGCCAATGCGCGAAGCTGTTGACTGTTTCGCGAGCGCTATTGAGCAACTGCTCGAAACAACGATGAGATAATATACCGATGCGGCTGCCGATGAATAAAACCACGTCTCAAATCTATAGGAACGAACAAAAACATACATCATCTTACAATCTCGCTGCTCAAACAGAAACACTTTTCAAATCTGCTCGCGAAGACACGTTTTCTGACCAACGATGTAGCGCATTTCGTCAAAAATAGTAGCATTGAGAGGCTCGGCAATTCCGAAATATTGCGAGTCATTCAAATTTAGAATAGGGAAAAACGAAAACAAGACAATAAACGGGAAAAATCGCAAAAAATAGGGTTTCATGTTGAGCTCTCGACTTTTGACGAATTTCAATCGGCAAATTTGGATTGTATGGGAAAGTGTGATCGGCCAGGGATGAATCGAGCACGAGTTCATTACATATGCGCGCATATACCGAGCTCAGGAAACGACTGCCCTGTCATAAATATGTTTTTCTGTTCGCGCCGAGATTTGAGATGTGCCCTCGGTTCGTAGGAGCGACCGCGAGCAAAGTTGGAAAGAGTAAGGTAACCGCGGAGGGGTGATTGCAGCAGCAGCAGCAGCAGCAGCAGCCGGTGGACGGCAGCGAGGCTTCTCCAATGTGGGCTTCGTCGGGCTGGGCAACATGGGCGGGCTCATGGCGAAGAACCTGATGAAGAAGGGCTACAAGCTGAGCGTGTACGACGTGAACGAGGAGGCGGTGGGCAAAGTGGTGAGCGCCGGGGCGACGGCGGCGAAGGACCTCGCGGAGCTGGCCAGCCGATCCGAGGCGATCGTCACTATGCTGCCCATGAACGAGCACGTCCTCGACTGCTACACCCGCGACGACGGCATCATCAGGTAATTGCCTCAAATCGATCCGTTGTACTTATTTTATATATATATATATCACCCCAAATGTCTATGAAAATTCAACATCGGTCAATCATACTCGCATTCAGTAGTGTCAATCAAATCTAATGTACAAAGCAATATAAAAAAGTTGTTGATTCTATTATCCAGCATTTCCACAGGGTTGTATTTTATAGTTGATTCTTAATAGTCAATCTAACTTGACAAAGTGTTTCGCAATGCACAAGATAATCAAGAACTTGTCAAGATTTGCATAAAAACATTTTGCCCATCAGTGTAACGACATGGTAAATTGCTTGTGAGCGTGTGTATATGATAAATATAGAAATAGTATCGAATGTTTAAGGCGCGAGTGACGTGTCCACAGGTGGCCGGCGACGAGTGTTTACACGAGTGATTAAAATTTAACGCAACAAGTCGGATACAATATTTCATGTTATGAAAGCTCGTAAAACGATATTATAAGAAACGCGCTAGTGCGTAAAATGCCATTTCACACATCGAGTAACATGAAATAATGTTTTTCCGTCGATTGTATTGCTTTGAATTCCACAGTAGTCGTTACTATATTTCATAAGTCAGAGCAGGTTACAATTATCGCACAGTAATATTGACAATACAAGTATTTTTCATTCTGACATTTCAGTCTAAGGCCGGATGCACCTGGAACATGTAGAGTATTTTTTATTTGCTAATATTTTTTATAAATATTACTAAATATAACTTGTTGTATCATATATACACTCAAAAATAAATCACAAGTGAGTACCAGTGCATAGTCAAGACCATGCGATACTATAGAACAAGTTAGATTTGATTATCAACGATTAACTAAAAATTGTACTCTCTTCAAATGTTGGAAGAATCAACAATAAGGTGAAGAATAGTATTTAGTGTGACTCGCAAGATTTTTTGTTCGCGATACAATGCTGGCGTCTACTGGCGTCGCGACATTCTTTGAATATGGGTTCGGAATGTGACTATATGGTAGCCGAGCCAAGTCGGGTTAGAAAAAAGCCAGGCAGAAATCAATGCCAGATTCTGTATACCAGAACCTTGTATTCTGCTCTCGAGAAATATATATTTGTATGAAACTAGACTTTTATAAAATGTTTACAATAATATCGATGACGTACAGTAAACAGTACACTTTCGTTGTTATTGACAATTATTTTTTTTGCATTGCTAGTGTGAGAATTACACGAGTACTCAACCAAGAAACAAACAACAATTGAATAAATCACCCGGGAAGGGTTACAATATCATATGAAAAAAAAAAAATTTCCCACTAAGTATCTCATGGGTTAACAATCTGCAGATAACATTTCTCAAAGTCTCAACATGCCCAACATATGGTGTATTATTGCCGCGGTTCTGTCTTTTTTTTTGTCACTTGAGAAAACATCGAAGAAGCTATTTTTGTCATTGATGATGCAATGAAATCGGCCAAATGAAATTTAAAGCCTGTAATCTTGCAACTGTAGCTTGCGTCAAGTATTTAATATTCACTATACAATGCGAGAGTACAAACATATAAAAAATGTTAAATAGGGATTTTCCAAAGCTGTTGATGGGAAATAATCAATACTTGCAAAATGAGTTAAGCCACATCTGGCTGAGTGAGAGTATTGAAAAAAAGGAATCAAATTGGTATATATTGTGTCGTCAGACTTTTTCGGCCAAGTATATTAAAAAAATTCTCACTCAGCCGAGCAAAATTAGACGAAGAGTCAAAATCAGTAAAGGAAAAAACGTAAGAAACGAGTGCTAACAAGCTGGTGTAGACGTCCTGTCGACCGGTCAAAATATTTCCTCTCCTCATTATATACTCTACCAACAATCCAATACTCGGTGCCGCTACTCGGGTGGCTCGATATTGGCTACACCTCGCTATACCTCATAATATGAGTGAGTTGAGCGGCCGAACATTAGTTGAGAGGGACATGTATGTTTCAGCGCGGCAAACAAGGGCACACTGCTGGTGGACAGCAGCACGATAGACCCGTCGGTGTCGCAGATCGTGTCGAAACAGGCGCAGGACAAAGGGCTGAGATTCATAGATGGCCCAGTGTCGGGAGGTGGGTGTATATTTGCTGCCGAGGTTGCATTACATTGGTTGCATTACGTTGGAACTGACTGTCGGTTGCAGGGGTGGTCGGTGCGGAGAACGCGACGCTGACGTTCATGGTTGGCGGCTCGAAGCAGGACTACGAGTCGGCCAAGACGTTCCTCGAGGCGATGGGCTCGCGGGCGGTGCACTGCGGCAACGTCGGCATGGGCCAGGTCGCCAAGATCTGCAACAACATGCTGCTCGCCATCGAGATGATTGGCGTCTCCGAAGCCCTCAGCCTCGGCGACAAGTCAGTATCTCCATCTCTTTAATCCCATGCTTCTAACCCGTACACCCCGCATTGCGGACTCGAGGCGTTTCTCAATCGATTACTTCTGTACCTGGAGGGAGTACCATGGAGTACTTAAAAAGGAGAACTGCGCATTTACGAATAAATAATATCCCTTATTCTGGTCATCATTAGCCAAAGATTTTGGATCGAAACGTTTTGTCAAAACTGAACAAGATTATGATAATCAGATGAAAATTTTAATGGTATCAACTTAGTATGCCATAAAGTTGGCAATTTTTAGGGGGTACTGCATCGTGACAAGCCCTTCGGTTCAATTCAAAGCTCTTGTACAACTTTTGCATTTCGAATGTACGAAAAAAAATCAAACTCCAAATGTGCCAAAACTAATGGCTCGACAGCGCCGGTTTCGTGCACGTACACAAAGTGCATATAATTTACTACTTTCATGCAAAGAGCCAGACTCACGACACTCAAAAAATGACAGAGACGTGAATTTTTTGAAGAAAACGCAATATTTACCGATTTTTTCGGCTTCTCTCCGTTACCAATGAGCCGATCATATCGTACATTTAAACAAATTTTTGTCTTTGTAGAGTAAAAAGATTGTAGTAGTAGTTTTGATTTCACAAGCTAAAACAGAACATGTTTTTTCAACTGGATTGGGATTACAGACTGGGCCTGGACCCGAAGATCCTGACGGACATAATAAACACGAGTACCGGCCGATGCTGGTCGTCCGAAATCTACAACCCCGTGCCTGGGCTGATGCCGAACGTCCCAAGCTCCAACGACTACCAGGTAATATCAACTTTTTGTACAACACAGCAGTTAAATCGACGCGGAGAGTTGGTGAGGGTTTGTGATTTTGGTTGGCAGGGCGGATTCGGCACGGATCTGATAGCCAAGGACCTGGGGCTGGCCTCGGCAGCGGCGACCAGGACGGGCTCGTCCATCCCCCTCGGATCGCTCAGCCACCAGATATACAGGACCATGTCGGCCCACGGCTGGGGCCCCAAGGACTTCAGCGTCGTCTACAAGTTCCTCAGGGGATTGGGTAACAAGTGATTGTGTTGGACACCTGGACGTGCATTACAACGTGTCACACCCGATTTTGTTATCGCTCTGTCGTTGCGACGAGGCCAAATATATTTTCTACTCTTATTTTTACAAAACACTCGAGATTGCGTCTCACTGTTGCCCTAATGTTTTTAGTAAAATCTCATAAAATATCATAATAGTCTTCGCGGCCTTTTGTTTTTACACATTATACACGTTCATCAAACTGCTCGTGTTCTATCCAAACGTCCCTTGTTTTCCTGTTTTTCCAACTTTGAAACAATGAATTCGAATTCGAGCTAAGAGAGACACGAGCTGTATATCAACAGCTGGCAAACCGAACCAGATTTGCGCAGTTTTCATTAAGAACTGGCATCGTGCGATCGGAGTCGCTATGGAAAATGCGATCACAAGGAATATAACACGACGACGCGCCGAAAAATCCGTGCAGTTTGCGGTGAAAAACGGAAAGTGCGGAAATTTCGAGGGACGACGCACGCGGGATCTGCCTTGCCGGCTCGCTGGCACTACGCTGGTCATAATCACAAGCGCAGCTGGCTCGGTCGGTAAGGCGCGCTGGAAAGCTGGAAAGCTGGAATAACAAAGCGAACGAGGCTCATCCTTCGTATTGCGGCTCGATACAAGCCAATTCGGCTGCAATGTTGCGAGTATTATGTATACAATTGTTACGCTGCGCGGATGCCACCGAGGATATATATTTTGTGCGCCGCCCGCGGCAGACAGTCCGGCTGACTAGGCGAGTGCGCGCAGTATAAGTTACTGCTGTCGCGCGAGCGCCGCACTACAACTTTTATATATATATATGTATATATATAGAGGCTCGGAGGCTCTGGAGTCTCGCGCGAGGAGCAGAGCAGAGCAGAGCGCAGAGCAGCGCAGAGCGAGCTGAATTTGGAAGCAGATGGCTGCGCGCACACCGCAGTGTCCGCACACGGCCCCACACAGCTGCAGCAGCAGCAGCGAGTTGTTAGTCAGCCTCAGCATCAGCAGCATCGCGCGGTGCAGCACAGCCCCCTGCCCAGAGGCCGAGTAAAAGTGTATTCGTGTGCGCGCGTGTCTGTGCCGGTGAACTGCCGCCGCCGCTAGTATACGTGCGCGCTTGTCAAGTTGTGTGCGGCAGAGACAGAGAGAGAGAGAGAGAGAGAGATCGAGTTGAGAGGGATCGGCAGCAGTGCGTGCAGATATACATATATATATCTGGTGCAGGAGCCGCTGAGAGAGAGAGTATACTGCACAGGCTTGTGTGTAGGAGTCGGGGCGCGGCCTGCGCGCGTATCCTGGTGCACGTGCGCGCTATGCACAGGCCCTGAGGCCCCCTGCGCCCTGCCCTGCCCTCCTCCTCAACCCGCCCCCCCCACCTCCCCGACCCGACCCGACCCGCCGCTGCACACCAACGCGCGGTCACTCTCCGAGAACCCCGAGCGTCACTTCGCGCCCAGTCAAGATGAGCAAGAGGTGCGCCCGCTGCGACAAGACCGTCTACCCGATCGAGGAGCTCAAGTGCCTCGACAAGGTAAGAGAGAGAGAGAGAGCTAGGAGATACACGCACAGACTCGCCGCGGTCCAGCGTCCCTGGCGCTCACCAGCCGCGCCTAACTCCGATTTTCCTCGTTTTCCCCGATCCCGCGGCTCCAACGCCGCCCCGTCTCTCGCGCACCAGTTGCGCTTCCTCCTTCCTCCCTCCCCCCCTCCCCTCGCCAGCCTTTTTCTCTCATTTTCGTCTCCCAAGGCACACCGTCCCAAATGTCCCTGCCTTGGAGAGCTGCTCTCATGCTGTTTGTGATTCGCACAAATTGATGCTCACACTCGGCTTGTGTGCTCAATCCCATCCAGATACCGTCTCTCTCAACCTCACCTTTTTCTTCTTTACTCTACTTCTTTTTGATCCTTATCACTCCACTAAATTACCCTCCTCCGCTCGAGCATTTGTCTACCACTTGCTACCACACTATTTAACTTGATAATGTTCTTCGAAACTGCACATCAAATAAGATAGCTCAACAATTGCCGCTCAGTTTTTCTTTTTTACATTGCCAGCTATCCGCAACAACTTGATATTCTCCTCCTATTATCTACAAATTCATCAAAATCCTTGTTACACATATTTTCTTCATTGACTATCAGTCGAGCAGTCACCAAATTCATGCTTTCAATTATTGTCCACGGTTCAGAGCGTTTGGTTGAAAACAAATTTGAAGTTACTATGTATAATTATCATTATTTCATTTGAAAATACAACTATGAACCATGAAGAGCATTTGATCCGAGTATCAGATCAATGCATCATCTGATGAATATTTTGTCTCATCTTATTCTTTCTCTTCCTGTGGCTGGGAGCATCAGGCTTGTCTTTTTTTCCACTAGTCGGTACTCGACACTCATGATTTATCAAATGCTCCACCCATCGCACTAGATTCTTGCATCGCCAGACTCCTGTGTGGTCATGATTCTGAGTGCAAACTCGATGCCGCCCGCATTGTAATGACTTGTGAAACAATTTGTTGCAGATATGGCACAAGCAGTGCTTCAAGTGCCAGGGCTGCGGGATGACCCTCAACATGCGAACCTACAAAGGTTTCAACAAACAGCCGTACTGCGAGGCGTGAGTATTGTGTACAACACTTATATATACATACATGAAAATTGCTCCTCTGGATCTGATGATTCAGCCCGCGTGAGACTCTTTCCCATGCGGCGAGATATACGCGCGCGCGCCAGGCGAATCCGTGCATGAATATATATATAAATGGGCGCCGTAAAGCCGGCTCCGACGATTTCATTTGGCCGACAACAATAGACATCCTCCGCGAGCCGCGAAATAGCTAACGATTTTTTTTTTCCACCGAGTTGCGTAAATCACCACGAGCAGAGCCGCGCACTTGCGCAACCGCTTTTTTTTTTCGTAATATCGCACGGCGCGCGCGTCTGTCGGGACGAAATCCTATTCATCCTATACCTATAAATACACGTGTGCGCGATACATTTCGCGCATTTTCATTCTTCGGCACGACAAGCGCGAAACCGTTAACTTTACGTTGAAAATTATCCGGAAGAAATGGATGATTTTGTATACGGTTAACGGAGATCAATGTACGTGCACATACGCATGTATAGAGAAGTGCCGAGGGGACAGTGCGTTGAGTTTGCACTTTCTTGCTGATGGACTTTTCACATAATCGCGTCTCACGCCGCGCCTGCTTGATTGATCTTCCAATTTAACGCGAATTCGATCGGGCGAAACGAGCAGAGCTTCGGCTGTATACAAATATGTATCCGAAAGGCGAATTTCCGCGGGGCTAATCATTTAAATGACGGCAATCGCAGCCAGATGCGGATTTCGATGTAAAAGTTGGTCAATTTGGTTAACGGGTGGCAATGCACTCGATCGAGTGTGTATGTGTGTGTGTGTGTGTGCAACACACAGCCGCGGCCCCCCGATCGGCCTTGAGGTTATACGTGTTCGAGGTCCCGTTCTTCTCGCCTTTGCTATAAGTACAGCGTTCTACTTAACCGCGCAAGGAACAACCAGCAGCAGCAGCAGCAAAGTCACGTTCGTGGACACCTCGCCGCTCGCCAATCGACTCGGGGCTCTCAACTTATCCCGCACACATTTGCCGCGCGCATCTATCATTATCCTTTACGGATATGTCACGTGGATCCAAAATCCAGCCGAGCTCCGACGATTTTACACGGCCGCGATTAGGATTTTACGCAACGATTCGATAAACACTCGAAAAGTGTATATTATCCGATAGCCGGATGTATCGAGCGAAATATTATGTACACATTGTTCGTAATGTTTGAACACATACGCGCGCGTGTCGGCGATACGCGATTTCACGTGGGCTTCGATTGCGTTGTTCGAGCGCAGTGTATCAGAGTTGGGGGCATCCGAAGCTATATAATGTTGGCGAATCACTCGAGAGCCCGGACTTCGAGCTTATTTAAAACGAGAATGTGCAAACGCTGCATCGTGCATATCACGATTAAGCTCGCGCGCGAGCTCGCAGATTACACTGCACATACGCGCAATTTCGCGACTTGGTATATTTGTAAACAAGCGCGCGCGAGCGGCCGCGTTTTTTTATAAAATCATTCGCGATAACGAAACAGCCGCATTTCGCCAGCCTCGTTCGTAATGCCTCGCGAGAGACTGATAAACACGCGCGAGTGTTTAGCCTAATAAACCGCGTAAAGTTCCGATCGTTATTGGATCACACGCGTTGCAAATAATTTCGAGACTCGATCGATGAGGAATATGTAGACGACGACGGTGTGTATACATGTATAGGGTGCAACAGGAAACAGGCGCGCTCACGATCGTGTGCACAATTTTGCTCGCGAGCTCGCATATATGTCTTTGTACGATTGTCCGTAATGACCAGTGCAATTAAGGCTAGTTTGAATTTACAAGTAGTACTCGCGAGTCGGGCTCCGAATAGCTATATTCGCCTCGGTTGATGTTGAACAATTAGGAATAACGCTGGCGCGCGCGCGAGAGAGCCGGTATTATATAGGTGTGCGCGCGCGAGCGCGGATTTGAGCCGCGAGGGGCTTCATAATAACGCTAAGCGATTGGAAGGACGGAGCGAGAAGCGCGGCCGGAAACCCTACCTTTGTCGCTCGATTTTGTGCTCCTTCTGAACACGGCTCGTGCACACGCACCCGTATGTGTGTGTGTGTGTGTGTGTGCGTTGACTGCGACGCTTGCACGTATACATACGTATTGTCATGCTGATGGAGGAATTGTTGGTTGCAGGCACATACCAAAGGCAAAGGCGACGACGATGGCGGTGACCCCGGAGCTGACCCGCATCGCCGAGAACACCAAGATCCAGAGCAACGTCAAGTACCACGCCGAGTTCGAGAAGGCCAAGGGCAAGTTCACCCAGGTGGCGGACGACCCGGAGACGATGCGCGTCAAGCAGAACAGCAAGATCATCTCGAACGTCGCGTACCACGGCGAGCTCGAGAAGAAGGCCATGATGGAGCAGAAGAGGACGATGACCGGGGAAAACGGCGAGCAGATCGGTAACTATATCATACCCCCACCCCTTCCCCCTCTGAAACTAATGAGCTCCGTTGGATTCGCACTCCGCTCGAGTAAAGAAATGATGACGGAAAAATTCCGACTCAACCAATTTTATATTTGAATAACTTCTTCGAAGCTTTCCGGTTGGGCATGAAAAACAAACGTGCCAAACTATTATCGATATACTATTCGCGTTGAAACGGTATAGAAAGTGCGTAACCCAGTCTAGTTGCATCTAGTAGATGATGCTTGTTTGTAACGCTCGAGGTCCGCTTTGCCAATGTAGAGTATGTGGAGTACACGGACGGTAGCATCGGTCCGGCGAGTAGCGTGACCAACGCAAACAAGATCGCCTCGGGGGGCCTGACCTCCATGGGCCCACCCCAGCAGCTGCACCAGCCGTCGCACCAGCACCAGCAACAACAACAGCAGCAGCAGCAGCAGCAGCAGCATCAACAGCAACAACACCAGCAACAGCAACAGCAACCACAACAGCCACAGACACAACTGATTCAACAGCGAAGCGCCTCGCCCATGCAGCGAACCCCCGGGCGCATCGCGGATTATGACCCCCTGAGCGAGACCAGGCCCAGCCCGTACTCGGCCAGGCAGGCCGCCACCACCGTCATCTACACGAGCGACAAGGGACCTGGTGAGCTGACTCCACTAACTCCTGCTTCGCCGCTTGATTGTTTATTATTCTTACAAGGGCACTTGCCACTTCTTGACCATACTAATCTGCTCTCGTTTTCGCAGTGACGAATTTGCCCACAAGGAAAATTGGCTCTGTCGCCGACATCGACCCGGTGAACGAGTACTACGGCTCGCTCACCCCGGCCACGAATAATAACCACGTGCCACAGCATCAACCTCCCCCGCCACCCGCCAACACAGGAGTACGTATTGCATTGTGGCATATTTTCTTGGAGTTTGTCCGAAGTACACCGATGCTCATGCGTGCCTTCTCATTCGCAGCGTGTTTACCGTGCGATGTACGATTACGAGGCGCAGGACCACGACGAGGTGAGCTTCTGCGACGGGGACTTGATCATCAACTGCACGGCTATCGATGAAGGATGGATGACTGGGCTGGTGCAGCGCACAGGTCGTCACGGAATGCTACCCGCTAACTACGTCGAACCTGCTCAGATCTAACTAAAAGGTCGGGACACGGTTTTCCTGCGAGTGAGCCTGCGACTTGCGCTTACGCATATCTGTATGTCGACCAAACACACACGTGCGCGAGCTAATTCGTCAAGTTGAATACTCACAATACGGCCTAGCCGATCAGTGCGATCGCTTGCTAGTTCCTTCATATAAAAAATAGTGCCACTTTATTATCTTTCTCACAAGGTATCGATCTTACCTTCATAGAGTCAGATCGATCTATCTGTCTGTTGAATCTGAAATTTTTTACCGTGGCCATCAACACTGATACATGATTCCCTTATGTTGGGGCTTGAATAATTCATTTTGAAACTGCAATGCGTGATGTCTCGGCATTTGATTTGAATCAATGATCAATACAAAACCTGCAATCGGGAGGATTCTGATAGTCTATCCATGCGTGAAAATCGGTTATAATACATTTTAATACTATTGCTCCTCTTTATATTATACTGCATACATGAGTAATCACGGTCAATTTAGGAGCGATAACATAAAATTACAATCGGAAATTCATTAGAATTGTAAATCTAATACCATTTGTTTCACGGTTATTTAATTCTCTTATCGCGTATTATTAAGCTGCCTTGTGACGTTAAAGCAAGTTAAATTTTTCAAGATTTTGAAATATTCCATAACATCTTGCACTAATCGGTACAGTTTTTGTCAAATTTTTTATGCATTTTAAATTCAAAAATAGTGATTCGGAAGAGGTCTGAACCAGACTCAATCTCTTTCGATATTCCCAAACAGTGGGGAAAAAAAATAGATTTAGCTCATGATTTTATACTGTTGGATGATTCATTCCATTAAAACACATTCGCAGATTACATTCTATCAAAGAATGTATTTAGTATTTTATCAAGTAATGGATGATTGAAAGATGATATTTTTATACCTATACTCTGAAAAATCGCATTTGTAAGCTTAGAAAGCAACAATGGCTAGCTAATATATAGCGTCACAATGTTGTTAATCAAAGTTACGAAGCTCATTCGAGTCTACGTCGATATTTCTGATTCGTACATAGTTACAGAACAAGATGTTACTACGATGGTGACTATTCATTTATCTTGACATTATTTTGAGCAAAGTATTGTCGATAACGCGATTGCAAGAATAGATTCTGTGTGTGCCTTATTAACATAGCCTTCCAAGTAATCAGTATTCGAAGCTGGTTTCAGGAGCTCGATACAAATAGTTTAACTGGTTGAATATTGAAAAATAAAATGAAAGTGTCCTTATAAAGTAGTTTGTTTGAGTACTCAAACTTAGAATTCTAATAGAAGTGGATGATAATAAAGCATTAGCGGCATCAGAGAGAATAAGATGGAGAATAAGATTTAACAAAATAAGCTTGTTAATGAATGATGGAGATTATAATTGAGCTTGCCTTTTTTCTTGAATTCCGAGAAGATATTTTTTAACGATGTTATGATGTGAATTTCAACTTATTAACTAGATTAACCGGCATTTATTGTTTAAGTATTAAGTTTTACTCGTATATATCGTCTAGTGCCTGTATTTAGACTCTGCGTTGCAATACATTGAAACAAAATCAGTTATAAAGAATAACTTAACAATTTGTAGACTTCTCAATGCTTGGCTAATAAGAACACTTTGAAATAAAATCATTGTGTGATGCTTTTTTTTTAAATGAATTTGATTAGGAATAATTTTCAAATTTAGATGTCATTAGAAAGCGTTCTTTTGTAAAGTTTTCAGTAATAATATAAACGTATCATTGAAAGAATAATTATGTTCTCTCAGTACGTGAATTAAGCGTTAAATTCAAGAATTATATTCAATTTTAATATTGTAATCATGTCTATCAAGATTACACTAGGAAATTTCGACTTCTATTTTTGTTGGATTTATATTGAATAGAGTTAATAACTTGAGCAAATTAGAAAAGATAGATTACATTTTTTATTTAAAAGGATATATTTTAGAAATATTGCATTCAATTTTATTCGTTGAATGAAAAGTACGTCATGGTTACACAATGATCATCAGATTTATTCATTCGTTAGTTTATATGAATAGAATAGAGAGTTTTTTAAGATGATTATCATCCTTGAAAAAAAACCAATTTTTGATTGTACTCTAAGTAAAATTGATGAAAGCTTCGATGACATTTTCCGACAGTTCATTTAGTATTATTATTCATCATAAGATAGACAATAAAGTCAAGCTTGAAAATTAGTTAATTCATAGATCTTCCTTTATAATTTTCGTAATCTAGAAATGTGTCTAAAAAATTAACAGTATTCTAATTTTCATTGTTGTAACTATTAACGAAGACTTATGTAGAAAATTAAAGTGAAAATCTCGTATTTATTATCTTGATGAAAAATTGCTTGAATCTGACAGTGAATCTTGAAAAATTTTGTATACACCTACGTCCAAGTATGTGAATTCTAAGTACTAGGATATAAAAAAGATCTTCCTCAACCTATTATAATAATTATAAAATTGGCTAGAAATTTTATATATTTTTATACATCTTACAAATTTTTACTCTAAAGTATCGATATGAACAAGTCAGATATCCTTTTAATATCCTGTTATCTGTTTTTATACATAAATATATATGTATATCGTAATAGTATTGTACAAAAGAGAATTGTTTAAATTGAGAAAGCAATGCTTTGATATAATTTTTTTTTTAAAAAATTTGAAGTTCGATTCAATAACTCGTCTTACACATTTGATAAAATATAGTGTTTCATGTGAAACATCAAAATTATTCGCTATTCATTATACATGTTCCAGCGTTGTGATTAGAGATATAATGTTATATTTTAATGTAAAAGTTTGGAATGATAATATGAAATGAATATGTTATGTATAAAATGTGTGTTCTGTTTTTTAATCTTCCACTCTTTATAATTTTAAACAAGCCAAACAATTACAAAACTAATAAATAGTTTTTGCTGAGAGGTCAGTAACATGTTGGATACTCAATTCTTCCGCTTTGTTCACTTGTTTATTTTTTCAAGCATTTTTAATTTTAAATGATTCATATTTACAAACGTAGTCGAACTATATTACATTACAAGGATAAGAAACTAACTATGTATAAAATACCTTATGATATAAAACACTATTTTACAATTTCAGAAATTTACACTATACATGATCTCAATTCGTTCCATCTAGATGAGCTCGACCTGCTACTTTGGGCATTTTTTTATTAGTTGAGTCTTCTAGTTCCTTTGGTTTATAATAATGAGGCGCAACTTCCAATAACCACTTGGATTCCACTTCTGTGACCTACAAAGAGAAATACAAAGTTAAATCCTATAAATAATTAGACCGATAGCGTTCGACCGTAGACCATAGATAAATGTTAGCTCGGATATCTAGTCTTTCCTTCTAGAAAATAATTCGTATCGGGTTGAGGAATTACATTCCGTATTCGGATGAGTAAAGAAAAAACGTTATCATTGTAAATATTACATCCTGGAACTGTGTTATCGAGTTAGTAGAATGCAAGAAATAGAAAACGCCACTATAAAGAATGCAATAAAAAGGTATTGAAACTAGACTCTAATTTTCACAAGTTGATCTGTAGTCTAATTATCTCGTAAGGATGAGACTAGATGAATTAAATTTCGAAACAAACCTGCCGCATGAACTCTTTAGTCGTGAATACTAGTTCATGATACAGAACCCATCTTGGTAGCTCTTGGAAAAGCGAACTGTTAGGATGTATTGACACTGTCTGGTTGTGCTTAGCAGTTTTGTAATGCCCTCCCTTTGATAGTTTTGCAATGTGGTAAAAATAACCTGCGGTTATTGCCTGAAATATTAAAATCGTACATTCATAATACCACACTTCAAATTGTGTAAAACGCGATAGTTTCTATATCGTAACAGTTATATTGACCTTTCTTATGTTGACTGTTTCCGTTATACCAGATACAAGTTCCATTTCAACGCGTTGCATTAAACCCACTAGCTGTTCTTTGACATCTCGAGCTCTCTTCATTGATCTAAGAAATTGATTGAATCAAATTTCAGTATTACCGTGCAGCTATAATTTTTAAAACAATCCGTAACATTATATAGGATACTCACTTGTGTTGGATGAAATTCTCATAGCACCAGTGCGTACTAAAATCGCACTGATGCCATTGATTATAAACGTTCAAAAGAACAAGATGATCGCCACCAGGGACGTTGAAATTCTTACGAGCCGCATCCGCGTGAATTATTTTGTCTTTTGGTCTGTAGAATATGGCTCCGTTTACTGACAACATGGCAGCGATAGTCGATATCTCTTCGGAGCAGCGATACTTCTCACTTGCGAGTAACATTTTGGCCATCATTGGGTCAACAGGGAACTCGGCCATTCTTCTTCCTAGTTTTGTTAGCTCGCCACGGTGATTTAGGGCTCCCAGAGCGTAGAGCTGCTCCAACGCCAATACGAGAGTTTCGTGAGGCGGAGGATCCAGAAAATCAAAATGGACCAAGTCGTTTATGCCCAGAGCTTTTAAAGTCAATACTGCATTACCTGTGAAATCCAATAATTCTCCTCAAATTCCTCTTAAATTATTCACAGCCGTCTCGTTATAACAAAATTCAACTAACCCAAGTTTATGCGTTGTATTTCTGGTACGGTGTTCTCTTCTAGCTCGTGTTGGTAAGCCCAAGCCGTGTACAACCTAAAACATTTTCCAGGTGCCACACGCCCGGCTCTTCCCGCTCTCTGATTAGCAGATGCTTTACTGATGGGTACTACCATCAAACTCTCCATACCCGTGCGCGAATTAAAATTATTTTGCTTGGCGAAGCCAGGATCTATTACGTATATGATATTGTCGATGGTCAATGAGGTTTCTGCAATGTTTGTTGCCAAAACCACCTGATAACATAATGTGCGCGTACAATGAGTACATCAAATTTAGATGTAGCAATAATTGCCGAAAAAGAAGCTTTTTTTATTACCTTTCTCGCTCCAGCTGGTGTAGGCATGAAGATCTTTGTTTGCATTTCACTCGGTAGATTAGCGTAGACCGGCAATATCAACAGCTCTCCCAACTTAGTACCAAGTCTTCTTACTCTTTCCTGCAGCATCTCCTGACATGTTTCAATTTCCTCTTGACCTGAAGAGTGAATTTGAGCGATTAAGAATTATTTCTAATCAGTTATTTTGAAACCTAGAGGTTGAAGCGTGGTTTTAATCGACACGAGTACCTGTTAAGAATACAAGAATATCTCCGGGAGGCTGGGTTGCATGTATTTGTAAAATAGAGACAACTGTCGCATCAATATAGTCGGCTTCGGGTGCCTTGGTATAAAATATATCTACGGGATACCTCCTGCCTGGCACTTGGAATATAGGCGCGTCATCGAAGAATTCGCTGAACTTGGTAGCATCAAGAGTGGCCGAGGAAATTAGCAACTTGAGGTCTGATCTGAAGCGAGCTATATCTTTGACTAGGCCGAAAAGAATATCTGTGTGCAATGTTCTCTCGTGAGCCTCATCGATTATCATCACACTGTAAGATGCGAGATCTGGCTCACTAAGGAATTCTCTGTGCAATGTACCATCCGTCATGTATTTGATTCGGGTTCGATGAGAGGTACAGTCCTCGAAACGAATGGCGTAGCCAACTTCGTTGCCCAATTTAACACCCATCTCGTGAGCGACTCTCGCGGCGACTGACATAGCGGCCACACGCCTAGGCTGCGTACAACCAATCAACTTGTCGCCGTCGGTGAATCCTGCTTCGTACAGGTACTGGGGGATTTGCGTTGTCTTACCAGAACCAGTTTCTCCCTTGATTATCAGTACCTGCAATTAATAATAATCTGTAATGATTGTCATCTTATCGATATTCAAGATATTTTTTTCAATCATCTTTCCCTTAAGAAACATTGATTCAAAAACTACCTGATGATCTTTGATGGCTTGGATTAGTTCTTTTTTAAATGGATAAATAGGTAAGCTTTTTTGAGTTTCTTCAATACTAGTTAACTTGCGCTCTGAAGCTACTCGCTCAGTTTTCTTTTCCTCTTTATCTCCAGGCATTTGTAGCAGTTGAACAAATTCAACTTCATCTTCCAACAGAAGCTCATACTCTTCCTGAGCTGTAAATTGAATTCCAACATCAATGAACTATGAGATTTTCCAGACTGCAACAAGACAATTATCAATAGAAATTAATATATACCTTTTTTTTCTCTGGCTCCAAATTTGAACACAGCAGAAGACATCTGATCAGATTCCCACTTAGCTTGCTCGGATTGACGTGGTTCTCTATCTGTATAGTCTTGCTCTTCAACTTTTCCCTTTTCATGTGGCATATGGTACCTCTGTATTCGTTCAAGTTCTCTAGCTTTTTCATGCTCTTTAGCTAATCTGAGTAGCTCTTTCTTGTGGGCTCGTTCTCTTTTTTCTCGTTCTGTCAAGCTGGAAATGTTTTTATTTTGTGATTATCATTTGAAAATTAATACTCCAAAATAATAAATACTCACATTTCTTCCTCGAAAAGATATTCATCATCCATTATGTCAGCTTCCAATTCAGCCACTTTGTCCTCTTTGCGTTTTTCCAAGTATTTTCTTCGAGATTCAATACGCAACTTGGGTACAAGCTTTTCTTTCGACTCTTCCTCCATGATCTTGAGCCTCTTAGCTGCTTCGACTGAACATAAAAGTTATGTATGTTTATTGAGAGTTATCTAACGTATGGGACACTGCAACATTTAAAGAAGTCACAAGTATCTTTAATAATTTTGAGTTCTTTACCTGCTCTAGAGCCAGTTTCTGCATTTGCCAATTTGCGTGTTTTACTTTCATCTTTTGCTTTGAGACGGTTTGAAAATTCATCTCTTTCTTTTATATCTTTCCTCCTCCTTTCTTCTTCGCTGTCTTCGCTTGAAGAGGACGATTCGTCCCGTCTATATTTTTTGTTACTCATCTTGTAACTCTACCACCAGTCCACCACCTGTCAAATTCGAGGTTATGATGCAAATATTCCAAATTTAGCTTATACTACAGGAATTTGGATATTTTTTGGATATTCCCTTATCAGGAATATAAAGACGGATTTGACTGATTATATTTGGAATAAGGCCATACTCAACTTTAATAAACACTGACAAAACGAATAGTTCAGAGCAACATCAGTTCCGGCGTCAATTGATCAAATCTATTGTGAATACTTTAAATATAAAATAATTATATTACTTTACTGAAAATATTACACAACTATCCTAGAAATGCTTTGAAAAAATTGTATAAATCATTTGTTATACAAAATACTGGTGAAAGGCTGTATATTATACGTGTACCGCTGGATCAAAACAATATCATGCATGTATATGGGTGAGTCTACAATAGGGACATACGCGAGGGCCGGTGAACACACAAACGGTGTGAATTTGACTTTAGATTTTGGGACAGGAAAGAGACAAAAATTTGTTTTTCTTGGACCGTAAAAGATGACTGTCTCTTGATTTTTATCTCAGTTTTCAAATTGTAATCAGAGGAATTTCAAAAACTTCTTGTTTTTAAAATACTCAAAGCAATCATAATATAGTCGTGCAGTGCTGAGACTGCACAAGAGATTGATAAAAGCTCTCGCAGATCACGAATTATTTTCATAGCTTTAGAACAAATATTGTACTCACGAATCTTTCACCGCTCATAATTTTAATGGAAGCACACAACATTGCAAATAGTAGAATATTGTAAAAAATGTTCTAGCACGTGAAATTGATACGTATATTATTTACTGATGATAGCCAATGATTAAATTGTGAGGATCGATGCGCTTATCACGTTGACGTGTTCACCGGCGTTTAATGAATTTCTGGTATCCCGTAAGGATACCCAGTGTATTATAGGGTTGCGCATTTGCAGATATAACACTTTGAGGGCTCGTGCTCCATTGTATATAGTAAGCGCCAAGCGGTCCATGCTATGTGAGTCAACGTGCCACATAGCGTATGCGATGTCCGTAATTCGACGATTTCCGAGTAAATCAACTTCATGCATTATAAGAGTGCCACTGTAGATGTGGCCGAGAGTACCAGCTGGAGTGTAATGTTATCACAGCGAGCGAATTCTTTAGAGCTGCGGAGGAGCTAAACGCTGCAATATTCGCCGAAATTTGCGATCCAGAAGCTCTGGATCTGGTGTACTGTTTTGCCAACGTATAGAAGACGTGCCGCTAATCGGCTAAATTTCGTTGTATGATTATATTGAGAGGAGAAGGAACAGGGCTGGTGGGGAGCAGAAAACGATGCTATATGTGAACTGGGATCGATGGAAGAAAACCACCTTGTAAAAGAAGAAGCAGTGTACTTCTGTTTCTTCGGAAAAAGAAACAGAAAATCCCTTTAAACTGGCCCTGCGACTTGTGGAATAATTATTGTAAAGATTATTATTTCGTGCAGAATAGTTTCATATTTGATATCTTGTAAGCCGTCTGATTTCCAAAGTCGATTAAATGATAATCAACGTAAGCCCTGTGCAAAAATTCAACTTCTTCTCCGAAAATGATCACAATTGCAAGTAATCATGAAAATTCTTGGGCTATTCAATCTCAAACTGTCTTTGAATATCGTAGGACGTAGCCAGCAGCTCGCGCATGCGCATGATCGTGCAGCATCACGGCTCGAGTCCCCCCACCCCCTCTCTCTCTCTCTCTCTCTCTCTATCTCTCCTCCCTCGACGGCATTCGAGAATCGACTCGTGTGGAATTGCTGAAGTCTGAATGAGAGCTCGCTGCTGCTCGCTGCTCGCAAAGTGCATCAGCCGCGCAGCTCGTGCGCTCGCTGTCTCTCAACACACACACACACACACACACACACACACGCGCGCACACGGGGACACGAGGGGCGAGCTCAGCTGTGTCGCGAGTGTCGGCACTTGTGATCGGAGGTGTGGTACCTAATACTTATATATATATGCGCGCTGGTACAGTGGCTCCGGCTGGAAAAACAAGCGTAGCGCCGAAAACAGAGGCGTTGCTCGCGGGCGTTTGGTGCGCGCGATGCAGCCCCGCTGACTGGCAGCTCGATTTATTTACTCGCGCGCGGAGTGACGTTGTATCGACATATATAAGGAGGAGAGCAGAGGAGAGCCGGACACCGAGGGAGAATGGCAGCTGAGTCTGGAGCGGACGTGGCCCTGCCGACCTCGCCGTCCGAAAAGTCCCTCTCGAGCAGCCTCGTCTCCGAGAGCGACCAATCCAATCACTCGACCAGCTACTCTATACGCGAAGACAAGTGGCCCGACCTCGTCGTTTCCCGGCCCAGGAAGCTCGACCCCTGGTGGCATCCCAGACGTGAGTATAGCCCCTCTATTTGCTCATTCGCG
Organism: Aphelinus atriplicis; assembly: GCA_020882685.1. Classification (NCBI taxonomy): domain Eukaryota; kingdom Metazoa; phylum Arthropoda; class Insecta; order Hymenoptera; family Aphelinidae; genus Aphelinus; species Aphelinus atriplicis. The sequence continues at coordinate 2,443,372 of CM037076.1, read as the reverse complement.
AGCGCGCCACAAACCTGTTATTGTTTTCGCGGTGCAGTGCCACGACTTGCTGTCTGTCGTCGGCCCGCACTGCATCTTGCAGCTGCATGGACGCGCGCGAGCGGTAACACGTGACACCTGCCCGACGACGCGGCAAGCTTCGAAATGCTTTTGACATTCGATCCCTGTATCCTCTTGTTCCTGCCTCCGGAATGCCCGAGACTGCGATTGAGGAATATTCGTACCGGTTTGACTCTTGATCATCGTCCCCACAGCCAAACACAAATAAAATCTCGAGTTAGAATCAGTTCCTAGACGAATATTTATTCTACTTTCAACCTGATTTACCGTACTGGATAAGTGCGAAACAAGTTTATTTGAAAGTACTCGGCTGTAGATTTTATTCAAGTCGAACTTGTTTACGTTATCTTATCTTTTCATGCCTCTTGAATATTCAGGAGCTTGGATCTTGTAACAGGTTGTTTGTACGTACGTGAAATGGTTTGAGTTCAAGTTTCTGTTGATCAAAAATAGAATCTCAATCATTCCGGTGATCTTGAAGTTCTGTGGATATTATTGTGTATAATGCAAAATCACGTAGATTTGTAAAGCCCGTTACGTTACGAAATAGATTATTCCATCATTCAGAAGAAAAAAAGGAATGCGAGAACTTACATAATATTTACCCATTCGATCAGCTGGGAAATAGACTGTTTCACGATTCTTTGATTAGTGGCACATATTCGATCATCGATATAACTTTTTCGCATGAGCTGCAGTGTCCATTTTAACCAATGGTAACTCATCCAGAACATGACGAATATTTACGTCAATATGATTCAAATATTATCAATTATCGAAAAATAATAAGTTTAGTTTTAAAAATGTATATTTAAAAATGTAGAATCACATTGGGTACGAATCTCAACAGCGAATCACAATTGGATTCTTTCTGTAAGTTTTATTTTTAAACATTCAGGTGTATTCCGTACAGATAATTGTTAGAACATATCAATTCTGTGCGACGCAGGTGATGTCGAAATTCGCGGGTCCTTATTTTCGATTTCTACCTTGCCTAGTGCCAACGCACTGCAATGAAAGAAGTTTGACAGGGTGACAGCAGGTGGCAGTGCTGGGCTACCTAAGGGAAAGCGGGGGTGGGCGTTCGAACCCCTATGCAATGCGTTGCTATACACTGGCCGACTATTGATTAAGGTAGGTGGAGGCAGAGTCGGCGAGAAATCGATATACCCGAGCGCCGGTCCTCGCCATGTTCTGTCGCAAAATGTTGTTCTCGCGCAACAGTCGACGTTTCTCCGTCTGAGTCAGCGCAGAGAATTGCGTCAACGTCAAAATAGCCATTGCAGCCTAGCCAGAGTCGGCATCGAGAGTCCCAGCTAAGAGCAAAGTTATTATCAGCTGTGTTTCGACAGTTCAAAGTCTGGCTCGCGTCAGTGCTTTCACTCGAGGCCTTCTGCGCACTGGATTACCCCCAGCGATATCACCCGCAGCAAGCAGAAGTTTTCAGTCGCTCCGAGGGTGCAGCAAGAGCAGAGTTACCCAAAAAAGTGCTCGAAAAATTGGGACACGTTTACAAAGCGACTGCAGCCAGGGAACATCTAGATCATTGGCTGCATGGCATACGCGAGCCCCAGAGGATCATTTCGATCCTGAGAAATAAGCGCGGCTCACCCGAGGCGCCGCCGTTGTAGCAGCTAAGAGTGACAGGGGGAAGAAAAGCTCAGGGGCCAAGATGTTGGACCAGGACATGGCGGGTGCACAGGACACCATCTACCTGTGCAACTTCCGAGTGTCGGTGGACGGCGAGTGGTTGTGCCTGAAAGAGCTGCAGGACGTGGACTTTACGATGCCAGACTCGGCGCTGCGCTCGCCCTCGCCCACCCTCGCCCTAAGCGGTATACACTGCACCGATCTGCAGCAACCGCGCGACGATGCGCCGGAGCTTTGCGATATTCTTTCGTCGCCCATTCAGCACGTCTCTTATTTGTGTTTGTATTACTGCCTGCGCCTATATCACCATCACTGCATCGCTCAAATGTCTTATAACTGTGTCTGTCATAGTTAAATAGCACCCTGTGCGTATGCGTCGTCGTCGTCGTTGTGTAGTCTATTTTTTTTCCAACTTTTTTTTTCTCCTTTTTTTTGTCCGATTTATCGACGGAACTCGCGATCAATCTTTAACGGAATGTTATGGTCATATGGATCAGTTCGATGGCTACGAAAATCCGTAGAATTGAATTTGTTTATCATCCAATGAGATCCAAAATAGAATTTGTCCATGGTGCAAAAGATTTTCAAAGCTCGGAAAATTCAAACAGGAAATTTTATTCGAGAAATTTGATTGATAGGACTAAACGTGTTACACTAATAAGGGTGGAAACCTTTCGGTATATCTAAACTTTGGTCGTTATTGATATTGAAGTTCATGTTTATCAGTCTGTAAATATCCATTCTGCTACTAAATGTCGCGTCACTCACGGCTTATTTCATTTGACGATTTAAAGTTTTCACAGAGTGAAAAAGATTGCTCCAGTTCTTTTTTCATTATTCCAATTGACAAAACAACTACACATGGGAATCGAAATGGTCAACAATAATATATGAGAGTCACTGAAATATTAAAATATGAGATGATAAGCAAAGTAAAATAGTTTCGATTGGTGAATCGAGTTTGAAATAACCTCATTCTCGCACTATTCTCATTTCTTCTTTGGGTTCAAAACTAACGTCAGAATTGAATATTTAATGATCCACATTTTGCCCCTTCCAAGTAAAATTTGCATCGGTTGAAATAATCTGAGACCGTGCCAAAATCATTCTAGGAAATATTATTCCTTCAAATATTGCATAAGTTGGTATTCTGTCCTATAGCTCGTGATCCAGTTATCATTGAACGGAGCAACCTGGTGAATATATCGAAACTAATTGTCAAAGAACTCATTGAAACATCATTAAAATATGGACGAATGCTCGATTCGGATCACATGCCCCTTCAGCATTTCTTTATTGTACTCGAACACGTACTCAGGCATGGTTTACGCCCTAAAAAGGTAAATATTGGCAGTCATGAAAATTGACTGGATCATTCATCGGTATTACAATTCTGCGTTACACTTTTGCAGGGTTTATTGGGGCCAAGAAAAGAATTATGGGACATTCTTCAGCTAGTAGAAAAATATTGTCCAGAAGCTCAAGATATGACTTCAAGTATTCGTGACTTGCCTACTGTTAGGTACTATTTGTTTCATACTCCAAGGTCATTCTCTCATTAGATATGAAATTAAAAAAAAATCACACCAATTTTTAGGACCGCAATGGGAAGAGCACGAGCTTGGTTGAGGATGGCACTAATGCAAAAGAAACTCGCGGACTATCTGAAGGTACTGATCGATCACAAAGACGACCTTCTATCAGAATATTTCGAGCCGGATGCACTCATGTTGAGTGAGGAGGCGATAGTGATTATGGGACTGTTGGTCGGTCTCAATGTGATAGACTGCAATTTTTGCGTTAAGGTCAGTTACTTTATAGTGCGGGTCAAGGTGGGCTCGCCTTGAGACCTATAAGAACTCGCCTAAGAAAGCTTAGCCCACAGCTTTGTTGACTGGTGGAATTATGAGTCTGATTATGTCCGTTAGGAAGAAGACCTTGATTGCCAGCAAGGCGTCATCGACTTTTCACTGTACCTGCGGAACAGTAATTGCATTCCCGGCGAGTCACCGGACGAGGAGCTGGAGAATGACAACATGACCACGGTGCTAGATCAGAAGAACTACATCGAGGAACTGAACAGGCATCTGAAGTAAACGAATTTTCAAATTTTTCACGATCGTTCCATTCGAGGCCGAATGAATTTCATCTGAAATTTCCCCTTTACAGCGCGACGGTTCAGAACTTACAAGCCAAGGTTGAATCCCTCACGACGACGAATACTCTACTAAAAGAAGACTTATCGATATCTAAGAATAATATTTTATCTCTGCATTACGAAAATCAACAGTTGAAAAAAGAATTAGGAATAGAGGTCAAAGAAGAGGTATGAACCCCCGTGGATTTATTATTCATATACGTTAGAATGCTTATATCAGGTAACTATGCTCTTTCACTTTAGAATGGGAAAGCACCTATTAAGATATCGGAAACTACCTCGGAAAATGAAGAATTAAGGAGTAGATTGGAAATGGAGAAACGACTGAGGCAAGAAACCGAAAAAGAATTAGAACTACAGGTCTATAGAATTAATCATAAAATTATGATAATGATTCAAGTATTGATAATGGAATAAAATTTATTATTTCACCGCAGATAAGTATGAAATCTGAGATGGAAGTCGCGATGAAACTTCTTGAAAAAGACATACACGAGAAACAAGACACGATAATATCGTTGAGGAGGCAGCTCGATGATATAAAACAAATCAACCTGGAAATGTACAAAAAACTACAGGTGAATAACTAAGTAACGATAATAATTAAACTATGATTTCGTTGTTCTTCTCAACGTACTCATTTATCCATCAGGTATATCAAGCAAAATAGCTTTAGATTCAAACACACTAATCAAGACTAATAATTTATTTTTTGTCAAAGCGGTATTTTCCCTTGATCATCTTTTTCCAGGATCATCTATCAGCGGAGCGTCAATTCTTTTTTTTCTATCAATGGCGTTTATTTCAAATATCACATTGACCTCTCCTTAATATTTTCTGCTATAACTTTTCGCTTGTAGGAATGCGAGCAGGAGCTCACACAGAAGGGCGAGATGGTTAGCAGGCTGCACGCGAAAACGAATCAGATAGGCAAGCTACTGAATAACCTCAAGTTTAACCAGATGGTAATGCAAGAAAGCGAAGAGGGTCGAAGCCCCACGACGCCGGGCTCCGGTTTCAGGTCTATCGCGAATAAACCGAGTCCCACCACTCCGAGAGAAGCACTGAGGGCCCCGATCAGGCCCAAATCTCTTTGCGAGCCGTCGGATACAAAAAGACGATCGGCAGACGAGTTGCAAAAGCGAAAGGCCACGACTCCGTCGATGGGCAAAACAATAATGAGCCCGACGAACGCTAAAACGGAAAAGAAAGACGATGTTGCTGCGGACAATTAAATTGAGTTACTTCTGTCGTTCCGTTTCATGATTTTATTTTATTTTTCATCATGATTTTGTGGAGCGATACAACGCGCTGCTTTACCGGCTGCTGGATATTTAATTCAGACGAGCGTAGGGTTCCGCGGAATTTTCGACAAGTGGGCCTGAAGCAATAATTCTTATTTATTTATATTTTTTTTTATTTTTATATCCCGTATATTATACGTGGAACGAGTGTTTCATGGGAATAATGTGCGTCAACTGTTAAATGCATTTAAGAAACATTTCGTTTTAGAGGAAGGGCATTTTATGTAAATGATGCCAGTTGAAGTCATACAGCGTCGCCAGAAATCTATCAAATTATGAAAAAGATTTTCGGTCATGTTGTAACGCAACTGCATCAGTCATGGCTAGTTAGCGATAATTATTTTATATGTATATCAATGGATTCCAATATATAACTGGGCCTTCTCCGCTTGAGACATTCACACCTGCAGTATATTGTACTGAATGAACGAAGCAATTGGAATTCTAATTTTAGTACTCGGATTCTAGTCACATGTAAAAGTTTATAAACATGGAATATTGTTTATGTATATAGTCAATAACTGAGATTTAATTGAGTCTTTTATGCACAATACATCGTGAAATAATGATAAAATATGTTGTTATGATGGATTTCAGGAATGTGAGAGTTCACTTAGGCATAAAACTGAACTGATAGCTAAATTGGAAGCAAAAACGTTCTCGATGACTGACACCATCCAAAGGATGGATGAAAAGTATGTTTTATTCTTTGGAGTTAATAATAATATCTCATGATGTACGAATGATACGGTTTGGTCGATAATATCAATTTCTCGTATGTATATCGATTAACTAAATTTGATTATAAAATGATACTCGGAATTCAGTAACATTTTGCGATCGTCCTTAAGCTTTTCATATATTGGCTTTCAAGAAACAAAAACTTCTATGTGATAATACATATATGGATGTGCGAAATAATTATTTTGTTTGAAAGCATCATGACAGATGAGGCCTTGGGTCAGTAGTTCCAAGTTAGAATCGGCATAAAATATAAAATAAAGTATTTTTTAATTTCTAAATGCGGGTACCAAATTACTATCTACAGCTTACATTTGTAAGTAAAATCATGTATCGAGTGTCATTGTTATAGAAACATTATACAATGACTGCTTATGTAATAAGATTATATTAATAAAAATATAATACAAATTCTTGTTGTTGAAATTTTCCTGACAATATCCCGAACCTCATATTTTCTTTCATTTTCAATACGATCCGCTGACACTGGAATATCTTCAGATTTATACTTTCTGTTTCACCAGAGTGACTTCTCATATGCAGTATGGAAATATCCATCAGAAATATAATTGATTCAATTTTGACAAATGATTTTCCTCTTAGTAAAACTTGATGCCTGCATTAAATGACGCACGCATACAGTCAGAGCATCAGAACTATGAATAATCATGACCGGGGTACATTTTGTCTATGGTATAGTAAACACTCGAATGCCGCTAGTTTGCTTTTAGAGGGCACTTGCCGCGGTTTTAGATATAATATGTCGGCAAAGCTCTGCACAGTTTACAGTGCTCATTGTGCCTATTTCTGAAATAGTTTTGTCCTGGATTACACTTATGCTTTGACATTAATTTAATGAAATTTCATTCAGAGGAGTTTTGCACGTGAGTTAATGAAGCTGCTACTACGCGTAATTTATTCAAAAATTAATTCTCAACGAATCTTCCTCCTGTTTTCGAGTGCCGAAAAAAGATGAAAATCTACATTGAATTCAATTTTAATTTGAATATTGTATTTCATATATTATTTTATTCCGCGACGTGTACGATTTTTGAGCATATATTTAGTACTCTAATGTACAATGTAGAGAAGTACTTATATTCTTGGATGACGATAAATCGTCGGATCGATATTTCCAATTGAAAATTTTTAAAGTTTCTGATTCAATTTCTAAATAAAATGGATGAAAAAAATTGTCTATTATTCACGAAACAAACCGAACAAACAACAAAGTTATATATATATATATTTCAAATTCATTCGTGAGAAATAGAGCGTTAAAAGCTCGTGGTAAATTTTATTTTAAAATTTTCCTCCAATTCTCTATTGCATTCGTAAACTGTCCACGTATTAAAAAAATAATACGAAACAATGGGGTGGAGGATTTCGTAAAAGGATAAAGATTTATAGAAGAGTGAAACCAGCCGAAATTTACGATCACTTTGCAAACTGTTGTCACAAGTTATGAAGTCAAACTGCTGAAACAGGTCTGGATCAATATGAAGCACGTGGTTGATAATTACACAGGCAATCACAGGCCAATTAAATACGAATAACCAATGCGCACGTTCTCGATATTCATCCAGTTTCTTTCGTCTATGAATTATTCAAAATGGAAGAACATATCAGGGCGGAGTTGTCAGTTTGAGCGGACGAGAGGATGAAAAAGGCCGAGGACCCAATCTGTCATACAACGCGCATATACAGTAGGGGTCGCGAGCTGGAGAAGTGGACGATCGCTCGACGGGGGGGGGGGAGGCGGGGGTAAAATAGAGCTGGAAGGTTTATTGACCATATCCGTACATCGGCGTATCGGGGGAGGATTGACGTTAATACGCAATGCGATCGCAGGTGCAAGGCGGTGGAGGACGTGCGCTCGGTCGCGGAGGAGCGCGTGAGGCTGCTGGGCGCGGAGGCCGCGGAGAAGACCGCCCGAGCGAGTGGCGTCGAGAGGGAGCTGCAGATAGAGCGGGAGTGGCGCACTTCCCTCCAGCAGTCGTCCATCGGCACCGCCGAGAAGCTGTCCCACCTTCACCAGGAGATTGATCAGCTCAAAAAGGAGCACGAGGTGCGATATTGTTTCTTTTCTCACGCGGATCACGCGCCCGTCTGCGCTCCTCATATTGATCGGTCAAAATCGACAAAATTGCAGCCGGACCGGTATTCCAGGCCTGTGCCCTGGACTATTCTCGTCTGTGCATTCGATATTGCCCGATCAAATTTTATGCCCCACACATACTCTGGATATAAAATTGAAAAAAACAACTATTTAGTAGGACTAATTGCACGACTGATAAAAATAGTAAATATTTACTAAATCTTTTAATTAAAATTCTACTATTTATTGTTAAGATTTTAATATTTTCAGTCAAAATAGTGGTATATCCTCATCAATTGAGCTACTTGTGTGCCACTATTAAATAGTAGTTTTTTACTGTTTCAAATTTAGAGTGCAGGTTCACGACGATGGCAAAAATGCACTTGCTAGAGAATCGAGTAAAATTGTCTGTATCTTGTTAATTGAAAGTGCTAATTTTTTTTTAATGTTCTAGTTTGTTCAGAGAATATCTCCAAACATGTGAAAATACGAATTAAGCTAAACTCGGTGTCTGTTGATGCATGATTTCATCGCGAGGTGTTGCCAGAAACACGCCGAATCTGCCTGGAATACGATTTTCTAATGTGTACCCGTCAAAACGCTCGAAAACGAATGTCTCCCCTAGAACTACCCTTGAGACATAAATCCCAGTCCAAAATCCCCACGGCTAATCTTGTCTCACTGTAGTAATTACTGACCAGGAGACCACCGCCGACGTTTGGTTTTGGAATCCCACTGAAGCTTCCGGGAGTTTTTTTTTCATACCGAAACAAGTGATATTTGCAGTCGTTTGTCTTAATGTTTTCGATTACCAATGTTACTTTTTCAGCCATAGTAGAACTAAATTATATCTGGACCTTTTCTCATCAATGTATATACTTGTCTTTTGATTCAACTTAATTGCCATACTAAAATAAGTGAATAAGTACGTGGAGTAGATCATGGTCATGGTAATAAAAAGAAAGTAAATTGAAATGTAATTTTGAGGTGTGCGAGACGGCAAGGTAATAGCCCCGGAATGTACCTAGTGACTGAATATCTCCGGCAAATTGAAACGTAAGCCCCGACGAGCGACTGCATATATATGACCGTGTAACCGAAAGTTTTAGCGAAATGCCTCGAGAGCGGTGGCTGTTGGCGAGTGCGCCAGCGATGGCCAGCGAGCCTGTAGGGTGTAAATGATCAAAATAAGTGAGGGTGTGTCGTGTTGCACAGAGGTACAAGTCGCTGCAGGAGGAGCACTACGCGCTGCGGGAGATCTGCGCCGAGCAGGAGAAGACGCTGGAGGAGCTCGGGGCCCAGCTGTCAACGGCGAAGCTGGCCGCGGCGGAGCTGCGGGAGGCGGCGGACCAGCAGCAGCAGCAGCAGGCCCAGCAGCCGGGCTCGCCGCTCGACGCCGGGGCCGCCCAGTGGGCCAACGACCGGATGGTCACCCAGTGCAACGGCTGCAGCCGCGAGTTCACCATCGCCCGGCGCAAGGTAATCAAACTTTTTAATCAGCTCTGTCCGCTAATCGATCGTTTGCCCGTGTAATTATCGCGCAAGCGCGCGCCTCCCTGGGTTTGCTCCTTTGCGCCGAGATGACACGGACTCCGAGTTGCGTTTGCACCTGCGCCTCGCGCTGCTCCACATTCGTACCTTTCGCGCGCGAGCGTACGGCGCGTTTATTAGATCGGACGAGCACGGTGCAGTATACGTTGGCCAACGCGGCGCAGCTTTCAGCCGCATACGATCACGGCCGGATGCATTCAGGTCATTTCCTGCCTTTTTTCCCCCGGCTCTCCTCTTCCTGCAGGCAGCCGTGAATTTTAACCTCTCAACGAGGGGATTCGGCCGCAAAATGAAAAAAAAATTACTCTGCGCGCCGCGGCGGTGGAGTCGCGCGGCCAGTGCATTTTTCCTACGACTCACGGGCGGTTCATCAAACACGCGGGGCGCAAGCACGACCACGCTGGCCCGACGTGAGTTTGAATTTGTAATACGGTCAAGTAGGCGATATGCAGGCGCGATTAGCCATCGGCCCTGTCGTCACGCCGTCTCCCATGCATATTCAGCCCGTGATAGAGACGTCGCCCGCGCGCGCGCGCGACTTATTCCATAATAACAAGCCCGCGCGAGTATCCTTGTTATATGCGCCGGGCTCTCGCTTCTTTTTTTCGCCTCTTTTTTCTCTCCTCTCGCCGCCCCCACCCCCACACCCCCGCTCGGGCTCATTACCATAGACCCGTGGACGAGGTGTGGAACAACGGGGGCGGCCGCGTCTTTTCGCGCGCGACCGGCCGGGGCCGGCTAAGTATATGGTGCTCGCGCCCACGCCGGAAAGCTTTAGTCAGGCTTATCGGCCGGGGAAAACAAACTTTTTCGTGGCACGCCATACCATTGCCGAGGCTGCCGCCGCCGCCGCTTCTCAAACGCCGCGTTGACGCGCCCGCCCGCGCTCCAAGACTGCATATCGGGATCGCGCCCACTCGGGTATCGTCACACCGACAGAGACAACTCGATTATCCCAGGGTGTTCTTACGACGGAATCTTTCTTATTCGTTTTTTTTCTTTTTTTTTCAAAACGGATCGAGAGAAACTTTCTTGGTGCTTTTCGTAAGGCAGAGGCGTATACCCAATACGAGCCATCCAAACGCCAACAGTCCCTAAATCGCGTTAAATGCCCCATGAATTCTCAAACGCTGCTGCGGTGGAAAACGAAAAGTCCCCGTATGTACCTCGATCGGAGACGAGCTATGCTTAATTTGGATCTTTCTTTGGGAAAATTTCTGAAAAATCGCAACCCTCGGACGTTGTAATTGGAAAATCAAGAGAACAAAGACCCATTGAAGCAATTTATATAAAGAACTTGCGGTGAACAATAATTGGATAACGTGGGTAAAATGCCGAGTGATCGAGAGGTCACTCGGATAGTTTTTGAGCCTAGTTTAGAAGTATTGAAAAAATAGACACTCACCAGAATGAAAGTAAATAAAGAGTCGGAATGGGTGATGAAATGCAGAAAATACGACTGCTACAAACCTGGTGTAAACGCTCGTGACGGGTCAAAAGGTTTTCTTCCTCGTTATATTCTGCAATACAAACGGTATTCCGTGTCACCGACGCGGCACTGCTGTATAGAAGTGCGTATATCATACGAAATACAAAGACTGGCTCAATCCGGGTACTCTCTAAATCTAAAATAGTAAAAAACTACTATTTAATAATACAAATTGCACAACTGCTCGACATAGTAAATATTCACTAAAGAAATAGTAAAATTTTACTAATATTTTAGTAATTTATTGTGAAAAAATGTCGGTCATTTTCGTGTCACATTAGCTTCTTATCTTCATTGTTTTTCCTGCTATCGAACCTGAATATAGATCACTGTATCTACATTTAGTATTGAAACTGATTTTCTATGATTAATTGTCATAGAAATAATAAATAAAATTGTCATAAAAGTGAATTTTCGATCGTATTCGATTTTTAAAAAATACGAAATCGAGACCATTTCCACTGATCCATAGTATTGAGAGGTAGGAGGCAATCGACAGCTAGTTTATTCACTGGTGTGTAATCGCACAAGCTCTTACCTCGCTGCTCGATTTGGTCCTCTTTATTCTCGCGTTTCTCCTCTCAGCTTCTGCGGCTGTGGCTATAAACTATGCGGGTGTATATACATACCGAGGCCATAAGTCACACCGAAGGGATGGTTCAATAATTAACTTGGCTTATCAGTACAACGTTGTTCTGAGTTGGTTGGCGCAAAGGATAGCGAAGATGCAGCTCGTCGCAGCTCGGCGGAGGAATTTATTTCTCGTGAAGTGACGGCTACGGGTAATAAGTTGAGCTGAAAGTTCTATTGTCGCGAGGGCTTTTCACACTTATCATTGTCGAGAGCTCATTGATTTCGCAACGCTTCAAAACCAAAATTATCGGATTTTCGGATCAATTCGATCATTTAATCTTTTTCAAGGGAAGAAATGAATTGATTTATTTTTAGAAAAATTCTGGTACAATGAACAGTATTGTAATTATATTACATCTATTGTCACATTTCACTCACATATTTCAATTAAGGTTATCGATGTTGAATTACTATTACATTTGATTTTGCATTAGCTAGAGAACTTTAATAGATAAATAGCGCTAAAACTGTTCACAGTCGGTTCATATTCTTTTTATTCGGGGAAAAGTTAAGAATTGAAACGAATTTCGTTTTTGCGAAAATCAGATTGATTACGTATGTATAAGTGTATTGAAGAAAAAAAATCGTTACGTTGAATGGAGAATTTACCCAAAAATCCGACTCGATTGTATTTTTATGCTTCTAAAAATATTCAACATGAATTTTTTAGTTCATCGATCCGAAAAGAATTACGGGAGATAGTACGAGTGTGAAAAACGGTGTCATATCGAAGAGGTGAACAGGAGAAAATCTACACGGTCCAAAGTGATGACGTCACTTCGACCTTTACCATTCCCTTGTACCTCCTAATTTTTGTCCAATTGACAAACGCAAATTAATAAGTGGATTATTTCTAGAATATCCCAATGAAATAACCAAAGTTTTTCACGAAACTCCTCTGGAAGATACCTTCCGGTGAGATGTTAATATTCTATTGCGCCTTGGGGAACACGAGTATCGCGCGGTAAATGGAAATCAATGAGAATATTTGGGAATTAAAACTTGTCACTCCTCGGATATTCCGTTCAATTATTTGCTAGCTGCACAGAATACTAACTCGAACACATTCTCAATAATTCGGAAGAAAATTGCTCTGGTAATCGAGAAATAATTACGAATGTCTTCCATGTCAATTTCTATTCGTGCATGCAGAAGCGCACGATAATTCGGGGTGATTCGTTATTATTTTTAACAATCAATAAATATGTTTTTGTTTCAGCATCACTGCCGTAACTGCGGGAAAATCTACTGCAACGCGTGCAGCGACAACACCATCGCCCTGCCCAACTCGACCAAGCCGGTCCGGGTGTGCAACGAGTGCCACGTCTTCCTCGTCGGCCGGTACTCAGTCGTGCACTAGCTCACCGACCCAAACGACGATATCTCTTGCTCGGTTGTGTGTCGCGCGTAAATTCGCATTCGTTCTTTGTATGAAAAAAGAGAATCGACGCCCCGTAATCGAGTGATTCTTCTATCGGCCATTCGACTATATTCTCAGATCCGCACGATTACGTATTGAAATATTTTATGGAGTAATGTCAAAATACGAAAATTGTCGGGGGCGTCAAAGAGACTAGGTGTAGTGAGAACGTTAACCTTGGGGATATTATTGAGAGAAAAGATTTTATGATAAATGTTTGCCTTATTTGTATGGAAGAACCTTCACACGAGTGCAATTAGAGCTTATTCTTAAGGACAATGGAGCTAACAGAATTTATACAAATGTATTTTTTTATCAATATTAATCGATGTTTCCGAACTTCCAGCTCAAATAACTTTTTTTCTTATCGTACGTTAAAGTGCTCGTTTCTATTTGTTGATCTTATACTACGAACGGTGAATCTCTTATCTACAAATCAGTCAACACCATTATGTGTCCATTTATGATTGTTGAGCTCATGAATGTCTTGAGCAAATAGAGCTATTATAATATTATTTGTCTATGCTGTGTTACACGTTGCTTGTGATCATTTGACATATAACGAACAAGAAGTTTTTCACTTACATTTTTCAAGCAGGTGAACAAAAGTGCCGTCTAATTTGTATCTTAATTTTTAAATGACTTGAGTGCTCTTAAGACAGGAAAAATCAAAATTCTACCGTAGTAGATCTGGAACGTATGGTATACAAAAGGACTAACTAATAATTGTAAAATTTTCAAAGTTATTATTTTTGAGAATTAAAGAGAATAAAAATCAAATTTTATCGATGAGTTCCAAAATTATTTCTATCATACTTATAATTACTAAATTAGTCGTTCTCAAAATCATTCACTATAAACTAGGAAATCACTTGGGATTTGGGTGTGAGATCTCGCTGAAAATTTTGAGGGGGGTATGAGTTTACCCAAATAGATAATATCTGCAGTCTTTCATTCTAACAATTTTAGTTCCAGGAGATATTATAATTTTTTCTTGTGAAATGCATACTTGTGTATAACATTCCACGTATGGGCTATTTCATATCAATTCAGCCGGTCAACATTTTTTTTAAAAATTTGTTTTTAGTCAATTTGTTGATAATCATCCCAATAATATTCTTGAATTTTACCAAATTTCTCATGTGTGAGAAAATTGTCATAGAACTTAATGTTTGCAATTTCAAGTTTTTTTGACTTTTTCATCAGCTTCCGAAGTGAATGTGTGCCAGTTACTACGTTTTTGAAGCTTTTGACCTAAGTAATTAAATACGTTTTTGCTCGGTCGAAAAATATGGCGTTCACCTTTTTTGCCAGAGTGAATATTTCGCAGTCAAAGAGAAGTTCACGCGAGCTAGGTAATCACCGTTTGTTTCGTAAAATCACTCGACTTTAAACAATCTGGTCGAATCTCGATGTGGAGAGAGCGCGTCGAACTATCCCAAATATGAATCGCGCGAATCAATACAAGCTGACTCGCGAGTACACTTTTGACGTATAGTATAGCTCGAGTCAGTCATTAGGGGTTGCACGCGCACGTGTAGCAGCCGCACGGGGCGAGTGTATCCAAGCGAGAACGTCGGTAAGTACAAAATTGCACGTGGCGTAAGTAGGCGTAGTTTCGCGGCGTTTCCAGTGGGCTCTCTCTCTCTCTCTCTCTCTCTCTCTCTCTCTCTCTCACTCTCGAGTCGCGCATCAGGAAGTAATTACGCATATTGAGAAATTAATCTTGCGCCGGTTGATTACGGTGATATACACGTTCGGTACGGTGGGAGGAGGGAGGTGGGGCGCTCGAGCCAATTTGGCCTTGCGACCGAGAGAGAAAGAGAGTCTCTCAACGTGCGCATACGTACATGACTTGGAAAAAAAGGAGAAGGATATTAAGGGGATGCCGGTGGCAGTGGTGCGCTGCGCGAGGCGCCGATCGAAACTCTCAGCTGCAGCGGGGCAGTGCACACGCGACGACAGCCGTTGGCTGGGGCATTGCACACACACAGTGGCCGAATCGGACCGTGGGGGGATGGGGGGACGGTCGGGGGGGAATATTCGCGGCCGTGTAATTTCGCTCGGGGGCTTTCCTAATCTCGCGCTTTTAAGACCGCGAAGCCTCGCTCGCTCGCTCGCCCGCGCCTTTGCGCTTTCGTTACAAAAGCAGCCCTCGCCAACGTTGTTATGCGCACCGGCAAGTTTGTGTGTGCCGCTTCATTGCCGCAAAATACTGTAATTTCGCGTAAGGCCGCGTTGAGCTGCTTTACATCCCTCTTTCCCGCCCACCCCAGGCTCTATTCACTCCGGCTTTTCTCCTTTCTCCCTTTGCGTGCACTTCCCCTGCCCCCCGTAGCCGCTCGAGCTCCTCCGTGTGCAGTACACGGGCGGACGGATATGCCGCGAAACAAAAAATTCTTAAACGCATGGGGGGTGGGGGGAGGGCCATGCATTCCCGTCGCGGCTCTACCTCCTCATCGCGTTCCTTTTCGCCGAGAGAGCTGGAGGAAGGAAAAACAAAAAGAAGAACACGGGCAGAGAGAGAGAGAGAGAGAGAGAGATTATTGGATAGTCGAGCTTGTTTTACGCTAATAAAGTGAGTCGCGAGGCCGAGAGTACATACTCGTGTTTTCATGCATGTGCAGCTTCGCGCGGCGAGCTTTTCTACCTGCTCAATACACTCCTCGAGACAATGGGTTGGTTGGCTCGCTTCGGGGAAGCAAATTTCCAGGCTCGTGTTTCTAGGCTTGTTGCAGCTCATTCATTTGAACGACGCTTATCTTTGCCATACTTTCCCTCAAATGCCCAGCCAACAAACTGACGTTTCCATGCATGGAACTGAGTAATAGAGTGTATGCGCGTGTGTGTGTGTGTGTGTGTGTACGCCAACGTCGGCACGGCTGATTGAATCGTCAAGGAGTATACGCAATCCAATTTACAATTTGCTCCGCTCAATCGGGATCGATAAAGTTTCGTCGGGCTCTTAGCGGCTCGTCTGCCCCCTCCCAGATTGAGTAAGCGAATCCAGCCCGGCGGGCAAACGGAATCCATTCGAGGATCGCGAATAATCCCAAATCGAGTGGGACCAAGCTCGCGGCGGCGCAGCACATTTGTTAGTTAATAGATTGAATCGCGGCGAACGAAATGAGCCGCGGCTGCACCTCAAAGAGGATTCAAGGATGAATGGTATTACCGAATCAGCGATGCCGGATCTGTCCATCATGTTTCGGACACGCCGGTCGCGCGTTGTAGCGGACACACTAAATCCTCGCCCTGCCACTCCACTGCCGCGCGAGCGCTTCGAGCTCGATCCTCAATTCCCGCTGCTGCGTCCGCTATCGATGCGAAAGATCGCAATCCTGATTCGTCGGGCCTTTGAAATATCTTCTACCCAACATTGATTCGCCCAAATCGGAACAACGCTTCTGTTATTTCACACAGTCTATTATTATTTTCCTCGCGATCTTCCAATTAGGAGACGGAGACCATTGCCTTCGGCAAATACAATTTCTGGTTATCGGTTATTTCGAGTAAAGTTTACGCATCCACACAGTCGCGCGGCTCGCGAACAGTATTGGTAATATATTCTCGATAGAGATGTTCATTTTCACACGAGGTCTCGTGACCGCGTCGATGTGCTCGCGCTCATTGAACATCGATAGAAGTTTGCAATGTTCACAGCTCCCCATTGGATGCCCGCAGTGAGAACAAAAATTACCTCTCAAATGATTTGGTCTAATCTACTTTATACAAATTCTCGCGATCTGAGTATTCCTGGACAATCGTTCGAGATCAATGTGGTTTTTGGCACCGGTCGTCTCAGCTATTAACTGTTCCTCACTCTTCCTCTACCCTGGAAAGAATACACAAATTTTATCATCTCAACAATCAATAGTACGTGTGAAAATAATAAAGTCGTATTGTTTTGTCGATCACACCGAAATTTGACCAGGGAATGAAATCCGGATGGTACATTCAAGGTACATAACTGTACACATCGAGAACGCCGAATCACTCGTTGAAAATAAATTTGAAATTTAGAAAAATACTGTCTGGATACGTACATTGAAATGCCAGTTGCGTCTAGAGACCGGATTGCGTTTCCGCAAGAGGCTGCGCACGAGGGACGTCCAAGCGAAACGAGTCGAAAATCCCGGCGGCAGACACAAAGGGGCAGAATCAGGGTGTATATAGTTCTCGCGGCATCGATGGACTGCAGGCCGATCGAAGGGACAGCGCGCGAACAACGCTTTAGCGTTCGGTAGCGCCTGGCGCTACATAGTCACGGAACCTGCAGACAGCTAGGGAGGGTTGGAGGAATCAGGGTTGCGCTGGCGCTGGATTACGAGTGTGTTACAACGTGTACGTACGGCTGCACAAGTTTGGCGGCGTGGGCGCGCGCGAGCGTGATGTATATTTAGCGTTGGCTTGGCGCGCGCGCGCGAGCGCGAGAGCTGCCCCCCCAACTTGTCGGCTATCTACGACTTTCGAAAGCTCGTTAGCCGAGGCGCGTGCAGCTCGCTTAACGAGGCTAAATTGAAATCGATCTATGCCAGCGCCAGCTCGTCCGACCTCCCCGACTTCGGAATACACACACAGCTTCGGTGTACACACTCACACACACACACACACACTTGGCATCGACCCCGGCCGCTGCGCGAGCCCGCCTCTTATTTCCGCGATCCACGTCCCGAGACGCGTGTGTATATATACACACGACTATCTCGGGGGGCTGCCGCCGACGTGGCGCTCTTTGAGCTGCTCGAGCCCCGATATCTCGATCGTCCGAGGAGGCCAGCTCCCGTCTGTCGGCCGATACATGCAGCCCCCGCGGTACATATCGTATGCGCGCCACTTGCCTATTTGCGCTGCACGTACATCCCACGGCCCCTTGTACATCGGCATAGCGCGATTGTTCTTTCGAGGTGTCGCGCATCCATATGGGTTTGGAGAATTTTCGTTTGGCTTTCGAGTCCCTTTATCTGGTCGGTTTCGAGCTTCAAGCAAATGCACCGGACAAAAGACTTGTTGCATACGCGGCGAGAATGTGTCTTTCCGTAAAAATGCAAGCACACAATCGAGGGAGATTTGCGGGTCGGTAAGCGGAAGAGCCCGAGAAACGCGGAGTTATTTCTTCGAGGAGGAGAAGGAGTCTAGTGCAGTTTTATCGCGCGCGCTCCGAGTGTCGAAAAGCTCCTCCGCAGCGCGCGACTGATCCTCGGAGGCTTTGCCGGATGACCGTCTAATTGAATATTTTAAGGGTGATCATTTTGGTGAAAGTACGCTCGAAGCCCATAACTTTGCCCGATGCCAAAGCTCTCGCTCTTTCCCTCCAACTAATGCATCCCTTAATCCCACGGCTGTGAACAGTCACGGGATCGGGGCTCGGGACTCGGGAACTGCAGCTCAATGAATGCTCCAAGGACTGGGAACTTTTCACGCCGAGAATTGCTTTAGCCGGTAATAGCGAAAGGAGCCGTGGGTAATTAGCGCGCGAGCCTCTTTGTCTTCCAGCTCCCAATTGGATGTATTTACGCGGAGTTCGCGGATTTTTAACCCACCCACCGAGCTTTATCCAATTAAGAATCTTCCAGTCTGATGATCCACGATTGTATTGATTTGATCGATCATTTGATCGATCGTCAATTCACCAAGATGAGTTTGGAGTCGGTGTAACTTTGTCTGGCGCCAGTAGGAGACTTGGTCGGCATCCGCACTGCTCGGGCATCATTTCAAGTCTGAATTATCTGACATTGCGTGAATTTTCAAGTTTCGAGCAGACAAAACAAACTACCCTCTGCGCATTTGTCTGCTGGCGTTCGCATAACCGAATGCGCAACTTGCCGAGTTTTCGGATGTTTTTTGCGCGAGTGTGTAGTTGACCCAGCGGAAACAGCCCAAAGTAACTCGTAGCTCGATCGCCAGGCACTGTTGCCTCCGACCGAATCAATCCCGGCATTGGTAATAATCCCCTCCTCGATTGATTCGAATCCATCAAATTGCATTTTGCCCAGCTCGCGACCACGTAGAAAAGACTCGGCGCCCAATCGAACCAGCCGGTTCCCGCCCGCAAACGCACACGACCCTTCCCGATTAATCACCCCCCCAGGCTAGCCCAATCGGTCGTGAGTAACGGCGGAGTCGCGACGATACACAATTTGACCTATGGGCGGCTGATGAAAAATTAAAGAGCCGCGTCGGGGGTGGGCGGCTTGACGCGCGCCCGAGGATGGAAGTCGGGTGTAGGTGTATAATGCGGCGAGTTTAGGGAGGCGATTTCGATCGGTATATCGGCCGGCCCGTGAATTATAGACGCGCGCGCGGCCCAACTCGGCGCTATAATTTAAATGCCGCGTTCGCACCTGCTGTGGGCTTTGTGGGGGGGGGGGGGGGGGTCTGCGCGTGTGTGTGTTTGCGCGTGCGCGACGTCCGGCAAAGTGGCGGCAAAGCGAGTGTCTGCCCGAGGGAGAGAGAGAGCGCCGGCTCAGTCAACGTACGCGCGCCAGCCCCGACGCAATGCTCGCCCCCCGACAGCTCGCCGGGCTCTACCTCGTGACTTGGGCCCTCTCGCTGAACGACTCCGCTGCAGGTACTCTATTGTATACCCTCGCTCCTCCCTCCTCCACCTCCTCAGCTCCTATATACGCGCCCGAGGCACGCGATCTCTATTTGCGCCTCCGCTGTTTTGCCCGCGAGACCGACAGCTGCCAACAGCCAAGCTCCCCAGCCTCATTGTTTCCCGGATCGCGTTCGCGATTTCGGGGGGGAACCAAGTCGATTTTAAACGAGCTCCCGGTGTGGGCCAACTTGTAACCTCCGGCTAATGCTACGCTCGTTGATTATCGCGGGACGAGTGATAATCGATCGCCGCTCGAGTTTGACGGAGGCAATTCGGAAGAAGCGCGCCAACTCGCGTTGCCGCCGCGGGGGGATATGCGAGATTCAACAGCTCCGCCGCGGAGCTGTTGTTTGTCGGTGTAGTCCGCGAGCCTCGACCTGCCAACATTTCGTTTAACGAGCCATTGTAAAATGAGGCGAAACACGAATTGACCCGAGGTGGCTGGGAAGTTTCAAGTGGATCAACGATACGTACGCTCGGACGCGTGGCCCTCGTCGACTCTGATGCGACCGTGTATCTTTTTATGGCTAGTAGCGGCACAGAATCCTTCTTTGTCCAGTGTGCGATCCTCGAGAGGGATAACTGATTCATCGCAACTAAAAGTCGGGAAAAATATTCATGTTATCTTATCGAGGCTCGAATGACCTCGAATGAATTGTTCACGGCTCTTCTGCATTAGGAAAAATTACGAATTGAAGACGAAAATGAATTAGATTTTCCGAATGTCGCGTGAAAAATCCTCGTTGTGAAAAAATACATTCTTCAGACTTTTCAATTCGTTATTCTAACAATTCCTATACTTGTGGATCTCCGATCTTGCTGAAACTTTCTTGGGTACCCTAAAAGCTCGTGTGTACACTGTACAGCCGTTTGGCCGAATGGCTCTGATCAGTTGTAATAACCTCCTCGTTAGAGCAGCTGTACTACTGTTGAATTTTATCCGCCATTCTAATACCTGATGCTCGTGTAAACAGTGTCGAATAATAACAATAATCGTATAGTTGTAATTATTCAATACTCCCCACAACAATAATCATCATAACGATGCTTTCATCTATTACAATTGTATATTCCATACATAAGGTTATTTCAATGATATTATTTTTGATAATTGTGTCGCACTGCGGTCTGGTTATTAGAATCCACTAGAATGAATCCTTCGTAAAAAATAACATTTGTAACATCTGATCGGTTTTCGAGGGCACTTTATAATCTGGTTAAGCGTCCGAGGTATATTTGAGTGATAGTGAGGTGTATTAAACGGGAAATCGATTTTCATCCAATTTCAATTGAGTTCACTTTTTCTGGAATAATCATGATATGACGAGAGGTAACTTATTTCCCTGTACTCCAAAGAGCTTCTGATGAATTCCACCATGATCCAGCTCATCCTTACTACTCCTCGTTTATCCTTGACACTCCGCGTGTACACACCACGAAGTACGTTCCACAGGGACTAGGTATAGTGAACTTGAATAAAATTGACATTCTTCATTGGTTTCAATTGTACATAATATAGGTACAACATCGATAAATTATATTCATAATTGCAACTGCACTCGGAGTATGATGAGGCTTTAATAATTGATCATTTTCTTCGAATGACACAGGAATTAATCATTTACAGATTGGTATGTAAATTTCGACATTCAACAATAATTACGGGAATAATTCGATTATATGTAGATTTACTAAATTTTATATATAATTTCGAAAATAATCTTATAGAATATGTGTTATTTTCCATTTCTGATCCATACACAATTTGGCAATTGTAAGAAAGAAAAGTTGCAAAATTTCTTTGTCCTTGAATTTACTGGATCTCAATAATTTCATTGCGATTTAACTAGGTAATTTCATTCTCATCGTGAAAAGTGTGCAATAAGTGATAATTGAATCGAGAAACGTCGGATTCGAACGGAATGAATCAGTTTTATTTTTCTAAAACAATCACGAATTCATATTTCGATGTTTCTGAAGAAAAAGAGGTTCTACTAAGGAATATAGATCTGCAATTTATCCGCATGGAATACGTAATTTAACTACATTTCTTTTTGTATTTGTATTACTTGATGGAACGTCAAAGCACCTTTCATCATGGTTCATAAAACTGTTCATCAGTCTAATATTTAATCTTCATTCAGCAAGTATACTTTAGATTTCGAGCAGAGGAGATCAGTGAAGCGTCACTTCATTATCAATGTTTCAATTTATGGCAACTAGAGCCACCCGGTGGGAATATTCCGATTAAGAGAATATTCAAATCGATAACTAGTTTGATTACAGAGCTATCTTCGACCGACGGTTCCTTTTTTTTTTTGAGAATACCTTTGAGAATTTGTTATCGCATCAGAGCTCGCTTTATTCCATTCTAACCATATTCACGTGCCGAAATCAATAGGTATCAAAGCTTCCTTTTGTTCATAATTTATGCTGATCATAGCAGTGAAAAAAAACGTCGGGAGAAGTGCAAGAAGTAAACTTTCATAAGCCAACTTCTCAGTCGAGCACCAAACGGGATTTATTTTGTTCTCCCTCCAACTCGGTAACTCTGATAAAGCTAGGCAGACGAGGGGGATGCCCCCTACTTTTCAAAGTGTTTTTTCCACTCCACAGCAAATGGGAGTGAGAATATCTAAAATCACGCCACAACTACCACGACGACGCACTCGCATTCAAGCTATTATCGGCTCCTTGTATCGGGCAACAATTAAACAAGATCTCCCTGTGTTTACAAAAGTCGCAAATTCATGCTGGAGTTTTTTCACTTCAGCAAGTCCCGAAGAATTGTTGTGCTAATGTCGTTTCGCGTCAACATAAATTCCACCTTGCAATTACAAAGTACAGTCGTGTGAGTTAGGAAAAAGGAGTAGAGTCGTAAACTTTCACTCAAGAAAATACTCGTACAACCCTTTGTGCACCTAATAAGACCACTTTTTTTTGTTTACCTACTCGCTTTCTAAAAAGCTATAATACGTCCAATAAACGTATATGCGCACTAAATCAATGCAATACATTTCAATTGAATATTTTCTTCCATACGAATAATGTGAAAATGTGCATTTCATCGTGATTTACGAACGCTTGATTCCAGGGTGAATGATCAAGTCATCAAAACCAAATATTTAAACTTTGAAGACAAAGCATAGAGTGAATAGATTTTATATATCTCGCTGAACCAAATGGGATTGCGAAACATTATATTTTCCATCCACTTCTGATGATTCGAGTGGATTTTCCATGCATAATGAACTCATTGTGTTTAATAATCGACGCATATCAATCTATTACAGTTCACTCGACTTTATTAATTGCACACAGGACTGCGTCATTGCACCGCGAGTTTTCTGAATATCCTATCCAAGCCTTTTTTTTCGAGATAAAATAATTTCACCCGAATAAACTATATGATTGCTCGACGATCAGTAGGTATATGAAACTCGATTGTAGCTATTTGATTACATTTTATTCCTACACCGCCGTGGGATATTGAATTAAAAGTTAGATACATGGAAATGAAATAATACTATAAAACTACTCTGTTTATACCTATCGAGAAAAATCCATGTTGAAGTACTTGCAAGGGAGGAATGGTAATTGATACAATGAAACTTTCTGAGAGCTTGTTGAAAAGTTTGAGATTCATGTACCACATATCGATAATATAATTTGAAACAGTGGATTTCAGATTAAATCGATAAATGGAGGTCCAATGCAGTTTCAATAATCAACGTTCATTTTAACTATAATTCCCTTGTCACGGTAATTATTAATTGAATATTGAATGAAAATATTAAAAAGTAGCTCTCTAACTTTCTTATTTTTGAACTATTGATTCACTTATCAATTACTTCGTTCGTTCATCGTGAATATTGTACTTCATTCTTTATTTAAAAATTTGAACCACTAACTCGTAATAGAGTCTATAAATATTATCCATCTGTTGTTAACCAGCCTATTTTGGGAATAAATAATATTCACCGAATCCCACTTTTCAAATCGTTAGAGAAAAAATTTGAATATTTAATTGGCTTAATATTGATTAAAAAAAATACAAATCATTACTGCGAGATATTGTTTAAAAAATGTTTTCCACTTGAAAATAACTATGAAATAAATTTTGGTCAAAGTGAAAAAACTACGAATGAACATAGTGGTTAATTATAAGTAAATATCACAGAACGTGGGTTAGCCGTACTGTCTTATTTCAAAATACATTTGAGTAAACGAGTCGGCAAGTTTCTGATTCATCGCAGGTGGATCGTGGCACATAGATTTTGCGTGTGCTTCCTGTCGTAAACATTTGTCAACTCGTCGTAGCCGTATTTTACGGTCGTTAACACGGACCATACAGTCGTAAGTTACCACTGATTTGCTTCTCGTGTCTCGTCGTGATAATTTCATCACCTAATTAGAGAATTACAGTTTTTTTTTGCTTTTTCCAAATGATAGACAAACCAGGAAACGACAACAGTTCGAATTGAATATCGTTTTAGATTTAATCCCAAATAGATTAGAACTGTCACCGGAGGAGGAGCGGGGTAATATAACAGGATAGAAATGGATAAAGACATTTCGAGCCGTACTCACAAACCATTGAACAAGACTAGCTCGAAATTTAACACAATATTCTTACAGGTATCTATTTTGAATTTTAATACCAGGGGAAATATCAGGAAGAGCTCGAACAATTGTGGACAACCAAAACATTTATATGTAACGTTTTTTGATAGTAGTCAGTGTCAAGAATTCGAAAAAAGTTGATTTTTCCCATTCTATAATAAACTTGTAGGTCTCAAGATGACGTGTGTGAATAAAAGAAGTTAGCAAAGTTTTCGTGTTGAACGCCCTCGACCTCTCTTGTGCTTTAGTTTCAAATAGCGGTTTTGTTCTCACCTGTTCGTTTCATGAAAAAAGTCTTTTCCAACACAAGCCACATTTGATATTTCTCACTCAATTTTTTTGTGACAAACAAATGAATGAATTTTTATTAACAAGTAAGAGTAATAAATATCTATTTGATACATGTCTTAAGTTTCTATACCATTAAGTTCTCTGCATTTTGCTTAAAGCAGGCACCGAGTCTTCTTGAGAATCTGAGAGGATTTCCCATTCATTTCACTAATTTATGCATCAGCGCTCCGAGTTTTCATTTATGATAACTAAATAAATTGTGACTAGTCAAGATTTTTTAGTAAACTTATTCAAAATAAGAAAATTTTTTCAAATCTTCAGTGTGATGAACTGCTATTGATGAACCACGTATGAGGTAAAAATTATAATATTGACGAGAAGATTTTCTACTCAATTTTTATTTTTTCTCATAAAAACTCTGAAGCAACCCTCGTAATACTCATGTTAAATTATAACAAGATTTAATGAACAAGGCACGCAGGAAAATTACACTTGATTTTCATTTTACCACGAAATGAAAAATAAATATTGATTCATTTACAAAATTATTTCTAGTTTAATTTCTATTTCAGTCCGGTAATTTTCTCTGCGGAAGAAACATTTTCTCGTGAATGATACGAACACGTTGATTTTAATGAATTTTTTCGGTATTATGTCGATGAGTATACATGAATCATATGTTTAAGGATATATAGAATCCTTATTAAGAATACGGATAAAAATCTGAACAAAAACTATGGTTGTCAACGGGCATGCACGCATATATATATAAATGTGTTTATCGGTTTAGTTGCTTTTGATTCGTAAGTGACAATACCTTAGTACTGCATCTCTATACGATTTCATATGAGGTAGGTGCATCCAATATGAGCCGGTACCTAATATGAGCAATCCTTTGGAATATGCGCTCGTGCAGCAGTGCCGCGCGGCATGGAATATTGTTGGGGTAGTACAGGATAATGAAGAAAGTAAACATTTTGACCGGTCGCCAGTCCAATTACACCAGGTCGTAACCATACTCATATTTCCTGCATTTGCTCACTAATTTCGGCTCACGCTCCATCTAATGTCGCTCAGGTGAGTAAGCACTTTTGCTGTATCAAAGAGAAAGCTACGTGACGGGGCAAAAAACAAACTTTTGACACAGACTTCGAGACCTCGATTTTCGTGATCTACGCATCGAAAAAATGAAATCCCAAAAATGTCTGGATGTATGTATGCTGTATGCAACGCTGTTTTTGACGTGCGATAAATTTCGAAGGTATCGTCCTGAAATTTTGATGGTTAACGACACGGAAACTCTGTTCCTCCATAGTAACTGTTGTTCACATCCGTAGCAATCGTTGCTAATTAGTTCGAAAATTCAAAACTAGGTCCATTTGTCGGTGTCAAAAAATTCAGAATTCTTATTTCGACATAGCAACCGTTTTTACGCAAAGCCTCTTTGAGAAAGCATACGGTTAATGCATTTAGCAGCTATCAATTGTTTCAATGGGTCTCCGTTTTTTACGTCAAATGAACCCAATAACGCTCAATAACCATTGTTCTGGATTGACTAGCTGAGATTTGATCGACTTCACAAAGTAACTCTACCCAATGTGACACGCTCTAAGAGTTTTCGCAAAATTGATTATGATAAAATTGGAATTTCCAAATTTTCCGAACGGCATCTTAGAGACTAGTTTAACACTTATCAGAAACCATTACTATAATCATCATTTGATTATTTTAACGTATTAAAACTGACAATAAACCAAAGTTACTCGAATCTTGTACACTGGGTACGCGTGTACCCACTGTTGCACTCTTTCATAATAATTTGTGACATCCTGTAAACGCCTAGAGGGACGATCAAATTGTAATTAAAACAAACTCGAAATCATCTAACAAAACATACATATCTAGATCATTACAACATGTCTATAAAAACTTAACGTTCTTTAATATTGATACATTCTACTCAGTCTTCCGATTCACAATCGAGATAATTTGAGATAAAGTGGTCACATGTGAAGAAATGAGCATAATTATACTTAATTATTGTAATTGAGTTAGCAGAGTGAAAAAACTCGAACACGAAAAAAACGGGTAGTAAAACTCTAAACTATTGTAAAAGAGTAGTTTTAAGGGCTAAATGAGCGAGGAAGCGACCAAAAATTTTATTTTAATACTCCCAGCATAACCTGCAACGGCGACTGGTGCACAGAAAGCACGGGAAATACGAAGTCCAAGAAAAGAGATACATTGGGGACAGTCACATTTTTGTCATAATATTTCTTTATTTTTTTTAAAAGGCTTATTATATTTTGGGGATTACGATACTCGTTGTGGTCGAAATATTGAGCTACAGTATCGAAGTATAGCAAAGGGCTGATTGACCTCCTTTAAAGACGGTAGGGCAGAGTATCTGTCCGATTAGCTCTGAAGTTTGTAAATAATTATTGTTACATTTGTTCGACAATTTCAATGTAACTGTTCGGTATTTAATGATGAATTAAGCCAACGTCATGGAGACAAATATTCCAACAAAAATGAAAAAATAATTATTTTGAAGAAATGAAGGTTCGATCGTTACTATGATCTCATTCAGCTATTCGATTCAGAACAGGGAGCGTCGAGGATTTTCTATAATCAGATCTTAGTGATTCTCGTTAATTAAATTGATTTCATTCTCAAAGATTCCTCGGATTAATTGCGCTTTGAAACAACCCCCAAGAATCATTAATATCACTCTCGATTTCACGAGTTTAATGACCGAAAGAGACAGTTTTTTTCCAAAAATGACTATTACTCAGCGTGAAAAAATTCCAAGCCGTTTGCGGCTTTGGCTCATTCCGAAGGTATACAGCTTATTTCCCACCAGCAACGTGGGGAAATTCACATGTAACGAGGTATGAAGACTGCTCGCTTCGGAGGCGGCTCATATTGGGTACACCTTACTCGTAAGAAATGTTCCCGACCCCGATCCTCACTTAATTCACTTGCGCGCGGCTTATCATCCAAGAAATTCATCTCGAAGCTCTTATTTTGGGAATTCAAAAAAGGCTCAACGCGGAGTAGAGTCGAAGAAACCCGCTCGCGCAGCATCGGATCGGTGTCAGAATGGAAAAAGGAGGGGCACACGTATACACGACAGCTCGGGCCGAGCAGAGCTGATCGAGCGCACGTGTATTTTGATAAAGCTTGTAAGATTGCGTTTTTACGCGGAGTGTGTGTGTGTGTCGGCGGCGGCGAGGGAGGCTTGTACCGTAGCTTTGAGGACTTAGTTGCGTAATGCTGTCTCTCTCTCTCTCTCTCTCTCTCTCTCTCTCTCTCTCTCTCTCTCTCTCTCTCTCTCAGGGAGAAAATCTGAGGAAGGGATGAGACGTGGCAGAATGGCGAGGTTCTTTTTGCGCTCGAGCAGCTGGTTCGCTCTCATAATGCAGGCATCGGTCTTCCGAGGAGCGCAGCTTGCGGATCCTCGGCTCCTACATATATGTATGCACGAATACGTATACGTATATACATAGGGCAGGTTGCTAACGGTGGGGCAAGCAGCTTGAGGGTTTGCCCAGCGAACGGCTTCATCCAACAATCTTAGGGGGCATAACAAGACGCGCGCGAATCGAGCAGTGGCAAGCTGCTTTGCGCTGGCGCTCGCGTATCATACCGACGCACTTGGTAAGTAATTATGACTTTGCGCCGTTCTCCGCAAATATGTATTCGCCGAGCAAATGCCGGGCTCTGCTCTCTGCACTGCACTTGCCCGCGCGTACGTATATATACGCGAACGCGCTGATTTAATGACGCGCGTTAAAATGCTCGCGTGGCCGTGTAAGCATTTTGATATATTGTACCGTTTGGAAAATATCGGCGGATATTTGCAAACTAGAGCGAGCGAGCGCGAATCTGCGAGAACGGCCCAATTGGCCGCGCGCGCGCGATTTTCTTGAATTAATTATTTTACGGGAAAAGTTGTTGCCGAGCCCATAACCGAGCCTCGCCGGCCAATGGGATATGACCCGTTGGCGAATCAATTTTACAAGATAATTATGAAACGACTTCTCATCTTTGAATGTATAATTTAAGTTCTACTGCAGGGGGCCAGTAATACGCGCCGAGCTCGCGCAAAGTTACTAATCCCCGGGCAACTTTTCGGCGAATTATTATAGAACTGATAGAACTAATTAATATATTTTCAGCAAATTAGCCAGCCTGCACCTACGTGTAACGTATTGTTATACTCGGCTCCCGCGAGATACTTTCGCTCCGATTATAAAATCTTAATTTTCTAACGCCTCAATCTCGCTCGAACTTTGCAAGATGATTTTATTTTTCATGTTTTGTTTCACATTCAACCTATTTGTGTGTTGAGCTACAGTACTTTCGGAAATCAATGTCGAGCAGTGGATTTTCCCTTGAAATCGATAGACAACCACTGGGGAACAGTTGTCAGTCGGAATTTCGAATTTTTGAATTTTCAACTGAATTCTAGTGAAAATCAAAAGAAGTAAAATAATGCTCTACTGTCATAATCTTCCACTATATTCTATCTCTCGAGCTGAATGTTCATTCTGACCTTGAGCGAAACTTGACCAACTCCATAGTTTTGATAAAACTGCAGGTTATTACTACCCAGCTGCTATATGAGAGCCAATGTATAAGTGTTTGATCCAGGACGTCATATTGGCCTGAATACCTCCTCAATGTCAATCTATTTCATTCCCAATTAGGATATATCGAAATATTGGCTGGCAGGCGTCGTTGAGTCTACGAATGAACCGAACTGATGGTGGACTATAACTATGCATACTTAATCATATTCACGCACCCGTGCGCCTGACCAATACATACAATCGTAACGTTTATTAGTAGACTGTGGCAACGCCTACCGACCAATATTTCGATACATCCTAATAGCTCAAACTCAGATGACAAAGCTCCGAGTATCCCTCTATCGGCAGTCAGGTGGATATCATGATGACACTAGATACTAGCGTATGCAAAATAATAAGTATGAATAGTAGCTGATGTGGGTGCAAACGTATCGACTATCTTTAACCTAATTGGACTCTCAAGTTTTGATTTGAGGTTCTAATTCCATAGTTCCAGATAGTTTGTCACCCTAAATTACACTGAAAACTCAGTATGGGATCGACAGGGAAGAAAATTTTTATCCAATTGCTTGGACTTTTGCTTTGAGTATTAAATCTTCTTATATAAGTCACAGTATCACAAATTATGATGAACGTATGAAAGTGTCATGTCATACGTTAGTGTGCTTTTGAACATTGAATCAAAAGAAAAAATGTTCTCTGCAAATGTAAAATTTGAGTATGTAATTTTTGGGTATTTCCTTGAAAGTATAACCAACAAAATTACGTTCAAATGTCGGTCTCATACGCCCTTTGAAGATACTTCTTCGGTCGAGACGATGAACATTGACTTTTACGATGAAACTCGGTCGCATTTCATTATACTGCGTTACAATCAATAACGAATCGATTTTTCAATTCATTACGATTATTAATCGAATTAATATTGCATACATTCATTTTTCCCCTGGGTAAATTTAATTCGAGTGCGTGTGTATATATACATGTATGCACGGCTTTCCTTAGACAGGCCAACTGACATAATTAAACGCTGACACGTACAGGGGGTACACGTGTATTAAAGTTCCACTGAATACTTCAAAATCAGAGCTCATATATTCCGACGAACGACTCTCGGCTATTACGCCGCGCGAAAACTGCTCCAACATTAATAACGTTTCACTTTTCGGGATCTAATTAAGTCAAAATTTCACTTTATTCGAGAATGAAACTTCTTAACTCGCGGCCCATGGCAAATCCCGTTGCGCTCAACCGCGGCCGAAGCGAACCGACTTTTCCGCCGGCTTCTTTTTCAAAAGCGCGCTTTTAATTTCCAGTTATACGCTAACTCGGCTCGGCTTGCCACGTTGCGCTCGGGCTCCTCTGCGGCGATCCCGCCCATCTATATATATGTACGAGATCCGGCTGGAAATCTTGACGAATCGGCTGTTGCGGCAGTCGACTAAGGGTCGCGACGCTCGTTATAGCCGACAGCCCCGTGACGAAAGGGTCAAGCCAAAATCTATTTGCTCTCGCGCGCACACACACACACACACAGGGGCAATAGTTGGGCAGCACAGGCCGGCAGCAATATGCAGCAGACAAGAAAAATCCCGGGGCGATATTCGCGATCGCGAACGATTAAATTACCCCGCGCCAGCTCGGAATCAATGAGGGCACGCTCCGGCCGCGGGGCCTGTGCACTGCGCGCGTGTACACGTGCGCTATATATGTATACATACGTGTAGGCGCGCGCTCGAGTTCTCATGCGGTTCGCGGCCCTCGTGCTTCCATTACCAACCTCATTAAAGGTGGGAGCCTGCGCGAGCTGCTTGATTTCGTTTTGCCCTGCTTCTATTTTTCGCCCCCCTTCCCTCCTCCCTTTTTTGCCCTTTTTTTCTCCTTTCGCCCGCCCCAACCCCTTCCGGCTGAGCCGAGTGTGTCTGTGCTGCTGCTTTTTTTGCCGGCCAGCTTTTCACGGCACATTTGTTTTCGCCCACATTTCAAATATTTTCCCTCTCTCCGGGGGCTGCAGCCGGCCGCTTTATTCCGGCAAGCCTCTCAATAAATTCATTCTTCGCGCACAGACGCGTTTCCGCGGCTCCTTTCTCCCCCCCCAGCGTTTCCACGTCATTATGAACCGCCTCATTAATGTCGCGCCCGCGCCGTCAGCCAACACTTGTGAGCGACTATTTTTATGGGTATTATGACGTTCGCAATTAGACTTATTTGTGCGGCCATGCCGATCCTAAAGGCCGGAGCGGAACGCTTTTGCAATTGCAAGAGAGAGAGAGAGATGTGCCACGAGCGGCTCGCTTATTATTATTCCGGCTGCCGATATGGGCTTTTGCGCATTCAACACCGACAGCTGCCCGACTCGTCGGCCGGATATTCCGAAAAATCAAAGGGACTTTTTATTCTTCTCTCTGATCTTGTTCGGCGGTGCAGTTGCACGTGTAATTGGGCCCTGATGCGAAGCTCACTCGACCGCACGCCCAACTCGTCCTGATTCGTCATTCTGCCCTGTGTGTGTATGCTCTTTGTCAATTGTGACGGCTCGATGAAAATTATTTTCGGATTCGTTCTCAATGGAATTTGCAGGATCCACGTATTGCCTGTAATCATAGTATCAGTCTCTCGATCGAACCATATCCTGCTGTAGCAATTTACATTCCGTTCAAACATACACAACGGACGAATCATTTTCAAAATTATCAATTACATCACTCGAAAATACACACATACACACGTCAGGACTTTTGAGTTACCAACTCTGCATCTGAATCATATCGTTCCTTATCTTGGCAAATATGTGTTGCGTATTCTTGCGTTCTGTCGTGACGGGCCTCTTAAGCCTGGTTTGCTGATGCATTTAGAACTATGACAGCGATTTAAAAATTGACCAATTACAATAATACTTTGACCAGAAGCAAAGCTATTCCGAGAGAAATAGAAACAGGAGGTGCTTATTTTCGAGATATCTATTAATGAAAATGGTTTTGAGCATCTATATACGGATCAAGGAAGTTTATTCATTCATTTATGAGAATGAATTTAGACTGAGAGAAAAACGTCTGTGGAGAATTATGATTTCGCCACGATCGATTTACAACATAATTTTGATGATTCACCAAGAAGAAATTGTGGTTATATACACGTTCGATCTAGCGGAAGAAAATAATTGCAGGTTCCAAAATATTTTGAATTCTTCATGTATATAGAAGTAAATGAATTGATGAGATTTCTATATACGCTTGGAACTCGAGAGTTTCCGCGACATTAAAACTTGATTTTTCAAAAAATACATTCAAGTTATTCGGTGTGTAAAATTACATTACACGCACTAGTGCATTTTTTAAATGTCCCTTTAACTCGAGCACTCGTAACATAAAATATCGGATCCGTCTGGTGGGCTCGATTTTGAATCACTCGAGTCTCTGGCGACAATTTAACGACGCAAGGAGTCAAATTTGATTCGACCGAGAGAAGCCATCGGTCAGAAATGAGATACATTTACTTATCAGACGCGCGTACGCTGCTCCTGAGTCAGGCGGGTTCTCCGCGTGTAATCACAAAGCCGCCGAATCGAGGGAAAAAACTGGAGGATTCGCGACGATTGATTCGGAGCGCGTGAGCCCGTCGGTCTCGAAGTAATACCACGAATCGCTTGGCAAAAACCTCGGCTGGAGTGGTGTGGCGCCGCGGGCCGGTAAAATTCGCGGGCGGGGAATATTCCTGCAGTGGATAGCTGGTGTATGGCCGCGCGCGGCGCGCTCAAAGAGCTGCCCTGTAATCCATTACCCAGCGCGCTAAGCCGGCCGCAGTGCGATTCCAATTTCCGAAGGATTCAGCCGGGGCAACAGCCGTATCCGTCTTGAAAAATCAAAAGGAGGAACAAAGCGGGGCAAATTAGACAGCTGCCGCGCGACGCTGACGATCGGTCCGCGCGTGCGTGGCCCTCTTTGCACGCGTCCGCTCTTTGGCAGCAAAGCACCGGCAAAGACAGGAAGGTAGAAAGAGCTGCCCATCTGTCATTACGGCCGGGGGGAAAAACGCGCCCCGCGGCTCGGCTCGCCGATATCGCGATATCCAGTCGCCGCTTGGGCGAGGAAGAGAAAGAGGGACGAGAGGAAGCCGAGCAGCTGCGCCGGGGGTCGCCGGGGCTTGACGGGGGCCGGAGGCCGCGGCCACGTAACATTGTCGCGCAGTCGCCATGCTTAATAAGTTCCTTTGAGCGGGTCAGCGTCTGTCAGGTGCAGCAGCCGCTCGCGGGAGAGCCGGCAATCGCCGGTTGCGGTCCCATTATTCACCCGCTGCAGCTCGGCACTCAGCTCTTTTCTCGCGCCACCCGCCCCAAATCCGACAGCAGCTTTCGCGCGATATCCCAGCTCGCAAATTAAGCCGCGTCAAATATATATCCACTTCGAAATGTTTGACTTTTCGACTTTTTCAAATGCCAAGGGTATTTCAGGTTTGCGGAAAATTCCATCGGAGAATCGCCCCGCGCGCGTTGGCATACTATGGAAAAGCCTCTCTTTGTCAGCCGATTCTCGGCGCGTCATGCGGGTGAACAATTATTTCGAAGCGACAGCTCGCCTTTTATATTGGAGTGTTATTTCGGGTCCACATAGCTCGCGACGCCGTCGATTCTGATTAATTAATATTTAACGATAAATATCAACGAATCTCATTAGCGATTAATTCAGCAATTTTCAAAACTGATGACGTGGATAATTCAGCAAACATTTCTTGTGCTATAGGCTGTATTTCAAATATGAACAACTTTGATCACGGCCATGTTCCGTTATGGTCTATGGCACACGAGACTGTGGGAAAAACCAAGTGCATGAGAAGTATTCTTCTTCGAAAAGGCTTTATTGGAGAAAAAAATTTGTACAGGATTTTCGCACAAAAATTGTACATTCAACCAACTCTTAATTATTCATCGAAAAATGTTGGGCAGTTGTTCAACCATTTCTGTTTTCACTTTTCATGCCAAAATTTTGTAATGGAAATATTGGATTTACATTCAATAATAATTTTCCTCCTTCCGTAGCAACGCGGTTGCTAGGGAGGTGAACAACGGTTGCTCTTGAAAAAATTGTGAAAATTCTGTGTCCTTTACCGTCTAAAGTTATCAAAACGAAACTTGGAGGTAAACAACAATTGCTGTGGAGCAAATATAACTTTTGAGTTCCTTTGACCATTGGAAGTATTCAACAATGATTGCTAGGGTTGTAAACCACGATTGCTATTAGAAATAAGTGAGTCAACGAGCTCCATCGAGACTTTATGAAGATTTCTAAAGAACTTCCCGAAAACTTATTGGTAACGGTTGCTAGGGAAATAAGCAATGGATGTTGCTGAGAATCGAATTCGGTTTACGTCTTGCCAAGAATGACTTGTGTGCAACAGCAATATCAAACGGGATTTCCAATCGCAGCAAGTAGAATATACTCGTTGCGAGAAATTACTTTTTTTAGTGTGACTAGTATTCAAAACTACAGTTATATGATTAATTCACTTCATTAAGAATACGTGAATTAACTTTACTATCGTCACATCCGATAAACATTTTTTGACGAAAACGGATCCAAGGTGACATGTTAATATGCGAAGCTCATCACGTGTGTTTGAATTGGAGCTAGAGACTTTTTTTCAATTATCACTATGTAACATCAAACTTTGTTTATTAAATCCACATGAGCGAAAATCGTTTAGTGTGTTAGTATATTCATGTCAGTTCGTGCAGGAGTAGTTTCATTTCTAGTGGATAGTTGAAATAACAGTGCAATTATGTATGAGTGCACGCAGTATTAACTTTGTTCGGGGATCGCGTGTTGCAAATCATTCTTAGATAAACGCGTCCTTCCGCCAAATCGATTCTTATTCAACGAGTTGTCGAGTTGCATTCAGCAATCCCTTTTCATTCCAATTTACCACCTTCAAATGTATGTTTCAAAAGTTGAAATTTAAAAATAAAAACAAAACGATCAGTTATTGGTCAAATAAAATAACAACGAATAGTTTAAAGTTTGATTTCCAACGAGGTGTTGTCCTGAGATAATTCAATAAAAATACCCAGTATAGATTTATGTTTCGCTGAAATATGAATAAGTTCGAGCAAGTTCTGTTAAATATGTCAGTTGAAATTTGAATGAACGTACTCTTCCGGATATATCGCTCCACGTGAAGTAGAAGTAATATAAAAAATTATGCTGGATTATAGAATCACGGTTAGGCAAAGACGGGCCTGTTTAGTAACGGGGGGAGTCGGCCACGGTTCATCTTGTGTAAATGTTGTTTCTTTGTTTTCAACCTATCCCCCCTCGAAACACGTATTATCATGAATAGATAGGTAGGAATAAGTATCAATAATTAAAATGAACTGATTATTCGAAAAGATTGAATTGCATATTAGTAGATAAATCCACTAGAAAATTGAGGAATTCCGCTGATTAGATTATTTAGTCATCTTGGATATCAGAACGCTGCTTATTAGTGTACGGATATAATCACATTGGAAAGCCTTGCAACCCTGTAATCTCGTTGAGCGAACCGACGAACCCAATCGGTTTACGAGATTTTATAGATTGTTCAAAGCTCTGATCTGTGATGCTACACAATAAGGAA
Source organism: Aphelinus atriplicis (assembly GCA_020882685.1). Classification (NCBI taxonomy): domain Eukaryota; kingdom Metazoa; phylum Arthropoda; class Insecta; order Hymenoptera; family Aphelinidae; genus Aphelinus; species Aphelinus atriplicis. The sequence continues at coordinate 2,407,546 of CM037076.1, read as the reverse complement.
GCAACTCGATAAGACCTGCTACATACAGAATTGGGCAGCCAATGTTTACATGACGTTTCGATGGATTGATATTGATATTTATACATCGGACCTTGTAATAACAACCTTTGCAACCATCTAACAGATGTAATACGTATTTTTATTCATTTTCATTTTCATTTGTCACTTTCATCACTGAATTGTTCTGATAGCGTCGCTGCTTCGATAATCTGCGTTTTACAATTAGACTAACATACACAACTGCAGCTACATGAAAAACAAGGCAACAACACAATGCTTCGGTGGCTAATAACAATTCATCAAAAGGCAGGCTCGATTTAAGCTGCGGTAGAGTGTTTTGCTCGGTGGGTTCGGTTGGCAAAAGAAGAAAACGGCGCGGGCGCCGTGGGACTGGAAAATTTATAGCCGCCGCCGCCGCCGCACCATGGAAATGTGTATAGTTTTTGCGGCCGGTCGACGCTACGTCCCAATCCTCCTCGCACGAAACGACAATCCATTATGGACGTGTCCGAATGAGCAAGGCTTTGACGACGGCTCGCCGGAGAGAGAGCTCGTGATCATAACCCCGAAACAGACGATTTTGATCCAATATACATGTATAATTAAAATCGTTAAGGCTCGCCGCGACGACGCTAACTCAGTCTTGGCCTGCAGTGTATATATGATCAGCTAAGCGACTCTTTCCGGTTCTTGCTCACTCGCTCCTCCTTACTCCCCGACTTTCCAGCTTAAAGCGCTGAATTAATAGAATTTTTAATTAAAACGCGCATTATAATCTCCGCGAGGGAGCAAGAGCCGCTGCCGCCGCCGCCGCCGCCACGAATAACAAACTTGCACGCGGTGTGGAAATGAACCGGCTCGGGGGATGCCTATTGCCGGTCGACAGTAGGGATTAATAATTACATCCGAACGAGCCGTTAAACGCTCGACGCGTCGAGGGCCAAGAATTTTAGCGGCCGAAGCTTGTTATATGCATAAATAGCACCCAGCCCCTCGTTCAATTGCGAATCCGTATTGTACTTATATACATCGGCATCTTTTGAATTATGAATGCAGTACAGTTCCTCGGTGGAATACACGAGTGCAGCAGCTCTCGGAACACACTTATTGCATTACAGCCAGTTACCGATTGGCGAGACATATATCGAGTCTCTCCCCGAGAGCAAGAAATCCCTGCCGCCGCGGCCTAAATCGAACCCACCTTACCGCGGCGGATATGGCATAAATTTAATACGAGCTAATGCATTGAAAAAGAGCAGTCGGGGGGAGGGAGGAGTCTCTCTCTCCATCATCTATACATATATAAGTACTTATTGGGAAATTGGATTAGCTGTTTGATTCAAAGGGGAAACGGGAGGTAAAAAAGTGCCGGGCAATCCTGAAGCTCAGTCGGACGAGCGGCGGCCGGCCCCGCGCGTATATCCTTCTCGGCCCGCTAGGATGTTCGAGAGCTGCGGGGGCTGGGGTACGGCGATCGAATATCGATATTCATTAGGGGAGTAGTCGATTCGGGGGTATATAATAGCGCGCGGACGCTCCAAGTGTGTACAGCTCGCGTTGGCCGGGGCCCGAACTCATGCCGCGCCGGCATATTTTAGCAGCGGCGGCGGCGGCGGCGGCGACGCTGAGAGATGGGCGAATAATTCAGGGAGAGTTGCGTGTGCCGTGTTAATTCGTTTGGGTGGGATTAATTAAGGCGCCATCGCGAACGGCTCAATCCCCGGTTGCGGGGATAGCTGCACGCTGCATATAGCCGCATATCGGCTCCTCTCTTTTTCCGTCGCCGCCGCCGCCGCGGTCGGCTATTAAGATTATCCAAAGCGTTAACGTCCGCATCCGTTATTTACGACGCGCCGCGCGCGGCCGTGTGAATAAAGTTCGGGTAAAGCGAGCTGGGATGTATCGGCTGTGTGTGCATCCCCGCGCGGCCGAGCCAACTCACTGTCGACTGCGGAGGGCTTGATAGACGCGAAACTTTGCCCGCACCGCCGCGACCGGACCTATCGCATATATACGATTCGAGTTCTGATCGCATTCGGATTCATTGGGAGTCGAGCCGCGCGATCCCTACGATATCCCCCACTCCGCCCGCAGCCAAGTATTTTTTAACGCCTCCCCGAGAAATTTCAATCTTCAGCTGCTTCGCCCGGGGTTTACGTCTCTTCCCGAGTTTTTTCATTCCTCAACGGCCGCGAGCGTAGTTGATGAGTTTCTCGCCGAGTTGTTTGATACTTCCGAGAGTCTTCGAATAATCGCTTGCCACCGCGCCAAACCTTGCGAAATCGAAATAATAACATTCCCAACGAAACATCTCGTCTGGCGTGATGGGCATCTCCCGCAAAAGTAGATTACCCTTTCAACGGCGCGCCAGCGAGACTCCCGGCCGGTTTGCCGCGCAACTTTACCGAGAAAACACTGTTGGACACGCGCTAAATGTGTTTTTGGATCGCCGCAACATCACTGCTCCCGATCACACTCAAATTTTCCCGAGGTTGTTTTTCAATGTAGCCAAACGGGGGATGGTTTGCAGTAGTTAGTTCTAACGTGTAGATCTGTCCGACATATCAACCAATCAATGCTCGCGAGTATACTTACCATCTTACAAAGTTTCGGGGAAATTCGAGACCCAAATGCCACGTGGCTGCCTTGCCATTCGAGTATACCATAACATATCGTAAGCTATAAGTCGAACTCAATGCACGGCAATCTGAATTGAGGATTTGTTATGCTAATTGCGCGACCACGCAAGTTTCTTAGTTCAACTCAGAATATCCGACTTTATAATGATGAAAAATCACAATCCATTCCTTTCAATGATTTATTAATTGTATTAGGTATGAAAGGGTTAAAATGTTTACTTCAGTTCCGTATCACTTTCAATAGTAGAAACTGGCCGTGAACTGTTTGTAAAATTTTTCGCTTGGAAAATTTACTGCGGTTCCATTCAATAATACATCCAATTCATACAGTGATTTCTCACTTTAGTACAGCGGTTTTTCACTGTAAGCTCTTTAGAGAGTATACTAACCATGAAGGGATTCTGAAGTGAGCTCTTGGTTACCCTAATAGCGTACATCACAAGCCATACAATCTGTGGTTTTGTTTTTCTAGACATATTCTATAAATCTGTTTTGTGGACAGTATATTTGTATATATAAAAAGCCGTGAATATAGACACAGTGTAAATGCATAAAATCGGACGAAATACCGGAATATCCCCACGAAATTAGAGCGTGAGTTTTTCTGAATGTAGACATAAGCTACACGGACAAAGTTTTATCCTGATCGGTCAGCCAGAGGTTGTGTCGACTCTCGGGAGACTAATGATTTTGACATTCACCGGGAAACAATTATTGTTACTCGAATCTTACTAGCAGGGCTCGGAACAACAGCTCGTCATTCGGCTCGGTCTGAATATTTCACCCGCACGTCATTGTCCGTCGGTGTTTCCTTGGCCGGGTGTGTTTACACGTCACAAAGCCTCACCGGCGAAATCGAGCGAGCGCAAGCTCACGCGCGTGGCCCACACGTACATGAATGCAGACAGTTGCAAAACCCCGGCTCGACGAATCGACAGTGCGTCGGACAGGCGCGCTAAAGGGCTTTCTATCGGCTGCGCCCTGTATAATATACATAGGGCCCCGAATAAAAACCCGCGTCCGGATGATTATTAATTGTCGATGCTCGTGGAGGGTTGGGGGGAATCTCGGCCATACGAGGTGGGGGAAAACAAAAAAGTAGCGGAGCGAGAGATTCGAAACACAAAGTTAATGGTCGGGGGTATATCAGCGAGTGCTCGCTCCATTGTCGGCGATGGCGTTTTCTATTGTCCGCGCGTCGGGGGGCAGGAGGGTCGGTGTGACGAACGGCGGCCAAGAGATCGGCAGCTCGTAACTCATCGGGCGCGCGCGCGGCTCTTCGCGTATACATACAGATAATTCGCGCGCCCGATAACGCTTATCCGTTTGCCGGATTTATTGCCGGGGCTGCTATGAAAGGCCCGACTTACTCCGTCTCTGTCTCTGTCTCTCTCTCGCTCGCTCTCGCCCGGCCAGCCCATTCCGATGTTAATTAGCTCTCTCTCTCTCTCTCTCTCTCTCTCTCTCTCTCTCTCTCTCTCTGCCTCTCCGCCGCCGCACGAATTACACTCGTCCGTCCAACGGAGAGAAGCAAGTGACGACGTTGACATAGTTTATGCGACGGGGGCACGCGATCGCCCCCGGCTACACTCGCGGCTTCGTTTCGGTCCCGTATTCGGATTTTAAACGACGCATATATATATACACACACACGTGCATCGGTAATTCCTGATCCGCTCGAATCGCGAACGACCGAGTGGCATCGGGCTCGCGAGCCAATCCCGCTCATTCCAGAATTTCCAACGCTTTATTATAATTATTTCCCCGTTCGTATATAAGCGATTGGTGTTTTAATTTTCAACGTCACCTGTCAATTCCAATATTTAGTTCTCGCGCGTTCCACCCATCTCGTGTACCCCCATTCGGATGATACACACATATATATACCTCGTCGAATCAATGGAGCAATTAATTCGCTCGAGGATTTGGGAATTCTACAACGGTGTGATCCTTATATTGGCCAATATACAATCGCAATGCTGACATAGATATGTTACTTCTTACCGTTTTCAATAAAAAATTCAGCATCATTTGGCGAAGATATGTTTCCCAAATAATAATTGCTTGGTATGGATCGATGATCGGATTCATACTGATAAGTCGTTAACAATATTACTCGGTGAAAATGAGCAACTTTTCGTTGTGCTTCGGTAATTATTGAGTTCACGCTAAATCACGCACGGTTGATTAATTAATTTAATGCTCGTTGAATTGGTACTTAAAAATTTTTCGAAGCTTTATTAGTGCACCCTAGAGTGCGAGAGGTGTATGAAAGAAGAAAGAGCGGTAAAATGAGAGTAAGGAAAAATTAAAGTATTCTCTCAGCGTAGAGTTGAGATGGTGCTCGCTTACATATTTCGCAGCCGCAATTAAAAGTTAGTCGCTCTGGTAAGCAATATTCGTACAGTACGTTTCTTACAGGCTGGCGAGAGGCAAAAGTGGCGAAAGTTTTTTTAATTAGTGAATATACTGGCTGCGAATCATATCCGTGAATCATAAGTAATTAACCGGGAGACTCGATAAATCCATAGCGCGTTGGATTCAAAGTAGGTTAGAAATTCGAAAATTCGCAGTGTCAACGTGTGTCCCCGTTTCAAAAATCGAAAAAAAATCCCTCGTCGCAAAAATCCATAAGTATGCGTAAACGTTAAAAAGCCTTCGACGCCTACGTCCGGTATATATAAAACATTGCACTTTCCAAAAAACGTCGAGCGGTTTCCGCGAGATTTTTTTTCTCCCAAAGGAACAAAACGAAGAAAACCCTTTGGAGGAAATGCTGCACAATTCTGCACTCTGTGTGAATCAGACGCGAGACCGAAGCGAGGCTCGAGTCATATTTTCCTCGGGGAAATAATTTGCGTTGTTATCGGGGCCGGGAAATTTAACCGCACCGCGCGAATGCCGCATCGGGGGCAAGGCTATGAGCGCAGGATATTTTCACGCAGTCGTCAAGTGGCCGGATCGAGTGGGCGCGTACGCGGCGCGCGCGACAAGCAGCGATAATCAAAGTAAAATCTTACAAGAGCCGCGGCCCCCTCGACATATGCCGCGGAGGAAAGCGCGCGATCGAGCTGGCAGCAGAGCGAAGCGCGTGCCATTGGTATGCGGCTGCAATCGCTATTCATTTGGGTCCTCTTTCAGTTTGTTGTCATCGAACGCAGACGTATCGGCCGTATAAGGCTTCCACGCGAGTCGCCGCCGCACACGCGATCTTCGGTCACGTCACAGTACACACACACACACACACACATAGTTGCATCCACGCGCGGACGACGGTGGCTCTTTAATCGATTTTACAACGGACGGATGTTATTTTTTTTCCTTCCCCCCCCCCAAACCCCCGTTCGCTGTGTATCGCCCTTATCGCGCGCGATCCTTTTGAATGTTTTACTCCGTTGGATTCCAGCCGCGCCCGCGCACCCGCACGTCCAAGTGATAATCCACTTTGGCGTACGCGCCTGTGGAGTCGCGTTTATTATTTTAGCATATTTGATTGCCGCCGAGCGGCGAAGAGTTATACCACCCGGTTCGGTTCGCCCTGCGCGCGCGTCCCGTGATCGAGTCGAAGCCATTTTTATTTTGTTTATCATACCCCGCAGCAACGCGCGAGCCCGTCCAGGTGAATTGTGTCTAATACATCCACTGATGTCTAACCAGTGCGAGAGAGACAACTGGGATCATGAGTACTTTGATTGTGACAGACGAGTGAGATGTATTTTTCAATAATGCGCGACGGAGGGAGAAGAAAAAAACGTGTGCGCGGATAATCGGATTACTCGGGGGAAGCAGAACACGCGCGTAAACATAGACATGCTCCGCTAGCGAAACGCGGATATTCGGATGCTCCTTGAAATAATCACCGGCAAAGTTGCAGTGATTACTATGGAGTGGCTCGGGAATTTTATAGTTGATCAGATGCTTGTACAGTCGAAAGCTTCGAACAAGGTTTTCCTTTCAAAAAGTGTCAATTTTCCCTGTAGCATGAAATATTCCTCTTCTTTTTCCTTCTCGCATCTCCTCCGGCGCATCTTAATGCTCGGTTAATCTGCTCAGTGTACTATGACACAATCTGGGATTATTAACTGCGAATAGCGCCTATACTATTAATAAGCTCCAATTTGAGATTTTATTTCACACACTGATCACAGTAGTGATTTTTTGCGCGCACGAACGAGACGAAACTGTTATTCGTATCTCTAACTAAATTCTATCGAATTGAAAGTTTGCTCGACGACACAATTCGAGTAGCTTTTTCCGGTAGCGCAAATCGACCTGTCACGTAACCCAAACAAAATTGAAAGTTTTTCCAAGATCGGTTAGACAGCAGGAACAATTTTTTATCTACAACCATGGAAACGTACGATTGGCGTTTGATTGAGCATAGGATTCGAACTTTAAGAACTTTATCGGTATACTAATTCATTCACTCCAGCTTTGTGGTGTAACTTTGAGCTCATATTTCACTCTCCAAGCCTTTAGTTCAAGCATTCTTTTAATTGAAAAATCACTGCAAGTAGGTGGTTATATAAGCTATCGAGAGATTAGAGCTCGCACATAATGAGCCTTGAGTCCTAGCATCGCAGTTCCAAACTCTATTGCCCAGTTCAAACATCCATAACCATATTTGGATATATAACAGTAAATAAACGACATGAATTATTTCCTCTCGGATGTTTGCTCCATCCGTAGCAGTGAGATATTTACGTTTGGCTTTCGAAAAATTCGGCCGATGGAAAATAGTGAGATTTATCCGGGGCGCGTAAACCCTTAGAAAGCAGAATACTGATGTGTGTCACTCGAGCGGGGCAAAAGAAACGGTAAAAATTGAAAATTTCCTCCGGCAAAATTCGTTACGTGTATATTTTTCACCGCGGGGTAGCATTGTTGTCTATCACGCGACAGGAATC